>OY744522.1:125495186-125617686 GCA_963556195.1 Sepiola atlantica
TTTCTCACTATACAACGCATACCCTATACCCTCACTGACCAGCTTTTATTTCTATAAATCATCACACTGCGTGCACATACTTGATGTACTTGAGGTGGTGATTGCGAGACTCTGTGAGTTGATAGAAACGGGCATGACGTCACAGGACTCAAGGGAGAGTGCGAGAAGGAATAGAAGTTCGTCTGGGATAACGCAGAGCGTAGACGTGTAAAATGATATGAGTTGTCAAAATATGATTAAACAGTGATTATCTCTCTCTCGTTCCTAACTTAACAGTAATTTCGAACGAAGTGCAAGTATAATAAAACTATTTTGTCTTCTAGCAGGTTTGTCTCAAAAGTATAAATAAGGATGTTTATTTTCAGGACGGTAATCCCTCAGTTTAGAAGGATCACTCGAAGTCTCGTGAGAGAACAACAACGAGCAACAAAGTACGACATGAAGTTGAAAACACAACACTATGAATCGTAGATAACTGGGACATGTTTTAATCGGTAGGCAACGCCTTATCATTTACATTTTCTGTATCAAATAGTACAGGTGGCATACCGATTTTCCAGCATCCTTACATCCTCACATGAATTCAAACTTACGCAATAATAAAAAAATAATTAGTATAAACATTCGTTGTAATTTATCAAATTCAACAGTTACACTAAATATGCTAGCATAGCAACTACTACGTTATTAAAGAAGAAAATAGAGGTGCATTTCTCAATGTTTCACATGTGATCTGTACATTACTGTACAATGCACTAATGTGGATTTGATGGGTCACGAGTTATTTAGTAATATTTGAAACCAATAAAAACAAATATATTTTATATAGTTTTAAAAATAGTATGTATATTTGTACAGATTGTTGTGTTTTTATTTGGTAACAACCGGAAATGTGGATGACCTATGTAATCTTCTATTTATTATCAGTTGTTTCTATTCGAAATAGTGTTTTTCTTATTAGCCATTCAGGCTGCGGGGGACCTTTCCTCCCCGCAATGCATAAAAAGGTGAAGTTTGAACCCATATTTATATAATGCTCTATACGAAATTAGAGATATGATTTGGTGGGTTTAATCACCTGACTGAAATTTGTATATGTGTACTAGTGTGTTGCTGATGTAAAAAATGACGTCATGTTGTATAATTTATATAACTTAGAATAACACTTAAAGCCGTGTTTACAAACAACACTAATACGTCATGTAAGCTACTACTGAATATGAGTATTATCTCGCTTAGAAATAAGATAGATACACATAGCAACATAAAAACAGTTTTGCCACAACAAATTATATACATTTAAATAGAGAATTGAATCCACTCACTCAGAAATCATTATCTTGTAAAAGTAATGTACCAAAATGGAACTTTCATGTCCATAAGAAATTTTGGTTCCCAACTCATCGAAAATATGGCAGCCATAAGTACAACTGCGAAACGACAGGTATTTATAGAATCAATAAATAATTGTAAGGCAATGATAGTTGAAACAAGGAGAATGTATAGAGATAACCAAAAAAACGCATTCAGTCACAGAAACTAGGACCTCGCAATTTCTGGAAAACATATAATAGTGTGGTGAACAATGGCCAATCAACGATTCCCCCGCTATCAAACCGCAATGATATCGTTTGCACGGCAGCTTATAAGGTTGAACTATTTGCCCGCGTTTAGCCTTTAACTCCACTTTCCACTAAGCCAACCACCATATCCCAACATTGCCATAACGGACTGAAGTCACACTTAAAAACTTGGTCACTACCCCATCTCATGTTAGGGACATTATAAATAACCTTGAGACTTCCAAAGCGTGTGGACTCAATCTTATACCCGTAATAATAATAAATAAATGCTCTGCAGAACTAGTCCCTCTCATTTCCAAACTCTACAACAAATGCCTTGCTGAATCTTGCTTCCCTAATAGCTGGAAAATTGCCTCTGTGGTATCAGTCTTCAAGAATATGGCGAGTAGAACTGATGCTAAGTAATATTGCCCAATCAGCCTACCCACGATCTTTGCTAAAATATTTGAATCCTTAATCAATCTAGCGATAGTCCGGCACATTGTTAACGCTAAACTTTTTTCTGACCGCCAGTATGGATTTAGACAAGCACGATCTATTGCGGATATCTTAACGGTCCTCTTTGAACGCATATATCATAAACAGGACCAGGCAAGTGAAGCTAGAGCAGTAGTGCTAGATATATCCAAGGCCTTTGACAAGGTTTGGCATAAAGGGCTTCTCCTGAAAATACGCTCATATGGTATTACTGGGCAATTACTTAATATAATTAGATCCTTCCTAGACAAAAGAAAACTCTAGGTTGTCCTCGATGGCCGTTCATCTAAGCAACGTGACATAAATGCGGGTGTACCCCAGGGATCGATCCTCTCATTGTTCCTGATTTTCATAAACGACCGCCCTGATGACATCGAATCTGAGATAGGTATTTTGCTGACGACACCACGTTCTACTCTTGTTATGTTGGTAAAACAGACGCGTACATATCCGAGGAAATGGTGTAATCCTTAGAAAGTCACCCAGAGGATGTAGTGGAATGTGATCATAAATGATTTGTAACGTTTAATGCCGCAAAGTCAAAGCTCCTCTCTCTTCAATAACTACAAGAAATCTCTTCTACCACCGATTGCCATAGCAAATAACACCTTACCTGAGATAGCTTAACATTGAAACTACTCGGTCTAACCTTCACAGGTAACATGAATTGGAACAAATACATTGAATACATTGCACAGGGTGCTGCAAAGAACGTGGGCTTTCTCTACCTTGCTAGTGAACTCCTCACACCTGATATTATCCTGTATTTCTACAAAACCACCATTCGCCCATGTATGGAGTATTGTTGTATCATCTTGGCTGGTGCATCATCTACTGGTCTCTCCCTCTTAGACAAGATCCAAAGAAAAGTCGCCAACTTAATAGATCCCTCACTATCCACTATGCTCCAGCCCATGCCCCATAACCGCAATGGTGCATCCTTGTGCTTTTTTAATAAATACTTTAATGGATTGTGCTCCGATGAACTTGCTACTCTAGTTCCCCTTCGACGCAAATACACTAGAACAACAAGACCATCAGCTAGGTCCCATATATTCACTGTAGAGTTCCCCAGCACCGGAGAGCCTTCTACTCCAGTAGTAAATTTCCTCATGCTGTCGACCTCTGGAACTTCCTCCCAGCTCCCTGATTCCTCTCGACTTACTGACATGTAGAGGTTTAAAACTAATGTAAACAGACATCTTTCTGCACAGCTCCCAACTAAGAATGACACCCAAAACCTATTCTCTAATTCTCCGTAGCCCCTTACGTCTACAGTGGTGACCTGCCTTGTTTAGGGTAAAAAATATTTTTGAAAGATCAATAAAAATAAAAATTAGTCTCTTTTCTTCTGTTATGGATTTTAAAGCTAGTAGACTTAACAGGTTTAGTTATAGAAGAATGGCTTAGGAAATATGGTATAGTTTATTAATTTTCGAATTAATTAGAGTAGAATAAATAGTGAAAACAGCTGTTTGCACGTCTAGTATTTACAGAGATATAGATTTTGAAACAGAAACACACGACGTATTAAAACACAAAGCAATATTCTGTGTTGATATTCTACGAAACAACGATTACAACTGCTGCTACGAAGAAACAGAAAGATGCTATTTTTACGAGAGACATGACGCAATTATTCACGCTGCTAATAGAATCAATGTGCATGCTTCACATCTTGGAGCATGCCTTACTACCACTGCTAATATATTCGTTACAGGGCTGAGATTAATCCGCTGTGTTACAATACTCTTAAGTTTTTAATAGCATTCATTTGCCTTTTGGATAATTAATTTTAATATAACAATAATTTTTGGTCAGTAACGCTTTGCAGATGCGACTACCAATCATTATAAGAAGTTATCTCTCTCCCTCTCTCTCTCTCTCTCTTACTCTCTCTCTCTCTCTCTCCGTCAATAGGTATGTCGTGTAATCTGTCGGACTGGGATGCGTAATTTGATATAGCATTCTTAGATGCGTCCATACATCTATGAAATAGGCTAGGTCTTTATATTTGTCGGTAGATCTTTCGGCCTGTTCGACGTTAGTTTTAATAGTAGTATACCCCAGAGGTATATACGTTAAAGTAACAGACGACCCGTGAGCCGAAGCGCTACGGTCGTCTCGCATAGTATCACGTTATCCCCTCCCCCCTCTCTCTCTCTCTTTCTCTCTCTCTTATTTGGTAGATGACTTACCCTTTGTGACGTTATAAAATCTGCGTTCCTCTCACTATTCTTTATAGCACAAAACTCTGTGAATGAATTCGTCATTTAATGCCATAACCACTGGTGAACGTTTACCCCTATCTCTTTTTTAATGCATGACGTCATCATTTAATGAAGTTATTTATGACGTATTATATTTGCGATGCAATCGAATGTGTATGCGGACGGGCAAACAAACAAGCAAGCTAGCAATATCAACATAGTTAAGTCTGGTTAGAAATTGCAGTTTCGACGGTCTGTCACGCTGCAGTTTTAAGTAGCATTTGCTTTGGGTCAGTCTGAATACATTTCGTAATAGCATTTTTAGATTTGTTTAATTATTTCTAGAAAAAAGATACTATGTCCGCCCGTATGTTTGTCAGTTTTTTTTAATGACTGCCACGCTTTAGTTTTACTAACTAGTTACTTTGGTCAGCGATGGTTAAATTTAAATAGCATTTTCCGCAGTGTATAACGCACAAGACAAATACGGCGTAACTAGCATGTTCCTCCGTCTGTCACGCTTTTATTTGAAATATAATTTTTAGATTTGTCTACACACAGATCTAGAAGAGGCTATGCTCGTTATTTCCTCTGTCAGTAGTAATTTTAGTCTATCACGCGTAAGTTTTAAATAGCATTTTCCCTATCACGCTTAAATTTGAAATATTATTTTCTTTAGTTTGTCAATCTTAAGTTCGAAATAGTATTTCAACCGGTTTATCACGCTTGAGTTTTAAAAAGTATTTTCTCTAGTATGTCACGCTTAATTTTGAAATATTATTTTATGGTCATGCTCAAGTTTAAATAGCATTTTTTAGGTTGTCATACTTAAATTTAAAATATTGTTTTCTCTGACCTGTTACGCTTACATTTTAAATATTATTCTATCATGTATGTCACGTATAAGTTTAAAATAGTATGTTTCTTGTCTGTCACGCTTAAGTTTGAAATAGTATTTTTTCTGGTCTGTCTTATAAAAATAGCATTTTCTCTAGTATTGTTTATATTGAGGAGTAGGCACTTATCAAGGAGAAAAAAAAACTACCGAGTATAGTGTTAATGAGATTGTCAATTATACGATAAACAATGAGAGGATTAGTAACGATAGAGGTAAAATAGCAGGGTCTTTTTCCTTGAGAGGACAGCACTACGGGTCCCATACTTATGTTTGTCACGGTATTTTCTATGATTCGTCATGCTAAAGTTGGAAATACCATTTACTCTTGTCTGTCAAGCTTAAGTATAAAATAATATTTTCGTTTGCTCTTCCACGCTGATGTTTTATAATATAATTTTCTTTCGTCTGTCACACTTGAGCTTTAAATAGTATTTGCTTTGCCCTACCACGCTTACATTTGAAATAGTATTGTCTCTGGTTTGTAACGCTTACATTTAAAAAATAATGTTCTCATGTGTGTCACGTTTAAGTTTTAAATATTATGCTCTCTAGTCTGTGACGCTTACATTATAAACAATATTTTGGTTTGTCTGTCAAACTTTAGTTTTTTATATGTCTTTTCTTTGGTCTGCCATACTTAAAGTATTTTGTCACGCTTTAGGAATAGTAGGATACCACGTATTTTTAAAAAATGGAATTTCTATCGTAATTTTGTACTAATGAGTGTCTACTAATCAATCGCACTATGCCAATCGAAGATAGTGTTAAACCATTGTCAATTGAACGATGTGACATACTATGAGGTGATTGAAAACGATGGGTAAGCAGGTCAGGATTAGATTACTTATAATGTGTCACGACAAAGTGTTCTAATGATATTTTCTCTGATCAGCGATGCTGAAGTTTTACAATAGCATGTTGTCTGGTCAATTATGCTTTAATTTGAAATAGTATTTTCTATGGTTTGTAAAGCTTATGTTAAGAATAGTATTTACTTTGGTCAGTAAAACGTCAGTTGTAATAGTATTTCATGAAATAAGGAACGCTGAAATTTTAAATAACATTTTCTCTGGTCGGTAACGCTTAAGTTTTTTCGAGTCCGTAACATGAAAGTGTTACTTAGTCTTTATCTTGATTTGTCACGTCTGTCTTTAAGATAGGGTGCTGATCTCTATTACTGTTTATGCGCTTCTGTCTACTGTCATCTGTAACCCTTAATTTTAAAATAGGATTTCCATTGCTAAACGCGCAGATTGAATGAACGCATCCTAATAACAATACTTATTGTTTATTTATCTTCAGTAATCAAATGCTTCAAAAGAACAACCACCTCTTGTTAAGTATTGTAGTTAGCCAAATAGCAATGAGATTAAAAAAATGATCTTTACATATTTCCCGGCCATCGTATGATTAGCCGACAGAAATGTATTTTAAAGAAAATTGATTTATGCTCCTTCTGATAGTAGCCTCCCCGTCCACTGTCTTATCGTCGCCGCTTCCGACTAAGCCAATCTCGAGCGAAAACGCTAAACGGCACCACCTCAGCCGAATCGGAAAGGCACTCGTGAGCAATTTCTCATTTCTCATACTTGGTTTTGTGGATTGCATTCTACAACTTGCGAGATTCTTCAAACGTGGGATTTTACATTATTGGAGGGACCGAGACTTTCCCCAGGCAACATGACGCCGCTTACTACACCTCAGTCCAAATCCGATCCTACCCATACACCGGACACTCTGAGATAACTATTTATTTTCGCAATATGCAGCCACAGTCAGAAATTGTCCCTGGCGCTGACGGAAAACTTATGGAAGTCCTGTTCAATTATTAATTTGTTGACAAGACAGACTTCTCATTCACTCGAAGTCAACGTACCCCCCCTCCCCCCCCCCCTCAGGACTGGAAATTCTGCTACGATTCCCTGTTCGACCTCTTCTGGATAGAAACAACATTTTAAATAGCATTCCATAATCTGGCGTTTTCTTATTTCGATAAGTGCAAATAATAAAAGATATAACAGATATAATTGCAAAGCAATTCCTGAATTTTATTTTAAATCGTTGATGTCTTATTTTTTGTAACTAGTTCGCTTTGCCATGTTTAAATAGATCGACTAAAACTTCAAAAGGCTGAATTCGGGTAGAAATTAATAATAAGCGTTGTATTTACATCTATGCGTCTATGATTTAAAATGATATATACTTAATTTGTATCAGTTAGCGAATACTGCCAGCAGTTGATTGTATAAATGTCCTTCTATTTACATTAGTCACAACATAACCGGCATAATAGTTTGAGGTCAAAGCTAGGCTAATAATAATAATAATAATAATAATAATAATAATAATAATAATAATAATAATGGTGATAATAATGATAATAATCATATATATATATATATATATATATATATATATATATATATATATGTATATATCAAGGGAGGCGCGATAGCGCACTATCCTTTAATAGACTTCAAAAACGACCTTTGCTAGAAATCTCATCTCTTTGATCAGTCCTAACTCACCAACCAATAAACCAAATTATTTAAAACTTTGAACAAAATTTGCATTTGATAGGTTCTATAAGTGTGTAAAATTTAAGCATCATTAATCAAGGACAACCCAGAGATCCAGAAAGGTCAGGAGTGATTTTGTGTTATTCGTGTGTACGTACGTACGTGTGTGCCACCCTGTATCTCATCAACTATTTGATCAATTCAGCTGATTTTTGGCAGAGATAGAGGTTCTAGGGTCTAGTTGATGGCATTTTAATTTCAGTTTACCATATGACTTAGTTTTCCAGAATTTTTTTTTAAAATCTTTAAAATTACCATTTTCTTGAAGCATAGCTTTTAAATGCCAGTATACTGAAATCATATGCCCTTAATAGGGTTAAGATGAACATTCCTATACACTAAATGTTAAAAAAAAACGAGGAAATTCTTAAATGTTTACACTTTTATTGTCATTAAGGGTATGACTACATATCACCCAAGCTATTTCATTATCACATCACTACAGTATTACTCTCTACGCATGAGTGGATGATGTGTGTGAGGTGCGCTGAAGAAAATATTTTACCAGTAAAATACATAGCCCTGTTGTGCTCGCATACCCTTAATGACAATAAAAGTGTAAACATTTGGGAATTTCCTTGCTTTTGTTTATTTAGTGTATATGAATCTTCATCTTAACCCTATTAAGGGCATATGATTTCAGTATACTGTCATTTATCATGGAATATATATATATATATATATATATATATATATATATATATCCTTAACGTACTTGTGTATCTTATACTTACTCTTTCTTTCTCTTCATATTTGTATTCTCTCATTTTCTTTTCTAATGCCTTTCATCTAATTATGCACACTCGTTTGTTTCCCCCTTAATCTTTACTTCACTTTCTTCCTGTATTTCTTCTTCAATAATAATATATTTTAGTGCTATATTTTATTTCATGAAAGCAAAATACGAAAATATCAAATAATTGATTTCAATTTTGGTTATTCGGACTACATTTATTCATCTTGAGTGTTATCATCAGAACATTTCTGGCCGCTGTTACCTCCTGCCTTTTGCAGGTGTATTTCTTCGAACTCGGAAATATTTCTGTCGAACTCGGGAATCTAGATTGAATTTCGAACGGAAACCTTTATTTCATCCACGGGGGTAGCATGCTCTTGTTCCGTCAGCTATGACTGGGATATTAATTTGCAATTATCCGTATCGCCCGCACTGAGGAGTGAACCTTCAACCTTCAGATGACTATCACTTAGAACTGAATTTAACTCATTACTATATCCACTGCGCCACTGATCCGTGGCGCAGTCATGGCTGACGGAACAAGAGCATGCTACCCCCGTGGATTAAATAAAGAGTTTCGTTAAAAATTCCGTCTATATTCCCGAGTTCGACAGAAATATTCCCGAGTTCGAAGAGATACAACTGCAGAAGACCGGAGGTTATAGCGGCCGAAACGTTGTGATGATAACAATCAAGATGAGAAATGTAATCCGAATAACCAAAATTATACAAATTATCAATCCTCATCTAAAAAATTCAGAAATATAATTGATTTCATTCATTCTTTTGCGTTTTCTACTTGCACATTCCTTGCCATATCGGTGTAATTTTTAATAAGTAAAGAGAATAGTCAATATTAATTTCTAAACAACTTATATTGCACACACCATTATATATATTTTTAGGTAAGTTATAGTACATTTTATTCTGAAACACCAAATTGGGAATAAACATCACTTCATGGAGATGTTTCATATGGCCTATATAAATAAATAATGTTTGACGGAACGGGCAATAAGTCTGTTCGTTAATGTCACCAGGGAAATAACTCACTCTCAATAATTAAAATGTTAATTATATATTTTAAATTTTATCATAAATATGAAGTTACTGGGTTATTTCCCTTGTGGCATATTACGAACAGAATTATTTCCTCACGAATAGTTTCAAGATGTCCATCAATATACGAGACTTTTAGACGCTTAATAGTTTGAAAGGAACGAAATGGTTTATTTCAATTTCATATTGGTAATAGAACATCATTTTATACATCTTATGATAAGATTATACGTCTATATTGGGAATGTCATAATCTTGAAGATGTAATCTGAGACTGAATTTATCGCATTATTATTTAATCCTCAAAATATTTTCACTGATTTCTTTTATCGACTTACACAATATTTACATGAATTATTGATGCGGTCAAGGTTGGTTTCTGAAAAAGGTCTCAACGTGAAATTTAACAAAATATTTTATTCATCGTAATTCAAAGCATCATTATTGAGCCATCAAAACTATTTTATGTCACTGTCTTTATGGCTTTAAACAGAATGTCAGCTATCAAAATTATTCTGTTTCGAAATCTTTGAGAGGAGAACTGATAATTTGTATAATCTGGATTGTTCGAACTACTATTATAATATCGGTTCGTATATTCACAATATTTCCGCCAAAGTAACCGCCAACCTAATAGAACTTTTACGTGTATACTATAATTTGCTAATATCGGCTGTAGTAATGGTTGTACTATCACAATTTAGGCGATTATCAGGCTGGTGGAAGTGTTGTTTAACAATAAGTTTTAAATTATTCTTCCGGAGGTTCAATTCTCACTGAAGGTTATAATCAGTAGGAATAATATAACATTAAGAGTTTTTATGACTAATGAAATAAGAACACTTCACCCCTGGAGATTAAATAGAGGGTTTAGTTCGGAATTGAATAGAAGAATCAGAGTTGACATAAAGATTGTAAGGTTTCTATTTTTGCAAATCTGATCCGGAAGAAGGACGAAGGTTACATTAGCTGAAAATATATGCATATACCAACTAAGATTAAATAGTAATTGAAATAATCCAAATAATCCCAATCAAATATATCATTTTAAATAATATAAAGATGACACGTCTGTTAACTTTGGTCTAGCTAAATCAAAATGCATGTTATTACACGTAAAATTTGCAAAACTATATGTTACCTTCACTTCTTATGTCTATCCGATACATTTTTTGTAGCGTCTAATACTTGAAAAAATAATGTATTGTTCCTTGTTCATTGGCATCGTTACAAATACAGCTTATATAGTGAACACTTCGATTTTTGAGAAAATAAACGAGCTACACCACTATTGCTTTATTTCAGAGATACCGCTTCAGGCAAGTTAATTATTTTGGAAGATGATATTATAAATAACAATTGTCAAATGTTATTTTAGAACATACATCTTAAGCTTGAATTATATTTTAGTGTTTTATAGATTTTTTAGATTTAGCCCATAGTTTTCTATATATAATCCAAAAAATATTTTAGTTATATAAAAGCATCTTCTATTTTCATCAATCGAATTCATTTCGCATGTTATTTTATATATTACAAATATTTATTGCGTTATTGTTCCGGTCAACAAAAAATCACCAACGTAAATTGAACTAAAAATAGTATTCAACAAAAACATCATCATTCAGCCATTACATATTATATATGTACATAAGTATTTAAGTTAAGATAAAAAGAAAGAAATGGTTTTACTACAACTAAATATTTAAGCATTTTCCGTTTAAGTCTGGAAATCTTTTTTATCATATCTTACTTTAAATACATGTGTAATAAAATTAATGCATGCGCATATGTATGGTACCCTGTATGTTAGTATGGCTATTTATCTATCGGAAGCACACTTACAGGATAGTGTAATATGAAATCGGATAGAGTAATAGTAGCTATACGAGAGCGAAATGAGCTGTGTTTATTTTCGAGAGGAGTAAAAAGGAACGAACGCAGCTCTTTGGAAATAAATGTACGTATACCTTGAGAATTTACTGGACATAGTTGTATGATATTGGAAACATAGATAGTACACATGAAATAGAGTGTGGTGAACTATGTTTGATTGAATTTGAAAATGAATAAATAAGGTCGAGCTTTAGCGGAAATAATTGTTCCCATTTACTTTATTTTGTAAATTTTATTTTTACTTTTTGGCTTTTATAAACCCCAAGCAAGTTATAGTGTCCGTGAAACGTAAGTGGCTACTGTTATATATGGCTAGATGTATAGGGCATATCCGAATTGGGGAATTGTGCAGCAAAATATTTGTTCACATTATATTTAAATTACTGTATGTTGATACAATCTGATATACAGGGAGAAGAGAGCGAATTCCAAAAACAAGCATTGGGAGAAAAGAAGCTATAAGAGTAGAAATGCGACCATTATCTGGAGGCATCTAGGGTTAAGGGGTGATATTTTGCTGCTATGCGCGTCACTCGGGCTTATTTACATCGATTTTAAAAGTACTAAAAATGTTTTTTTTCAAATTTCAAAGATAGATAGTGATTCCTTCGTCCTTACTATACTAGTGCATGTCGTGTTTACCCCCAACCCAAGCTAACCCAATCCAATCAAACCTGCTAAGGTTTAAGTATATTGCATATGTTTTTCATGGTGAATGTATATGGAAACCTCATATTCTTTTATCATATCAAATATTTAAAGAAAACCAATGTTTCTCTGTTTTAGCACATCTCTAAACTTTAAAGATACGATAATTTTAATTATTGTTTCCTTTTATCTCTGTTAATTCAGCTTTATTCTGAAAAACTCTAACCAATCCAAACATATTTGTACAATTAAACTTCAATCTACGCCTGATGTATCCAACAAGTGTCAGTCATTAATGTGTACAATAATTTGTTTTATCCCTATTCAATAATATATTTAAAATGTGAATTTCAGAATAGCAAGCCCACCTGGATATAACGTACACAATTGTCAACGAATCTAAAACACTCAACATCTGGTACTTTTACTATTCATGGATACTGTTTCCGGTTTGATACGTTTCGTTTACACCTAGTATTTTGTAGAAAAATGTACGAGCCTGTCAATTGTAACTATCGAACTACGATCGAAGTGTAGTATATGCTTCGTCGTCGGTAAGAGGAAGATAACTACTATTTGACTTAGGCAAGTTTTATTTTTTCCTATCCAAAGTGACCATTTTGGAGAAACTGGATATTCCCTAAATAAAAAACGACTTTGTCTCTACCATTTCTCTGCTAGATATGCAAGTAAATATGGACCCGCCTGTCTTTTCTCATTTCAAGTGGTTTGTTTACATCACACTAAACTCCTTTAAGATAAACTGTACATGCAGTAATGGTAGATATATTTCATCGTATACGAATTATAAACGGAGAAACATGTTCTTATACCTTGTTACAATTATTATTCAATGCTGTTCGTATAACATTTGTTCGCTTATTATTCAATAAAAAAAACATATTTTCGCAGGTGTCTTTTATGTAATCTCACACAATTTTAGATAAAGTATTCATTTGATCAAAGTTCCTACTTACACAAGTCTCCAACGGGATTCGACTGCATATTTTATTAAAATAAATTCGAGACATCACTATTAACCCATCAACATGGTATCTGACTATTGATGGTAAATCTCGGCTGATATACCATACAAATTTCTTGAAACTACATAAACACTTCTGCATTTTATTGCCCTCTAAGAACTACCTTTATATACACACTAAACCCTGCTTGAAGCAAACTAAATTAACCATTTACACGTTTTAGCAATGGTCGTTTGTGGTTGGGTAAACCTATTTGATGAAGCCTTTTATTTGAAGGATTTATTATTGTTCTGTATATGTTCTTAAATAAAACTTTAACATGACACCATATATTTTAAGTAAACGTACCAAATAATTATTGTTCATTTGTGTCTAGATAAATTCAGATTTTGATACGTTTTAATCACAACTATACATTGTGAGATATGTTATAGCGTTATTTATAGTATATTTTTTATAACACCCAGTGAAAATGAACTTCTATTAATTGTACATCTCTGTCTTCATAAATAGGTATTCAGTATTTGAATACACCTAATATTTCGGAAAAAAATGGTGTTATTCATTGTTTTTTTCATTTGATAATGCAGTCGGAAAATGTTTAATAACAACGAATAGTATAATGTGTCATTTATTAGTCCTTATTAATTACATCTGTAACATTATTTACTGTAGGAATACGTAAGTCACGCAAAACACGGTTAGCAAATAGAAATTCCGTGGCTGTGAAACGAGTAGTGGCGTAGCAAAAAGTAAGTTGCTATCATGAGGTAACGTAGTATAGTGAGACGTGCTAAAAATACAGACTAGTTATTATATCCGTCTGCTTCTGTTTGCAAAATGAAGGAGACGTGTTGTCCACAGACTTCTTCCCCTACTCTATAGGTTGCATGTTATAGGAAAACGCAACACATCTAAAGCTCTCAGAGGAAATTAGGATAAATGAAACTATGACACATATTAACACACAAATGTGTGATGTGTTGTTGTTAATCCACGTGTATGTCTATGACGCTAGTCTACAACTCCTACTACAAGCAATACCTGACGTCAATTATGGGAATGACAAATGTATGCACTCATTTTCTTACGTTTCGAAAGTTCGTCTGTTATCTAGTTTTCTGTGTTCGTAGGTAAGTCTAGAGTATACATTGTTTTTATGGCATCCTTTTCTACACAGTAATATGACGTAGATTTACACATGAAATACAAACCAACATGTATTTGTATCAAAATTATTGTAACAGATTATGAAAACAAATGGGTCATTCATCGTTTATTTCTGTATTTGTAAATACAATTCCAGCTACGAATCTAATCAAATCAATTGGCAACAAAAAGTAAAGTTCAATAAGCCATGTAAATTTTAACTTTTTATACGTTTTTATTCATCAAAAACTAGGAATATTGCAAATGAGATGTAAGAGACTACTGTGAATTAGGGGGCTTATCCATATGGTCATCCTAATGGGGCATCGATGACGCAAGATTGTCGAAACAAATTCCATTAGGGTACTTCTGAAGCAGGCATAGGGATGCAACATTGCGACGATGCGGCAGGGGGTAAATCTTGGTAGACAACGTGGGACTATAAGATTATACACTCGTTTTGCTGCCCCGTCTAAGAGGGAGGGGCTAGTGATGTGTGCAGCAGCCCTGATGTGACAACGATACTTCATGTATGGGCGCGAGGTGGGTTTGTATATATATATATATAGGATACTGATAGGTGTGAAGGAACGTGGGCTCGCTCTACGGTGCTATTTCTAGCATGGTAGATGGACCTCACGTTTTTATTCAGCAGTCTATGCAGTATATTGTATGTAATTCTTCGAATTCATGTTAACTTTTAAAGCTAGGCCAAGGAGTTTGAATGTTAGATTCCCGGCTAATGTCCTATTAGTCATACTAATCATCAGTTTAAAAGGTGTCTTATAACTGTTAAAAGAAGAGAGTCTTGTCCAAATAATACAAAATGTTACCATATATTTATGTCTCCATTCAACTACAGACTGGAGGTCATTTTCTATGGATTCCCCCATTGCCTTTGACATGACCGTGTTCGTTTTGTCGAGAATAGAGGTGTGTCATCAGTAAATATACCCATCTGGAAAACAATTTAATGGGGTGGTCGTTTATGAACATAAAGAACAATACAGGTTCAAAGATCGACCACTGGGGTAAATTAAATGATATTTAAAAGTACGCCCATCGAAGACAATCTGGATCTTTCTTTTAGTTATGAAAGATCTGATTAAATTCAATATTCGTTCAGTAATAGCATACGAATATATTTTCATTGAAAGGCCTTCATGCCAGACCTTGCCAAAGGCTTTATATATATCAAACGCTAGCTTCACCTGCCTTATCTAGTTCATGGTATATGCGTTACGGAATTGTAGTTAGGATATTCATAGTAGAACGTGCTTACCTACATGCATACTGATGGTGACGGAAGTTTAGCATTTTTAAGGCGGTGACTTCTGACTAGATTAGTTTATAATTCAAATATTTAGCCGAAAGCGGGAGGAAACTGATGAAGAGATAATTTTGAAGATCACTTTTTTCACCAAAATCTTTTAACACTGATACCACAGAAGCAATGTTTCTAGATACATAGAAGCGAAATACGGAAAGGCATTTAGGATAGGACAGGAGCTAGCTCAGCAGAGCATTTTTGTGTTAATATAACAAGGATAACGTAAGGTCCACATGCTTCGGAAGTGTCAAGGGTTTTATGATATCCGGGACATGGGAAGAGGTGATGATCAGGTCATCAAGTGTGACTTTATTCCACAATAGGAACATTTGGGAGGGAGTTGTTTGCGGAGTACAAGGTAAAGTTAAAGGCGAACCGTCGGGCTAGTAGTTCGGGCTCATCAGTTTCCGTGTAAACGACATCATTGTGGTTGGATGACGAGGGAATTGTTGACTTCCCATTATTCAACACACTATTCTGGATTTTTCAAAAATAGCGACTTCCTAATTTTAGTGACCCAATGAATATTCTGATTATATCAGTATACCTTCTGGTAGCTTCAACTACTACTACGTTACATGATTTGGTGATGCTATAGAATTTTGTCAACTTGTAGTTTGGTGATTCTATAGATTTTTGTCAGCTTGTAATTTACTTATAGCGGTTTAATCTGCGGAATGCTTGCTGCCTATGAGTGATAGCATTTGCTCAAGTCGTAGTGAACCATTGTGGAGAGTGGGCTTTCTATCTAATTTCTGTGTTAAGGAATGTGCTTTAATGCCTGCTTTGACCCATTCGGTTTCCTCATTTGCAGGGAGAAAAAGGTTTTACTCCATGGGGCGTCTCCGATTTGATGCCTGATAGATTCCTAATTTCCCTTTATCGAGTATCTCGTCATTTGTAGTAACAGCAGTTCGGGTAAGGGTTAAGACTATAGGGGAATATAAACTATTATCATAAGATGATCAGCGTTACCAAGTGGGCTAAGGGAATCTGACACACAATCTGCGGACAGTGTTAGAAGATGTGTACATCTATATACCGTCTGAATCTTTTGTTCAAGGCGGCTTTAATCTAGGATATGATAGACATCATCACTACATCCGGTAGGCTGTTCCACAATGCAGAAACACGGACAGGGAATACTGCTTTTTTCTAATAAAACAAAAGAGGCTCTGGTACACCTTTTGCTAGGTCCTGTGGAGACCATGATTTGGCGTAGGGGTGAAAAACTTCTCTAAATTCTTGTTGATTGTATGTCATGTCAATAAAACGTCTTCATACATCCTTTACTGCCTAAGTTAGAGCTAATTATCTAAAGATCAGCGACTATGATGCATCCAGCGTTGCCTTTAACTGTTTTTGGTTGTATGTCGGCGTACCACGGCTTCTAGCAGCCTTATTGACTATTCAACGAACCGAACCAAAAAATAACGTATCTCAACGATATAGCCGAAATCGGCTTAGTCTCATATTGGAAACGTTTTGATCACATCTAATGTTTTTAGGGAAACAAACGTAGCCTTCTTTCATTATTTCCCTTTGGAAATAACGATTACACTGGACTGTGTTTAATCATACGACACTAGAATGCAGTGAATTGTAAAATATATGCCATAGTTTTCAACAGTTACACAAAAAGAATTTTATTTGTAAAATACGTATAGCATCGTTATTTAATAATCAACATTGGTTCCCTGATTTTTTAAAGTGACTTTCGCAGTCATTCATATACATTATTGATGTGGTCATAATACCTTGCTCCAAAAAAGAATCACATATCAAATTTATTCGCAATACATACACTTAAGCATAAGGCTATTACATAGGAGGATAGTTTCATTCGGTCATTGCTTGTCGTAACCAAATTTGTAAGTATACCATCTGAGAGTAAGACATGTAGTCTCTTCCTTTCCCGTAAGGTTAATTTATGTATTATGTGGTTTGATGAGCTTCAAACGCAGGGCCCTACTCGGAGGTATAGGATTAGTAATATATTGTATCATTTTACTTTCACAATAAGTTAGGGTCCGTATCCTGTGATCGCGATAGCTTCAAACGCTTCTTTTTCTGAAGATAATATAATTGGACATTTATTTTATCATCTATGGTTCAAAAATGTTAAGTTCTTTATTCTGTAATCGTAACACACTTCAAACCCTGCTCTAACTGAAGGGAATGGAGTTAGTAATTTAGGTATCACCTTCCTTTCACACCACGTACATGGGGTGTATCCCAAGTCACCATAAGCTTCACATATTGTTCATTCTGAAGGAAATAGAATTAGTCATTTGTTATATAATCTCCCTTTTACAAAACGTAAAAGTATGTATCCTGTGCTCACAAAAAGCTTTGTTGTATTCTATTATTTTGAAAATACAAAAAGGTCGATTACCTGTGGTCGTGTTCACGATAACAACTACTGGCAACAGTTGATGTGTGGTCAAGTGACCTTATAGATACGCGTATGGAAACTGTTTTCTGTTTAATGCAACCTTTGTTGTAGTAACAAACTGATATTATAATTAAACTCTATTTGTATAATTTTTCAAGTAGTTATACAGTAGATTTTAATAAATACACTGCCATAATAAGCATTTCCATCGAATATCGTGATGTTTAATTTGCATCATGATTTTAAATGTTTGTGTGGTATTATATATTTTGATTTCACACATAATTGATATTTCCGTGAAAAAGTTTAGGCATAATCATTTTTTTAGAAATAGTTCAAGTCTGTATTCTCTCAGTTAAGTCCCACCTCTAATTCAACGAAACAGAAATTATTAGTGCCGTTAAATATAATTATTATGTTTTGTTTTCACAGTAAATAATACCAATTTCAAGAAATTGTTATGAAATACTTTCTTTGATGTAAACACTGCATCATTAATAACAAACATTAATAACCATCTGGATTGTACACTTATTATATTTTACTAGGAGTAAGAGCATAAGAGTTCAACAAAAATCTTATATTCACGTTGGTCTGTCACGCTTATATTTAGAACAACAATTTGACATTTTAAACGGCATTTTCGACCGTCTCTTATGCTAAAGGTTCATCTAGTATTTTTATTGGTCTAAAAGACCATTTATCATGGCAGTAACATTTTTTACTGTGTGTCAAAATTAATTATAAAACAAGTTTCGTTTTTTGTCACGCTTCAGTCAGCAATAACATTTGTGTTGATTGCTAACGCTTTATAAAAACAAATAAAATACATTAAAAAGGAGATAATTCCTACTGGTTCAATTTTTCTCTTTTGAGAAAAACATAATTACACCTACTAGTATAGGGCAGAGTTAGCAAACTGTAAAAAGCTGTTTGCAAAGAAACTAACATTTTACCATTGGTTTAATGAAATTGTGTCTGAGATTGATATATTTGCTGACGACACTACAATTTACTCTCGTCATGTGGGCAAAACTGCGCGATCATATCCGCGGCAATGGCTGAATCCTTAGAAAATTACCTCCAGGCTTTAGTGGATTGGGGTCATAAATGGTTTGTAACTTTAATGCCGCAAAGACAAAGCTTCTTACTGTCAATAAGTAATAGAAACCTCTCCAACCACCGATTGTAATGGCAAATAACACTCTACTTGAGAGTTCATCATTAAAACTACTTCACCTAACCTTCAGATGTAACATGAATTGGAACAAATACATTTAATAAATTGCCAAGGCTGCAGCAAAGAAGGAAGGCTCCCTCTACCGTGCTTGTAAACACATCACACCTAACATTATCCTGTATCTCTTCAAAGCAACCATGCACCCAGTCATGGAGTATTGTTGTCACATCTGGGTTAGTGCATACTGCACTGGTCTCTCCCTCCTAGATAAAGTCCCAAAAAGAGTCGTACACCTAATAGGTCCCTCACGTCAACCAAGCACCAGCCCCTGCTCCATCGCCGCATGTCGCATCCTTGTGCTTGTTTGACAAATACTTTAATAGATTGTGCTCGGGTGAACTGGCTACTCTGGTGCCCCCGACATAAATTCATTAGACCAACTCGACAAACAGCTAAATCCCATCCATTCATTGTACAGGTCGCAAGATGCCGGAGAGCCTTCTACTCCAATAGCTTTTTTCCTCGTGCTGCTGTCCTCTGGAACTCCCTCCATGCCGCCTGTTTACCTGACAGTACAGACATGCAAAGGTTTAAAATTAATGTAAACATACATCTCGCTACACTGCTCCCAACTTGGGTGATACCCAAAACTACCACCCCAATACTTAGTAACCCTTACCGACTACAGTGGCGGAATGCCTTGTTTGGGGTTAAATATGTTAGAAAAACGAAAACAAACACGTGAAGTCACCGCATTATATATATATATATATATATATATATATATATATATATATATATATATATATACATCACCAATCTTATTTCCAACCGACTTTTCCGGTTAAAGAAGAACAGGTAATGCATGGAAGGGTATGCCAGATTCTTCCAAAGGAGGAAGTTTCTAGGGAATATCGAATTGACAAGCGACCCCTACCGCATGTATATTCCGGTCAGGGGAAGATTACATATATCGCCTACTATTCCCAAATGGTCACTCATCTGCTACTGGCTATGCTCTACGTCGCTTAACGTCAGTGATCTAACGAGAATTGGTTTTTCAACGTGATAATTGTTTTACGGTGAAGAGAGATAGCAGATATAAATAAATCAAAATAGGAGATAACTCTCACATTTCATATTACACCACTGGCAAAATAATATTTTATAAAAACTTACTGTTTGTATTTTTAATGTTTCTATTTTAATAAAACGTTGTTTTAATTAAACATAAGTTATTTGGTCGCAATGAAACCCCGCCGAAACCCTATTCACTGTAAATAATATGCAACCGAATATTAAGACATTACATGTGTTTTTTTTTGTTAGAATTAATCGATTGAAATATTTTGAACGTGCAGAGAGACAGAAATAGTGCCAAGGTTGAGGCTTTCGCAAGAATTTTGTCAGCCACGCGCACGCGACTCTGGTACCTGTGTTTTCTTTCAATGTCCTTGAGGCATCAAAGGAATGCGGGATAACTGTTGCATCAAAGACAAAAGGAATTTAGCACAACCTGACCTGGTATGTGTAGGTGGGGTAAGATGAGGAAGGGGATGGGGAAAGAGTGGAATATGAAGAAAGCGAAAAAGTAGATGAAGTAAAAGATAAAATAAAAGGCGAAAAGGAAGAACGAAAACGATAAAGAAAAGATATAATAATAGAAGTAATACTAATAATAAAAAGAAGAAGAAGAAAAAGGAGAAAAAGAAAAGGAGAAAAAAGTAAAACTAAATAGAAGATTAATATAAATAAAAAAGGAAAATAACAATAAGGAAATGATGAAGAGAATGACGATGGAACAAAAGGGTATGATGAAGAAGAAGTGGGATATGAATAACAATAATAATAAGAAGAAAGCAAGCAAACGTATAAAAAGTAGAAGATGAATACAAGGATAAAAAGAAACAAAAACAATAACAAGAAACACGAATAAGGAGAAGATGATTTAGAATAATGATTAGAAGATGGAAGAAGACTAGGAAGACGTTACAGTAGTAAAAGTAGACAAAAAAGAAGGGTAAGAAGTGGAACAGTGAAAGAAGAGGGCAGATAAATAATTATAATACGAAGAAGAAGAAGAAAAAAAAGAAGTAGAAGAAATAGAAGAAGAAAATGCAACTAGAATTCTAAAACGGGTGTCGGTTGTGGGTCTATGAAACACACCCAGAAAACCGTGAATTCCAACCGATTCAATTTAATAAAGACACAAAGGAATTCAAGAATAAACGGACAACGAATAAAAAAAATAAGATAAAAATAAAAACACACCAAATTTTATTGATTCGATGTTAAATAGAAAATCAAATGTGAAACACGCCTTAATCTGAATATACAGAATGTCTCAAAAATGAGTTCTTGTATGAATACTCTTTGCTTTCTTTGATAAATTTGCACGAAATCCTGTAAAATAATGGTATTAGTAAAGACCAATTGAGACAAATATAAACATAAAAACATAAAACTATATGCGACAATGGATAAAGTATAAAATGTTTAAATAAAAAGTTTTGAAAATAGGTTATATGTAGTTGTATTATAAATATATATGAATAGATTCAAGAAATATATCTTAAAATTTCAATATAAGAATTAATTACAAACTAACTTTTAATAGAGCTACACGATCTGTGAATTGGTGTGTAAGTAATTCTATGAATTTATATATATATATATATATATATATATATATATATATATATATATATGAAGCAATCCAACAAAAGATATAAGCGTTAACTAATATCTTATAATTAGTGAAACATCCAGATAAAAAACTGAAGCTCAATATACTGGATAGAGCATTAATATTATAATATAAAATGAAGTAATAAAATAAGGTGTCAATCAAATTTTATTAGAATTCAAAGTTCATGCAAAGCATCCTTAAGTCCTTAGCTCATGAGTTTTCAAAGATAATTCTTCTCTTCAGAGGACCATTACCGCAGTTATACTACTACAGGCAATAAAATTACGCTTTGAAAATATATAAAGTTATATACACAAATACATAAAAATACATAACATCAAACATATCAATCCAAAAACATACTTTTGTTGAATCCATACAGTCCATCCAGGTAATATATATATATATATATATATATATATATATATATATATATATATATATATGTATATATAAGTATATATATATAAGTATATATATAAGTATATATATATATATATATATATATATATGTATATAAGTATATATATATAGATATGCGTGCGTTTGTATTACAAGAGTTCAGAACAACATTGGTACCGCCAGTTTCAATTATAACAAGAGAGGAACGGCACGTGGCAACTTTTTTAAGGACTATCCTCAGCTAAATTTGTAGTTGGTTGCTGTAGAAAATGGCGACGATATGGCAATCATCTGTCTTATTGTTTCTAGTTCGAGGGTTTCATCAGTATATATTACGAATATTTGCAGCATGGTTAAGTCGAAAAAGATTTCTCCATTTTGATCTATGAAATTAAGTCGAGGTTACTATAATACCGCCTACTGTTCTAGTCGGACACCGGAAAAACAACACAAAACAAAAACCCAGCACTTCACACCACGAAGGTCAAGAGCGGAAACTAAACAACACTAGTATCAGAAATGAATAATGAGTGACAATAATTTGAGCCTACGATAAAGCGTAGAAAAAAACTTTTATTTACGCCGCATATACACATTAAAGGGCCTATATCTCTAGGAGAAAGGGAGATAAATTGCCCGCTTTTCCTTATTGGTTTTCAAAAAAACTTATTTGGCTGAAAAATGTAGTGTTTTTCAAATTCTAAATAAAACATGAATTCCTCAAACCCGGATAACGACTGATTATAACAATCTACTTGCATATATAAAAATCCTTACGTACACGGATACGAATAGATGGAAAATAAAGGACTTCAAAGAAATAAACACACATAATGCATGGATATGCGAATGAGTTCAAGTGGATTAGAGACTAAATTGTATGGTCTATCTGGCAAAACGAGTATCACCCCAAAGTATTACCCCTCCCCAAGTAAAAAAAAACAAAACCACCCTCTATAAAAAAGTATTTAAAATAAATGTATTCAAAATCAGTTTTAAAAACTTTGTTTTTAAAACTGTAAGAAAATCAATATGAGAGCACTGGTGTATGGTTGTGCTTTTAAATCTATTCTACAAGTGCACATATTTGTATATTTTTCTGTATGCATTAATTTTATTTAAATGTTATTGTTTTTTTAGATTTATTATTATTTATATTTTCATATCCATGTCCTACTTGTGTCGTAGATCGAAGGAATTGTTCCCTTAGTCTTATAGAGAATTTCTCTCTATTTTAGTCGGTCCGTCCAGATTTATGTTATTGTCATGTGTATACATCCATTCGCATACGTAAACACATGCGATCGGGTCGTAACGGAATCGGATATAATAAAAAAAAAATCAATTAAATAAACGGCGTGGCTTAAAAGGGGTCGGAGGCTTAATTATACGCTTAATCTGTGAAAACAAGTATCTACCAAAAAATGTATTCATCAGATATTTCCAAAATATTCCTAACCGTTTCTTAAACAAATTTCTCTAATAAAGCACTTCAAAAAAATTATTTAAAAAATTGTTTTTTTTTTTTAAATTGTTTTTAAAAAGGGGGAACAAGATAGGAGCATTGCCATATGATTGTGCTTCTTTTAATTCTATTCTAAAAGTTACTAATTGGTATCTAGATTCCTGCATGCATTACTTTTATTTTATTTTTATTTCCTACTTGTTAGAATGGCGAATGTATTATTTAAGTCCTATTCAGAATTCTCTGTATGCTAGCTGGTCAGCCCAGTTTATCAAGAGTGCCTGCTTCGTGTGACTACATCCCTTGAACATGTATCCTCTTTTATTCAATGCATTTTTGCTTAGGGCATTAATGATCCGATGTATGTTGCATTTGTCAACATTGCAATGAGAACAACGGTTCGAGAGTGGGGAGTATAACATCCGTCTATTGACTTGCTTGTATTTGATGGTGATGGGGGTTCCATCATTTTTAATTGCCACGCACAGATCGCTAGATCCGTATTTATCTGGTATCTATATGTAAATGTATTTCTATATGCGTATAATCTCTTTTTGTAAGGGACCTGCATAATGCCTATGCATGTGTCGGCTCCGTCGCTGGGCTGGTTTGTTGCAGTTGTCTAATATACAAGAGAATCCACGTTGCACTTTCCTGCAAGAACAGTCTGCGCTTCTATTAAACTTTGTTCTGTACGAATAATATTTCATAGTAGCTTATCTTTATCGTATTTCTATTAAATTATTTGTGAAGTGTATGTTGTGGTGAAAGTGTTCATCTAGCATTTAGAAAGAAATGTGCCCAACTCGTGTCTTTGTATAAAAGGGGGTCGGGTATTAAACAAATGATCCTCCTTTTCCGATTGTGGTTGTTAGGTTCGTAGTCATGGGTGGGCTTCTATGAAATACTATCTTTAAAAAGCCTATTTGCGGAATGCTTGGTTATAATATGGTGCTGCTTGTTCCAACATTTTAGGATTTCATCTAAGTTCTGAGATTTTTCATCAAGTTATTGAGTAGCAAGATCCTTTATTTATGTATAAATGCGTCTCATTTGCGATGTAGAAAAGGTGTATGTGTCTTTTTTACTAGGTATAGAATAGTGTGCAGGAAGTCTACTTTGCTTAACTGTGTTCTTGATAGTAATCGTGGATTACAGTTTATGAAAATAATTATATATATATATATATATATATATATATATATATATTGTGAAATAAGAGCGAAAATAGGTTAATACTGGGTTACATACTTATTATAATATTTTCATAAAATGTAAAAAATAAGCAGAATATTAATCTATAAGTGTCGTTTTAACCTAAAAGTTTAAAAGTAAAATATTAGTCGCATCAGAAGGTACACGCGATTTTGTAATGATCGAAACGTTAGTTCAATTATTTTTTGAAAAATTATATAAATTATAAGAGTTACAGTTATTTTTGCTAAAAAACAAAATTGTCAGTGAGGAGAGTTTAACAATTATATTAAACTCTGATTAATATTAACGTTATACTAAAAAAGGAAATACAGTAACTAATGAGCTGAAAATGAAAACGTAAATTGTTATACTTTTCTTTTATAGTGTCCACAAGTCCACGAATATACAGTGAGATATAGCAGTAAATTTTAGGATATATCCGTGCGCAAAGTAATAATCCATGCGGATACGAAATCAAATCTAATATAAACTATATGAGTGAAATAGTCAATACAAATATATGTGTAAATGTTTTTTTTTCTGACAACACATTTCCTCAAGCCGTAGAGGAATAGATGGTGTTATAAATAAGGGAAAAGATGAACAAATATCAACAAACGCTAAAAATTATTCCAGTGAAAATATATTTATAAAATCAGTATTCATAATATGTTTAAATGCACACACACACACACCCACACACACACACACACATATATATATATATATATATATATATATATATATATATATATATATATATATATATATATATATATATATATATATATACGAGGCCTGTCTTAAAGTTATACGACCTAAGGCCAAGAAAAATATCTCAAATACGTGACAGGTTTCGGGCACAAATCCACTTCAAAGTAGACCGCTTGTGTTTGCACACACTTAGCCCACCGATCCATCAATTGCCGGAAACAACACTGGAAGTCTTATTTCTGAATGGTGTACATCTTCTATGTAACGTTAGATTCAACAGGTGTTTTGAGAAGATCCGATGTGCAACAAAAATTAAGGCGTTGGTCAACCTATTCAAAAATGGCCGCACATCAGCGAAAAGCGATCAACGTTCTGGCAGGTCCCAATCTGCTCGGAGTGCAGCTGTTGTTGAGAAGGTGCGATAAAAGAGATAGTGCGGTATGCGACGGCGGAGATAGACACCATTCAAAAATAACACTTCCAGAGGTCTTTTACCAGCAGTGGATTGATCGGTGGGCTAAGTGTGTGCAAGCAAAATAGGCGTAATTGAAGGGGAGTGAGGTCCCCAAGTCCGTCACGTATTTTAAATATATTTTTTCTGGCCTGATGTCGGATACAGTTTAGACAGCCCCCCCCCCCCACACACACACACCCACACACACATATATATGTTCCGCATTATCTCTTTCTTATTTTTGCACCCTATCAAGAACAGCTGCACTGCGAGCAGTGTGTGGCCTGCCAGAAGGCTGGTCACTCTCCGCTGATTTGCGGCTATTTTTGAATCGGTTAAACAACTCCTTAATTTGTGTTCCACCCATCGCATCTTATACAAACACCTACTGAATCTAACGCGATAGCGGAGATGAACAATATTTAAAAAAAAACGTCGAGAAGTGTTGTCGGCAGGGATGGATCGTTGAGCTTAGTGTGTGCAAAGGCCCTACTTCGAAGGGGAGTATAGTCCCAACCCCCTCATGTGTGTGTGTGTGTGTATTAAGGCAGTATTTTCCATGTAATACAAATGTTGTTAAATGTTGTTAATAGTTGTTACATATGACGCAAAACTTATGTTTGGATACCCTTGTGTGAATCCTTTCTGTTTGTCGAATCAGCGTCTTTGTTTCGGTGGGGAATGAGTCTTATACATACAAAACAAACAATAAAAAGCAGTCATTAACAGAAATAACTTCACCATCTGTGATATTATTATTAAATGTTTATAGTTCTAAGTTTAGTTCCGTATTTATATCCTAATTCCCGGTAAAACTACCTATTAATATTTGCACTAACACTATGATCTTTACCTCATTCCCCTGAAAATGGACCCGGATGGGCAATTATGGGGAACCTACAGTTATGGCAGATTCATCGACCAATTCCCCACCGGAATAAAAACCCTGATTCGGTAAATGGAAAGAATCGACACAAGAATATACAGACATAAGTTGGCTGTAAATTCAACTATATATATAATATATATATATATATATGGACAGGATCCAAGTGTAGTATCTATTCTGATGGATACTACACCCTATGGACCGGTATCGTCTTGGCCTTCAGGGCTTGATTCCCCCGGTCTATGTGTTTGTCCTCTCAAGTTCTAGGAGGTTCACCCTCCCAGACTTTCCAACCCCTCTTCAGGGAGGAGTAAGTTTATTGGTTACTGCCTGATGCTCCCCTACCTGGGAATGCCGACGGGGATGCCCAGGCATTTGTTGTAGGCCCGAGTGCTCAGCTTCTCAGGCGCTGGCTTTTCAAATCCCACTTTCCACACGTTGTGTCACATCTTACCGCTGTGGAAGGAAGATAAATAATATATATATATATATATATATATATATATATATATATATATATATATATATATATATATATATATATATGTGTGTGTGTGTGGGGGGGGGGTATGTGAGTGTGTGTGTGTGTGACATTAAGCTCCGGTTAGGTTTTTTTTTAATTAAGAGAAGTCAATTTGCAAAGCTAAATTATATAAAATTAAAAAATTCCCAGTAAGTCTACTTCTTGTCGCTTAACACCCCCATTCTCTCTATAACTTTGTCGCATTTTATCTTTTTTCCTTTTATGGTGCCGGTAAAATAGTATTACTCCTTGTAGTCATATTGAAGCAATTTACAATTGAGTAGTTAATAGTTTTATAATCTTTTTTACCTTTGTCTAGTCATAAACAGAGAGAATGTTACTGAATCGAGAGTGATAGCAAACTAATACAAGAGGAACAGGACCACGAGGCAGATTGCGACTTAACTAATATGTAAGAGAAGCTTCACTCGCCGAGTTTATTGCAACTTGCATCTTATTGAAACAATCAAATTGTATTATTTTCTGGATATAGCTCAACCCCAAAACAAAGTTATATTTTAAGTATGTATCTTGTACGATTAAATTATATAGTATAAGAACTCATAGAACAAAAGCTGTTTTTGTATGATAATAATAAGATTAATTATAATAATAATAATAATTATAATAATAATAATGATGATGATTATAATAATAATGATACTGATCATAATAATAATAATAATAATAATAATAATAATAATAATAAAAACAGACATCCCAGAGTTGTGACCAAATAAAGGACAACGCTTAAACAAAAAGATGCCAAAATGGTAACTATCTCAGGCAATGACAGACCAATAACTTGTTTACAACAGTGTGTAAAATCCTGAGGGTACAACTGAGAAAACAAATCTACCAATCCGTAAACAAACGTGGACTACTCCCCGAAAAAGAAAAAGGGTGTCGTAAAGGGAAAAGGAAGACACATGGCCGGCTATACATCGATCAAAATATCCTTAATGAGGTAAAAACACGAAAATAAAACATATCCCTCAAGCATAGATAATTGAATGTTTTAAAATATAAAAACTACCCGACAAGATAATTAATCTTATTAAGAAAGCAATGGAAACATGGAGAATTGAACTGACAGCCGGAGGACAACACCTGACTGAGATAAAGATATAGAGAGGCATTTTCCTAGGAGACTCCCTGTCACCATAAGCGTTTATAATATATATGATGCTACTCAACTACATACTCAGGAAATATGATGGCAGATACAAGTTTGCAGACACAGAACTAAGAGTAAAGCACATGATGTACAGTGATGCCCTGAAACTATTTACAAATAGCAAAAATAAACTGGAAAGACTGATAAATACGACTAGAATCCTTAGTCCAAACATCCAAATGGAATTCGAAATAGAAAAGTGTACACTACTAGAAATAAAAAGTGGAAAACTGGAGACAACAGGGGTCATGGAACTGCAAACAAAGAGGAGATGAGCGATCTAGGTGAAGAGGAAAGCTATAAATATTTGAAAGTTCTGGAAGAAGACACCATCAAATATACAGAAATGAAAGAGAAGATTGGATATAAATAATTACAAAAACCAAGAAAACTACTTAAAACAAAATTATATAGAAGACATCTAGAAAAAGGAATAAACACATGGGCAGTAGCACTAATAAGATACTCTGGACCATTCATTGGCTGGACCAAATAAGAACTCAGGCACCTTGACCAAAGGACTAGACAATTAATGACCATGCACAACGCACTACCTCAAAAATACGACACGGACAGACTCCACATAAAAAGAAACAAAGGGGGGAGGACTGGTATATATAGAAGACTGTGTGGAAGACTAAAAAAAAAAGCTGAAGAGATACATAACTCAAAACACGGAAATACTTATTACCGCACCAAGAGACAACGTTTCAACGAGCAACTCGGGAAGCACCGACACCAGTAACAAAACAACAACAAAAAGAAAAGTTGGAAGAAAAACAACTATATGAACGCTTCAAAAGACTGACAAGAGAAGAAATTAACGAAAATAGCTGGACATGACTAATAAAAGGGCACTTGAACAGAGAAATAAACTCCTTACTGATGGCTGCACAGAATTCAATTACAACATACTACGTTAAAGCTAAAATTGGTAAAACTCAGGAAAACAGTAAATGCAGACTGTGTGGACAAAGAGACGAAACATTAAATCATATAATAAGTGAATGTAGCAAACTAGCCCAAAAGGAATACAATAATATACAGGAGATAGCAGTACACCGGTAACTGTGCAAACAATTTAATTTCGAATACGCAGATAAATGGTAAAAACATAAACCAGAAACAGTACTGGAAAACGAAAGACTCAACATTATCTGGGATATGGATATATAAACAGACCAACTCATGCAAGCAAAGGAGCATGATGTTTAAATAATCAACAAAAAGGAAAAATATTACAAAATCATAGACATCGCCGTTCCAGCAGCCACAGAGTGAACATCAAAGAAACGGAAACACGAAGCCAATACACAGAACTAGTGAGAGCAGAACAGCACAAATCAGACCTCCACTGGAAGTTCACAGAATGCTGGGACCTTTGGGAGTTTTATTGCCCCTTAAATCTAAGAGAAAAACAATAGTCTTTACCAGGTATGATAAGAACACTGACCAAACACAGGAAAGTAAGAATGAAATTAAATCACGAAAAATCCATAGAAAGAAATGGACCACAAAAGAGAATAGACTGGTAATAGAATGCTACTAACAAAGCCACAGAAAGAGGATATCAGAAACGAATGAAAGATCTATGGGACATTTCTACTGACAACGGCACAAAGGATGGTAGATCAAGCAAGACGGATACTCAAGAGAGGATGGTTCTAGGAGATAGAATGAACGGAAATTAAACAAAAGATAAATGGCGTGACAGATCAAGACACAACACTTGACGAAAACCCCTAGGAAGAAGAAGGGGAAAACATAAACACAGAAACTGAAGAAAGCGAAAACGACGAAACTATAGAACTATCTGAGGAAGAAGTAGGAGAAGGGGAAAATATCTAACGATATATGTCCGAGAACAAAACAAAACTCCCATCAGTAAGGAACGAAGACGGGAAGAAGTTAAAAGTTGAAACAGAGAAAGTAAATAACGTACTCACGTACATCTTAACAGCTACTATCACAGATCAAAACAACTTGATATATGCGGGAACAAAATCAATAAGTATGAAACGAAAAAGGGAAAAAGAATGGACGGACGGAATCTGGATGGGAGATTAGACCGAAAACCAATACCACCAAACTTCAAAAGGAAGCTAAAACCGGAAAAAAGGATAAAGGAAAACAGTAAACGATGGAAGAGCAGAAATCGGAATCGCAAGGAAATACTAAATAAGAAACATGAAGAACTAAAACAATAGATAGCAGCAAAAGAAGGAAGATTGAGACGATACAGATAAAATTCGGAACAGTACAAACAGGGTCTTTGGAAACAATCAAATACAGTTTTACAAAAACGTAAAAGTAGAAAGAACAACAACAGAACAACCGGACCCGACAGAAACAAAACATTTCTGTAGCAAGATATGGGAAAAGGCTGAAGATCACAACAAAAATGCTAAATATATGAAAGATAAACTTCTAGAAATTGAATAGGGAAACCACACAGAAATTAATGAATACACTATTAAGACAACACTAAACAAAAAGGGCAAAGGGGAAAGCACCAGGTCACGATGCAATACATGCGTACTGGTTCAAAGAATTGCATGAGAAATTGATATGTTCTAAAATAAGAATATGTGTATATATATAAACACACACACACAACCTTAAATCGGACCAGTTCGTTTAAGTTATTTCGAACAACCTTTGTGTACCTACGGCTGAACTTAGAAAGATAACTGATATTCTTACCAAAAATGGTTTCCAGAGGGTTTAATTTCAAAATGTATTGATCGAAAACTTGCGAAATTAAATGCCAACATTTTCTTTGGTCCACCCAAATGTCCTGTTTATCTGAAACTTCCTTTGATTGGTTCAATCAGTAAGGGTTTTTCGGATAAAATTTCATCGGTTGTATCTCATTGTTTATATGCAGTACAGCCCCGTGTGGTGTTTGGCACCAGAACTGCCTTCCCAGCCTTTCAGAAAGATGTACTTCCAACACTACAGAACAGTTTGATTATATGTACATTCAAATGTCAGTGTGAAGCTGACTATGTTGGTCGTACTCTTCAGCGCTTGGAAGTCAGAGTGGCCCAGCATATCCCTGCATGTTTTCGCAGATCACGTGCTGTAGAGAGGAGTACATCAACGGACACATCCGGGTCTTTACAAAGAACATCCGGGCGTTTGCAGAGCACATCCCGGCGCTCACAAGTGCGCAAGTCATCTATTGGACAGCAACTGTATGACAATAAAAAGTGCGGTGAGGCGTACTCCGATCGATGTTTTCGCATTGTACTCAAGGCCCGTTCAAAACACCATCTCAAGGTGTTGGAGGCAGTTAGTGTTACAATGCGAAAACCATCGCTCTGTAGGCAAACAGAGTTGCCTCACCAATTAGATATATTTAGAGAATTCTAAAAACAAAAGAAATTGCCTATTATGTCCATTTATTCTTTGCGGTTTAATGGCATTAATCAATTTCCCTTTTTTTTAGTTTTTTTTCCTCCGCACGTTATTCTTTCCCCCGTTTTTAAACGATATTTGCCGACGTTTTCTCTTGACAATGTGTCAGCCGAAAGGTACCTAGGGAATTAGCTTTAATGTTGTTAATTTTAGTCGATTTTTTTAATTCATTTTAAAAGTTTTTAATCGACGATTCAATATTTAATATTTCCTCTCCTTTTTTTCCTGTAATAGTGCCTCGTTCGCTATGGCTCCGTTTATTATATTTAAAACGATTATAAAATGTTGTACCACTAAAAATTTGTTCAAATATATATATATATATGTATATATATATATATATATATATATTTGATTATGGTGTAAATATTCCTTTTTTTTCCCTATATATATATATATATATATATATATATATTTTTCGTTTTTATAATAAACATATTTTTAAGTTAGATGAGATAAATTAAGATATATTTCAAACTTGCGTACAGATCAATCGACAAACTGACAAAGCGTCTTTCATAGGTGTGTGGACGTATGTAAAATTCATTATTGACTGACTAGCTGATAAGTCTTATATAGCGTTCGTTGTGAGTATGTTAAATAATTTAAACGAAAATGAATAGCCAAAGACGTCGACGCACTAATATTAATTTAAAAGCTAATGTTTTAAACTTTTAAAATCTGTGAATGCATAACTCATTTTAAACCCCACCCTAAAAACGTTAATTTTTCTTTCCCTAACTGCCGACATGTAATATTAAAATCCGATTCTTCTAATATTTTAATAACTATTTTCAAACCGTTATGATGACCCAAATGTTTTGCCTGTTTCACGCAAACAAGAACACCCCCGTCTTGTTCGAATCCACCCTTTTCAAAATCAAATGTCGCTTCTCATTGTTTGGCTGACCGGGTTCCATCATCGGTCACAGATGCTTATGACTCAGTAATTTAAAAAGAAAAAATCACAGAAAACGCCCGGACTCACCAACACACCGATCTCGATAAATGACAACTTCGCGCCAATTTCACTCATGGGTCATCTAATTAAACAAACATGGCCGGTTTGACCTAGATCGTAAACAAATAACGAGCAAGACATAATTAGTTCTGATTGGAGGGAGAGAAATAAACGCGTTCCTTTTATGTCCAGTTAACGCATCTTTCTAAGAGGCTATGTCCGTCTGTTTGTCACGTTTAAAATGCGTTCAAATGTTGAAAGGACGTGTATTATTTGAGAAGCGTCCAAGCATCTGTGTGAGACGATCTGTTATTTTGGTTGTTGTATTAGTCCGTCACGCTTCAGATTAAAATGGCATTATCATCGCTAAACACGAATGGTTAATACGTAACACCTTATTTAAGATTCGTCTCATCTTCTCTGTACGAATCGTTTTCTATCGGTGGAATTGTTATTTTGTTCGTTGTTTTGTTCTCTTAAGTTTTATTTTAATCTTGCAGATTTGATACGCGCCTCTTAAGAAGAACCGTCATTGTTATTAGATGCAACCTATTAATTGTATAAGACGCGAAGTCTATCAGTCGGTCGCCATGTTAAAATACAATTTGGTATGTCATGATTAAGCTCTAAATAAGATTGTCATCTCTAACCGCGCTGATTGAATGAGCCCATCTGTTATTGGTTTTAATACGCATATAGAAGAGCAGTGTGGAATGGCTACATATCCCATTTCCATGGGGAATTAATAAATATTAATAAGAACACTAAACAATATACAAAAGAAGACCTGACCAAACAAATGAACACATGAACAAATGAAAGAAATAAACCAAAGATAATATTTGTCAAAAATATTTGATTGATAACTCTATCAAAATATGACGTGCTCCTTTGCCAATGTATATTTCCTACTAGTGTCGCTGGGGTGGGTGTCTGATTTGCCACTTTCTCATATCCATTGTGTTCTTTGTTATCATTAACACATTTTAATCCGCCAGTCATGCTAGGTGCGACCTCCTTGTGCCCTCGTAAAACAGGGACAAATGGACAGAAGTTGAAGCAGGTCGAGCAGTCAGTAATCTGTCTTGGGTGGAAGGCTAGAAATAAAAGCAGATACAAAACACGGACTGGTGTTTTAGATGGGTCCTTTAAATACGCGTGGCTAGTGGTAAACATCCTTTCACCGTCTATAAAATACAAGATTCCCTCGAGGATAAAGATTAACGAGATAGATGTATAATCTATATTTACTAGCCATCCCATGAGGGCATAGTTGAATACCAGATCAGTTTCTAATATTAGAAAAATCCAACTCTACAAAAAAGAATCAATCTATATGAAGAATATGTCTCATTCATTAACCGAGGAGAGAACATATTATTGCAGTATCAGAACATATACTACACTTTCCTCCTCGCCAAAAGACTATGGTCTAGTTGAATGATGACGCACATGATGAATGAAATTAAGTAAATTATATTACTTAAGTGAACGGTTTATTACAAAAAAGTGTTGAAATTCGATTTGAAGCCGACCATGTTGTAGTTTGCATAGGAGTAGTCTCATAGTAATTTCTTCCACAGCCGGTAAGTCCTTTGAAAATAAACTCAGTTCATGGAATATGGGTCTAACGCTAGGCGCAACGATAAAAAACATAATTTTAAGTTGTGGTAATAAGACAAGGTCTTGTTTTGAATTAAAATAAGTACTGGGTTAAGATTGAAATAATATTGTGGGGAGATACTCCTGAAAGGGGCACGATAACTTATATATATATAACATTAGTTTGTCTTAAGGTTGTATTGACAGTTATATTTTTGATAATTAGATTATTTGTTTTAAATTTTGTGTAATAAATTATTAGTTTGGTTTGTTTATGCTTGTCGTTAGGTTTAGTGTATCATTGTATTATGTGAAGTATTGCTTTTTCGTCTAGTTTGTAGTTAGGGTGCATCTGTTTTTTGTAGTAGAGGTTGATTGTGTCATTTTAGCTATACGAGTTGTTGTTTTTTTATCATTTATGCAATTTATATATGATTTTATGTGTGGGTTGACTATTTAATTGGGGAAATTGTTGTTAATTAATGTTTGTTTCATATAGGTAATTTCTTTATAGAATATTAGTTTGGATGAGGATATAGTGTGTGCGCGATAGACTAGATCTTTTATAAGTGCTATTTTATATTTTTGTGGACATTTGCTCTAATAGTTGAGGAAGCTCAAATTACAATTCGTGTTTTTTTGTAATATATGGATGTCGTGTATTCCGTAGGGTTATTGGAGTCGATTAATACGTCGACGAAGGGGATTTTATTGTTGATGTTGAATTCAGTTGTGAATGTAAGTATCGAGTGGGTTTCAAGTGTGTGCTGTATTTTAAAAAAATATGTCCTTGGGATTCTATCGCAATGAAGATATCGTCTACATTCCGAGTATATATATATATATATATATATATATATATGTTTTTGGATTGATATGTTTGATGTTATGTATTTTTATGTATTTGTGTATATAATTTTATATATTTTCAAAGCGTAATTTTATTACCTGTAGTAGTATAACTGCGGTAATGGTTCTCTGAAGAGAAGAATTATCTTTGAAAACTCATGAGCTAAGGACTTAAGGATACTTTGCTTGAACTTTGAATTCTAATAAAATTTGATTGACACCTTATTTTATTTTATAATATATATATATATATATATATATATATATATATATATATATATATATATATATATATATATATTAAAGTTAGATGTTGAGTCGGAAAGGATTGTATTTGTTATTTTTGTCATGTAATATTCGGCGAAAGTGGGGCCTAGGTGCGATTCTATCGAACAAGAAAAATACTAATCAACTCAACCCCTCTCTTTTCTTTTATTCACCCTTCAATATATATTTGAAAACAATAAAGCAAGTATTCTCCTTAAAACAAAATGGTTGAATTAAAAACAATTGCCTCAATATGATACAAGCATCCGTCTAAAACCTCAAAGATTGCTCGACGCGTCGTAAACCTTGAAAAGAAATACCGTGTTGTTCGATCAAGTCTGTCTGAATATATATATATATATATATATATATATATATATATATATATATATATATATATATATAGGGGGAGGAGGATTAATTGTTATGTAATGGCTAGAGGATATATATTTTGTCAGTTAAGGAGTTCATCTAGAGGTATCTAATGTTTTAATTGTTATCATTATATGCATTCGTGCTGTGTGTATGTATTTAGTTAATTCTGGTAACTTTAACTAATAAGATGTATGAATCTATTATAGGTATGTGTAGGGCGGAGGGTTAAGTCTTAGAATTCTATAATTCGCTTCAATCCTGTGAGATTTTACAGTTATATTTCTAGGTGTTTACATCTGGAAGATTCATGTATTTACCATGTTAGAATAGGTAAGAATGATAGGTTATCTACTGCTTTTTGTTTTATATGTGGTGAATGGGGTTAGGTAGTGTTCGGATTGAGAAGAGTGTTTTTTTATTTTTTTATTTTTTACTTTTTAATTTTTCTCTTTCAGTATTTTTCTTTTTTCATTTATTAAATGGTTTGCAATTTATGGAAAGGTTGTTGATTGCTCGGGGAATCCTGAGTTTTAGTGGTACATAGAGGACACGTCTTGGAGGAAAGGGCTGTAGTATATTGGGTTGTCGGTGATATATATATATATAATAATGCAAATAATAATCCAGGTAAACATCCACAGGGTAGTCATCCAAAGAATTTCAACCGGGTTTATAAGAAGTGTTCAATATCAAATAGAGCTTTTATATATTATTATTTTTATTTACACATGCATGTACAACATCTGCGACACTGTCATGTCAATGTTATCGATCAACAGCTATTGTAAACTGTTATCTGATCAGGTAGAGTTAGAATCCTATCTTAACCTTAGATCATATTTGGAAATAACCAAATATGATCTAAGGTTAAGATCGGATTCTAACTCCACCTGAATAGATCTCAGTTTACAATAGCTGTTGATCGATAACATCGACATGCCAGTGTCGCAGATTTTGGACATGTATGTGTAAATAAAAATAATAATAATAATATATATATATATATATATATATATATATATATATATATATATATATATATGTAAGACTGAAGCTCAGTCGAAAACCTTCCAGGGATTTAATACCTGAGCGTGACATACCGACGAAAATCATATTTAAAGCTTAAGTGTCAGCGATCGATACAAAGGCCAGTTTAAACTTAAGCTTGATAGACCAAAAAAAATTATAGTTGAAAATTAGGTGTAATCCTAATCGACACACGGACATAATTGCATATGTGACGTCACTCCTTCTTTGTGAGAAAGTTAGGTTTGAAAATCAGTTACTAGTTTTGTAGCAAGCTGGACGGTCGACCTATCTGAAGTGTTCAGGAAGTGGGAGCGCGGAATCGAGAATGTAATCGCTCGTCGTGATGGCTGGGTCTCTGGGAGATCCAGTAGCAATTCTCGTTGCATTTCCCCAGCAGGAAGAAATAATGAATGAATTGCGGAGCGAATGAGAAATAAAAGATTGAATCTCTCTGAGGAAAAGATATGCCTAACGAAATGAACAGTGTTTAACGAGAATTAATGTGTAATAGGTTGACAGTTTAAAGGCTTAAACTCGCCCTAAGAAAATGTCGCTTGAAAGTGCCTTCCGGAAAGTGTTAAACAAAAGATTGAAACCGCTTAATAATCTTCTCATAAACTTTCGTATTGTTTTTGGTTCGGAAAAGTTTTAATTATCAAGCCTCATGTAACAAATGCCTTTTTTGGACCGTAACCAGATTTTTGACTGGTTTAAAAGAACTGCCGCGGTCCAGGCAGGAGTAGTTACTATGCAAAAAATTCCCTTTTGGTGCCGCGCCCCTTTTTGGTGGCTATGCAACACTTATCTAATTATCTAATTATCATTAATTAATAAATTCATCAAAATCTTCAATAATCAATGTATTTACTTTACACAATAAGTGCTAATAATAATAATAATAATAAAAAAAAAAAAAAAAAAAAAAAAATAATAATAATAATAATAATAATAATAATAATAGTAGTAATAATAATAATAATAATAATAATAATAATAATAATAATAATAGTAGTAGTAGTAGTAGTAAAAATAGCGGTAATAGTGCATAAATGACAAGTAATGATATTGATAAATATTAATAATAATAATAATAATAATAATAATAATAATAATAATAATAATAATAATAATATTTTGTTGTTGGTAATATTGGTTTGAGAGGTTATATGTGAATTACTGAGAAGGTGTGATCTATTGTGCCTACAGTTAATTGAGGTATCTTGTTTTTTGTGTGGAAGTTTACCCCTAACACTAAATCTAACTATCTCAAGTGTTTCAGTTAGGTGAGATTAGGGAACTGCAGGTGCTGGTTGTTCTAATAGTGTTACAAGTCACTGTTGGTCAGTGATTATTGCGGGTTAATTCCCAGTAGTACATTGAGAGTGAGGTTCTTTTTTTGTATAGAGAATAATTAAATGAGCATTTATGGCCGGTATATCTTTCTTTGAAAGTATTACCAGTATACCTATATAGTATTTTGTTTAGGGTTGGGTTGTTCTGGTTAAAATTGTTGCTTGGTATACCATTTAGGCCATTTGACAATTTTGTTGTAAGGGGCATTATGTTATGTTTGTGAAGTGCAATCCCTTGTTTGTTGTTGTTTTTCCTTCAGTTTTTTTTGTTGCCATTTAGAGTTTTATTCTTATGTATTTTATTATGTTTTCTAAATTTTCTCCACAGCTTTATTTAAGGGCGTGTTTTATGTAAGATTTTATGTAGTATATTATTAGGAAGGAAATGTAGGTTAATTAAGTCTAGGAATATTTTACCAAGTTTAGTCTTAACCATGTGATTAAATGGGGGTGCAAACTAGCTCATTTTTCTACTTCTATTTGTATGTGTGTTGTTGGGAGCTGTAGATTTGGTAAATCTATTTGAGTGTGTTTGTATCCGCTCTCTTTTAGTGAATTACTTTAAAACACCTTTTAAGTTTTAAAGCTTGCTTCATTAGAAGAGTTATCGCTGATTCTCTTTTCGATTGATTTTGGGATATTGTTTATTATAGTTTTTGGACGGTAACAGAGTGGGTGGGCATACATTGGACTGCCATTATCTTTAGTATAGGGTTCAAACGTATATATATATATATATATATATATATATATATATATATATATATATATATATATATATATACAGAAGCTGAAGAGAGCCGGATGGCTAAGTCAGTCCGTGCTTGAAACCGACGGTATGAATGTTGTACTAATGGTTCTGTACCAATATATATATATATATATATATATATATATATATATATATATATATATATATATATATATGTATAAGCGTATATTTACATGCATAGCAAAACTAAGAATATCTATCAAACAAGAGCCAGTAGTGCCAAAATCAGTTTCTTTGTTGCGTTCGAATTGAAAAGTCTGTTTACAGATAATATATTCTGGACAAAGTTTTTGTAACGCATTTGAATATACAAGCGATAGTGTTAAATTCCTATTCTAAACGTCAGTAATAATTAAATCAGGCACAGACATACACCTCCCACACACCCACCCATATATATAGACTGTGCGGCTAAAGATACCAAATGATCAGTTCTTTCACATTCTAATACATTCTTATTAGTATATATTTCCACTGAAATGAGGGGGCGTTAGATCTTTGACTGAAGAATGGGTTTATTTGGTATGTTTTGCCTCGTGTGGTGAGTGTCCACTGTTTCCACTAAACCGAAAGTATCAATGGACGATCCAACTAAGATATAGTGTTCTTGATCGTGCATGTGTTTATATTTACATGTTCATATTTATTTTAAAATACTGCTTAAGGCATAGGTTACAGAGGCATAGACATAGCTTTTAGCATCGATTTGTCTATGACGTTAACATAACAATCCTATCTGTTAAAAAGAGGTACAGGGTGATACCTAACGTAAGAACATATGATTAAAATCGTCTGTGTAAGTTTATAAAAATATGAAGATTACTTGAAAAAAAAAAGCGTGACAGGCAAACCGACCGATGAACAAAATATTCCATACAAATAGAAGTCCTCACCTCAAAAGAAACGAAAAATGAAGTGAGAAGTGTATATTCATTCAGTTCAGCCATTCATTTTTAATTGACGTCTGTCTGTTTAATATCACGTAGTACGCGATGACACGTCAGAGTAAATATTTTATGGAAATCATGTAGGTAGTGATGGAATTATGAGTAGAGCTATGAACGTTTTCGCATTTTTTATGAATAAAAATACGCTGAAGAAAACGACTCAACGAAAACTAATGTGTTGGAAAAATAAAAATAATTCTATATTTTAATAGATGAAAATGTTGGGTAATTGTGCTTTATGTTTAATATGATAAAAAGCGGTTGCAAAAAACACATCTACAAAAATAAAAAAATTACCAACATGTCAACTGAAAATTACTTTTTTGTTTTTTGTAAAGAAGTCTAAAGCGTCATTAATTGCCGCCCGGAAAGCGGGTAGTTTTTGATAGTTAAAAATAAATTCAAAACGATTGTGTCAATCTAACTCAGGTGTTCAGGGTATATTCGAGACTATTGTAATAATCTCCCCACAAGTCCTAATACAGCCTTGCTCAAGGTAGGGATTTAATCCTTGCAATTTGTATTATTTGGATTATTCAGACTACTGTTTACATCTTGGATGTTATTGAGTGAGTGTTGAGAATAACACTCAACATGAACAAACTTACATTGTGTGTAAGTAGTGCAAATAATCGATAGAATACAAATTATCAATTCGTATCGAAACAATTCCGAAGTCTAAAATTTACGAATTATGATGTCTGAAATAAGAGTAAAACACGAGAGGGTGGTGATGTTAGCAGTAACAGACTTTCAGTTACAGACAGACACAACATCCCCATTGTAATGAACTATATATCAATTTATTGATCATATACTTTTTTTCTGTTTATAAATAGTTCATATGAAACTCAACATGTTTATCTCGTGCGTTTTCTATTATCGTTACTATTCAAAAAGTGTAGTTGTAAAAAGGCATTACAGTTAATAGAAGCCTTGTCAAAAAGCTATCTATAATGTCTAGATTGCCATACACACGCGCGTACGACCCTCCGCAACACACACACACACACACACACACACATATATATATATATATATATATATATATATATATATATATATATATATATATATATATATATATATATATTTCAGCAGCAACAAGATTAGAACACACGAAACATAGCAAAGGGAAAACAAAACGTCGAGAGTAATCCTTTGGAGTAAGACATGAGTGACCCAAGATCCGACATGATTGTGAGCTGACTAACCTGTCGCTTTAAACGTTTTCGTTTTGCCACACTTTCATCTCGTCCCCGTTCGGACATTGGGAAAGCATTTGATTCCCAGAATTACATAACCTACTTTTGCACTCAGGCTCTTTACCCGGTTATCATTATCGATTTGCATTTTGTATTCAGGGCACGCAAGTCTACCACAGCATATTCTGCAACTATCACAAGAGTAACCAGACCACATGATTATGTATATATATATATATATATATATATGTATGTGTATATATATATATATATATGTATATATATATATGTATATATATATGTATATATATGTATATATATATGTATATATATATACATACACACATATACACACATAAATATCTATATATACACACACACCCACACAAATATATATATATATATATATATATATATATATACTAGAAGAGTACCTGTCTTGAAACGGGAAACATTGATTACCCAACCAAAACTGTTTTACACCAATTTTATGTGGCCTTATGAAAATTAAAATCAAAATATAATGCTAATAAACTTCATGTCTAAAAATGTAGTTTTAACTCAAAGCGCGACAGATGTCTAACATAACCTTTCATATATTATCTAAATATTTTTTTGCAAATTGCAGTATGATAGATTCTCGAACAGACGTAACCTATGCTATATTTGCGTTGATGCATATACAGATAGATTTTTAAACGTAATTGCGACAGAGAGATTTACAGATGTAGCCTCTTATAGATTTAGTGAAGAGATTTAAAAATGGAATGCCAAACTTCAGCACGGCCGGCTGACGAGCGGACATAACCTCTTACATACCCCATCGATATATGGTGGTTTTAAGTTAAGTGCGACAGACAGACTGACGGACATACCCTCTTGTAGATTTTGGTAGAAACATGTAAAATGTTATTTTAAACTTAAATACCACAAACTGACGAAGGAGATGACGTCTTACAGATTTGAGTGAACGCGTAGCTATCTATAACATTAATGTTTCGTTCATCTGGCGGAGAGCAGCTCTAGCGTTGTTGCTTGGTCATACGAGGACCAATCAAACATCTGATCACACAAATTTCGACCGGTCATTTTAAGGACTCTATCAGGATTTTCAGCAGCCGATATCATCATCATCATCATCATCATCATCATCATCATCATCATCATCATCATCATCATCGAATTCTTACACTGATCATCATCAGTGATTTTCTACTGGTGTTCCCTGCATACTAAGTTACAACAAGTATACCCAATTTGCCAGCACTTTCTACCTCGACGGACATGATTATTGGTCTTCTCTAGGATGTGTTGGTCTTTCCACATCCTCACTGACCATTCACGAAAAATGTGTGTGGTCTCAGCCGAGGCTGGTGCAAACACTTTATATTAATTTATTTATTTGCTTGGTGAGGGAGGAGCAGTTTATGAGATGTCTTCCGGTTTCAGTCCCCATGGGTTTATGTGGTGGTTTTATGTCTATATGTTAATTTACTTTCTATTACAACTTCCAACTGACTGATTATTATTATGATTATGATTCCATGTAAAATGCCAGTATACTGAAATCATATGCCCTTAATAGGGTTAAGATGAAAATTAATATAGACTAAATATACAAAAGCAAGGAAATTCCCAAATGTTTACACTGTTATTGTCATTAAAGGTATGCGAGCACAACAGGGCTATGTATTTTACTGGTAGGAATTTTTCGTCAGCGCACCTCACACACTTCATCCACTCATGCATAGAGATTCATACTGTAGTGATGTGATAATGAAATCGTTTGGTTGATATGTAGTCATAACCTTAATGACAATAAAAGTGTAACAATTTGTGAATTTCCTTGCTTTTGTACATTTAGTGTATATGCATTTTTATCTTAACTTTATTAAGGTCATATGATTTCAGTATACTGCCATTTCTCATGGAATGTCACTACATTTGTGAAGGCTATGCCTCAATAAAATGCCTTCTCATAAGATTTTTTTGAATTTTCTAGAAAACTAAGGTAACCGGCTAAACTGAAATTAAAATGCCATCAACTAGACCCTAAAACCTCTATCTCTGCCAAAAATCCGCTGAATCCATCAAATAGTTGATGAGATACAAGGTGGCACATACGTACGTATGCACACACGGATAACATGATTGAATGATTGAACTTTCTGGATCTCTGGGTTAACTTTACTAGTGATGCTGAAATTCTACATTCTTATAGAACCTATCAAATAAACATTATGTGCAAAATTTTAACTAATTTGGTTTATTAGTTTTTCAGTTATTGATCAAAGAAATAAGATTTCAAGCATAGGCCATTTGTGGGGTATATTAAAGGATAGAGCGCTCTCGCGCGTTCCTTGATTATTATTATTATTATTATTATTATTATTATTATTATTATTATTATTATTATTATTATCATGATTTAATTCCTTTCTTTGTGTAGATCATACAAATGAATATTGATAATTGGTTTATTAAGGGGACTGTTTTCTTTTCTTTGACAATCTTTTTCTCATATATTCTTATATATTATTAGTCTTACAGCTTATGTTAAGATATACTCTATAGACACATCTAGCAATTATATTTTAAGCGTCAGCGTGACACAACTATGGAGGTAGAGATTGTCTAAAACTATATAGCCTCATTCGATGTACGCGTTTAGCGTTTACAATATTATGCATTTATGTAAAGTGACAGAGAGATTGACTGTTGGATAAGAGTCTACCATGGAGATGTTTTAAGACACATCTAAAAAATACATGCATTTAAGATGGCATTGAAGATAGGAAAATATGTAATAACAATCATGGCTTCGGTCCAACTGGTATCGGAAACCAATTGCTTGAGGTGGTAACAATGATGGCGACGTTTCAAACTAATGGCTGCTTCGTGTGTGCGGGGCAGTAAGTAGCAACGTTATTAGTACACTAATACTCAGTACTAATCACAACCATGTGATCAAGTTTGATATAACTTACTTTACTTTCTTCTTTATTCTATTTATTTATATATCTTCGATTTGCGAACTGTTTTTGTGTTTTTGTTCTCTATTCTATTTCTTGTAATTTTGTTAACTTGCTGTTGGGCGTGATGAACCTAGTTTGGCTTCGTCTCTGTGTTCACTAAGAACTTGCCAAAAAGCAAACGATATGGATCTCATGTTACATCGCGAGTTCAAGGGGAAGGGCAACGACAGAAACAGAAATACGCAACTAACATAGAAAGAAAATTAAACACAGAGAGCAGATAGAAAGATTTACTGGAAGCACAGGTTAAAGAAATAGATGTTCAACCTGTTCGGCTTTATGGCCCACTTAGTATGAAAAACACGCAGCGGAAAAACAATAATACGCTCTCCATGGGTGTAGTGTTTTACTTAACATAAAGATATCCAATGTAGTTATGCACACATGTATATAGCTGTTAGCTAATAAAAATAAATTGCCATACCAACACTTTTTACAATTGCTTAAAAGTTAATTTACTTATAGTGAAATAGAATTTATATTTTTATAAAGATATTCTATTTTCTTCATTTCTTATTTGAAACAATTATAAATGAATAAATTGAAATTTCTCATGAAAAATCCATTAAATGTTCAACAGAAATTGACAAATAAAGTATTCGTCAGATGTTATTTAAGCTAACAAATAAAAAAAAAACCTTTAAAATTTTTTTTACTATTTGGATCAATACGTACATTTCCCTTATAGAATCACCTCTGTTCCAAGTAATTGTTTCTATTTTACACGCTATTCTCTATTCGCTACTTTTATTTTCTCTCTCTTGTAGAACCACGTTCTGCCCCATTGGACGACCGTCAACCCCAACGTTGTGTTTCCGTAGTGTTTTCTTTGTCCTCATCGTCCAGCCGAGTCGTCTATCGACTGATGAATCGTCGAGGGCACAACACTGGTCCACAAGTTAAATAAAAGAAACACAACTCTCGATGAATAACACGAACACATATAGGTTGTGTATAACTTAGTTTGAACTATGAGTGTGCGTGACATCGTCGTGGACTGTCGAGACCTCCATTGTCGTTGCTCAAGTCGTCAGCTTATCTCATCGTTTTCCCGGTCCGATCTGCTCTCACGGGAGGTTCGATCCTAACTGCTCGTCTTCTCTCCGAGTCGTCTATCTACTGACGAATTGTCGAGGGCACAGCACTGGTCCACAAGTTAAACAAAAGAAACACTACTCTCGAGAAAGAACACGAACACATATACGTTGTGTATGACTTAGTTTGAACTATGAGTGTGCGTGACATCGTCGTGGACTGTCGAGACCCCCATTATCGTTGCTCAAGTCGTCAGCTCATCTCATCGTTTTCCCAATCCGATCTGCTCTCTCGGGAGTTTCGATCCTAACTGCTCGTCTTCTCTCCGAAACCTCAAACTCGTCAACTTTTTGCCATAAACCTTACTGTCCTCAAACTAACCTACCCCACTGTCGTCAAACTGTCGCAAAACACTGGCACTCTTAAATGTCGCCTGTCCTGAACAATGGAAATTTACCACACCCGCATTTCTTTTGTCTCTATCGAGTATTGATTTACTCCTCTCCAGGAGTTAGGCACAAGGCCAGTTTTTATCTTACTCCCACAGGTAAGATATGACCCAAGGTCGGGTCGGGAAAGCGGGGTTTAAAAATTGCCTGGGAAGCCCCGTTGGCATTCCCCGGTAGGGGCGCCTCAGGCAGTAAGCAATAAACTTACTCCTCCCCAAAGAAGGAAGGCGAAGCCTGGGAGTGTGGACCTATATATATATATATATATATATATATATATATATATATATATATATATATATATATATATATATGCACTAGTTTTGTTGATGTGTGTATTTAATCATTTAAACCAATATCCAGTGTATAAGTTTTATAGCCTAAACATAGTTAATGTACCTTCTCGTGTTGGTTCCAGGCATTTAGTGCTTAGATCAAAGTGCAGCACATTTCCTGCCATTGATCAGAGGTGGAGACAATGTATTTCCATTACATTGCGTTTTCTTTGAAAACAATTCATGAACTTTAATGACTTACTTCGTGAAATAAAATAAATATGATTTACTCATTGATTTACTAATCAAATTAAATCCGCTAAAATACATTACGGTTTCTTTGAAACCAAATAAGTTATGTTTAATTAAAGAATGTGTAGAGAAAATACGCTTATTAATAAATAATTTGTTTCACGCTGTATTCCATACGATGAAAGTATACTTTAATACTATTAATGCTATTAAAAATTAGAAAGAAAATCAACACACATAAAGACTCTTACAGCTGTTTACATAAACGTAAACAAAAAGGGACATAATGAGCCACTGCTACATGTCATTTACGTAACAATAGCAGTCGTTTAGATGGTGATCCGTCTTCCGAACTACCTGCTAGAAAAAATGATTTATTGTAGTGATACATTAAGTAAGTGGGTATAATCATAATACTATTATAAACATTAGTAATTCAATTGTTATGTCTTAAGTATCAACTTGTAATGACAATACGTATTCTTGTGATATAAGTCGTTCTACTTGTTATAACTTCAGTGTGTTAGCATCAAACATTTTGGACAGGGCTTTCTTAGAAATGAGGCAGAAACGGACAACAAGCTTTCCAGGGAAATAGCCCAGAAGAGCCGTCAGAAATACACCAAACCTTCCATTGCACAAAAACTGAAGAATGGGCAAACTAACAGCGTGCTAAATATTTTCTGGATGGACTATCCCAGGAATGTATAGATAAGGAAGGCCATGTAGACTGGCTGAAAAAAAGATCGATTCATTATGATCAGGAGAGAATGATAATGGCTGCTCAAGATCAAGGCCTAATGATCAATGCCTTTAAAAGATGATTGTTCTCAGCAACGAAAAGTGCAGGTTCTGCCACACGGAAGTAGAAAGGGTTATCCACTTTGAATCCAGTTGTAAAGTTCTGCTGGGGAATGGCTACTATACAAGTCGACACAACGGAGTGTACAAATATCTTTACGTGACCATATGTAAGAATGGGAATATGCAGTGTAGTAGCAAGTCGTGATAATATATACCAGAAAGCACAGTTGGGAATAAGTCATACACCATCTAATATGCCTATGCAATCCCTACGGCTACATATCTAGAGTACGGAGCTCTTAAACCTGACATAGTGGTATGGGATAAAAGGGAGACACTAGAAACCCTAGTAGATAATATTGTCCTTAATGTTGCTGGCTTAAACAGAGCTGAAAGGGAAAATATTACGAAATACCAGGATCTTATGTACGACATAAAAAGAAACTGGAATCTCAGGAAGATCTCTATCATTCCAGTAATTATATGAGCAACCGAAGTAATGAGAATAATTTCAAAAACTACCTGGCGGATATACCTAGTTAACCAAGTACAACGGAGATTTTTAAAAAATTGCACTTAAAAGGACGGTTAGAATCTTTAAAATATCTCTCGGCTGGAGTGTCTGAAACAGTTCACGGGCGTCTTCATAACACATACTTGTTTCTTTTATTTTTGTCCGTTTACTACTTGGTTAAGCGTATTCTCATATTGAAATCAATTAATCGGTTATTAAATAGCATCTTGTTCAGGAATAACATGTTGTATTCATTGTTCCATGTATGCTAGTCTATCATATCGCTTTTGTTTCCGTTGAAGAAAACTGAAATGTACGCAGTTTTCTAATGAGTGCGATAATTTTACGCGTTAGCAACTTTTTTATAGCATTCCTTACTTTCAGAAAATATGAAATCTGCACTTGGTAAATTCTACGAAATTATTTACCGTTTAAACTTATAATAGCGTTGGGTAAGTCTGCTCACTGTAAATGCCAACTTTGAACGACGACTTCGAACTTCTGAAAATCTTGGGCAGAATTTTACTTAATTTAGCATCAAAAGTTCTTATCTTTAATGGAGACACCAATTAACAAAATACTAATACGTATACTACTACAACAACAACACCCACTACTACTACTACTACTACTACTAATAATAATAATAATAATAAAAATAATGATAATAATTAAAGAGGAATGAAAAGAACGAGAAAGACAGAGTAAGTGAGATAGCGTGGCAAAAGTGCGAGAGGGGAACTAAAAGAAAGAAAGAGAAATAGAGAGAGAGGGTTGAAGAGAAGGGAAGAAAGAGGGTACATTACGAAATCACCAGAAAAGTTTCATGAATATATATATTGGAAAAATATTTTTATAAACTTGTTGAATTTTCAAATATTTATGAAAATCTTTTTAGAATATTTAAATAGAAGAAAGAGAGGGAGAGAGATGATGGAAATACATAGATATAGTGGCAAGATTAAGAGAGAAAGAGAGAGAAAGAGAGATGGATGGAGAAAGATAAGTCTATTATTTCATCAGAGGGTATTTCATAAATATTTCGAAATTCCAAAAGGTTTTTTATAAATATGTGTAAATTCAAAAACGTTTTTATAAATATTTAGAAATTCCAAAGGGTTTTGATGAATATTTAACAATGTGATTAAACAAATACGTCCTAACGGATCACGGGTAGTGTAGCAGTTAAAGAAACACCTATGCACACCTCTAAACAGTAGTTAGACTAGACTGGTGTCTATGGACGCATATTTTCATAGCTTATTTAAACAAATTCTAACAATTCTATGCAATCGTTAGAAGGACGTAACATGCGGAAAATCAAATCAATAATATATCTCCTTATAAGTACGGCTAGGTTGCTATCAACACAAAACCTGTGTCTTCGACTAAATTGGTTTGTATTTAAAATATGTGTTTAGCGACAGAACGCAAAGGAAAAAGGCTAAAATATATTTTTTGCCGGGGGATATTAGTCGAAGTCGGGGGACCCCTATCAACCTTGGCCCATTCCCAGCAGAGCACTCTTCATGAAAAGAGAACTAAAGACGATGTATACATAAATGTAAGAATTTGGAAAGCTTCTTTTATTTTCGGTACATTTTTGTTTTATTTTTATTGTATTTTTAGCAGACAAGAAACGGTGTTCTCTATTTCAGAGAAGAGGGAATAAAATAGATTGAAAAAATGTTCAAAGAAGGAGGTAAAATGTTGCAAGAACAGCTTTCATAATATATATTTACAAGGAAACAGTTTGTGTACAATCATCCAGCGATGTTTCGCTGTATCACGGTTCATTAATGGTGTTCGACTAGGCAAATAAGATTCGATACCCGATCGCCAGAAATATAACACCGGTGCAGTTCCAGAAGAGCTTTGCACGTTTAACTCTGTATCAACGTATCACACCCCTATAGTTCACTCTTACGCTTTTAATATATATATATATATATATATATATATATATATAGTAATTATGTATTACATACAGACATCGATGTTTCATGCTTAGGGAGTAAGGCGCGAACTCCGATCACAAATCGCAATTAATACGCAGTCAAGAGTCTTACCCGTACGCTAGGAGAAATTAAACTTAGTAAATTATAAGTCGGTGGGTATTTAGAACGATGAGTGAATACCAAGATATTTATAACAATTGCGTGTATCTTATATATGTATTTATTAGGTGGCTCGAAGAAAACAACCAAATAACGAAGAAAAATATGTTTTCTACGCCATAATATTTTAATATTACATTTTGAATAAACCAATTTTATATATATATATATATATATATATATATATATATTTGGTCCAAAAGTAATGAAAGGCTCTGTTTTTTCTATTGTTTTTCTATTGTTGATACAATCTGTTGAGTTTGAAGGGAAACGATCTAATGTTGTGCTCAAGTGTGAATAAGAACTCGCTATATTTGCAAAGTGTTTCTACTCTCATGAGTTCTCGTACGAGATTAAACATAATAACAATCTTGGGAATTTATAACGTATATTGATTAATTTTTTTATATACCCTCTCCCCTATCTAGGAAGGTTGATTGTGGGTTTACGTGCGCGAATGAGTAAGGCTTCGATTATAGGGAGGCGAGTGTTACAATATGAGACAGTAGGACGTCTGTGATTTTTGTTAACATATTTCGGAAGTCTTTTTGATATATGTCTTGTAAGATGGAGCTGTTAGGGGAGGAAATGTGACATGTTAGGCGAGCGATACTTGTTCTTGTTAAACTAAAAATGTATCAAAGAAATAATGATGCTCACATATACAAATATATATGTATATATAGATAGAGATATACTTTATATTTGTATATACATATATAAATGTATATGTGTATCTCTCTCTCTCTCTCTCTCTCTCTATATATATATATATATATATATATATATATAAATATATATGTGTGTATATGTATGTCCATATATATAAATATATTTTCATAACTTACTGTATATATGTGTATATATAGCTGTATATATATGTGTATATATATAAATACATGCGTATATATATATTTATATTTGTATATAGATATATATATATGTATATGAATATATATATATATATGTATATATATGTATGTATATATGCATATATATATACGTATATATATATGTATGTGTATGTGTATATATGTATGTATATGTATCTATATATGTATATGTATATATATGTATATACGTACATATATATATATTATATATATATAGTGAATGCTTTTATTCAAACATGTACAAGGTCTGCTACACTGGCATGTCGATGTTATCGATCTACAGCTCTCAAGAGCTGAGGTCTCATCAGGCAGAAAATCGTTTTTTGATTCAACTGGTTGCTGAATTCCAGGGAGAATGAAGTCAAGCAAAAAAAGAAGAGGAGAAAGAAATAAAAGTCATGTGACCGATTTTAAAATATGATTGCCGTTAGAAATTACTATTTTCTTATTTTTATCTTTTATATATTTTATATATATATATCCAACGCTGAGCTGGGGTATAGATGGGAGGGGGCCGAGGAAAAGAAAAAGAAAAGAGAAAGGGAAAGAGATACAATTGCTGTCAGAAAGGTTTCATTTACAGCTGTTTATATTTTTATTTTGTATTTTTATCCAACGCTTAGTTAGGGGGGGGGGGAGAAAAAGAAAGAGAAAGGGGTTGAGGGGTGTTAGGGGTGGGTGTCTATAGCCATTTAGGATTTGTTGCGGGGGATGGTTCTGAGTTAAATTCATATTTATTTTTATTCAGCGCTGGGCTGGATAAAGATGGGGGTCGGGGGAGATTAAACAAGATCGAAAGAGAATATGAAGGAAGGGGGGGAGGAGGGGTTTCAAATTTGTTGTGTCTGCTTCCTGTCAATGCAGACATATAACAATTACATGACACCCAGCTTACGGGGATATTTTAGTTTAAACTCACTGGTGGATTATATTATATATATATATATATATATATATATATATATATATATATATATATATATATATATATATATATATATGCGTGAGTGCGCATAGCAAATATTTTTTATTGGATGTAAACGAAACATAATGTATATACAGGGAGATAAAGGTTAATTAAAAAATATGTGAATGGAATACACGGAAGTCGATAGAGACAGTTTTATGAATCATTATTTACTTTTAAAGATTGATATATTTTGCACGGTGTACACCTTCAAAAACGTTATATAAGGTTAAATATATGTTCCCATCTGAGCAAAAAGGTAAAAGGTTAAATAAATTCCTATTTAAATTATCATATTTTATAATATCCCTTAAAAAAGTTACGGATTAGTTATGTATTTTTATTCTTCCGAGCTCCTGTTCGTTTTTAACGCTGTCTTCACCTATTTTTACTGAAGAACGCCAATCTTCAAAATGGCCGCTCTCTTTTTTCTTGTATTTCTGTGTATTTTCTTGCTTTTCATTCCATTTGGAAACAAATATGAATGTAAACCATATTTTATCTCCTGGAGAATGTTTTATTTTTATGTATTTCGCTCTGATATCGTTTTTTGTATTTCCGTTTAGAGCTGTTTTTCTGTCTTCCAATTTTTTCGCCTAAATTTCTAAAGAGCTCTATGTTTCTGAGTTTTTTTTCTTTACTTCAGGCTTATAGTCTTTAGACTGTTCATATAGTGACATCTGTATTTCTTTCTGCTATCTTTTTCTAGTTTTGTGTTGTGCTCGGCTTTCCGCTATCATCAAACACTTCGTTTTTTTTTCACGAATGCATCATTTTCAAAAATGGCAGCGCCATTTTCTTGCTTCCTTTTCTAATTTTTTTTCAAGCTTTTTTATTACGGCCTGTTTATTCTTTTGATATAATCGAATACAAGGTGAGTTTAAAGTAACCGGAAAGTCCACATACTGTTGGTTAAATTAAGAACGTTTATTGATATTAAAGTATTATAAATACATTTCATTATTTGAACTAAAAGTGTGTTGGCAAGCCCGGTTACTTCTGACTAATCGTATATATGCAGTTTTTTCCTTTTTGTTTGATGTCATTTTTAAATAATTCTGAGAGTATTCTACTAGACGCCTCCCAATGCCATCATGTTAATATTATTCACAATCATGTCTGCAATTCAAGTATATGTGGTACAAATAAACACACATGTGTATGCCTGGCTTGCCCACCAAGTTTTAACGAAGGTGCATCATTATTTGTTTTATTGCCGTTAAATGATATGCGAACACACTTTTGTGATCGGCTAACCTGTAGAGAAATGTGTTGCTGGATAGGCGTAACACTAACTAAATCCATGTAAACCCCGATCATTATCTCGGTGGTTAGTTGAGCGATATTGGCCATCGAACATTCCCAGATAACTCTTGAACAACGCAACGTAAGTTCAGGTAAAATCTAGACGCTGTCAAGAGTCTAGTGTGTCAAACGTATTGACAATTTTATGGGTGATATACCGGTGTGCTTTCTAACGCCGAGGTGCACGTTTGGAACATGGCATTTAGAAGCGTTATAGCAAAGAAGGTTAGACATCCATAACTTAAACAAAGTGGGTAAATCTGTGATAGGCTGAAGTGTATCTGTACCAAATATAATTGAATTGTAAAAAAGGGTTGTGAATTTAATATAACAACTTCTGTGTTTCTTATTCTTGTAATGTTAACTAATTATTCCGGGTTGCAGACCTTCGCAAAGTTCATTATTTACTTGTAACATAAATTGAAAATTACAAACTGGTTATTCATTACTTCATTGTTAACACGAACTAAAATCTTCACATCTATTTATATATATAGATAAATATTAACATTTTGATAATTTCGAAACACATTTACTTATCTTTTAAAGAAAGTAATTTTTTAACATCCATTGTATTTGCACTTGCAATTTCTAAATATATTGCAACTTGGTGAACATCTAAGCGCTCTCTCTAAAAATTGAACATTTGAACACAACTGCTAAATACATCTCCGAGAAATAATACAATATTATGAAACAAAAGCATTTGTTGTATTTAAATTTAAACTATCATTGAATTAAAGAAAATAATAAATAATAGTTAATTTATAAAATGCCCTTTTTCAAAATCAATATTCAAATTAGTTTACGATGCGACTGATATGCATAAGCAGTATATTAAAAGAGATGATACGTTTATTGTGTGAAGTCAAATTAACTTCAAATATAGTATTTTTCTTTCACCGTTAGTGCGAGGAAATGTGGCCCACATTCGCATTTATTAATTTAGATTACCAGGAAATTCTTCAGTTTTCTTTTTTCCATTATCCTTTCTTATTTTTCTCTTTTTTCATTTAAATTTCTTCGGTTTTGTTTTCATTTTATTCTATTCTCCTACTTTCATTTTGATTTTTGTAGCTTTCTCTTTTTTAATACTTTCTTCTTCTTTCTCATTTCTTTCTTGCTTCTTCTATCATTGAATTTTTTCATCTTTCACCTTTCATTTTACTTTTTTGTTTTTTTCCTTATAGTTATTCTCTTGTGTTCTGTATTCTTCCCTTTTTCCCAGTCTTTCACTTGGCCTGTTTTTTTTATTCCTCCTTTCTACTGTTTTGGAATTTCTCTTTCTTCATTATGTCTGTTATTTATATATTATTTGTCTTTTTCTGTTTTCTTTTCCTTATTTTGTTTATATTCGCTCTTTCTTCCTTCCCTGTGCTCCTGTTATTCCTCTTTCTCCTTTTTTTGAAAATTTCCATACCTGTCTTTTCTGCTTACTCTTTCCTCTTTATTTTCTATTTGACTTTCTACTTTTTCAATCTGTATCATTCTTTTGTTTTTGCATTTACATTTGTTTCTCTTTTTTTCTATGTTTTTAATTATATTTCACCGTTTAATTTTGCATTTCTATTTCTGTCATGTGTATTTACATTATTTCATTCATTTCGACATTTTTCAATCGTTCATAATCTTTCTTTGTTCTCCTTTACGTTCTTTTTATTTCCTCTTCTTCTTTTCTACTTCTCAGGCTTTTTTCGTCCTATTCCCTCAGGTTTTCTCTATTTTATTTTTATTTTTTCCCACAATTTTTATTCATATTATTTTGTCTTTTTCTTTTGATTCTTCTCCTTTTCACTTGATTTGATTCTCTTTTTGTACTACTTTCGCTTTAATATTTCTTAACCTCTCTTCAAATATTTGTTTAAGTACTAGACCTGCTCATGCTCGTTTTATCAGTGTTTGTTATATATATATATATATATATATATATATATATATAATATATATATATATATAAAATATATATATATATGTATATATATATATATTGATAGTTAATTAAAGTTAAGCGATTCGTTTAATAATATATATATATATATATATATATATATATATATATATATATATATATTAAATAGAGCAACAAATTCAAGAGATGGAAGATGAGAATGAACTAGATACAATATTAATTCAAACTTCAGAAGTTCAAAAGAACGAGTTTCATACCATATATATATTATTAAATATCTAATTGTTTACGCTAACATTACGATATCTCTACAAATTCAGTTTTATGTTATCAAGTATTGTAGGAACTTTTAAATTCGTACTATTTGGCGGTGCAATATCGATTCATTCTAAATGTAGATATATAAATATGACATACCTCAAGATTAGAGAACGTTGCTCTTACAGAGCGGGCCAACTCCAATCCAACCGTCCTATGGAATTGTAAAAAAGCGAACATCTTCCAAGATAAAAAAAAAATATGCTAGCATATTATCTTTCAATATTAAACAACAACAGAAACATCCGGTTTCGAAACTTCTCATTGCTTTTATTATTAAGTTGAGGGAAACGTTCGTGTGCCGTGAGAAAGTAACTAACTTTGTGTACAGGAGTCTTTTAAAACACAACAACTATTCTTCAAAATGAAAACCATCAATGTTCACTACTTTCTGACAACCTATTGCGGAGTTTCTGTTGGGTCAAATGACCGATCCTTCGGTTTAGAATCTAAAACCTTTAGATTGGCTTCTTTAGCTTTATCTAAAGAAGAATCAACTCACCGACTCTCAATAATGCATTGATCTAAATAGACAGTAGTCAGATGGGGGAGGATATGGGAAATAGGCTGGATGAGACAAAACGTCTACGCTGCCTAATTTTTCAGTGGTGTTGATGCCTTTTATTAGGGTATATATACATGTCTTTATTTTCACACGACATACACTTTTTTATGCAATATTGTATTAATGGCAGAGCTAGCGCAAACAACAAAATGATAGGCAGGATAAGAACAAACGTAACTGACAGAACCCACTGCCTTCTATTGATGCGCTCGTTCTTGTCATGTAAATGGTATTTGTATACAACCGTTAAATAAACCATTTCTCTAGGAAATAGATCACCATTCCTTACACCAGAGAATGGATACAATGAAAATACATCGGACAATGAACATTCAACAAATAATCAGCTGTAACACGCTGGTACCGGTAACATATAATTTAGGCATAATTTCCTGACGAAAAATCTAAACTATAAAAATAAAACGCCCAATCCCTTTGTTTAAAAACTTATCAAGACGCAATTAATTAAGGAATTTTGAAAACGCTATTTTATATGAAAACAATGTACGACAGTCAATGGGCAAGTAATTAAGTTATTATAATTTCCTAAACCAATGAAGGAAAGATAGTTTTTCAGGATTTGGCAAACAAATACAACTCTTCAAATAGGGTAAATGCGAAGAATGTGTACAACGGTATAAGTAGAAGAATATATTATATTTAGACAGTGGTAATAATAAAAGTATATTTTAATATATAAATGATTGTAGGAGTAACTGTAGACTGGACTAGTCGTCATTAAACCCCCATGAATTGCATATAACGTATGGGTAATATTAGACTTGGATAGTGTCCACAGAGTATGGGTAGCAAGTGAACGTTATACTCGGCTAGTTGTAATTATACAACTCTGATTTTAATAAATACATGTTTTATGTGAAATATTAGAATAAATTAGTGCCAATATGAGATTAACGATAATTATAGATAATTTAGCTCGTACATAATTATAAAACAAGGATATTTTAAATCAAGACTTGTGGCTTTAGAAACGACAAGAGTGATCTCCCTTTGATTAGAAATTAGTTTATATGTCACGATTATTGCACTTGGGTATATACACTTAAAGTAAAGGAAACACCAGACTTGTGAATCCTCCTACTAACACGTGGTAGAAAAAAAAACACCTTCATTTTTTCTAAGTTGCTGGTCGCTTTACAGAAAAGACGTTATTAGGATAATGTAAGATGTTGCCTTTGTGCTTTACACATATGCTTTATCTTTTTACTAATATCTTGTGCATTCTACTGTAAGTAGAGTTGCTGAATATCTGTGTCATTTGAGGGTTCTTCATAAGCTGCAGAAATGTATTTGCAATTGGATTGGCCCCCACTTATCTTCCCTGTGTCTTCACGCTCACATACGTGGTGTTGCTAGTCTCAGTCTTTTCTATAAATACTATTATGGCGTATGTTCTTTAGAAATGTGTTATATATTCCCCCTTTCCTTTGTTCCAGCTCGTTTAACTCGTTGATCTAGTGGTTGCCATCAATTCATTGTTTTGATACCTCATTGTAATACAGCTTCCCATTCAAGTTATTTTATTTAAAAGAACTGCGGGCTTGTTGAACTCTCTTTCTGCTGACTGTTTGTCTTCAACATATAGCCTTAATATTATCAAGACTAAGCTAATAAGGAATCTCTTGCCTTTGCGATAATCATCTTTTTTTTTTGTTAAAACTTAGTTCACCCAAAACAAGGTAAGTTGCAATTGTAGACGTAAGGAGTTACTAAGACTAAGGGTGACAATCTTGGAGTCATCTTATATTGCGAGCTGTGTAGTGAGATACCTGTTCATATTAGTCTTACATTTGTTCATGTCGGTACAGTCGTGAAACAGGCAAAATGGTTCCAAAGCCAGCAGCACGAGGAAATAAGCTATTGGAGTAGAAGGTTCTTGGCATATGGGGACCTCCACAGTGAATGGATGGAATTTAGCTGATTTTCGAGTTGGTAGAGTGTATTTACATTGAAAGAAGACCAGAGCACAAGTTCATCAGAGCACATTCTATTGAAGTATTTGTAAAACAAGCACAATGATGCAAACTTGTAGCTATAGGACACGGGATGGAACTTGGTAGATAGTGAGATACCTATTAGATGTAAATGTATGCACCCATAGAATGGTTATATATCATTGAATTTACTGATTTAAACTTGACACCAAGATTAATTAAAGAGTAAGAATACACATTTATTAATCGTGAAAGTAAAATTAACAAAAAACATTTTAAATTATCTTTTATATAAATGTATTAATTAAATAATGACGTAAAGGCTATTTGGGGCAATTTCCGAATGTTTATAAATTAACCTTAAACATAACCCGAACTCGGTTATAGGTTCAGGTTAGTTTATAAACAAGACATATGAAATATTGCAGACATGTGTAGAGTTCGCGTATCATGATATGAAAAGTGTACTGAGCAGAACAGGTTAGGGTTAGGATTCATTTTTGTAACATTCTAAAATAACCCAAGGTAGTATTTACGTTTATTAAAAGTTAATGTTCTACGTGTTTGTAAATTGTACTGCAAGTGCTCTTAAATGTGTATTGTTACGAGTCTTTCAATCTTGTGTGGACGTTAAAATCAGTAAATTGAACAGTATTATAACGATTATAACGACTCAAAAGGTGCATACATTTACTGAGGCACATTGTATATAAATATATGTGCATATGTATATGAAAATATGTGTTTGTATATAATTTCTATTCTTTATACATGCCAATCTATTTAAAGTGAAAGCTCGATGACTGTTAACATATAACAACAGTGCACACATATTTATCTTTAATATATATATATATATATATATATATATATATATATATATATATATATATATATATATATATATATATAACATAGTTCACACCAAACAAGGCAGGCCGCCATTGTAGACGTAAGGAGCTACTGAGAAAAATAGTGATAGTTGTTTTTACCAGATTCCAGCAGCACGAAGAAAGAAGATTTTGGAGTAGAAAGCTCTTCGGTATGTGGGGGCCTCAACAGTGAATGGATGGGATTTGGCCGAGTGTCGGGTTGTTTTAGTGTATTTACGTCGTATGAGCACCAGAACAGCAAGTTCATTAGAGCACAACCCATTGATATACTTTTAAAACAGGCACAAGGAAGCAACGTTTCGGCGGTGGGATAGGGGCTGGAGCTTGGTGAATATTGAGGAACCTATTAATATGCCGACTCATTTCTGGACCTTGTCTTAGAGGGAGAGACTAGTAGAGTATGTGGCAATAATACTCCATGCATGGGCGGATGGTGGCTTTGTAGATATATAGGATAATGTCAGGTGTGAGAAGTTTACTAACACGGTAGAGGAAGCCGACCTTCTTTGCAGCAGTCTTGGCAATGTCTTCAATGTATTCCTTCCAATTCATGTTATCTGTGAAAGTAAGGCCGAGGAGTGTTAATGATGAACTCTCAGGTAGGGTGTTATTTGCCATGACAATCGGTGATTGAAGAGGTTTCTTGTAGTTATTGAAGGAAAGTAGCTTTTTCTTTGCGACATTAAAAGTTACCATCCATTTTTTACTCACATCCACTACAGACTGTAGGTAATTTTCTAAGGATTCAGCCATTTCCTCAGATATGTGCGCGTCGGTTTTGCCCACATGACGAGAGTAGAGCGTGGTGTCGTCAGCAAATATTCCTATCTCAGTATCAATTACATCAACGAGCTCATTTATGAAAATCAGTAACAGTAAAAGTCCTAAGATTTATCCTTGGGGTACACCAGCATTTATGTCATGTGGCTTAGATCAACGGCCATCGAGGACAACCTGCATCTTTCTTTTTGTTAGGAAGGATTTACTTTCATTAAATATTTGTCTAGTAATACCAGTAATATATATATATATATATATATATTGAGAGAGAGAGAGAGAGAGAGGGAGAGAGAGAGAGAAAGAGAGAGGGAGAGATACAGGATACTCTTATAAACTAATGAACATATCATTATGCATTTTAGAATATATATTTAACGCAACATAGTGAGTAACATATGCACATTATATTTTTGTAAACTTTTCTATTTAGGGGTGGATGCATATAAAGTTAAGTATGTGTATATGTTAACATATACATGCGTATCTATACATATATATATATATATATATATATATATATATATATATATACTTGCTGTAAATGGTAAACTTCTGAACTAATAAACTGATTATTATAGTTTTTTTTAAATACAGCTGCAAGGTGTAAGCGTTGTTAATATTGGCTATATTTCGTTAAATTTATAGTTATACCCAGACGGAAAATGAAGACTGCAATCACTTCGCGAAATTTCAGATGCTTTTGATTAAGTTTGACATTTTAACAAGAGGTATTAGACATAAATTAATAAATATTCCCAATATTTCAGTTTTTGGAGTTTGTATTAGAGATTTTAGGGGGCATAATGTGAAAAATTCTATTATTTCAGATTTGCATTAAATGTTAGCCATATTCATAGGATTCCAATTAAGCAAACTTCCCCGGAGTTCAATTCCGTATAAAGTCTGATTAGGCTTTAGCTTTACATTTTAGACATTATCAAGAATCATAATCATCTAAAAGATCTTGATCAAAATTGGAATAATGATTTTAGACATAAAGTTTAGTATCATTATATAACAGGGAGACATACACGTATTGCAAAGCTCTTTTGTTTGGGGAATTAATATTACCCGTTCTGAGACGGGTATTCTTCTAGTATATATAGAGTCATACGCATGGCAGCTGAACAAGTTTCCCACATTGGCCGGAAGCATATTTTCTCATAGAAAGTTAATGTAATTAGTAGAATGTCTAATATATTTATTGGGCCTTATATAAAATGGTGTGATTAACCCATGGTACTGGTGATAAGAATTGGAAAGGGACTTTTCTATTAAAATGCATTGTTTCGGGACGGATCGGTAGCAATGCCTCATGCCTAAGCGAGTCCCAATAGAGTAAGATTGCAATTATCAGTTTTGAATTGGGTGAATAGGGTCAATGAATAATTTACATTGGTTAGTGTTGTGTATTCAAGTACAGGGAACGTCGTGTTGACTTTTGACGTAGGAAATTAACAAAGAAATGCGTACGGCTGATGTGGGAAATATATGACACAGGAGAAAAACGTAGAACAAAGGAAGCATGGCCGTTCCTAAGTTGTGGTCAATACATCGTCGCATTTTTTTCTATTTTTTTATTTTTATAGAAATCGCTCAAACAAGGCATGCAGCCACTTGATGTAAAGAGCTAAACACATATCTGCTTCACGAACAAAAACTAGCTACCGATAAGATGGATAGATTCCGACCCAGAAAACAGCAATCAGTCCTTATTTGTCAGTAACATCGCTAATGAGATGTTAAGAATGAAGAAACAAATAAGGGGAATAGGTTTCGCTAAGGTAATGCTTCAACGGAATATACCGCCCGAATGACTGGAAATTTATAAATGTGCATGTACTCATCTAACTATATTATTTATATCTTGACAGACCGACGAAATGCTATTAAAAACTTAATTGAAACCCAACGACCGACGCACCCTCCACTATATATTTAAGACCTATGTTTATTTATTTGTATATGAATGAATATAAATCCGTCTCGTCACGCAAAAGTTAGTAAGTAAAAATCGTATATGTTTCTTGCCACAGACGAAACCATTTCAGTGATGAACGAATAAGCAATACTAAGTCAGACAAACATACAGACGTATCACGCCGCCTGAAATGAATTCGGAAACAAATACTCCAATCTCCATAAAAAGTCCGAAAGTTGGAGCGTTAAAGGCGTGCGGAGTTTGAATTCATGTAACTCCCTGTGGGTTGCGGTGAGAAAGGAGGGTAAGCCCGAATAACAATACATTTGCAATCTCGCAGTCGAAAAACTCCGTGTATAAAATAATGTTATTCCAATCTCTTCATCTATTGTGCTAAAAACAAGACTAAATGGAAAGAAATTTGCCTCTAAGGCTTCGAATACGCGTGGACTGAAATAATGTATGAGAGTATGAGAAAATTAATGAAGATTGATGATATTATTTTTAAGTATATAACACATTTGCATACAGTTTAAGATGTGTTCACTTCTCCACGTTCCAGCATTTTATGACCATTCATAAATAGGTAAAAATAGTACGTATATGCACATTATTTAATTTAAGTACACTAACCAACGTGTCGTGGCCTGCATGATGAAAGTCTAATTTGCCTAAAGATAGGTTATATAAGCCAATTAAATATTTTAACGATCATGATATTTATATACGCATTTATAAGCAGTCAAATCTATCATCATTGAACATACACATTATTCAAGAAGGCCAGGTCATGAAATATTACTGGCGCCCCTAATAAAAAATTCATCGACCCCTTATAAAGCAATAACACGTAAATTGTATGTGTCAAAATCTGAGCCAAATTACAGTTATTTAAGTTCAGTTGGTGTTGAAAATTTTCAAAAGTCAACAAATCTGAATCTCGTATATTGATGAAGCATTGCTTTTGATTTGAAAAATTCTGCCCAACTAATGCCTTGATAAGTGTTATTATAACACTGCGTCGTCGGAAAAAACAGTTTAGAGATGGTATGCTGACTTTTATTACGGTCGTGCAGACATACATAATCCTTAACTTTCATGTCGCTCAAATTAAACAGTTGTCTCAGAGAATAGCAGACAAGACCACACACTCAAATTAGTCGGTCGTAAATTGAAGTTGCGTGAACTAGCAGAATAATTGAAGATGTGAACAAGCAGTGTATTTGTCATTGTCATGAACATTTAGAAATAAGAAAGCTGTGTGGGAAGTGGGTGTCGCATCGACGATTAAATAATGTTTTGTTTTTTAATGAATATGTGAAATGAATAAAACATGCCTCTACCATGTCACTCCGTGTTAAAACTCGAACTAATGTTGGGTGTAATGTAAAAAGTTGAAGACGTATAAAGCGACCAAAGACGCAAACATAAGCAGGTAAGATTGTGACCCCTAAATTTGAAGATCTGCAACATATTTTTTTTAGCAATAACATTGAGAAAAAAAGAACCATTAAAAGGGAAAATTATGTTTACAAAATAGGGGGACCTATGTTTTGAGGCATTTCCGTCCGTCCGTCCGTCCGTCCGTCCGTCCGGATTTTTCTCCGCAACCATCCATTGAATTTCTCTGAAATTTTGCATGAAGTTGTAAGTTTGGTCAGGTTAGAAAGTGAGATTCTCCGATTGTTGAAAAAGAAATCTGGTTAGCTCCCCCCCCCCCACCAGGGGGTCAAAAGGCCCCGAATTGCCAAAGAATGACAATTTTGGCCCCATAACTTTTCATCCATGCATTCAATTTCTCTGAAACTTGGCCAAAATGTGGAGGCAATTGTTCCTAATAGAAAATAAGTATCGCCGACCTTAGAAACAATCTGGTTTGCGCCCCGCGTGGGTCAAACGCCCTTAACATTGCAAAAAATAACCTTTTCTCCCATAACGCTTGATCCATCCATTCAATGTTTTTGAAACTTGGCCAAAATGTAGAGGCAATTGTTCTGGATATAAAATGAGCATGTTTGACCTCAGACAAATTATGGTTCGCGGCCCCAGGGGGTCAAAGGGGGATCAGAAATGCCCCAAATTTCCCAAATTTATGGCATTTTACACTCGCCACATCGAGTCACATACAGAGGGGACCACGCATGCGCGGCTTGTTATTAATGTATTTGAAAGATACAAATCGCTCGAAAATAGAAACAACTTAATAATAATAATTATTTTTCACCAAGACAATGCACTATGTCAGAAGTAGTTCGAAACAATGGCAATAGTACATATATTGTACTTCGAATTTATTACGAAGCCATCCTATTATACAAATCTGACCAGTACCGATTACTGGCCGTCTGCAAATCTAAAAAAAATACTCTAGAGAAAATAGTATGGATCCAATGAGGAAGTGATTTGGAAACATTCGTATATTTATATTCTTTTGCACATTGTATAAGATACATATATTGAAGGCTAAAACAATAGTTTTCTTAAAGCCTTTAGAATAACTTATATATGTTTCCTATGTAATGTATACACCTCTATATATGCATTCAATGAGAAGAATTGCAAGTGATGTAGGCGCTGCCAGACTATCGATAAGTTAGTCATACCTATATTACTTCCAATTAAATCACTGTTAACCTATACATAGCTGTAACGTTTTCACCTAGTAAACTCGCAGAGGCTGTTTATTAACAATATTCACTGTTTCATATACGACACTCAGAAAGAGCCTTTATTAAACGGGTACATTTAAAAAAAAAAATAATCAAAATATTTCCAATGTCTGACTTCAGAGATTTCTAATTTTCGCTTTATGCCGAGTTATATTGACAAATGACCCCGGTCTTCTTGGGTTTCTTAAAAGTCAGTGTATTCCAGGTAAGCCCGGGTATGGAATTATGTGTTGTTTCTCTTACAGAATTAAGTAAAGTGTGCTCAGTAAACGAATAATTATTGGTATGTTCTAAAAAATAACAAATAAAAACTCTATATACTAGAAGCCTTATAAATCAAAATGAAAAAAACAGTTATTTACAAAATGTACTTTTACCCAAGTAGTATCATTATAAAATGTTTATAATTGTAACTATAGTTTCGTATTTATAATATAACCCCGGCCAAAATACTTATTGATATGAACATCAACAGTATGCCCATTACATGATTTCCCTGAAGATGAACCCGAATGGACCTGAAAGTAATTGAGGCCCATACAGTTATGGCAGATTAACAGGCAAATTCTCCACCGAAACAAAGACCCTGATTCGGCAAATTGAAAGGATCTACACAAATATATCAATACATAAGTAATCTGACATATTCAAAAACATTTGCATTACAGAGAAAACACTGCCTAAATATACATATATATATTAGAGAATGTCATATCTCTATGCATATATATATATATATATATATATATATATATATATATATATATATATATATATATATATATATATGGGAAGAGAAGGATGAAAGTAATCCGACGTGATGGGAAAATGAAAAAGGAAAACCAAAAAATGGATGTTTTTTATGTGTACATCAACGTTTCGTCTTTATTTATAAGACTTCATCAGGATGATAAAATAGAGAAAAAATGTCATGCAAGCACAGATACATGTATCTGTGCTTGCATGACATTTTTTCTCTATTTTATCATTTTATCATATAGAAGTAAACATAATTTAATATCATTTACTTAAAGTCAATATTGGTATAAGCTCCTTTAATAAGATTTAAATATATATATATATATATATATATATATTTAAATCTTATTAAAGGAGCTTATACGCATATTGACTTTAAGTAAATGATATTAAATTATGTTTACTTCTATATGCCAGCGTTTAAAGCTTTCGCTCTAATCAGTGTAGGTATACAAATTTCAGACGGTCGCATATATATATATATATATATATATATATATATATATATATATATATATATATATATATATATATATATTGTGTGTGTGTATTTAGGCAGCATTTTTTCATTGATGCATGTGTTGTTGAAAACGACAGAACTCTTCTGTTTGGTAATCCCTTTTTTTATTTTGTCCATTCTTCGAATGATCTTTTTAACGTTGACATGGAATGAATTAATGGAGGATCCGTATGTTTGACAAATGTGTTCGATTCTCTCCGGAATCATCATCAGGTCTTTTTAATGGCACAAAATGAATAAAAAAGCGGGTGAAAGAATGGAAGTTTGTTAAGAAATAGGCAGGCAACCCGTTCACGTAAAAGACGAACGTCTACATTTTGAAATGTAAGAGATTAACTAGTTCTTAATATTATTTATTTTAATTTATGATAAAAAACTTGACAAACTCTAATACAAATAATGATATACAACATAACAACACTAATTACATCAACATATATTACCGCAATCAAATGCAGCCAAATTTCAGACTAGATGAAAAAGCTATAAAGAATATTACTCATCGATATACACCAACAGATAAGAAAAACAAAATTAAACTAATTATTTACTATTAAAGATTTACAACTAAAAACCTTGTAGTAAAGAACAACCCCTCTTCAACCCTAAAAAAACTAGAAAGAACCAATGTAGTCTATAAATTTAAATGCCTGTTTGGAGGATGTACCTCCCAAAATAATAATAGCTACATAGGATTTACAACAACTACCCTATCATTCCGCCTCACAATGCACCTCTCGAATTCTAGTTCAATCTACTAGCACCTACAAATACACAACTGCCCTACATCTGAACTACATCAGATTTTAGTGATGAACACAAAAATAATACATTCTGAAGTAACCTAAAATTAATAACATTTCATATGAGGCAAGTAAAACCATTTTAAAATGCTTAGCTTAGTTCAGTGACACAAACCGGGGTCGCTTAATTTTATTTAAAAAAGGGGCATCTAATTAAAATTACTCACAGCTTATCTTCCCCATTTTTTTCATTCTACAGAATTAATAGACTAGACCAAATTAAACCAGCAACTATTTTAAATTAAAAATAAAAATTAAAAAAATATTAATAAAAAATAAATAAATTAAATAAGAACTAGTTCATCTGTTACATTTCAAAATGTAGACCTCTTCCAGTACAAAAACACTTGACATAGACAAGTTTTAGAATGATAGATTCCAACCCAGAAAACGGCAATTAATCCCCTGTTCTCAGAAATATCGCTCATCGAATGTGAGAACTAAAGGACGAAATAAGGAAAGCATGAATTAGAAAGCTGCCGAAAATAACCCCAATGCTCACTTTCTACACTCCATCTGCAGTAAGGTTTTTAAAAAATTAACCCCCCCCCTACACACACACACACATATATATATATATATATATATATATATATATATATATATATATATATGAAGAATAATTTAACAACACGAGTAGTTTACAAATTTGATATTTTCAATAAATATTTACGAACTTAAGTAAAACATAAAATCTAAGACACAAATAAATTAGCTTCGTGTTCTTCAATATGAAAATAAAATAAAAGTAAATATGTTTCTTGCATTTACTAAAAATCATGAAAGAATGTACAGAAGTATTCATTTTTGATGGAAAACCATTTGCGGATTTGTATGAAAGCAACTGACATAAATATGCATATTTCGGAACAATACGATATTGTTACTTTCTACCATCAACATTCTCTTTCTATTCGATTATCTACATAGGTATGTTCTGCTTTTCTTTTTCTCAGCGGGATGTTCAGGTCTGCCAACCAAAAACGCGTTCTGCAAGTTAGACAATATATGTCGTTCCTTCCGAACACAAGGTCAGAATTCTATGAGTTTCAACGTCACACTGCTCGGCACAATGGAGTTCCTCTACTAATATATGCCATGACTGATTAGATTTCAAACAACCAGCATGCGTCATCCAAAATGGCTTCCATTGTTCAAAATACATAACATATTTTTCACTCTCATATTTTGTCATTCACTAGGTAACTTCTTAAGAGAAGCTGTACACACTATCTTAAGGGGTTAATATTAGCATTACTGAGTAAATATATGGGCCAATATTTGTAGAAGGAAAAATCAATAAGAAAAATCTAACACTCATACATTTATGTGCATGTATATATTTGTGTATGTGTGTGTGTATATAAGATTATATAGTTCTTTGTACAATGAGAGATCAATAGAAAATATGTGAAATGCGTACATGTACATGCATTTTTATATGCATAGGTATGTAAACATATGTATGTCTAAACATCCCACGTACGTAGCTAGTTATATAATAGTATATATTTACGAAAAGACCTTAGCCTCAATATATATATATACATATAAATATATATATATATATATATATATATATATCCTGACGATTCCATCGGGATGAAACGCGGAAGCTTCAGTGTAGCTTAACTGTCATCAATATATTTGCATGAATTACTATATATATATATATATATATATATATATATACATCATTATTTTAATTATTTCATAACAATATTGTTTTTATTTATCATCCATATATGAATACTTTTCATTTTAATGGAACGCCACTTGTTCTGGCTCCTTTTCACCAGCAAGGATTGCGGAATCCGCGGTGAAGCCCGGCACAGCGACTCTGCTCGCCGAAACAATGAAGCGCGGAAAATACAGCTCGCTCAGTGACCGTTTCGTCTGCTTGACCCCGAGACTGTTAAATTTTTTCAGGACATTGGACGGAGGATTTCAACGTCTAGGCACGGGCCCCGTGAGTCAGCCTGGTTGTTCCAACGCATCTCCCTGGCTATAGTTCGTGGCAACGCTATGTCAGTAACGGCGGCGTCACTTCTGTTCTAATCGTCATCTGTTGATTCTCTCTTTCTTTCTCTCTCCCTCTCTATCTACCTATGTCTGTATATGTCTTTTTGCTTCTCTTTCTCTCACATTGTTGTTTTATAAATAATTGGACTTGTTTTAGTTTGTCTTCAAAATGGCAGTCGGTATTGTTTATTTATTGTTGGTTTGAAATTGTATTTCTTGTTCTAGAATTACATGTTATCTACCGTTAAAACAAAAAAAATGAAACGTGGTAGATGTTGTGACACAACGAGTGACGGTACGTTTATTATATAACATAAATTTATATTTAATATATATATATATATATATATACAATATAAAATTATATATATTTTTAAATAGTTTCCCTACGTACGACCTCGTTTCGAGCTAACGTCTCTTATCAGCACAGGGAAATAACAATCTCAGACAGTCACAAGGCGCGAGCCCGGTTCACAGACAGTTTAAATCTGTAAACGGACACGTGATTACGGAGAAATTTAGTTATATTTACACTGAAATCGGCAAGTATATAATATCTAAACATACGATAGAACTCAACGACAGAGTAGGAGCATTGCAATGAGGGCAGGTCAGTTGAATGTGTATGTTAACCCCTCCGAAAGTGCTCTACTTTTCATTTTTACTTGAAAAGGACTTCTTATGATATAAAATTATTATTTTCTAAAACATTTTACCTACGTACGAAGTTGTTACGGCTCTCATGTATATGTCATACTTCTAATTATCTATACGTAAACTCATCGTGTTCGCAACGGTAATGCTGACTAGTTCTTTGAATCAAAATGCTTATATTGAGTCATGAATAAATGCAAGTTGGTTTTACTGTTGTAGAAACAATTCAATGCCAGCTTAAAATGATCATTGTTTTCATATGAAGAAAAGGGTCACGAATCTAAAATGTTTCGTATGTAAGTGTAAGGAGAGTTATGAAAAGTCTTTATGCACTCTACATTTAAAGATGACCATGTTATAGCTGCCAGGGAAGCAATATTGTGGCAATGTTCTACACAGATTGGAAATTCATGGAAATATACTTTGTTTATAGACACTCCATTTCATATCAAACACACAGAGGGAGATAATAAAGTTATATACAGTAGTGTAAAAATGACGAGCTCTTGTTCAAAACTGGGAATTAAAAATTTAGCTATTAAGCTCATTTTCAAGCTATGGTCCTAGCTCAGCCTCAATCTAACTGATAGAATAGTAATACACTAATTCGTTCCAAACTATTCCTCTCATTGTTTAACCACGAATAAAACATACGTTGGCTTTCCTCTGCTATAATCTATTTGCATACAAAGATAAACATCAAGATCCAAAGAGAAAGGGAAATACATCGTGCTGCAGTTTATCGAAGTACAAATGAAAATGTGTCTCTATGTTAAATATTCGGAGAGTATAATTTTGTTAGTTAAGAATAACAGGAAATAAGGTTCAGTTGGGGTCAGCTTAATGTACTCGTATGTCAGTTTGACCTCGTGTGTGCTGAAAGCGGACGTGGCGTCACATATACCAAAACAGATATAGAGAGTGAAGGAGAGAAATCGTTGGTTCGCGTTCTGATATTGTTGTATAATTAAGAAAGTGGAACGAGATCATGTGATTAAGTTTATGAGGTGAGTTGAGGAAATAAGCATATTATTCGAGCAGCGAGCGTGTGAGGAAGCCGTTTACTTGGGCGTGTGTCAATCTTGTACTTCTCATATAGGATAACTTGTGAGATGGGGTGGAAGTTCTATAATATAATCCGATTAACACGTACGATTTTACGAGATCCTGGCTAGAAAAAAATATGTTAACCATAATAACGTGCGTTGTGTCTAATTTACGAAATTCGTGTGGGTGGGTGTCTACGCACGTTGGTTTCTCAAACCTACCGAAGTTATGCAGAATATCTTATTACATAAATGTAGACGCTTAGATGAACAGAGGCGAATCTCCGTCTCTTTAAAACTACGACACAGTATTGAACCAGCGCATTTGATCATCTACGCAAGGTAACACTATTTTCCCTATTACCTTTTTTCCTATTTCTTAAGTATCTATAACCCTTTTAAGCCAAATGGGCCATTTTATTAGTTTTTCTGGTGGTTATTATCAAATGTATATATATATATATATATATATATATATATATATATATATATATATATATATACATATATATATGTGTATATGTATATATATATATATATATATATATATATATACATATATATATATATATAATGTATGTAATGGAGTTAACTCTTTCTCAAGAACTTAGGTAGTGCATCACTGTTTGCTTTAACATAGTAATTATCGCAAAAAGGAGGAATAACTAATATATATATATATATATATGTGTATATATATATGTATATATATATATATGTATATATATATATATATATATATATATATATATATATATATATATATATATATATATATATATATATATATATACAAAGATTATGACCAACAACGGGAATAGTTCGAAACAAAAGCCAGCCATTTAAAGTACTGAATATCAGGAGGACGAATCTATTAATAGGACAAATAATTAGCGGGCATATCTTATGTACCTTGTTATTTGGAGTTCGAGTTTACAACACACTCATATATAAAGAAGAAGCGGTACACCAGAATGGAGTGGTCGTTATATCGGCAGCCAGCAATATGAAAGTAAAAAATCAAAATGACCCGATAACAACAAAATATGAATCGAGTCGCCTATATAAGCAACAGGTCATTTCCAATATGTGGACTTCGAGAAGCAATTTTAGAAAGCGTTAAACTACTTTTTACAATAGGGCCTATAAATATAAAACCGTGAATGCTATACGACTTCATTCAACGACTAAAAATGAATATACTGGTTCAAACAAATACGTGTGACGAACAGTTTTAAATGTGACGATAATAGATCTTGTAATAGACCACCAACAAGTTTTTCCTTATTTAATCTACCCGTGATTCAAATTTCCTACTTTAAATTATTCTACGTATATTTAAAGGTACGTTATAAAAGTATCAATGTCGCAACGATCGTATGTTGGCAGGGGTTTCTAATGAAAACGCTAATGTTAGTTTTCCAGCTATTAATAAGTAAACCCTCTTGTTTTATAGTGGAAAAATGTCAACCATAAAAAGGTTATTATTCTTTATATGTTACAAAAATTGCATTAACATTCAAACATTTATGAAAACTAAGATATCTAATGTAAGTGCTGCCCGAGTAACTTAAATGTTATCCATATCTCTAGAACACGGATGATAATGATTATCATGATCATTATGATGATCCGTCGTGCTTTAACGAATTGTGTGAACTTAGAACAGACTCGGCAAAAATGTTAAACATTAATAGACCTGAAGGGTAATTCTGCAGGTTAATCCATGAACTATATATATTGTATTTTTAAAGATGTGGTGTACAACAGAATTTAACATTGGGTGTAATTTCTGCAAAGTTTACAGTGTTGATATGCCGTAAAATAAAACAATGAAAGTAAACATAAATAAATATTTGAAGAAGCTAACATTTTGAGGAACATTTTTTTTTCACTAAATTGATTGGATTGAGCAGTAAATACCCTGAAAAGGGTTGATATGCTGTAAAAAAGAATGAAACAAAGAAAAAAAACCGGGCTTACAATTTTTAACTTTTATTTTGTTACGAAACAAACTGTAAATGATACCTCTTCAGTTTGAATCCAGCACTCCGATTTACAGTGTTTTTGTTTGGCTAGTCTTGTTTTAAGTTACAAGGGAGACATTGAAAGCATACTGGAGGAAAATTGAATGCGTTTTGAGGAGGAATTGAATGCCTACTGGATAGACATTCAATGGCTTTTGGAGAGAAATGTAATGCCTACTGGAATGAAATTGAATACTTATTGCCGAAAAATCGAATGTATACTGGAGTAATTGAATGCTTACTTAAGACTATGTTAGGAAGTTTAAGGTTTCTGTATAGAAGTGTGCCTGGACAACCTGGTAGTGGGATACTTCTCCCTACAATAAACCCTGACGGAATATTCAAAATAGCATAGTTTTCGAAACCCAAGTAAGATCCCCTCGGTATGAGTATACACTGGCTATACGAGAAACGGTGCACTTGCTGCAAGCGTTCTTATTTCAAGTAAAAGCACTAAGCTGGATACCCCACTAGATCAGATTAACTATTGTATTGAGATCAAGAAAGACTAAGAGATCTCACGAAAAAATACTATAACATAGTAAACTGATCAAATGGGGAGAAGTAAATTAGTGTTTTTTACAGCAGATAATATTCCCAAAAAGTCACCCATATAGGTACTAACGAATCTCAATATCGCTTAACGTTTGTGAGTTGACGACAATCACTGTGTCACTGTGAGTAAAGTGTTATCTGTTACTGGTGTTGCCATTAATTAAAACAATGTTAGTTTCTTCTTAGCACTCGTCTACCTCTTATTCTATTAGGTGGCGACAACAAAAAAGGTCACTGTGCTAGAGTTTATTTACGCAAATATAAAAGTATCCTCTGCAGTTTACCTCATTTACTGTGCGCTATTTTAGGTTAGCGTATGTCATTGTGTGGATTACTCTCCTATAAACCCGCACGGTAAATGAAAATAGCGATTATTGTCTTATCGATTTGGCTGGCTGTGACTGTTTCATCAATGTAGAACTTGTGTCACGTAGTATGCTTCCGAAATGTCTACCATCTTTTGTTGACGAGGTGAGCTGTAGCAATCACTGCGTATCCGTTCAAGACGAGGGATGTTTTTATTCAATAAACCTCAACACAGAGTACATATTTACTTGCCTTCTCACCAGGGCAAGTTTTCACATAAGGTCGTTTTTTCATGTAGGAAAACTTAAGCTCCATCAGACCGAACATCCTAGATCTCTTTAGTCAAGAAAGAGTTCACCTTCAGATACAGAGGACAGAAAAGAAGTGTATCCAATAAAATATATTACACTTTTCTCTTAACCAAAAGACTAATAATCTTAACATGTATCATTTTAGAGTCAACATAATTTTGTTAATGGAAGTTGCTCCAAAGAAGGCATGAAGCCGCCTTGTGTAATAAGCTAAGAACGAAATATTATTATTGCAAAGATAGGAGATGTCTTGAAACCTAAGGCTTGAAAAGAACATGCCGATAGGTAGAAAGAACGCAGTCAGTAGAAAAGGAGTTAGACAAACCTGCATTTTATTTTTTAAAGTCGCTACTGGAATCGGAAGCTGTCTTATAACAAGGTATATGAACAACGAATTGATGAAGACCACTGGACCAACGAGTGAAACGAGCTTGAAGAAGAGAAGCAGATAAATAAATTAGACAATTCTGAAGAACATATTTTTCATTTTTTTTCAGTAAAGCTCTTTACCTACCCGGTGTTAAGAAACTCATTAACGCACAGGAACACTGAATTATTCTATTGTTTTATGCAGGCTCCCTCTCCCGCAAGTAATAACTTACGAACTCTCTGTTAGCAGTGCCTTGATTTTCGCTGTGATAACAATTTTCAGTTCACAAACAGCTTGCTAATTGTTTTCTTTACTTGATCTTTTAGATAAACCCTCTGATAAAACGCTAGTGTGTACATGCGGTTAATATGCAGCCCATTTAGTATTATATTTTTTTTTGGTGTGAGGATAATCAAAGTTTTCCCAAAGCAATTCCAACGAGTAATTTTATTTGTAGAGTAGCCAATCCTATTAAAACCACTGTTCTTTGTATGCCTAATACTTCTAAAAGACCATTAGGTAGCGTTCTGTATTGATCAATCGAGACATGCCCATTTGGGGCAATTCATTGGGCAACGACGCAACAAAGAATGGTATACATTCATCAATGAAACTTGGTGGGCAAGTCAGGTATTAACTGAAGTTTATCTGTACTAAATATGGTTTGATTGCAGAAGTAGTAGTGTATTTTATTAATGGTTACATGAGAGAGATGTTTGGCCGATGCACTCTATATATGAGAAAGAATGGCATTAAATAGTTCTATGTTGACGTAATCAATAAAGAGTTCTTGCAATTCCTGTCATATATCTAGAATGTTTCTAATAAATCTAATACCACTCACTCACTCTCGCTACACACACACACCAAACAAAAACACACGCATATATATATATATATATATATATATATATATATATATATATATATATATATATATATATATATATATGGGAAAATGAAAACCAAAAAATGGATGTTTCTTATGTGTACATCAACGTTTCGTCTTTATTTATAAGACTTCATCAGGATGATAATATAGAGAAAAAATGTCATGCAAGTACAGATACATGTAGGGTAAACATATTGGGAGGAAAAATAAATAGTGGCCATTATTTCATTTTATTTTTTCTCCCAATATGTCTACCCTACATGTATCTGTACTTGCATAACATTTTCTCTCTATATTAACATGCTGATGAAGTCTTATAAATAAAGACAAAACGTTGGTGTACACATAAAAAAACATCCATTTTTTGGTTTTCCTTTTTCATTTTCCCATCACGTCGGATTACTTTCATCCTTCTCTTCCCATATATATATATATATATATATATATATATATATATATATATATATATATATATATATATACATGTAAAAATAAAAATGGAATAAAGAATAAGCAATTCAACAACTAACAAAAATAAACTCAAAAACTCATGTTGTAAAGTTCCACCGAGATATTTCGGCCGTAGATACGACCCTTTTCGACCAGTTAATAAACTTTATTTCAAAACGGAAAAGTTTTCAAATTTATACAGAGAATGCGATTGGAAGAAAATGTCACGTGCAGAGAACAACAAAACGGGGAGAAAAAGGAATGCGAGGTATGTTATGAAAAGAGAAAGAAAAAGAAGATGAAGAAGAGGAAGAAGAAGAAAGAGATACCAATCAACCAGTGTCTTTAGAACGTCAGTTGAAGAAGACGAAACGAAGAAGAAGAGAAAGCGAGAGCAAACGTGAGAAAGAGTAAATCGATATGTTTTTGTCGAAAACTATTAAAGAAGAAAAAAAGAGAGAGAAAAAATCAGTGCTTAGATATCGCCTGCTGATTGAATTCGGGCTGAGAGCGTCAAACGTCTACATGATTAGTAGTAATTGGGGCATTTAACGTCGAGGGACGAAACAAGGGAAGAGGAGGCGGCAGGGGAGGAGGGAAAGGGGGGGGAAGAAGAGAGACAAGGACTAAAAGTTAGCCAGAGTCGTATTCATTTAGATTCATCTCGTATAAAATCGATCTAGCCGAAGGAAAAGCAATATTATAGAAACCTTGTCTTTGGGCAATGGTGTTCTTATGACATAGGATCAGACAGGATTCTGTTAGACGTCGGAGTTTGGTGTCATGAATATGTTTGATAGGGATTGCCTCATGGGTATTGAAGTGGTGGCCGGAAGAGATCATATGAGTGCATAGTGCATTTGAGGTATCGCCGTTTTGATGGCACGATTATATTCATATATTCGTTTCTTTAACGGACGTTGTGTCTCGCCGAAATATATTTTTCCACAGTCGGCGCAGGGAATAGTATAAATTCCAGCTGTAGTGGGTGATGAAATAACTTTATTTTTGTTTTTATGCATTTGTAAAATGTTTTTGATGGTGAGTGAGGTAGCTTGGATAATTCTAAAACTATGTTGTGAAAGCGAAGAAAAGAGATGTGTGTTACGAGAGTTAGTGGGAAGGAAAACATTCCTTAATATGGATTGTGTTGTATTAGGAGATGTATTAGTATTTTTTATCTTTTTTAGATGTATTTGAAACGCTTTATTTTTAGCGGAAAGAATGACGTGTTTGGGATATTTTAAAGTAGTGAGAGAGGATTCTATTTTATTATATTCCTGAGAGAAGTGTTCAGGGCTGCAATTACGCAGAGCCCTGAGATAAAAATCGATTATCATGCTATTTTTTATATAGTTATTATGATGTGAATAATAATGTAAGTAATCATTTTTGTTGGTTGGCTTGCGATGGACTTGAAATGAAAGGCTGTTATTGTTTTTGAGGATGAGAATGTCAAGGAAAGCTAAAGAATTGTTTTGTTCACTTTCGAAAGTGAACTTAATGGAAGGTTCGACTTTGTTGAGTGCTTGTGCTAATGTTTCTATTTTATGACTATCAGGTAGAAAGATTAAAATATCGTCAATATATCTGAAATAGGTAGCATTTTTAGGGATACGGTAAGAAAAAGGACCGATTTCGAGGAATTCTAAAAACAGGCACGCTAATACGGGACAAAGGGTGTTCCCCATAGGTAAGCCGAATTTCTGTCTATAATAGTCATAGTTGTATTTAAAGAAAGTAAGAGAAGTTATGTTCCTAATGATATCTATAATGCTTTTGATTGGGAGAGAACAAGAGAAATTTATTTTGTTTAAGTGTTTGGAAAGTAGGTTGATGCATTTTTTTACGGGTATATTTGTGTATAAACAAGTAATATCAAGGCTGTGCATAGCATGATTATGTAAAGTAATATCTTATAATTTTTTGAGGAGATGACCTGAATTCGTTATGTGTGCGTTACTGATAGTGCCTAGTAGTGGTGATAGAATTTTTGCCAATGATTTAGCGATATTGTGGGAGACACTTCCAATACTGGAAATGATAGAACGTAGGGGCATATTATGTTTGTGGGTTTTAGGAAGACCGTAAAGTATGGTAGAGTGGTATGAAATAAGGGACGTCCATTCTTTGGCTTGATTAGAATTTTGAAGAATTTGATATATATATATATATATATATATATATATATATATATATATATATATAATCCAGGTAAAACGTCTACAGGGTAGTAATCCAAAGAATTTTAACCGGGTTTATAAAAGGTGCTCACTATCCAATATAGCTTTTATATATGATTATTTTTATTTACACAGACATGTACAAAATCTGCGACACTGGCATGTCGATGTTATCGATCCACAGTTATTACAAACTGAGATCTCATCAGGGAGAGTTAGAATCCGATCTTAACACCGGATCATATTTGGAAATAACTCTGCCTGCTGAGATCTCAGTTTGTAATAGCTGTTTATCGATAACATCGACATGCCAGTGTCGCAGATTTTGTACATGTCTGTGTAAATAAAAATATTCATATATATATATATATATATATATATATATATATATATATATATATATATATATATATAAAAATTATTTTATTTTAAAACCATACATTACAGTGTATGTTGGGTGTACCAGGATTCAATTGATCCGGGCATGTCGGATATGAGGTAGACACAGGCTAATAGTGTGAAGCTGACTCTACAGATCCGTGTATTAAGCGATACTTTTAGAAACAGGAAACAAACACAATTCTAGACAAACGATGATTATTTTGTTGTGTATCCCTATAATAGACATTTCTTGTTAGTTAAGAGCTGTCTGTAGTTATTGTTTGTTTTAAGTGATCTTATGTAAATTTTATTTAAACGGACTTTTTATTAGTGTTTATTGTTTGTTGATGCATGTGTTTGTGTATATACATATATAGTTAAATATTGTATTTACGGAAAACGAAAAACAGTGCTTTTCTCGTTTGAAAAATCATAATAAATTTATTAGATTCTAGAGGGACCTCTTCACGCGTATTACCCGGGAAAATAAAAGAAACAATGAAATTCATTCTCTAACCTCGGAACATTTTATAAACATTATTAATTGATATTTATTTTATTTAAAATATTAATTGGTGTATTCTGTAAGTAACTAATTTATAATTAATAATAGTAGATAATAAAGGAAGAATTCTTATTATTACATAACTGCGAAAGAGCATCTTCGCATAACGTAGAGGCGAATAATGATCTTCGGGTGGGCAGGGGAAAAAGGTAACATTTCATAGAAATAAGAATATTTGTAATTTTTCTGAATGTTATTTTAAAGAATATTAGTGTTTCATTAAACGAATAAGCGAATATTTTGCACAAAAGTAGCCCCTTAATTTGAAGAATAAGTGATGAAGTCAAAACTCTGCACACGAATTTAGTTTGTTCCGAGATCAAAGCGGAACTGTGAACTGAATTCTCCATCCCGAGCTAACCACAAAACGTCACGTCGTATGTTGGATTTTCCATCAGGTATTGAGCCGATAATTTGATCGAATTTTACGTCGTATGTTGGATACATTCGTATGTAGAAGAAACTCGTATGTAGAGGTTTGACTGTACTTGAATTAATTACAATTAAACATGGAAACATAGCAGAAACAGTGTATTTGCGTGGCACAGGTCGAATATAACAACAGGATTTAATAATAATAGAATATCCCCACAAAAGGAATTCCCCCGCAGAATTCAATATTTTTCTACATTAAAGTGAACTGCGAAAACCGTATTTAATGTTTTAGAATACATTTTTTCCTGGGCCGTAATTTTTTTTTTTGGGGGGGGGGGGTGTTGTTTAGGAATATGTTTCCAGACATTTGCAGTCGTGACGTAAGCAGTTCATACTTAACGGAGATAACCGAATCAAGTTCCGATGTTTCTATTCAATTCGACCCGAAGTAAACCGAGTTTTCAAACTAAAACTTTATTTAGCATTAGGTTAGGGGCCGGTTACAGTTAGGGATAGGGTTCAGGTAAGGGTTAGGGTTAGCTCTGGGTAAAAATTAAAGATAAGCAGTTCGCTCGTATCGTGTAGATTGTTCTGTGAAGTTCATTATCATCATTTCTACTTATCAAAACACGATTAGTTTCCATCAAGTTTGATTTTCCTTGCTAAGTGGTCGATAAGTTCACCAAATGTCTAAAAAATCGAAAATTTAAAGAAAGTAACCCCTATTCATTTTAGAACAAAAACAAATAATTTAGATAAATAAACAAAAAATCATCCATCCCAGTTTTCCCGTCCCCAAATTAAGAAAGTATTCGGTTATACATGTCGATTTATCGCTCACTGACTAGGAAGTTGGTGCTCATTAACTCGTTCAATTTTTATAGGAAAGTGAGTCGCGACCTTAAAATATGAAATATTTTATTGGTCCCCTGATTTATTAAAATCGGGGGACCTATGTTTTGAGGCATTTCCTGTCCATCCGTCCGTCTGTCCGTCCGTCCGTCCAGATTTCTCTCCGCAACTATCCATTGAATTTCTCTGAAATGTTGCATGAAGTTGTAACTTTTGCAAGGTTAGAAAGTGACATTCTTCGATTTTTTAAAACAAATCTGGTTAGCCCCCAGGGGGTCAAAAGGCCCCAAAATGGCAAAAAATACATTGTTTGCCCCATAACTTTTCATCCATCCATTCAATTTCTCTGAAATTTGGCCAAAATATGGAAATAAGTGTCGCTGACCTTGGAAACACTCTGGTTCACGCCCCAGGGGGTCAAACGCATTTAAATTGCAAAAAAAGCCTTTTCTCCCATAACGTTTGATCCATCCATTCAATCTTTCTGAAACTTGGCCAGAGTGTAGAGGCAATTGGTCTGGATATAAAACGAACATCCTGGACCGCAGAACAATTCTGGTTCGCGCCCCCAGGGGGTACAATAGGGATAAAAAAATGCCTCAAATTGCCCAAATGTATTGCATTTTACACTCGCCACATCGAGTCACATACAGAGGGGGACCACGCATGTGCGGCTTGTTCTTTTTGTTATTTCCTTTTTTGCTTATATGTTTCAGTCTGTTTACATATTATCGAAAAAAAAGTATAGTTTAAAGTTTTTGAGCAGTTAAGCTACGTCGGGTGTGATAGTACAGATTTACCGTTAATTTCTTTCAAAAATTAAAAATTGTAATTTCTATATTTAATCACGTAAATTACTGACAATGTATTCCTTTAGTTATTTGTTATTCATAAGTGATTCCTTAATTGTTAATTTTTAAGTTCAATAATTTGTTTGTATTTCGCCGGTACACATATCTTGTGTCCTAGCTGTAGTAAGAAAAAATTAAAAAGAATGATTGAAGTTTAAAGAAATAAGTACTAGTTTTGCAGTAAATTCAATAATTTGTTTGTATTTCGGCGATATAAAGAGCTGGTGTCCCAGCTGTAGTAAGAAAATAGAAAAGAATGATTGAAGGTTAAAGAAATAAGTATTCGTTTTGCAGTAAATACATGTGAGCTATTGTTTTTTTAAATTCCTTTTTAGCGAATTTTTCCTGATGTTTCCAACATATTGAAGATGTAATCTGCTTTGTCGTCGGTCAATCAATTCTCAAATAATGAAAAAATAAAAATTGTGTGTAAGCCCCCACCCACCCCCGGTGAACGGAACAAAAGAAGAAAATGATTGTTATTCGGATTTAAATATGTTACTTGTTTTTTTAACGAAAAAATGAGTAACCACTTTTGCAAATAAATAGTGATCCATGAATTATGGGTTGCAAAATGTGGTAACGCAAACAGGTCACTAAGCGTTCTCGGTCAAGCGTAGAGGAGATGTTAAAGTGATAGAATGTTTTAAAATAAAAGAAATTTAAATTACAATTAAGAATAAATTATACTTATCAAGTTTAATGAAAATAATCGTAAAACTTAAATTACGATGGAATTGGAACGAAGGATAAAAATGTTCTCGTATACATATGTTAACTAAATTTTTCACAACCAATGATGATCCATAAGAAAATAGCTAGCAAAAAGTGGTTACGCAAAAAGTCTTATAAAGATGAAGGTGAACATTTTACGACGCTGAAATTGAAAAATAAAAACGTTCGAAAGAACGTGAAACGACATCACGTATGAAATCAAAACCAAGTAAAGTTCTGTTTAATTACATATATGTATGGGTTTTGTTTGGTTTTATATTTATAAAACATTATTAATACGTGTTATCAAGAAAAAGCTACTTGCCACCAGCGGAGATAAGACGCGATTTTGAATATGATTTTAGGTGTTCTGTAATCTTTTCTAACATTGTAAAGAATACTTAAAAGTAATATACATTACCCTACTCAACTAGTAAAATATTACGATTTAGATGTTACGTTATTCTGCGAATACATCCATGGCACTAGGTGGAATGAAAGCGAAATTCAGGGTGCGTTTATTTTTTTATTTTAGAGATCTAGTTAAGTATGTACGGAATAGTATTAGATAAAATAATGAAATTATAAACAATGCCTTATAAATAATTACTTTGTACTGCGACGCCAAACTGGTCTGTAAGAACTGGTGTGTGATAATGCAAACCGGCAAATACTGCAACTACGATTAATAAGTACCGTTTCTTTTGTGACACAATGGAGGCCGCGAGGATAGGAAGTGACTAATCGACAGAGACAAAAAATACGGGAGTGGTCAGTAATGAAGGCCGAGAGGATAGGAAATGACTCATAGACAAAGACAAAAGAAATTCGGGAGATGTCAGTTTTCATTGTAAAGGACAGGCGACTAAGAAAAGAATACCGGACACAACATTTAGGAGTGACAGTGTTTTTACGACATCTGACTACAGTAAGGTAGGTTAGTTTACGACAGTTGACGACAGTAAAGTATATGACAAAAAAGTTAACGAGTTGCCGGATTGCAACTTGAAGAACCAGGCTTTTCACCTGATCATCTTTATGTAGGAGCATCACATGCCGGTGCAAAAACAAATAGTTGTGTATATGCACATTAAAATAAAACGAACAACCATGATTCATAAAGAAATTTTCAATATTAAAGCAGGATGAGTTTCTGATTACAATTAAATGATTGCAGTACGTATTTCCTTAAACTTTCTTTACATTTTTGAAACTTTCCATATAAGTTTACAAACTTATAAAATATTTTTTTCATAAACAGCATATTATAATTATGTATTTTATTAACTTGTAGATTTGGTTTTGTTTACTTACTAGAAGCATGTTTTAAAAATGTACACTAAAAAATAGGAGTTATCCTCTGCGAGAGTAAAGCTGTACCACAAATATCATCAAGTGGTTTAATAAACATATAGCATGAATTGGCGAATAAAATACATGCATATAAAACAGGAATTGACGTAACTTCAGTTAAAAATACCTCACGGCTAATAACCACAATTTAAACAACTTTTCTTTTAAACATTAATTAATTACAAAACAAACGTATATTTAAGATTGTTACTTTTGACAAAAGGTCTCGGGTAAATAAAAATTCATAAACTCACATTTAGTATGACATATATATATATATATATATACATATATATATATGTATATACATATATATATATATATATAATATATTAATATATACATATATATATATATATATATATATATATATATATATATATGTATAAAATGAAAAAAAAGAAAAGACAAAAACTATGTGATTTATGTATTCAACAACGTTCCGTCCTTATTGAAAGACTACCTCAAGATAAAGAAAACAATGTAGAAAAATCATACAGAATAGTAATGTTGATTTGTCAGAAAGTGTCCAGATTCAGCATGGTTGTTGACGTGAACAATCTGAGAATTAAAATCATGGTTTTGGTTATACCGTTATCAGCAGTGGCTTGTCTGCTTCAAATGGCGCGAAATTTACGTAGGTTTTTTTGCTTTTCTTTTTTCATTTTACATTACGTCGGATACATTTCATCCCCATTTTTGTTTATATATAATATATATATATTATCATTACGATATAAATAATCACACGTTTCTTTAAAATGAGCAATATATTCTTTGACTCTAATTGAAACACACTTCCCTGTAACCAATCCCCTGCATAAAATATTCAATAATAATAACCTAAAACTGTCCCACAGCTGCTGCGAAAACCTAGAAATCATAATTAAGGCACACAATAACAAAATACTAAAAAAGGATAGTAGAGAAAGAAAATATAACAACTTACATAAAAAAGTGACCAATATAGCAACATTTACAACAAGAAGAGCAAAAATATAAGCAATAGTAAAAATAATTACCCAAAACCTAATGGCAATCACCCAAATAGAAGTGGGAAATTAGTAATAAAGAGATGTAACTGGATAACTCGTCTACTTTGTCCACTACAAAATAAATGTCTAACCAAATATTTGCTAAATAAAGACCGAATAACAAGAAGTACTACGTGAGTATGACATCCCTAGATTTTAAAAGAAAATATTACGACCACAACAGCACATTTAAAACAAAGAACGACGAATTAAAACATCACTAGCAAACCAGTATCGGGAGCTAAAACATAGAGGGCGCTTACCAATAATCGAAGGGAAAATAATACTAAAGCCTAGTACATGTAAGAATTTAGTCGACCCGTGTAGATTATGCCTAAATGCAAAATGCGAAATCCTAAATTTTAAAGAACCCCCAAATCTATTAAACTGTAGAAGTCAAATAGAAAACAATTGTTTACACCGAATCAAGTCACCTTAAGTTTACAATACATAAATAATATATAAATGATCACATAAATAAATAAAAAAACTAAACTAAATTAAAACCTAAAACAGAAACACAAGCAAGCACGTGTTAAAATACGGAAACCCATAATTTATACACAACAAAAAAAACAAGGATGGACAGCCCTATAGAACACAGAACAATAGAATCAGAAATAAGAAGTAAACTCAGCCGAACCATTTTGGGTATGAGAATAACTAAGAATCTGATGGGTTTACTTGCAAGACTAAACACCACGTGTATATATTAAAACCACCCGGCAACACAAACCCCATGCATTTTAGCGTGACGATTCCTTACGGGGATGAAACACGGAAGCATCGGTGTAGGTTCATTGCCATAAATATATTTCCACAACTTACTACTGATCTTTACTAAAGTATTGAGAACTGTTGAAGAAAATACTAAAAATTGATATATAAATAAGTATATCTCCTTATAAATTTCCATGTGGATACATACAAAAATAATATATATATATATATATATATATATATATATATATATATATATATATATATACATATATATATATATATATATATATATATACAGAGAGAGAGGGAGAGATAGATAGAGAGAGAGAGAGAGAGAGTGAGAGAGAGATGTAGATGTTTCACTTAGAAGATAGATTATTCAGGGAAGACCTGGATTAAGCCAATAAAAACAAGCTCGATGATACTCGAGTACAGGGTACAGAGCATTTGTATGTGATTATATATATATATATATATATATATATATATATATATATATATATATATATATATATATATATATGAAACTATCTCTAAAATACTGTACCTAAATGAGTTTCGCACCCTAACGACCTAAATAAACATTGAAGTAACTTTAGTAAAAAATAAATTATCTTCAAATTTACTGGAACGTTATAAATAAATTATAGAACCTATTAAATAATTTAGGAAATATTACCGAAATAAATTTTTAAAGTTGTTCGCACTGATGTTTAGGAGATATTAGCTTTGAACGAAGAATTTAAAATGGCGGAATAGTTTGATCTCACACGTGTGAGTGTTTGCTCTCAATTTTTATTTGTTTTTTTTTGTATGTTTTCACCCTAACATAAAACTGATGTATAGTGTAGGTGTTTTCAAGACACTCTAATCTAATAACTTTTTACACTTTGTGAATGTTTTCTGATGATTTTGTAGTTGTTACAGAGATGATATTGACATACAAATGTTGTTTGGCACAAGGCCATTGAAACGGACTTTAAAAAAATATATATCTCACAGAATTTTTTGGAAATATGAAAACATAAAAATAAAAGTAATAAAATAAACCATGGTTATTGGAATATAATATAAACTGTCTTATATATATATATATATATATATATATATATATATATATATATATATATTATGCAAAGTTTCACTCGAGCGTCGAACACTCTCGACAACAAGGACGATTGATCCCGCCTCTCGGATAAGGGTAATTTAATTTTAATTACTGTCTGACGTGGCCGCGTTGGCATAGACGTTAGGCTCCTGATTCTAGACTGAATCTACAAACTGTGTTCGATCACATGCAACTGCCTACAACCGCCACCCCGGCACTGATGAAATTAGAAAACTGGAAAAGATATCGTCTGGAAGTACACAAACATTTAATTATTAATAGTCTTAATAAAATGTGTCTTTTTGGAATTTCAAAGTTCGTCGTAATTAGGAAGTATGCTTAGTTTCTGCCTTAGCGTCGGAGACTCCTTACAACAATGCTGCTTGCCTACGTCTCTCGGGTAAGGGTAGGTTAATTTCAATTACTGTATGTGGCGATGTATCGCGGCCGCGTGGGCATATACGTTGGGCTCATAGTTTTAGACTGAATCTACGAACTGCGTTCGATCACCTGCGACGTCTACAACCGCCACTTCGGCACCACTGATCAGTTAGAAAGCTCTAAACGATATTGTTTTTAGGTACAAGAACACTTTGATATAAAAACAAATATTTACAGTATATACATATATATGTATATATATATATTGTGTATTTTACCAGCATCTTCTCATTTAGGCAAACATTGTTAGATATAACAGAATTCGTCTGTTTAATTAAACCTTTTTATTCATTCAATGTTTCTGACGTTTTTTTTGTGTTTACATAAAAAAATTAATAAATGACCAATTTTTCCATGAATCATCCTCAGATGCAAATTAGAAAAAATGATGTAGAAAGAAATGAATTTAAAAACAGACGGCAGAGAAACGCGCATATAACATTTGTTCCAGGTAAAACGTTGATTATTAAAATTCAGGAACGCTGGAGTTTAACCACATAATAAAATCGCATTACGTTAAGCATTATAAAACTTTGCCACTGGTTTCATATGTGATATTATCAAATTTAGGTTGATGTGTTTTTTGTAGATAGTTTCCAATATTTTTAATAATAAAAAAATTGTTCCGGAATTTATTACTTTAGTGTTATGAACTAAAATGTGTGTTAAAACAGAGGAAGGGCAATTATGTTTTGCGAATCTCCGCCGTTTTTGTTTTCAATTCTTAAAAAAAAAAGAAATATCGAAAAAATATACAAAGGTATAATTAAACAAACAAATTCTCTTATTTTTAACAATGATTTCATATATATATATATATATATATATATATATATATATATATATATTAGTATTTCATGTATCTACATAAAATTTTATAAGGAGATATAATAGTTTTATGCATCAATTTTCAGTATTTACTTCAATATACTCGATACATAAGTAGAGCTAGGTAGTAAGCTATGAAAATATATTTATGGCAATTAAGCTACACTGAGGCTCCCCCGAGTTTCATCCCCGTGAAGGATCCTCAGTCTTAACTGCCTGAAGATTCCCACGGGGATGAAACGCGGGAGACTCTGGTTAGCTTAATTGGCATAAATATATTTTCATAGCTTACTTTATATATATATATATATATATATATATATATATATATATATATATATATATATACATATATATATATATAAATGTATATATATATAATGTGTGTGAAAAAGACCAACCGAAAAAGAAACAAATTTAAATACAAGAACAACTATCAAAATCTGTTATTGCATACTTTTCTCCTGTATCTAAATTTCATTTTTTTTCTGTTTCTTTTTAACAAATGTTGTCTTTCAATGCATTTCATTTCATGGTATATCGTGCATTTCACACACACAAACACACACACCCGCATATTTTAGGGAGTAGTGTAATATATGTTCTATTAAATTATACCATCCTTAAAGAAATTAGCTCTTTCGCTGTATGGGAGTGTAGTGTAGCATCTGTTCCGTAGTCATGATACAATTCACCACGGCATCAACTCCCCGTCATGAAAGCACTACATAGTATAATATATGTGGGGTTTGCATGGTACAATAATTCTACCTTTTGTGGGACAATGTATTATATTTCCTTTTGTCATATATACACGCAAACATAAGCGACGAGAAAAGGCATATTATTGCTAGCTGTAGTAACGTTTCTTGATAAAGAATAGGTTCGAACAGTGGCGACGTATAATTTTTTGCATAATTTTGACAGAGTATGTATATTAGTATAATTATATATATGACAAATTAATGCATATATATATATACATTTATATATATATATGTGTGTGTGTGTGTGTGTGTATTTGTATGTGTATATATGTCCGTGTGTTTTATGTATCGACGGATAATTACACATAATTAGCCATTTAAATGCGAAACAGGAAACTATTATAATCAATTTAACAAAATAAACAGGCAATTTATTTACGATCGTAAAATATTGTTGGCGAGTTTGTAAGGACGCTAGGCGAAAATAATTATTATACTTCTGAAAATATCATTATCATCACCAGAGTTACGGTAAAATACATTTTCTAGTTTTAACTTCATTTTTATTATTTCTCCTATTTCAGGGGTTGTATCATGCTAGATTTAGGTTCACAGTTTCTATCACAGATGAGATATGTATGTATGTAAATATATATGTATATGTTTTTATGTAGACATATATATATATATATATATATATATATATATATGTATATATATATATATATTTATATATATATATATATATATATATTTATACATGTAAATATAAATATATATGTATACATATATATATATATATATATATGAATATACATATATATATATATGAGTATACACATATATATATATATAAATGTATATGTATCTATAAATATATATATATATATATATTTCGTTATTTCTTAAACAAGTGTCGTTATATATATATATATATATATATATATATATATGTGTGTGTGTATTGTAAGTTATGAAAATATATTTATGAAAATCAAGCTATTTACGGAGGCTTTCACGTTGTATCTCCGTATAGAATTGGTATGATTTAATTGGTAGAATTCGTGTAAGCGATTGAAACACGTGGTGTTTAATCTAGGTATCTAACCAACCAGATTCTTTGTTATTCTTTCTTTCAAGTTTATGTTTCAATTCGCCAATGACAGGGTTTCTCTCAAACAAAAGTTAGGCTTACTATTACATTGTTCTGTATTGTGTGAGAGTTACTTACTTATCTGTTAATGTGTTGAATACAAAGGTGACCTTACTTTAACACATTCGTGCTTGAAATACTATATATATATATGTATATATATATATATGTATATATATATATATATATGTATATATATAGGGAGATATATATGCATATATATACATATATATAAATAAATATATATATATATATATATATATATAAAAGGAGATTGTAGTTTGCTTGAAGCATTGCTGGTAAATATAAGTGAAGATTAGTAGTCCGAGGCTGTAGCAATGCGATGTAGTTGTTACATTTTGACATTTTGTGCGTCCCTACTTCCAATTGTCTGCTGTGGTATTTCAATGGTTTGACACCGGTTTTTACCGGTTTTTCGACCTCTCGGTCTTCTATTGTTGTCTTTTGAAAATGAAAGTTTTTCTTTCGAAAATTTAAGATTACCTTTTGCCGAACTTTTTATTTACCAGACAGTATATACTATTCTGGTATTTAATCAGTTTTTCGTGAAATTATTAATAAATCGTTTTGAGTTTCATTTTCTCTCATCGTTTATTTCTGTTCACTTTTTCCATCTTCCGGCAACTACATCGCATTGCTACAGCCTCGGACTACTAATCTGCACTTATATATATATATATATATATATATATATATATATATATATATATATATATATATGTATATATATACACACACACACGCACACATATATATATATATATATAAGGATATAATGTACGATATGTCATATAATGAAATACCGTGATAACAGAATGTGCGAAAAAAATGTTTTTAACTAATTTTAATACAAGAGTAAATCATTAAAAACGAGAGATTTTACCGGTTTCTTTCAGATTAACCAACATCTTTATAAAAACTGAAGATTTTTACATGTATTTAATGACGGCAAAGCATACAAAAAAAAAGAACACACACCACAACGTTTATGGCACGTGATTTACTATTTGGAAAAAAAGAATGTTTGACACATGCTGACAAGAGAGGAATTACACTGCCTCCAATGCACTACCGGAGTAGGAGAGAGTATTCGTTCTTCAGAAGTGTGCTGTTTGTAAAGTCAAAATTGTGGATAAATATGTTTCTTTGTATGACTAGAGCGTTAGTGAGATTGTTGTGTTTGTGCTCTTGTTAGTGTTCGAAAATGCCAAATTATAAACCCCGGCACGTGGATGTTGTTGCAATAGATGATATACTTCAGTGTACTTGATGCGGAACCAAGTCTAAATAAAAACAATTCGGTTCATGAAACAGATAAAATCAAAAAAGCTCCTGGGCAAGATGACATTCTTGTTAAACTGTTGAAACAGGGTGGTAAGAATGTCAATTGTGCGACCCACTCTTTTGATTTTGTCAGTATTGCAGGATGACTCAGTTCCCTAAGATTGGATAGATATCACCCTGATGATGTCGTAAAACGGAAATGGTAACACTGGTCAACAAATTTTTATTTTTTTTCTTTGGCAGACCATCTAGGAGTGTTTTCTGGGGTTTTGAAGGTCGCTGATTACGAATATAACATTGGTTTTGCCAGATTGGTTCTAGTTTAGAAGATACTGATAGCCCCAAATAAGCCTAAACTGCTAAAATTCTCCCTGAAATACTTCAATATAGAAGCAGTAAATAATAATTTTCTGGTATTATTGAATCATTATAATGATTATGTATATATTGAAGTATTTCAGGGAGAATTTTTATATAATTATTTATATAGGGAGAATTTTTATATAATTATGTACTGTAATTACTTAATAACATGTTCCATAAATATAGTTGCAGTATAAATTAAACAGTAATTAAGAATTTTCTTTTTAATTCCACAGTTGAAAATAAGTTCCAGAGAGAAAATGAGTTCTTCTAGAAGATGTTGCAGATATGAACCGGATGTCTTTTGTTACATCTGTGGACAGTATATGATGGCACAACAAAAGAGGAATATTACAGACTTTGTCAAGAGGGCGTACAAAGCATACTTCGATATGATACTTGGTGACCAAGACAAGTCTTGGGCCCCACATATGGTGTGCAAAACCTGTGTAGAAAGTCTCCGCGGTTGGACCAACGGTAAGCTGAAGTTGAAGTTTGCTGTACCAATGGTGTGGAGAGAGCCCAACAATCATTTTGATGACTGCTACTTCTGTATCAATGACATGACGGGGTTTAACAAGCACAAGAAAGCAAATTGGCAGTATCCGAGCCTGGATTCTGCTATCCGTCCTGTTGCGCACTCTGAGGATCTACCTGTGCCTGTTTTCACCAGTTTGCCTGAAATCGATGAAACCGAAGAGATTCCAGCTGATCTTTCAATATCAAGTGATGATAGCTGTAGTGACTATGAAGAACCCTCAAATGGCCCTCAGCTTTTCAATCAATCTGAACTTAATGACCTAGTGCGAGACCTTTGTTTGTCGAAAGAGCAGTCTGAAGTTCTTGCATCACGACTCCAAGAGAAAAACATTCTTGATTCTGGCACAAAAGTAACATACTATAGGACAAGGGAAGGCAGCTTGCTTCGTTTCTTTTCTAAAGAAGACGACCTGGTCTTTTGTAATGACGTTTCTGCACTTCTTAACTGCATGGGGATCTCATCATATGACCCAGCAGATTGGCGTCTCTTCATAGATAGCTCGAAAGCAAGTCTAAAAATTGTACTTTTGCACAATGGCAATAAGTTTGCTCCTGTACCAATTGGCCATTCTACCAAGATAAAAGAAGAGTATGATGCTATCAAATTTGTTCTTGAAAAGCTGAATTACAACACTCATAAATGGCTGATTAGTGTTGACTTAAAAATGGTGAATTTCTGCTTGGTCAGCAAAGTGGGTACACAAAGTATCCCTGCTTTGTTTGTTTGTGGGATAGCAGAGCAAGAATCCAGCACTGGAGAAGGGAGAACTGGCCAGAACGAGAAAGTCTCGAAGTCGGCACAGCCAACGTCATCAATGAGCCTTTGGTACCCAGGGATAGAATCATCTTCCCTCCATTGCACATAAAACTAGGGCTCATGAAGCAGTTTGTTAAGGCGTTGAACAAGGATGGGGATTGCTTCAAGTACATATGCAGGCAATTTCCAGGTCTTTCCATCGAAAAAGCTAAAGGTGGCATCTTCGATGGACCTCAGATTTGAACGCTCATGAGGGATTCTGACTTCACTAATCATATGAACACGGTTGAGTTAAATGCTTGGGTGTCCTTCACAGATGTAGTGACAAACTTTTTGGGAAATCACAAAGCTGACAATTACAAGCAATTGGTCCGTAAGATGCTTACTGCATACGGAAAACTAGGGGCAAATATGAGCATTAAAGTTCATTTCTTGTTTAGCCACCTCGACAGATTTCCTGGTAATCTTGGTGATTACAGTGAGGAGCAGGGAGAGAGATTCCATCAAGACATCAAAACAATGGAAGAGAGGTATCAAGGCAAATGGGATGAGCACATGATGGCAGACTACTGCTGGAACCTTTTGAGAGACTGCCCAAAAGTTGCTCACAAGCGAAAATCGTATAAACGTCAATTTTAGTTTTGTGAATAAAATATTGTTTTGTGTGTTCATTGTAACTAAGAATCTAGTGTATAATGCTTTGCATTAATTTATAGTATATAACTGATTATGTAAATGTTTTTTTTCACTTGGAGAATTAAAATTCAGCAAATTTTTAGCAAATTTTTTGTATATCCTCGAAATCTATGAAAAGTGTTCAGTTATAGGATAAATGAAATGATGTTATATCTAACTTAACTTGTTAGATTGAGATTTTACACTGTCTTTGTGGTTTAAGATCATCATAAAAATCAATATCTGACATTTATGCACTATTTAGCCGTTTTTGTACGTTTAGCTATGGTCGCGAATGGGTGATTTCAGACAAACGACCCCCCTGTGATAACTCAACAACTAGAGCCAATTTGAAAAAACTAATGTCAGATTCGGATTCAGCGCCCTTGAAAACCCCAGAAACCAGTCTTACTTTGCCTGCCAAAAATATTGTGTTGACCAGTGTAATTAGTCAGATTGCGGTTATTATTGTGGTAATTCACTGCTAGCAGCAGTTGGAACGGTATTTGCACGGCTCTTACTACACCGTTTAGAGAGGTATATCTGTCTGGATATCTTTCCTACGTCCCATTCGGCTTTTAGTAATTTCTAAAAAAGTCTATTGATCAGTGTGTATTGAGAAGCGTGTGACTTTGTGTCAGCTGTTTGTGGATTTAACCAAGTCAATGACACAGTCAACCGTAAGGCTTGGAAGATTTGACTGTACACATGCTTTTACTGAGATCTTCAAACAACATCATCGTTGTAGTAAAGGTCCCGCTAATTTAAATACTCGGCTTTCAGATGACCTTTATTTTAATGGGGTAAACAGGATGATATATTCATACCAACATTGTTTTTTTTATTTATCTGACAGCTGTGATCTGCTATGCTCTCTACGAGTGGTATATAGGTGCTATATTAGATTCCGAGAAACAGGAAAAGTATTCAAATCGAGTAGATTCCAAGCCATAAGCCTTGGTGTGATATACTTCGTAGTCAACTGTGATATGCTGATGATATTTACCAAGTGACACACTTCTCAGAACATAGGATATCAGTTGTGGATCTTTTCACAAATGTGTTTGACTGCTTAGAACTGACAGTTGGCATTAAGAAAACTACCGTCGTGTACACTCCCTCACAACGAAGGAAAGAAAATGTTACTATTTATATAAACAGTATCTACTCTCCAAAATTGCACCATAAGGTGCTTAAATAGATTTGCAATATTGCTGATGGTATCTGTTAATTTCAGCCACAAGAGTGTCAAATAACGAGGTGTGTGCGGACTAACGACATTGTTAGAACTAAGATCGATCATCGCATATAGATAAGCAGACTGTTCTAAAACAGTATACTGCCTCTTAATACATAGTAACGATTTATGTAAGAAAATATGTAACAATATAATATGGAACAGCGTAATATGTAATAAAATAAAATATGCAACATTGTAATATGTAAGAACATAATATGTAATATTATATGTCACAACGAAATATATAACAACATAATATGTAAAAACGCAATATGTAATTATTTTACATGTAACGACGTAATATCTAACAACGTAATATGTATCAACCTCATATGTAACAAACTAATGTATAACAACGTAATATATATATATATATATATATATATTAACTTAATATGTAACAGGGAATATGCAACACGTAACACCTAATATGTAACAACGTTATATGTAATAAGTTTCTATGTAATAACGTAATATATAGGAACGTAGTATGTAACAACATGTTGTATAATAATGAAATGTGTAACAATAGTATATGTAGCAACCTTATATGTAACAACATAACACGTTACAACATAATATGTAACAACGTAATATATAACAACGTAATATCTAAAAAATAATATGAAGCAACGTAATATGTATGAATTGTATATGAAAATAGTTATATTAACGTAATATATAACAACGATGAATATAACAACATCAATCGTAATGATAAAATGTGTAACAATTGTATATGTAACAACCTTATATGTAACAACATAGTATGTAACAAGATAATATGTAACAACGTAATATATAGCAACGTAATATGTCAAACGTTATATGGAACAACGTTATATGTATTAATTTTATATGTAACAACGTAATATTTAACAATGTAATATGTAAAACTGTGATATCTTACAACGGCATATGTAACAAATACATGTGTTTCAATGTAATATACAACAATTTAATGTGTAACAGTGTAATATATCACATCATAATATGTAACAATGTAATTTGTAACAGTGTAATATATCACATCGTAATATGTAACAATGTAATTTGTAACATATATATATATATAAATAACAACGTAATATGTAACAACACAACTTGTAACAGTGTAATAGGTAACAGTGCAATATCTAACAGCCTAATATAGACAAACGTAAAATGTAACAGCGTAATATGTAACAACGTAGTATGTAACAACGTATTATGTATTAGCGATAGGTGTACTAGCATTGGTGTATTAATGATTACAGACATTGAATATTTTATTGCTTTCTTCCACATACACGACTCGGTGTGCAGACATAATTAATTCACAGACTAGTTTCGGCATGAGTCGTATATCTACACATAGATGTAGAAGTAGTTTTTGTTTAGTATTTGTGTTTTTCAGTAGGCTTCGTGTTAGTATGTCAAACGCACACGTATACGCGTTTCCTATTACAAATGTCTGACAGTCTTCGCACCATCGGTTTTGTGCATCGATGTCCCTTGGGTATAAGATATGTCTGAACATTATTCTTACGAACTCGTCTTGGGAATTGGGTAATAAAAAAATACGTTTTCATCTAATTTCATCTTCGAAATACCTACATGACGACAAATCTATTCATACACTATTATTACATGCGTCATCGCATTTTTATTGTAGGCTTCGGCAGACGTCCATAAATGGAATGGTAACACGTAAACTGAATCGATACATCTTATTTTAGATGCTAGTATGTGATTTATATAAGACTCTGTGTCAGTTAGTCGGTGTGTCACTCTTTAGTTTCTAATATGATTTTGTCACACTTAATATAATGTACCTTAGTCTGTCAAGCTTATTATTGAATAGTTTCTTTTTACTTTTGGGATCATAACTAATCTAGACCGTGAACCACTCGAGGATACGGATGAATAGAACGATAATGATTGCCAGCCGAAGAAGTAATAACATTGATCACTGATATGAAGGGTGTCTGATAAAATTTGGACAAGAATTGGTTTACATTATATTTGAAAACGACAATCAGCAGGGAAGCAGTCCCACGCTGATGTGTTCCTCACACGAGAAGTATTTGCAAAGAAGCACAGTCTATGAAAATTCCGACTGGTGCAACGCACATGGAAGGAGAAAAGGAAAGTATTTTATCGTGCTGGTACAAAGACGAATTTTTGCTGTGAATGTCTAACAGGAAGGAACCAAACACTAGAGAAAGTGCCATAGAAATATGAATAGAGTAGAAAGCGACTAGCTACGCCTCTTTTGTGAGAAAAGGCTTTTATCGAAGAGAAAATATAATTTTCACTAGTTTTTGAGTCGGTGTTGTACTCTATCAAATCAGGATATTATTATCATCAGAATATGGAGACAGAATGAGCACAACCCATTTAAAAATCGGTATGGCTTCTATATACGAAATTCTGCACAGCTTCAGTGTAAAATAGTAATTCCATCGCTAAACGCGTAAATTGAATGTCCGCATCAATTTTTGAGCCGTTCCAGCATCTTTATAAAAGGATATACCCATCACTTGTTCGTTTCGGGCTAAACTAGCAATTTTGCTAGTTTGTTGCGTGAAATGGAATGCTTGTTAGTATGTCGACCTAACGTGCGAAGTATGATGTTTATCGTTAAACTTTGGAGATTGAAGAGATTCGTGTAAGTTTATCTGTCACGCTAAATATTCAAATGTTATTTGTGTAGGTGTGTTACGCTTCAGTTTTAAATCGAGTTTTCGTTAGTTGGTCACGCAAAATTCTAAAATATTTTGTCGATTCAACCACGCATCTCTATAATAGAAACAGTTACTCTGTTCTTCTGAAAATAGACAGAAATTGCATTTGTAAAGGTGGACGAGTTGATTCAGTTGATTCAATGGACGCAACTTAAAATCTATTTCATTTATTTATTTATTAGTACATCAATGTCTGCATTAAGCACAAACGAACCTTGTTTCAAAAGTTTCTGTAGAATGTTTTTATTTAGTTGAAACAATTTACAAAGATTAATTCAAGTGTACTTTCAACTTAAAACACTTTTATTGATTAAATTGATTCGCAGGGTATGATACTATTTTACAAGAATATAACATTAATTTTCTTTTGATTCAGTTCGAAACACATAATAGCAACATATATACACACATTTATATATATAAATATATATATATATACATATATATATATACATATATATGTATATATATATATATACATATATATATATATAGAGAGAGAGAGGGGAGAGAGAGAGAAAGAGAGAGGCAGAGAGATAGATAGAGAGAGAAACGAAGTAAACATTAAATAAAAATGCCAGACAAAATAAAATTAGGCCATGAAATAGTGGATAAACATGCCAACATGCTAGTAGCACCACAGAAAACACACATCGATAAAGTTTGACCAAGATACGTCTGTCGATTCGTGCGCCCATATTCATTTGGTATAATCTTTATTAAAGAGAACTCGACATTTTACACGACGAAGCTTGAAGAAAACCTAGGAGGGAAAGCTGTAGTTAGAAAGCGAAAGATGAAAACAAAATTATGATAGCCTGATTGGAGTCAATCTGATTGGACGCTGGTTGATGACTATTTTTCAGGTTTAGGATTTTACAAGTGGGGTATCTCTCTCCCTTGTTATCATGATGCATTCTATAAATCCACACAATAAAGACTTTTCTATTTACTATAGTAAAATCTCAGCGTGCACATACGTACACTTTAAATAAAAAAGGAAAAAAGGAAGTGTAAACTCATGAAATTTACATAAATAATAACATTGAACCGTCAACTTTGCAGAGTTTACATTCTGGCTATAACTATCAACAATTAACGAACCTTAATCAACAACACAATCAAAGAACCCAAACCTACTCAATAAATAAATATATAAATAGGTGAATAATCAAATCGAATGCTTTAAAAACAGCCAAAGAAATAATTGAGATAAAAAAAAAATAATGTTACCTCTTAAATAAATACTCACAACACAATACACTTTGGCTGAAAATAATCACTTTATAAAAATAATAATACGTAATTCGGCTGAAGTGCAATCACAATCTAGCAACATAGGAGAAATGCTTACAAAACATTGAATGCCGAATACAAAAATAATTTAAAAAATAATGAATTTATGGATTGATAAATATTGTGACAACCCCGGAGAGAATAGTCACTTTGTAACAATAATTGTCCATCCTAGACATTGATAGTGTTCATTATGTAAGAGTAATATTCACTTCGACATTTAATACGTAAATAGAAAATACTAAATTAACAATTGGATGTAAGACCCTCGCCTTTGTGAACAGCAACATTTAAACAGATCTTAGTTGACGAAAGCAACTATTCCTCTCGGTGGACTTGCATCCCGCCCCTATTCTGGTAAAATATATACTAATCAACTTAAGTTAACGCGGAAACGGGCGAATAATCAATGAATTAAAATTTAAAATTAAAATAAATTTATTAAATATACGTAACAAAAAAGATTACAAAATTAAAAATATTAATATTGATGTTGACACATGAATTTAAAGACGAACAATGGACTTGAAGCAACATTTAATGAAAATATTATTTACAATTTTAATCTGATTTCAAATCTATTTCATCAATATCTCCCACTGGAAACGGCCTCGATGTGCCCGGTTAAAGTATGGTTAAACATACATCAGACAAAATAAAATGTTCCCGAAATATTATACTATACTGAGCCTCCATATAACCATAGTGACGCAAGTAACATCATAATGTAATGTGAATTGATAATATATCTGTATATTAATTGTAGTAATAAAACGGTGAAACTACATAAATCATTCATCCGTTATATATCTTAATTTACTACAGTTTGCGTATATCCGTTACGCGTCTGCATTGTATTGGCTTATATAAATTACATTCATATATAAACACTAAACAATGCTTTAATCAAACTACATAGCTCTATGTTGTTTATATATATATATATATATATATATATATATATATATATATATGTGTGTGTGTGTGTGTGTGTGTGTATGTGTGTGAGAGAGAGAGTTAGAAAAATAAGAGATGGAATATGTGATAGACAGTGAGAATGTTATAGTTTCCATTACGTGTCGTTAAGTATGTAATGAAACTGTTAGTAATCGCAATAAGAAAGTGGTTAAAATTGAATGCAGAAAGCGTCATAACGATAACATAACACAAAAGCGTTATGAAGTGGTCCTTCTAACCGTTTCTAATTTAATATCATCATTAACATTAAAATTATCAGCAAAATGAACTTGTCAACCCAATATAAATTGAGCACATCTTTTTTTAAAGTTTGGTTTTGCACATATCAACCGAGGTCGTCGTTATAGCAGGTCTGTTCAGTGGGAAATGACGTCATGCTCTAAAGTAACACACAATATGAGTAGAACTGTCAGAGTATGGGTATTTTGAACCCTCTTTTCACTTAGAAACTCACCAAAATTCTGGAAATCAACCAATTTTAATGATATTTTCAGTGCTTATTAAATACGATCACAGGATCTAATTAACCCATAACTTCATTAAAAATATTAGTGAAAATGTATGATTTCGTGTACTGCACGTAGACAAGACATCAAACATTAAAGTAATACTTAATAATAATATGGTGTTACCATATTTTTATTATCTTTCTTTGAAAAATAATTTGTCTGATTTAATATACATTCTTTAAATAAGCTAATTCTTTTCGGATAATTTTTAATGTTTGAGTTGATTGTCATGACAACCTGGTCTACATCGAATGACAATGCTAGTATGAGAATATCTCTTGGTTTATATAAACAAGCATACAAATCCCTTTTTAGAGAGTTTTGTTCTTTATATGAACATTTCATCATAATTAGTTCTAGTTGAATGATATGATTTGCTTTCATGTCCCCCCAAAAGAATAAATGATGTTTCTTAATGTTCTTACCAAAAGACACCACCTTTACTGAAGTTATATCACGGCGTACTAAACAACGCATAAATATATGATTTATGAAAATAAAGAATCGTAGATGTTAACAATAGAAAAATATTTTAAAAGATGGTTCTCATATACTACGAAAAAAATCCCCTGCCAAATAGATTTTAAATATAAATGAATTAATTTATTTAATAAAATATAGTTTCTTAAAGACATTTACAATAAACTAACATTTTGGCAACAAGATTCTAATAAAACATAGTTTATGAAATTGAGAGTGATGTCTTTATAATTGAAAATGTTATAAAACGAACATAATAATAAAACTATATTTTATTACAATGTTATAATAAATGGTTTTTAACTTAAAATTAAATAGAATATGAAAGATTACGAATTCATTAAAGTAACACAACATCAATAATTCAACAAATTTATACAACATTTATTGTAATAAATTAAAATGAGTGTTTTTTGGCAAAACGAAGTTTTTATACAATATAATACAAATGTGTAATAAATTAAAACAGTAATGTTTGGGGGGGATTTGAATGAAACTTATTGATTAGTCAAAAATTGTATATTTTATCTCGAACCAAAATTCTAATTTATATTTTTAAAACTTGAAATTCGAACTTTAATCACGGCAGTCGTAATATAATGCAATTCTTTATTTTTGAACGTCATGGTCGATTAAAAAAATGTATTTCGCTTAAACGGAAATAGGTTGGAGAAATGAACAAGGTAACAATGATTTCCAAGTGAAGTAATAATCCTTAGGATAGTAGCCGTGTTCTTGGTAGTGAATAACGTCAATATAGCGAAACAATTTAAATATGATTTCCAAGTGAATGAATAATGCATGGTGTATATGAATCTTTATTATAAACGCACACATGCGCTTTATTTCACAGCTTTCTTCCGGTCCTGATTGATCGTGCGTCTAAGAACCACAAAATCTCGACTCAGTCGTTAGGCCTCCTATAACGACGGTTACGTCTCAACGCGACCCGTTATGATTATTACATCATTGGCAGGCATTCTTTTTCATTTCGAAGGAGGTCAAATACTCAGTGATATATATAATTAGCGCTGTGTAATTTAGCTTAATTGTTTATACTTTTGATCGACTTTTTAATTCTTACATTTCTAATTCGCCTTTTAGTTACTTCTTCAGTAACTACGTCGTCTCTGATTGAGCTTTTGTAGTAGAAATAGAGAGTAACATACTCAATGTGAGGTCAAAGGAGGTAATTCTAATTACTTGCAACACCCTTAGTGTAAATACTAGAAGATAATTACACATCACTGTTTTGAATTTTTACTATTTTCTGCTTTTAATTCATTTTAAACTAATTTTGCACATAATACAAATTACGTGTGATGGGTTTCTTTGAGATGCGCTATGCTTAACTAATTCAAAATCAGAACAGTTTCTATAACACAACGGTAATTGTTGTGAAAGTATTTCTCATAACCATCGCTAGAAAAATTTTCTGCAAAAATACACCGTTTTGCGAGGTTCATTATTTTACAGAGACGCATTCCCACAATTTATCGTAAGAACATCCGTGACCAAGAACTCCACCATCTCAATGGCTACTATAATTTAAAAAAAAATCTTTCCGCCCCCAAAATAATATATTTGTTTTTTAGGACGGGTTTCAGTAAACAGACTACAATTTAATTGAAAACCTGACGTGATTGCAATTTGTAAAGTGTTGCATGAGGTAGTCTGAGAAATTTACGACGCTCATCATCAAAAAGTCGAAAATAGTAATTTTATTTGGTCGCTTTCCGTGAGCAGGGTCGAGACTGTATCCCGACTCCTTCTTTTGATGTCGTTTATTGCCACAGTGCTTTGGAAGGGGGCCGGCAGAATAATGGCAAGCAATGTATGCACATGGAAGATATAATCATGATGCGGCTATATATATATATATATATATATATATATATATATGTTTATTTTATTTATTTCACCATTCGTATTTTATTAATAATATTTCCTTCAACATTTTTATTATGCACATATATACAAATATATATATATATATATATATATAATCTGTATATATGTTCATATATATATAATATGTATATATGTTCATATATATATACATAATTAATAAAAATATTGAAGAAAATATTATTAATAAAATACAAATGGTGAAATAAATAAAAGAAGCATCGTCCCCATGTACATTAAGGCAAAATAATGAGAATGGCTTAGATGCACTTATCTAGGTATGACACTTCAGGGTCGAGTAAGACGATATCATTAAATTTAACTACATACAATAGAAATCGGAAGTAAAATAACAAGAGATCACAGGTTCAAAGGAAACGCGTTTGGAAACACGTAGAAAGAGATCCCAATGTTGTTGTATTTTGTTTAGAAGCGAACCGAGACGAACGTAAAAATGTAGCTTTAAAAAGTGTAATTAATGAACAAAATTATCACCGTTATATACATAAAACCTGTACTTATTATATAATAGACATTTGAGGTATGAATGTCGTCCAGTTAATAAATTAGTGAACACACGAGTCGACTACAGAGAGACTGTTTCATAAAAACGGCTGCCAATGTCACCTGGTGTGATAAGAACCGATGACCGGCCAATATCAGTATCCATTTCTTCATCTTTTCAGACCATTTAATCAAGTAAGTATGATGTAATAATATGGATAAATAAATATAAATATGTAAGAAGGCTTATATATAAAAAGGAAGAACAAAACTAGAGAAAGAGAGAGAGATAGAGAAAGAGAGAGTTAGAGCGAGTTGAGAAAGTGAAATAAAAACTACTGAGAAATAATGAATATTTATGTGAGCCTATTTCTAGCTTGTCGTGATAATGAAAAACAACGCCCTTTGTATCGCGTGACCGTTACACGTAGAATCCAACTATCTACGAATGTGGTTGCAGGCTTATTATGACCAGTCCTGGTTGGAAAACACAAAGTCCAGACGACCGCTTTAGGCGACAGAGCTAACATGTCTAACTGTTTGTCTAAAATACCATGAGACAATATAAATGAAGAAAAACGCAGACAAAACATAGATATACACACGCATGCACACACATACCTATAAAACATGGACGCAATAATATATATATATATATATAAAGAGAGAGAGACATATATAAAGAGAGAGAGACAGAGAGAGAGTGTAAATACGTTATATTTCTAGTGACAATAGACGTTGTGCTATTAGTTAAATACAATAATATTAATATGAATTATTAAAAATAATAATGAGCAATTAGAACGTCATACACTGCATTTCAGTTGTATTAACTATTTTTTTTTTCAATTTAATTTTCGAAGATATTGCAGTTTTCTGTATCTTAATCACTTAGGAAGTGAAACAATCGAAGTGGTAGTGAACAACAAATAACGAACGCTTTAATCACGAATAAAAATAATTACATACAAATATATTAAATATTAAGGTGATAAAAATCGTACATATTTCTAGACAGGGCGTCTTAGTCCATGGTGCAACGCTGTATTATACACATAAATATCGAAGGTTAGATGTTTGTCTAAGTTAGCAATAAAGAAGGAAGTTAATAGATGAATAAAGGTTTTAATATATGACAATTCTTTCTCACTCAATACATTACATTCATGAAGTCTCTGAGATGATAAAAAGCGTGACGAGGGAAACACACATTCAGATCTTCATTCGAAAACCACAAAGAGTACTGGAATCTACATGTGGCTTACTGTCATACACACTCCCGAAAAAGCCACGGACCTTTCTCAGCAATAAGTCTGTTGTAATAGACTGATCACTAAAACGTAAACGGAATTGTAGTAATGATCAAAAGAAATAGACATAGCTTACTGGCATACAGACTTCAGGAAAACTCCTAGTAAGTAATAAATATTAATAATAATATTAATATTATTATCGTTAATAATAATAATAATAATAATAATAATAATAATAATAATAATAATAATAATAATAATAATAATAATAATAGTAATAATAATAATTATAATCAAAACTATACAAAGGGCGGCAATGATCAAAACAGCTGTAATCTTAAGGAAAATCCTCGAATGCGGAAACCAATACGCATAAGCTACTAAGGGTAACCAGTCACCAGGAATTTACAACAGGGAGAAAACAAAACCACCCGAAGAACGCCACAACAGAAACCAAGGAACAAAAACTGCAAGAAACATCACTTCATAATCTCCCACCCCCAATAAATTACACCAGCCTCAGCTATCACTACACAAAAATGAGCCAAGGAACAGCAATTACAAGAAACCCTATGAGCTCTACCTCTCTCTCCACCCCACCCCACTCCCCAAAAATTATTAACATTTAAAAAAAAAATTAAAAATGTAAAATAATTAAAAATTATTATTATTTTTTTTAATTAATTAACATTTTTCTAAATTCTGTTTAATGGGGCCGGCCTAGGTTGACACCAGACAAAATATTTGCACAGGATCGAGGAGGATGAGAAGACCGAGGAGGGAGATAAAAAACCAGACTTCCGCTGGAAAAGTGCAGAGAAGCCTGTGACCTAGGGGAGGCTTATTGCCACCCAAATCCCAGAGAAGACCAATTGTCCTTACCAGCGAGAAATCAATAGTAAACGGTTGTTGCGATACTGCATGGTTATCGAAAAAAGGTGAAGAATACTGGAAATGTGGGGAGGATTGTTGTCACTCAGACTCGAGGAAATACCCCTGGTTGTTGTCGGTGAGCAATCACTGACGATGATCTGTGTGAGAACTCCTAGTGAGTAAAAATTATAATAATAGCAATACAGTATTATTGTCATTATCATTATTATAAATTAATTATCATGTTTACTCACTAAGGAGTTCTCACACACGCCGTTAACAGATAATCATCAGTGGTGTTCCCTAGAGCCTGAGTGACAAGTGTCGCCAGATTTTCAGTGCTTTCCACCTTTTTCGATTACTACTGCAAATGAAGTTGCGTTATCACAACGGACGCTTACCATCGATTTCTCGTTGGCAACGACCATTGTCGTTCTCTGGGATTGGAATGACAATAAGCCTCCACAATGTCCCAGTGTGGTCCGCACTCTTCCAGCGGAGATCTCATTAATGCTATCCCGGTGTTCCCATCTCTCTTGATCTTTCACGACTGGTTTGTGTGATATCAGCCAGGACTGGTGCCATCACTATTCTTGGGGGATGGGGGTAGTTGATTAAACTTTTTTGCGGTTTCTGTTCTTTGAGTTCTTTTGATGCTCGTTATGTGACTTTGTTTTCTTTCTATTGCACCTTGCATGTGATTGGTTAGTCTCCGTAGCTTATGTGAACAGATTTCCACATTCAAGTATTATCTTAAAGATGTCAGTTGTTTTTATCATTGCCGACCGTTGTATAGTCTCATTCTTCCTTTTTATTCCAATTACGCCTAGTCTATTTTCTAGGTTCTTCAGAACTGTTTCTAGTGCTCCTACGATTATTGGTAGTATATTTTACTTTCTTCATACTCAATATCTCTTTCAATTCTCTGGCAAGTTCCGTGTATTTTTTTGTTTTGTTTTTCTGTCTAATTGTTCTATTATGACATCTGGTTTCCTTGCTTGTATGAGAGTGTATGTTTGCACCTCTATATCCGAGAGGATGGAGTGTTTTTGTTTTCGACTACTGTCTCTGGTTTATGTTTGTACCATTTGTCCGAGTATTCAAAATTAATTGTCTGCATAACTTCAAGTTTACTGCTTTCCCCACGAAGTCATGCCTATTTTTGTATTATTTTTGGGCAGTTTTTGGCATTAACGTATTATGTGATTCACTGTTTCGTCTCTTTGTCCGAACAATCTGCATTTACTTTTTTCCTGAGTTTTACTATTTCAGTTGTAATGTAGTTGGTCCTAATCGCATTGTTTTGTGCAGCTGTAAGAAAGGATTCTGTTTCTCTGTTCAAGTGCCCTTTTCTACGCTATGACTAAATTGTTGTGCGTCTCTTCTCCTGTTATTTTTATGAAAAGCTCATGTAGTTGTTTTTCTTCCCACTTTTCTTTTCATGTCCGTTTGTGTCTAGGGTCGGTGCTTCATGAGTTGTTCGTTAGGATGGTGTCTCTTGCTGCGGTGATACGCCTTTATGTGTTCTGGTGTATGTATTTCTCTAGCTTTTATTTAGTGTCGTCCAGACTATCTTCTATACGTACCAGTCCTCTTCGCCCTTTCCTCTTCACAGAGAGTATTTATGTATCGTCTTTTGGGTGTAGTGCGTTGTGTATGGTCATTCATTTTCTAGTCTTGTGGGCAAGGTGGCTTAGTTCTTTTGCCCAGCTTATAAATTGCCCAGAGTATCTTATTAGTCTTACTGCCCAGGTATGTATTCTTTTTATTAGGTGTCAGCTATATAATTGTGTTTCTAAGAGTTTTCCTGTTCTGAGATAGTATTTACCAATCTCCTCTTTCATTTCTGTCGAATTGATTGTGTCTGCTTCCAAAACTCATGTTATGTTCGTTATGCGCCCTCATCTGCTCTTAGTTGGGTAGTTCCATTCCTTCGGTCGTTTCCGGCTTTCATTTTTAATTTCTAACTGTGTACACTTTTCTATTCTGAATTTCATTTGAATGACCTGGCTGAAGATTCTGGTCGTATTCATCAGCTTTTCCAGTCCTTTCTTGCTGTTTGCAAATAGCTTCAGGTCGTGCATGTACATGAGATAATTTATTGTTTTTTTCTCTCCTTGTAAAGTTGTATCCGGCATCATGTTTCCTGAGTATATAGGTGAGTGGCATCATTGCTATGGTAAACAGTACTGGTGATAGAAAGTCTCCTTGAAAAATGCTTCTCTGTATTTTTATCTCCGTCAAGTGTTGTCCCCCATCTGGCAGTTCTAATCTCCATGTCCCCATTGCTTTTTTGATGAGATTAATAATCCTGTCGAATATCTTGTTACATTTATAAGCATTCAATTATCCATGTTTGAGGGATTCTGTCATAGGCTTTCTTGTAGTCAATCCATGCCATATGCATGTTCATTTTCTGGCTTTTAACTTTTTCCAGGATCTTTTGATCTATCTATACCAGATCATGCGCACCTCTTTTCCGTTTCCGGCATCCTTTTTGTTTCCTTAGAGTGTAGCCCACGGCTGTTCAAGGAATAGTAATTTTTTCTATCAGTTGTGCCGTTAGGATTTTCCACATGGGTTGTAAGCATGTTATTGGCCTGTATTTGCTTGGGGTTGTTCCCTTCTTGGCGGTGTCCTGCCTTTAGGCACCACTATATTACATCTATTTGATGGATACATCCTCTCAGTTTCTATGCTAGCCTTTCATGTAAGGTCGTTCATTTTTTGATCCAGTACGCATGTATTCCATCGTGGCCTGGCGCTTTCCAGTTTGCCATTTTCTGTAGTGTTGTCTTAAAAAGTTTCTTTGTTAATTCATGTTTTTGTGACTTCTTCAATTTCTTGTAGTTTACCTTTTATGTTTAGCATTTTTCTTATAATATTCAGCCTTTTCCAATATATTGCTCCAGAAAGGTGTTGTTCCTGTCAGGCCCGGTTGTTCTGTTATTGTTCTTTCTCCGTTTACGTTTTTGTGAAACTCGCTATCATTGTGTTCAAAGAACCTGTTCTGATTGTATTGTTTCGATTTGTATCTGTATCGTCTCAATCTTCCTTCTTTTTCTGCTATATTTTGGTTTTTTTTCTTCATGAGTCATATTTAATATTTTCTTGCAATTCAGATTTCTGCTCTTCCATCGTTTACTGCTCTCCTTCATCCTGTTTACGGTTTTAGCTTCGTTTTTAAGTTTGATGATATGGGTTTCCAGTCTGATCTCCCATGCAGATATTGCCAGACTTTATTTCTTTTTGTATTTTCATGCTTACTGATTTTGCCCCCCCCCCCCATATATCAAGTTGTGTAGGGTTTATGATAATGTCTGTTAGGGTGTACGCGTGTACTCTGTTTATTTTTTCTGTTTCAATTGTTGACTTCTTCCAATATTCGTTCCTTAGTGATGAGAGTTTTGTTTTGGTATCGGACATCAATCGTTTGATGTTTCAACTTTTCTTGATTCTTCCTCAGTGAGTTCTCTGGTTTCTTAGTCTTTCCCCTTTCAGTTTCTGTGTTTATGTATTTCCCGTCTTCTTTTGTGGGAGTTTTCATCAAGTGGTGGTTCTTGATCTGTCACGCTACTTATCTTTTGTTTGGTTACCATTAATTCCATCTCCGAAAACCACTCCTTCTTAAGTATCTGTCTTGCTTGCTCTGCTATCCTTCGTTCTGTTGTATTGTAATCAATGGAAATGTACCATAGATCTTTCATACGTTTCCGGTATCCTCTTTCTGTGGGGAAGCGGCTTTGTAGTAACATTCTATTACCAGTCAGTTCATTTTTGTGGTCCATTTCTTTCTATGGCTTTTTGGTTTGTTAATTTACTTCCTGCTTTATTGTGTTTGGTCCATGTACTTGTCATACCTGGAATTTGATAGGTTACTTACCTATTTGTTTGTCTGTTATCTTGTTCATGTAATTAAAGGAGCTAATATTCGTAGGATGCGGACCGGGTCCCCCATGTTAACCATCGAGCGATCACGTGCCTTCCATTTCACTCAGATTATCATCATTATTATTATTATTATTATTATTATTATTATTATTATTATTATTATTATTATTATTATTATTATTATTATTATTATTACTAGCGTAACCCGTGTAAATTACACGAAATTATGTTTTCAGTACTAATTATCTTGTTCCTAACCTATACATGTTTGAATAGAATATGATAAGATTTGAGTAGAATTATTCTGAGGACAAATTTTCACTCTTACACTGTTCATAGACCTTGCTCTTGAGTAGGCTAAATAAAGTTGTCCATGAGTAAAGCAAGGTTGTGGTAGGTAGATCCCAACCTTATCGAAAGTTGGTCCTTGAGCTTTATTAATGGTCATTGAATATGATAGGCGGATGAGAAATTGAGTCCTGTGCAAAACAAATGGAATATTTGCGTCACTGGGATTAAGTTTAATTCTTGGAATTAAAACTCGCTCCTGAGCATGAGATCTACTTATGATTGAAGCTAGAATACTGTGGTTATGAAGCTCCAATACTTCTAAACGCGTTCCATTGCATAGTCCTTGTGTTATTGACAGGTTTCGAAGCAGCATAATAATAGATCCAACTTTAAGATTGAGACGATGAGGAGGCATTCCCGAAGGCGTAAGTGAATTTATGAATTGGATAATTATTGGCTTCCATTTCATTGTCTGATGATACTGAATCTATACTTAGATATGTTTTGCTCTCAGTTGGTAGTATACTTAGAATATCTTCATTAATATCCAAGCAATCTGCATTTTTTGGTGTCAAAATAACTCTACTTTTCATTTCGTCTTGGGTGCAATTATCGAATATGTCTGATACTAAAGAGTCATTGCATACACATTGTTCTTGGATACCAATAGTATCATCAGAAACGTTATCAAGTAAACTCTCCACGCGACCATTTCCGATTTGTAAGAGCCATTGTGAGAAAACTTGTTCGTTGTCATTAGTCCTTATATTCTGAGAGAGTTTAAGTTGATGAAAACTGTGCCACATTGGAGACTTCTTTAGACATACATCAAATACTGCAGCAGGTGGAGCTCTAGGAAGCACAGGCAGAACTTGCCTGAAGTCTCCTCCTAATATGAAGACTTTACCACCAAATATGCTATTATTATTCATAATATCTTGTAAACAATTATCAATGGCATTTAATGCATATCAAGGGATCATCGACGCCTCATCAATAATGAAGAGCTTCACTTGCCTGAGAATATTTGCTTGGTCAGAATTAGGCGGAATATTGCAGGTAATTGTCTCAGTGAAAGGAACAGAAAGTTTGAAGATACTGTGAAGTGTTTTTCCATTTTTCAATAGTGTCGCTGCAATACCTGTCCAAGCAGAAGTACTAACAGCCACATGTTGAGCCACCAGGTAATCATGAATCATGTTGAATAGAAAAGTTTTGCTAGAACCGCCAGGTGCATCTAAGTAAAACAGTCGATGGTTAGTCTCCAATTCTCTATCTAGTTCACTAACAGCGTTAATGACACTATTAAATACACCTCTTTGCTCAGTATTTAGTATTTCAGGATTAACTTCTTGAATTTCTTCCATATGTTGAATGGCAGGAGGCTCACTAATTGGTTCTGGTAGACCAAGCATCGCACAATTCATGCCGGTTTCATTCAAAATCATGTTTATATAATGCAGCGCGATATTCTCTGCAACATTATCATCATATTGGCGTAAAAGGTCCTCTATCATAAGGTGTTTGTTATCATTCCATAATTGTATGGCATTTTGTGGTGTTTTGTATAAACAAATCATTGCAAACATGTTAAGAAGCTGTCGTGGCATTTGATATATAGCTGCCTCACTTAAAGTCATTTCTAGTTCGTTGTCATCTTCAAGCAGTTGCAATCGAATACAGGCATCCTTACAGGTCGGCAATTGTTCACCTCCTACAGTTTTCAGGTTATTAAAAGAAGTTGCACCTGGTATATGAAGAAGAAGCATCCTTAAATGAAATTTCTCAGCATTTCTAGGACTGACAGAGTACATTCTCGTTACAATCTGGCGGTGACGTTGTCTTCTGGTCCAAGTGTTGCTTTGCTTATTAAATGCATAATATTCAGGAATATCAATATAAAGGTGGGCTCTTGCATCCACGTCACTTTGGTTAAGTTTGAACCATGCAGTTAATTGCGTGTCTCGTCCTTCTGCGCGTGCAGCAGCTTGTCCTTGTTCACCCGGCCTATAATAAACTTGTTGCTGGTCATGTAAATGGAGGGCGAGTCGGTAAACTATGTGTGACTGTCCATGCATTTTGTATTCTGACAAACGCCAAAATGCTTCAGGCGGCGATACGTATCTACACGAAATATATTGCTTAATTTCATTATATTCATTTGCATTAGTTTCATTGTTATTCATATTTATTTCCATCATTGCGCAATCATGTCCTTTATTGACATATTTGAAAAGATATTTCACACTTTTTACTGAGATACACACCTCTACATTAATGTGAGCACCATATTTTCTGAGTAAATACTTATTATATGGTACTACAAAACTGCAGTCAACCTCATGGACACCCACTCTAACAGAACCTCCATTATTTCTGCGTCTGTAAAGAGGATATCCAGAAACATTTGTAATAGTCTCCTCCTGATATGGCATTGGAAATTTCTTCTGACACTCTCCCCCTACCATACAGATTGAATTGGGATTAAATGTACCACAGGGTCCATGAATCATGAGTGTTTTCACTAATTCTCTCAATTCTGGATCATGCTCTGATGGTAATTCAGCTGAAACAATATTATCAATTTGTTCCCTAGTTCTGATTTTATATTCTTCTTGCAGCATGATTAGCATGTGACAATGCGGGAGACCTATTTTCTGAAATTAAATTACATGTATCGCAGCAATAGGTACCCCAAGTACATGTATGTCCTTTATGTCAATCATTAAATCATTAAGATGTTGTTTGAAAACTCGTGCCAATAAATCTGGTCTGTTCTGTGCTGTTTCATGAGGCTGTAAGTTTTCAGTTACTTCTCGAGATTTTGGATTGCAAGTATACGTTATAAATAAATCAGGCCTTCCATACTTGCAAACTATTGCAATTGCATCTTGGTAGCATTGTTGCATATTTCGTGGGCTCCCTGTGAAGGAGGATGGCAAAATGACAGGTACTCCAGGATCTTCATTTTCATTATTTCTTGCAAGGTGATCCATCAAACCTGAATACATTGCAACTCTTAGTTGTGCTTGATTTTCTGCAATGAATTTCAAACGACAACCTTCTACTTTAACGTAAGCATCGACTATATATTGTTGAAATAGTTTTCCACCACTGTGTATTGGACTGAAGCCACCTCTTATAGATAGACGATATGCATAAAATTCCTGCATAGTCACCTTGTTACGAACTCTAGTTTGCCTATTTGCTACATGAGGAATGTTTATATGCCATCCGAATTCACCATGAGGAAAGAGAAAAACGCCAAAATGAAAAACAAAAAATAGTTTTAAGTTTTAAGCAACACAAAAAGTAGTTTTTAACCAGGTGATAAAAAAAATGAATGCAAAAAATAAATAATAAAATTGTATTTATTGCCAATTGTTGGGAAATGTTTGATAAAAATAAATTAAAAATTTTTTTTTTTATTTATTTACACTGTATTACGTTCGTTTTTTTATTTGCAATGTTTCTTAAATAAAACTGAAAAAGTTGACGAAGTTATCGTCTGCCACACTGACCCTAACTCTAACGACGGCGTCAAAGTTAGCGCGGGTCCTAATGTAACAAAGCACCCTCTATTTGTTAGTAAGTTACGCTTGCTTTATTATGACCCCCCTCCTTCTGGATAAGAGTGAAATAATTTGTTAAAATAGTCACCCGTGTACGATGGACATTGCGCATATCTTCGAGGTTGGTTGGGATCGAACAATAAACCAGTCGGGCCGACGTAAAAAATACTACGTCGCTAACCGTTACGCTAAGGAGAAATACTTGAAAATATATTTGAAATTAGGCGTATTAAAATGTTTTTCCAAATCTCGGTTCGGTACGCATGCGCAGACCTTTTGCCGGAAGCGTGACACACGAACACACACGCTATCGTATTAATATATAGATTATTATTAATGAGCTGTGTTACGGAACCCAACAACATAGAATACTAAAAAGTGAAAAAAATGAAGTTTATAACAGGAATCTCTGAGAAAATGCACTGCTTAACAATGGCGTCGAATTGAGCAACATTTAAACTGGTCTGAAAAGCCATATTAAAAAGAAAACGGCTGCAAAAACAGTGAGGCCAGTTACATACGCTAAATATATACTGTACTTCTTCTTTCGCCAATAACTGGCAAAGCATCTGCAGTTCCACTTTTTGTTAATACACCTCTTATAATTACATATAAATGCAATAAATAAATAGATGAAAAACTTTTGGATGAATTTACTTGGATAACTGGTCAGTTATTGTCTTATATATGATGTATTTAGCATTGTGTGCAGTCAGAATAGTGAAGAGTGTGTAACAACCGCACGCGTCTTGCTTATATATCGCTGAATGTCTGGAAGGATTAGCGATCTTTTTGCGAAAGACTAAGGCACTTTAGAATGTCGGATTTCTGGCCATTTTGCTGAAAAAGCAAATGCCAATCTGAAATGTCATAAGTGATCATATACACATCCACAGGTATATATATATGCATATATATATATATATATGTATATATATATGTGTGTGTATATATATATATATATATATATAGAGAGAGAGAGAGAGAGAGAGAGAAAGAGAGAAGGATAGAGAGGTAGGTAATGAAAAAAAGTTAAAGAAAAATAGAGTAGGAGAGAGAAAAACAAAGAGAGAGAGAGAGAGAGAGAGCAATAGATATTAGGGTAGTGATGAAAAAAATAGAGAACTAGATAGTGTGAGATGATGGAGAATGAATATTGTGTTTGCATATACGGTCGACTTGTGATAAACCAATGTTATGAAGTAAATGCACCTAATTTTATTAATGAACATAACATATATAAAACAGGGCTAGATATATGTAGAGACATATGCTAAAACCAACAAACACCTACAGTTTACCTAAATTAAATTCATTAGAATGTGTGTGGGTGTGTGTATGTTTTTTAATGCCCTTTTTAATTAAACAATTTGATTCTAAAATCAGTTATATAGTTTTCCAGTACAATTTTGCTGTCTGAAAAGAAAAAAAATCACCTCTTTTATTTTAATAAATAAAACACAGAATAATAACAACAGTTTGTAAATTAAAGCTTTACAGCGTATAAGGTAAAATCGAAATCATAAGAACAGTTAAGGTCGTGAAAGAATGAAAGTATTGGAAGTTTTTCAAATCGGAAAAGAAGGTGTACCTAAAATAAAAGTATTGAAAAATCAAATACAGTAAACACGAATAGTTTTGTTAATGATCTCGAGAAAAACAGTTTACCTAAACTAAACTCATTATAATGTGTGTGTGTTTTTAATAGTAATTTTTAAATCAATTATTATTTTATTTAAACAATTTCATTCAATAGATTTGTGTTTTCAAACATAATAGCTTATGAGATTAAGAAAATAAACAAACTCAGAACGTTTTAATAAAAAATATCAGAGTAAATGTAACACGGTAAATGCCAGCGTTGTGTTTACATTTGAAATAACGCGTCCATTTTGCGCTCATACAGAATAATCAGAGGGAAGTTACCGATTCAATGGAGTAACGCTGGGTATCCAATAAATTTCGCAGTAGGTAGATTAAATGCGTAACTCATTTCATATATATATATATATATATATATATATATATATATATATATATATATATATATATATATATATATATATATATATAATAAAATAAATACTTATAAGTTATAAGTAAGATTATTAGCGAGCAAAATAGCGTAAATACATGTGGGCGTGTGAAGAAAAAAAATCATGAGTGTATATTTGAGAATACAAATTTATTAGAAATTAAAAAGCAATTAAGTATTTACATTGAGAAATGCACATAGAGTGTACGGCGGTATTTGTAGTGGTATATATAGAAGCTGGCAGACTAAGTAAATTGTAATATTGCTCTGATGGAGTTGCGGCTTAAGACAGACAGACAGACAGACAGACAGACATATACATAATCTCCATTATAAATAGATGTGTATATTTATGTATATGTATATGTATATATATATGTATATATGTATATATAGCTGTATTTATATGTATGTATGTATATATGTATATGTATATATCGTTATGTGTATGCATGTGTATTATATATGTATATATGTATATGTATATATGTATATGTATATATATATATGTTTATATATATATATCTTTATATAAATAACTGTATATACTTATATATATATGTGTGTGTATAAATGAATTTATATGTATACATATATAAATATATATATTCCTATTTATGTATATATAGATGCGTGTATAAATGTATTTATCTATATATATATATATATATATATGTATATATATACATAGATACATATATATATATAGATCTATATATGTATTTGTATATATATACATATGAATAGATAGATAAAAATATTTGTATAGATATGTATATAAGTATTTGTAAACATATGTATATGTAAATATATATATATATGTGTATATGTATATGCATATTTATATATATATATATGTGTGTGTATATATGTATATATATGGATATATATATATATGTATGTATGTATGTATATATGTATATATAGATACATGTATATAGAGGTATATGTATATATATATATACATATATATATGTCTGTATATATAGATATATGTATAATTTTATATTATATATGTATGTATGTATATGTATATATGTATATGTATGTATATATGTATATATACATACATATATATATATATATGTATATGTGATTATATTCATATATATGTATATATATGTGTATATATGTATATTTATATTTGTATGTATATGTATATGTATATGTATATTAATATGTATAAGTATATATGTATGTATATATATATATATATGTATATATCTATAGAGAGAGAGAGAGAGAAAGAAAGTGAGAAACAGGTTACAAAATCAAGTAAAGAAAGAGAGAGGATATCTGTAAAAAATGTATATACCAATTCAGTTCAACTAAACCAACAGCTATCTACAGGTGTTAGACATGACCAAGTTATATTTAAGAAAATTACACATTTTAAAAATTTAAATATAAAATGGTGAAGAGTGTGGATATAAATAAAGAGACAAAGGCAAGAAAAAAAAAGAGAGCTGTTCTAACCGTCTAAAAAGAAGTGTTACACTATCCCAGCTCATACCGAAGGAGACGAGGGCATATTGTCAAAACATTGATGAAAGCGCAGGTGTTTTTTCTAAACACCCACGGCGACATATTCAAAAAGAGATTATTTTAATAGTTTAATCATCATTCGTCTCCAAATAAGTTAAACATATATAAGTTCTATAAACCGTGGTCGTGATTTACACTGACAGACAGACAGTCTTGTGATACTTTTGTAAAGGTCGCTTCTGGCAAGAATTGAAGTCACTTAAAGGTACATAGTACGATCGATGATTTACAAGAAGACTAGATATGCCTATTCACCTTAGTTTTGAAATTGAAAAGGCTACATATATGGGAAACAGTCAGCGAACTGAGTGTTTTAGAAACATGTTGTTCTTAGAAAGTAGATATTAGAATAGGAAAGTGTATGATAACGTGGAACCTGAACCACAAATTGGTAAAGTCCACTTACCCAACGAGTCAAGAGAGCTGGGCAAAAGGAAAAAAATACTATTCTGAGAAGAAATTGTCACGATAGTACTTATAAAATAGACTGAGACTAGCAACAGTATTTACTGCGCAAATGAGAGCGCAAAAAAGAAGAAAGGGTTTAACGACCTTAATTGGAGATACGCTTCTGAACCTTATCAAGAACACTCAAATGGGACAGAAATTCCCCAGCCCAAATATGAAAACAGTGCAAAAGAACACGATGAACAGCAAGCTTTCTCAACTCCCCAACATACTCCATTTAGACACATATTTATGTGTGTTGTCTACAATAAAATCAATTTAAATGTGTTGGTGTTTTATTGCATGATGTTTACACGAGCAAAAGCTAGGAGGTTGATATTAAACAGTACTAGATCTACCCTCACAAACTCGATTACGGATCCATTTGTAAACTGATGCTTATATTTGGATGTATATGTAGTTATATAGATCAGCGTCATTTTAATTGATTTATTATTACGTAACCTTGATACAGGTACAATCATATTCTTACGCCGCGAGTGACAACATCCAATCAAACTCCACTTCTGATTTATTGGTGTGAGTCTTGTTGTCTGTGCTTGTGTGTACGTAAGTACATCAGAGTAGGTCAAATCTTTTTCGAGTTACTATTATTTTAATTTTCATACCAGATTGCTCCGGACAGCAAACAACAACAACATGTTATTATTTGTACTCACTAGAAGTTCTCACACAGATCATCGTCAGTGATTGCTCACCGACAACAACCAGGGTTATTTCCTGGAGTCTGAGTGACAACAAGTCTCCCCAGATTTCTAGTATGCTTTACCTTTTTTCGATAACGATGCGGTATCGCAACAGCCGCTTACCATTGATTTATTGCTGGTAAGGACAATTGGTCTTCTCTGGGATTTGGGTGGCAATAAGCCTGCCCAAGGTCCCACCATTCTGGTGTGTGCTGTCCCTCCTCGGTCTTCTCATATTCCTCGACCCTTTACAAATATTTTGTCTCGTGTCAGCCTAGGCCGGCACCAGTTAAAAAAATAAATTAATTAATTAAATATTTTTTATTTAATTAATTCTAAAAATAAAAATAAAAATTTAATTAATTTTTTAATGTTTTCCTTTTTTCCTTTCAATTGCTTAATGGCTTCCTCTTTCCTTATTTAAAAAAAATGTTTAATACTTTTTAAATTTTTTTCTTAAATTCTATTTTGGGGTGGGGTTAAGTGGGGAGAGAGGGATGAGTTTATAGTGTTTCTTGTAATTTCTGTTTCTTTGGTTCATTTTTGTGTAGTGATAGCCGAGGCCGGTGTAATTTATTGAGGGGGTGGGGAATTATGAAGTGCTGTGTCTTGCAGTTTCTGTTCCTTGGCTCTTGTGGTGTTCTTCGTGTGGTTTTGTTGCTCCGTTGTAAATTCCTTGTGACTGGTTAGCCTTTGTAGCTTATGCGTGTTAGTTTCCGCATTCGAGGATTTTTCTCAAATTTCAGCTATTTTGATAATTTCCGCCTCTGTATGGTTTCGATAGTCCCTTTGATTCCAATTTCTCCCAGTCCTTTCTCCGGGTTTTTTGGGAATGTTCCTAATTCTCCTACAATTATTGGGAGTATATTAACTTTCTTAATGCTCCATATTCCTTTCATTTCTCTGGCTAGTTCTGTGTATTTACTTCGTTTTTCCGTGTATTTGATCTTCACTCTGTGGACTGTTAGAACGGCGAAGTCTACGATTTTACAAGAGATTTCTTTTTTGTCTATTATAATAACATCAAGTCTCCTTGCTTGTATGAGTTTGTCTGTTTGTATATCCATATCCCAATGGATTTTGTTTTTTTCGTTTTCCAGTACTATTTCTTGTTTATGTTTGTACCATTTGTCTGCATATTCGAAATTCAATTGTTTGTACAGTTCCCAGTGTATTACTTTCCCAACACCATCATGTCTGTTCTTGTATTCTTTTTGAGCAAGTTTGCTACATTAACTTATTATATGATTTATTGTTCGTCTCTTTGTCCACACATTATTGTTATTATTATTATTATTGTTATTATTGTTATTATTATTATTATTATTATTATTATTATTATTATTATTATTATTATTATTATTATCATTATTATTATTATTATTATTATTATTATTATTATTATTATTCACTCCCGGAGAGTTTCAATGAAATTATTATCAGTGAACGCTCAGAGGAAATCACCGGTGGTCTAAGTGACAACAAGTCTGCCCAGATAGACAATACCCTTCACTTTTTTGTACAAAAACGAATGATTTGTTGGTTATCACAACAGCCGTTTACTATTGATTTTTTCTGGCAATGAGCATTGATCTACTCTGGAATTTGGGTTACATTAAGGCTCCCGCACAGTACTAGTACTCTCCGCTCCCTCACATTCTGTTTGCTATCAGCATAAGCTGGTGCCACATCATGTGCGTTATTTCCTCCCACTTTTCATTAATGTGTGGCTGGTAAGCGTTAGTTGAGTATATGGGTTGCTTTCCGCATTCAAGGATTTTTCTTAATATCTCAGCTGTTTTTTGTTGCATTATGGATGTTATTATGCTTAATACATAGGCTAGTGTGAATTTTGGCAACGGTCAAGCTTGGTGCGGTTAAGAGTGGCACAAACCGTGGGGAATGGATATATTCTCAAGGTGAATAATCACACAGGATCAACCGAGGTAAGAGGTCAAACACTAAAGGGACGTCAGGCGATATGACGATGACTTGACTTTTTTGTCGTTGACAAAGAAACGAATGTTTAACAGTTCTTTGTGAAAGCGAAAATAGGTAGACGTACAAATAATAGTCTGTGAGACTTTGAACATGCTAATATGGCTGTAAAGCGAATATATGCTCCCAAGATGTTTGCTCGTGAATTTCACTCATTTATCGTCTGATAAGAAAAGATATGTACCCAACATTTTACAAGTGTAAAAAATAGACAGTTAGTAAAGAGGAGGCAAGTCTCTCTCTGTCAGTTAATGTTACCTCAAAGAAAAATAAAACCTCTGAAATATAAAATGAAAATCGTCAGGCTTTTTCTCTGTGCGGAGAAAAGTGTATTACAGATAACTACACAGAAGGAACAATTGCTAGGGAAATGATGACCAGAGATATAAAATACGAAGGGAATCAACGCAGTTAGTCAGAATTTAAGAGAAGGGAAATAATGACAGCGATAATCTAAGTTAAATGAACACATTAATATTGTCGCTTGCCGCTTGATAAAAAAAGTAAATAGACTGATTAAAGAGTGAACACCCACACACTCGCGTGAAATAGTTTTAATATGCACCTCATAAAAAGAATAATTGAATGAACACACATACGCATACATAATCATAGGACATACACTCACGTATAATGGACACACTCACACTAACGTTTAAATAATTAAGATACGCGAAAATGAGTATGTGAGAAAAGACGGAAGAATAAGTTTAAATACATTTCAGTAACGTTTTCACGAGACACCACGTAACAGTTTTACCAGCCTCCCTGATGTTGTGGATGAGCAATCCCCTTTCCGGACCTGCTCCTGACCTAATTATCTGAGGCTTGTGTAACAAATGCCCATAGCCCGCTCTGGAACGCTGAACATCTTGTAGTAATGATTGATACAGATAAAAATCGCGTCATAAATCTGAAGAGACGTTGCTTACAACGATGAGATACTACAAGCAGTCTGATTTTTATTCAATCAGAGACTACATCAGAGACGCCCCATGGAGTAAAACTTGTTTCTGTATTTGCTGATCAATACGCAAATGAGGTATCCGAATGGGTCAAAGCGGTATTGAAACACATGCGAACATTCTACGGCGAGTCCTACTCTCCCCAATGATTCATCTCGACATGTGCTCTTTCTCAGAGGCAGCAAGCGTTCCGAGCATACGGTCCACATCAGTCTACTAAGAATAGACAGCCATTTGTAGAGTCAAGAAAAAATTGAAAGGCTGTGAAAGGTGAAGTAAAGAGAAGTTATACAGAGATGACCAGAAAACGCATTTAGTCGCAGAAACGCGGTACTCGTAACTTCTAGATAATCTACAATAGTGTGGTAAACAATGGACAATCAGCAATTTCCCCGCTATGTGACCAACATGATGTTGTTTGCACGGCAACTGACAATGCTGAACTACTTGCCCAGCGTTTCGCCTTAAACCTAACTTTCGACTCCGCAAACCACTATTTCCCTAATTTTCAACTGCGGAGTGTAGCCACACTTGATGACCTGGGAAGCATCCCATCTTATGTCCGAGACATCATTAAAAACTTTGACACCTCCAACGCATGTGGGTTTGATCTTATACCAGTAATAGTAATAAAGTAATAGTCTGCTGAACTGGCCCTTGCCCTCTCTAAACTATACAATAAATGCCTTGCTGAATCATGTTTCCCTGATAGCTGGAAAATTACTCTGTGGTGCCAGTCTTCAAGAATTTTGTATATAAAACTTCCCCTCAGATTTATCCCCCAATCAGTCTAATAACGCTTATCGCTAAAATATTTGAATCCTTAATCAATCTACCGATAGTCATGCAACTCATTAATGCTAACCTTCTTGTGACTATCATCAGTGTGGATTAAGGCAAGCACAGTCTACTACTGATATCTTTACGGCACACTCTTAAGGCATGTACCATACAGTGGGCAATGCAGCTCAAGCTAGGGTGGTAGCGTATGATATGTCCGAAGCCTTTGACAAAGTCTGACACAAATATCTTATAAGGATTAATTCATGTACTTTTTCTGCACAAATATTTAATATAATTAGATCCTTCCCATCCTACAAAAATACCAAGGTTGTCCTTGATGGCCGTTCATTCTAAAAATGGGACATAAATGCAGGTGTACCCGAGGGATCGATCCTTGCACCTTCATGGTTCATTATTTGAATAAAAGACCTCCCTAATGACATTATGTCTGAGATGGGTATATTAGCTGATGACACCACGCTCTACTCTCGTCATATGGGTAAAGCAGACGCGCACACATCCGAGACAATGGCTGAATCCTTAGAAAGTGACCTCCAGTCTGTAGTGGAATGAGGTCATGAATGGATGATCACATTTAATGCTGCTAAGACAAAGCTTCTTTTCTTTAACAACTACAAGAAACCTATTTAATCACCGATTCCCACAGCAAATAACACCATACCTGTGAGTCCAACGTTCTAACACTTTGGCCTAACATTCACAGGTAACAGAATTGGAACAAATACATATAAGACATTGCCAAGGTTTCTGCAAAGAAGGTGGGATCCATCAATCGTGTTAGAACACTTCTCACACCTGGATGTATCCGATATGTCTACAAAGCCATCATCTACCTATACATTGAGTAGTGTTGTCCGATATGGGTTGGTGCAGCATCTGCTAGTCTCTCCCTTCTTAGACAAGGTCGGAAAAAGACTCTCTAATCTGATAGGTCCTTCACTATCCACCAAGTTCTAGCCCATGTCCCATCACAGCAATGGTGCATCCTAGTGCTTCTTTTACAAGTACTTCAATGGAATGTGCTCCGATGAACTTGCTGCTCTGGAGCTTCCCTGACGGTACACTCGACCAAGTCGACAAACAGCTAAATTCCATCCATTGACTGAGTAGGTTCCCAGATGCTGGATAGCCTTCTACTCTAATACCTTCTTTCCTCGTGCTGCCGGATTTTGGGTCTCCCTTTCTCTCCCTGTTTCCCCGACTGTACCGACATGCAGAAATTGAAAACTAATGTTAACAAGCATCTCGCTGCACACAGTTTAGTCGCTCATCCTAAACTGTCTCCCAAACTCTCAGTAGCCCATTACTTCTACAGTGACAACTTGCCTTGTTCGGGGTGAACTAAGTTTGAAAAAATATGCCGTTCGTTGTATTGTCTCAATCTCCGCTTAATTATTATTATTATTATTATTATTATTATTATTATTGTTATTATTGTTATTATTATCATTATGATTGTTATTTACGTGGGACACGTTCTGACGTTACCCGGGAAAAAGTGATTAAAGCAACAACGCCTGTGCTTTTAACAGTGAATCTCATATTATTTGTCTTGTTAAAAAAATGAATTTAGGTAAAACATTTTTTACATGTCTGTTGTTGTCGATGAGTCTTTGCCATTTGAAGTGAATTGCCTTTTTTAGTAACTATTTTTGAGGAGTTTGTTACATATTAAATAAAAATAGATCCAAATATAGATACACTTTCTTTCTAAATGTAATTCTTTTTTAAGCCATATATATGTTTCTTTAGAATATAAACCGCAAACACGTTTAAGAGGAGTAATTTTGATGTAAACGAAACGTTAGTCTGTAACTTAAATAAGAAAACGAAAACAAAAAAGCACATCTAATATTTGGATGAGTAAATAATTGCAAACTGTATATGGGCATTACTGCACCAAATACATGTTAAAAATATAAAATAAAACACTCTGTTAGGACATCATAAGAAAACCAATTTCCCTCCCTTGCACTTGAATCCCTGTCTCCATGGCACATTTATACATTATAGAATTTTATTTCGATGTTAGTATAATTCAAGTAGCTATCCTTCTTAATTATGTAGTAGTAACCATATTTTATAATTTTTACAGTCTGGACATATAGTATATGCTAGGATAAAATGAGTAAACTATGTCTTTCGATCGGAAACCAAGCGATTCGTAAAGACGTGTGTTTCCCTTTAAATTTGAAAGTCACCTGACTTAGACAGAGCTATTTTTTTTAGTATTACATATCTAAGTCATTTAAGTATTACATATCTAAGTCATTTAAGTATTACATATCTAAGTCATTTAAGTATTACATATCTAAGTCATTTAAGTATTGATATCTAAGTCATTTAAGTTTTACATATCTAAGTCATTTAAGTATTACATATCTAAGTCATTTAAGTATTACATATCTAAGTCATTTAAGTATTGATATCTAAGTCATTTAAGTTTTACATATCTAAGTCATTTAAGTATTACATATCTAAGTCATTTAAGTATTACATATCTAAGTCATTTAAGTATTGATATCTAAGTCATTTAAGTATTACATATCTAAGTCATTTAAGTTTTACATATCTAAGCCATTTAAGTATTACATATCTAAGTCATTTAAGTATTACATATCTAAGTCATTTAAGTATTACATATCTAAGTCATTTAAGTATTACATATCTAAGTCATTTAAGTATTACATATCTAAGTCATTTAAGTATTGATATCTAAGTCATTTAAGTATTGATATCTAAGTCATTTAAGTTTTACATATCTAAGTCATTTCCGTTTCTCGC
>OY744522.1:125622686-125652686 GCA_963556195.1 Sepiola atlantica
CTGCTGGTACTATTCAAGATTTGGAAAAAAAAACATTAAATGTATAAAACCATCCAACTTCGATGTGGAACGGACACAGGCGGGAAACGGACCTTCCAGCAGCAAGTAAAGACGACATTAACTGCTGGAATAAAACAAATGAGTCGTCTATTTTACATCCGGGATAGCAGTACCGGATATCTTTTTTTAGTCGACACTGGTGCACAACTCAGTGTAATACCACCAGAACCCAACAGCAAGTATATACCATCAGCATACCCTCTACAAGCAGCAAACGGATCCAAAATCCAAACTTTTTGAAGAAAAATCACTGACACGGAATTTGGGATTGGGACGACCATTCTCATGGATTTTTACACAAGCCCAAGTAAAAATACCCATTCTTGGGGCAGACTTTCTATCACATTTTCGTTTGTCAGTTGATATGTCTACATATTGCCTCATCGACAGCGAAAAACAGTCGTCGATGAAAGGAATAACCTCAGTGTACACATCAACGGGAATCAGCTCTGCTTTACCAACCAACAGTGGTTTACAAGAACTTTTCCAAAAATTCCCATCAATAACCACTCCTTTAAAGCACACCGATTAAATTCGCCATTCTGCTAAACACCATATAAAGACTACGGGACCACCAATCCATGCATCTCCACGCAGATTACGCCCGGATAAGTGCAAAATAGCAAAAAAACGAATTTCAACACATGTTAAAATTAGGCATCATCCGCCCTACTAGTAGCCCATATTCCTCGCCACTACACATGGTACCAAAACCAGATTCAGGGGCTTGGCGGCCCTGTGGAGACTTTCGAAACCTAAATGCTAAAACAGTTCCTGACAGATATCCAATTCCCCATATTCACGAGTTTGCCATAGGACTGCAAGGAACTCAATTTTTTTCAAAACTTGATTTAGTCAAGGCTTATTACCAAATTCCAGTAGCAGAAGAAGACATAGAAAAAACAGCAAAAACTACTCCTTTTGACCTATATGAATTTATAATAATGCCTTTCGGATTACGCAACGCAGCTCAAAGTTTTCAGAGACTGATAGACGAGGTTCTGAGAGGACTACCGTTTGCCTTTGCGTAAATCGATGACGTACTAATCGGTAGTCGAAATATTCAGGAACATCACGAACATCTGAAACAGGTTTTTGAGAGACTAGCACATTTTGGTTTAAAAATCAACGTAAGCAAATGTGTTTTCACAGTCCCCCAACTGACATTCTTGGGTCACGTAATCGATGAACAAGGTATTGCGCCCGTGCCAGAAAAAGTGGCAGCAATCCAGCAATTTCCTCAACCAACATCATTGCGACAATTGAGAAGATATCTTGGTCTGATCAATTACTACCGCAGATTCATTCCAGGTTGTGCAAACATTTTAACTCCTCTCACAAATTTGCTGCGCAACCAAAAAAAGAAAAATGCAAAGATTACAGTAGAAGGGGAAGCATTGATCGCATTCAACACCTCAAAGAAAGCACTGGCAGATTTCACAAAACTTTCTTACATCCATGATGAGAATAATTCAGTACTAACACTGACTACAGACGCTTCTTCATTTTCGATAGGATCAGTTCTACACCAAACTCAAAACGGTATAGAAAAACCCATTTCTTTCTTCTCGGTGAAACTAAATAAGGCACAACAAAAATACAGCGCTTTCTCGAGAGAATTACTAGCGATCTATCTGTTAATAAAACATTTCTGGCATCTTCTCGAGGGCCGAGACTTTACTGTTTACACAGACCACAAACCCCTCACATATGCTTTACACACAAATAAGGAAAAATATACGCCCAGAGATACCCGACAACAGGACTACATATCCCAATTTACATCGGACATTCGTTAGATCAAGGGCACAGACAACATTGTCGCAGATACGTTGTCACGCTCCACAATTCACGCCATAAATTCTGAAGCTCTTAACTTAAAGTTAATCGCAGATGAACAGAAAAATGACGAAATATTAGACAAGGTAAAAAAGGACACTTCTTTAGAATTAAAGGAACATCCAATCCCTTTTGGAACTAAGACATTCCTATGCGACACAAGTACAGGTTATTCCAGGCCTTATATACCACCTTCACTCAGAAAAACATTTTTTGAACATTTCCATAACTTGTCACACCCAGGCCGACGAGCTACTATCAAATTAATTAGTAATCGTTTTGTCTGGCCTAAAATGCATAGAGACATAAGGGATTGGACTAAAGGGTGTCTAAAATGGCAAACAAGCAAAGTGGGTAGACATACAAAATCTCCACCTGGCCAATTTATCCACCCAGATGGTAGATTCACCAACTTGCACATCGACATAGTTGGACCACTGTCAGAAGCAAATGGCTATGTATACATATTTACAATCATCGACAGATTTACAAGATGGCTTGTCATAACTCCTTTACGACATACATCTGCAACATCCGTCGCGAAAGCAATATTTCATGATTGGATAGCTAATGTCGGTTGTCCATCAGTAATAACGACTGATCTTGGCGCTCAATTTAAATCAACACTTTTCGATAAATTTACAAAACTTTTGGGAGTAAAAAACATAACCACAACGGGTTATCACCTTGTGCCAACGGAATGGTTGAGCGTTTCCATCGACAATTAAAGGCAGCTCTGACAGCCAACAACTATTCCGGAACATGGTTAAAAAACATTCCTCTAGTTTTGTTGTCTATCAGGAATGTGATAAAACAGGACTTAGGATGCACATCATCCGAAATGGTTTTCGGGACATCACTGACATTTCCCGGCTAGTTCTGCGAAAAAACGAATCATTTTCAACCATCTACAAACTTTGTCCAGAACTTAAAACAAAGAATGAATGATTCGATTTTCACGCCTACAAGGACACAAACAAAAGACATTTACATCCCAAAGGACCTCCACAACTGCGAGTATGTTTTCGTACGCATTGATGCAGTAAAGAAACCACTTTGTGCTACATATTCAGGACCTTTCCAAGTAGTGGAGAAAAAGGCAAAATATTTCACCATAATTAAAAATGGAAAGCAAGATACGATTTCAATAGATAGGATAAAACCAGCATACTTAGATCTATCAAAGAACAGTATGTCGAAACACCTTACACCTTCATAGGATACCGAGTTGTGCAAACAAGGTCCTACAATAATCAGCACACCACATAAACCTGAACTGGTTACAAAATCCGGCAGGAAAGTAAATTGGCCTGCCAACCTGAAACAATATGTTTCATATTGAAAATATTTTTTCTCAATATTTTTCAATCTGAGGGTTTTTTATCGGATTGACATCCTAATAACTAAGGAAAAACAAGTACGACCTTTCCTTCAATTTGATTCAGCCCTTGTTTTTCGTCTCTAAGAAAGAGAACCTGCGGGGCCTTTGATCTAGGCAAATCACGTTGACAGAGGTTTCCGACCAATCACAGACCAGAGATCATGGGTGACTACGCGTGATATGAGTGATATAAAAGAAGATACGCCTTTCTTCTCCTCCTCTTTTTACCCGCTCCCAGCAAGTAACACGGTCCTGTCAACAAAGTGTTTCTCTCCCAACGACCAGCGATTAAGACGATCCCATCAGCATGATCGAAAAGCAATGGGGTAAGAAAACACTGACTACTACTGTCTAACAGTTACTACACGCCGTCTCCCCTTTCCTCCTCACCGGACAAAGGACGAATAGTAAGCCTAACCCCTTTTTTCCTTTCTCTGTTAAGCACGTTCGAACGCCAAATTCCTACCATATCGTAAGCACAAAAAAGGGGTAGAAAGACGGCTTATTTTCCTTAAATTACGTGCACACATAACACGTGTGCTTTCCAAGAAGAAACTTTAAAAGACAATTTTATACAAACAGTAAAATGCTCATTTTCCTTAAATTACGCGCACACCAAAACACGTGTGCTTTCCGATAAGTAACACTAAAAGACAATTTTATACAAACAGTAAAATGAACATTTTCCTGTGCACAAAACTCAAGTTTTTCATTGAGGAATTTACGCAATTTAATTAAACCACGTTGAATAAATTGTTATGTTTATATGTATTTTTGAGTGCTGGCTTTCTTACTTTTTGTGTTGGTTATTGGCGTATTTTTACTCGTTCTTTCATGTTTAACGTTAAGAAGTCGTCAGTACCCCCACATATGTTATGACCGACTCAGATGAATATTGCCTCTTAAATTCTTCGAATTATAGATTCGTACCATTATTAAACGTTTTCAAATACTAAACCTAACTCAGATTTTAGCATATATTTTGTTTGACGTTGATTAACTCAGTGTCACATTCTGTTTATATATATATATATATATATATATATATATATATATATATATATATATATATATAGTCTCGGAAGTTTCTCAACCATTAAAACTATATTGAAAAAAAAAACAAAAAAAACTTATAGTCCCAAGTCTTCCAGTGGAAAATCACTCATGTAAGTCAATTTATTTTTTACAGTTATTATATTAGTTTTCTTCTAACACTATTTTAAGGGATCATCAGTTGTTTACCATGAAAAACTGTTTCGGGAATTTATTTATTTATATATATATATATATATATATATATATATATATATATATATATATATATATATATTAATGTATCCTATAATAATAATAATAATAATAATAATAATAATAATAATAATAATAATAATAATAATAATAATATAATAATAATAATAATAATAATTCATAGGTGCGAGAATACTTAACCTCAATATGATCGCGAGAACCCCCCCCCCCAAAAAAAAAAATCCGGCTGTCAATATAACGACTTTTCACACTTGAGAGTGTATCGTAATGGCGGAATGAATGTGACTACAAGAATGTATTTCCTGTCCTTTCACTTTGCGCTGTTTTACTCTTGGTCTTTATCTTTGTATATCGCTATCTCTCTCTTTCTTCTGCTCTAATTATTAATTAGCCACATTGTTAATTAGAATGTCACCTTCTTGCATTCTGAATAATTAGTGCCGATCGGAATGTTTTATTAGAAATATAATTTGCGCCGTTTTTTTGCAAGTGAGGCAATCTGAAATGTATAACTTTTCGGTATTTAGCCGAGTTGCGGATGCAGTAGAAAGAGATAAGGTGGGGGAGAGGCTGTGAGTAATGGCATCGCAATTTTTGCTCGCCGAAAAAACGTAAGATGAAATAGTTTTGAAACACGTCTGAGATATGGCAAATGTAAATGTAATATGAACAGATATTTTGCTACCCAACTCAGCAGTTTTTGTGCAACTCATAAACCTTGCTTATATCACAGTAGCTCTTTATGTTTCAGTGGAAATGTGCTTTATTTAGAGTAAAAAAGTAATAAAAATAGACAGTTTTAAGAAATGGTTGTTGAATAAGAACGTTTGAAGCGTGTACAGAAAAAGATATACGGAGGCATCCTGCTGACACACCGGTTCTCTTTGGATCACCGGAATAAAGCGATGTTGAGCTTGGTCAGTATCAGATACTTTACTATTTTAAAACACCAGTCAATGTATGTGGGAAGACAGCGTAACTTCAATAAAAAAAAACTGCAAAAAAACCCAACAACGTCGTAATCTTAGCTGACCGTGATATACATGCAACTCGGTATCGCTTGTGAATGTAATATTCTCAAGAAACCTTCTCTTTTTATATAGACAGCTCCGCTCAACCAGGGTGGATACACTACCAGGCTGTGGCTGCATACATATATAACCTACAAAACGTGTATCTCGGCATTACAAAGACATTGATACTAACAGCAATGTGCTACTCAACTATTGAGTACCGAGCACCATTATGGAGAAAATCTTTTCAATGCAGATTACGTAGACCTAGATTTTAAAATATACATGAAAACTGCCACCAAAAAGCCAACACCGCTACAATCCCAATATTGATTATTCGGTAGCGCACTATATACACCCAGCCTAGTAAGACTATCCAGAAAATAGAAATATTCAGAAGCATCTGCTATCAATGAGAAAAACAATGGTTTAGATGTGTCTTACAAAAACAATGTGTCATATTGCAAATTAAGACAGTCACCCGCAGAAATCTAATTATTAGTTTCGTGGTAGTAAATTAATCGATTATTTTCCGGAAGTGAAGCCCTAGATCAGCAAACTTAAGACACGTTGAAAGGAATAGATTTAAGATGGGTGGCCATTTATGAATATCAATGTAAGTTAGAAAACTCAAAGGAGTATACATGCTGTGACGTATAACGGGTGACAGACTAGCGTACTGTAACTTGGACAGTTCAGTCCATCGGTTCCGCTTAACAAAATAAGATTGTGTATAAGCACCGAGCCTGTGGTAAGGCAGCGTCATTTCAGTAAAAAAAAACTGCAAAAAAGAAGCAAGTGGTAATCTTACCTGGTCGTGGTATACATGCCTTTCAATATAATAAAGGCGTTTTACTTACTTACAATGGAACCTTTTCAAGGCAAAATAAAAGTATGCTTTGTGAATAAATTCTTAATAGAATGTAAGTAGAACCACCCTAAATAGAAAACAGGATAACATTGGTAAACTTGAATTCACGTTCCAAAAATTGGCATCAGCCAACATCCGTTAATGCACTTGCGGTGAGAGAGTAAAAAAAACACGGAACACTGTTAGGTTATTTTTCTACCTCCCGCGGCGGGAAGATGTGACACAAGGTCGAGAAACTGGGATTTAAAAACACGCACTGTAGAGGATAAGCATCCTGGCTGATAAAAAATGCCTGGGCAGCTCCGTCGGCATTTCTCAGTAGAGCCGCTTCAAACGATTGCAATAAACTAACTCAAAGTATTAGAAGGTTAAAATTGGTAAGGTGGATCTCTTAGAACTTCATAGGACACTATGTCAAACCAACAGAGCATAACCCACTTAAAAATGGTCTAGAGTCAGTACTATGATCAATACATACGAGAGATGGCACAACTTCGTTAAAGATATGACGATGACAACACCAAACCTTATAGACGTCTACTCCGTTAAGAAGCATCTTTCTCGGGGAAGAGAGAGAAAGAGAGATAGAAAGAGAATAGGAGAGTTAATAATTGTTTGTTTGTTTGTGTTCGTGTGTCTAAGAGAGAGAGCGAGAGAGAGAGAGAGAGAGAGAGAGAGAGAGAGAGAAACAAAGCGGGTTAGCTCCTTTCCTTCTTAGTTTGAAGGGAGCCGTAAGATTACATTATTCTTTTACCTACCCCAGCAAGACGAAGAAAATGACGATTTTATTTATTGCCATTTTAATTGCAAGAATAAATTACCACACCTATTACTCCATACATACGCACATTGATGAACTCATATATTTAACGAATGGACTATGCAAACATAAACTAACCGGAAAATAACCTTTTTTTATAAAAAATCTCACAAAATGAAAACGAAGACATTTAATAGAATATAACAAAGCTAAACATAACCTATATAATAAAGTTGTAGTTTCAGTTCGTTTTATTTTTTGTCCAGGTATTCGTCCTATTGTGTTTTAGATAGACTCCTACAGCCGTATATATTATAAAATTACATTACCTAAGGTATTTTCCGATAAATATATTTCATTTTTATCAAAATGGGTACAAATTTATCGCGATTGACATCAATAGAAAATAAATACAATGTTTAACATAATTCATTTTGTTTCATAACATATAAAGGGAAAAAAAAAAAAAAAAATAATAATAATAATAATGATGATGATGATGATGATGATGATGATGATGATGATGATGATGATGATGATGATGACGACGATGACGATGATGATGATTGTAATATGGGGTCCAGGGCTTGGAATAGGAGTGCATAGCAGTCCTCAGTGATTTACAAAAGTATCAGAGGCACCTTAAGAGATTGAAGAACTTTCAATTTACTATAAATTATTTTATCCTCTTAACCAATAAACAAAGGCATTAACATAGCAGTAAATCTATCTACATTGTATGTTTGTTTTCATAAATATCCCCTTTCTATTAGAACGATCAGAAGAACCCGGGCAACACGTCAGGAACTACAGAAGAATAATTAGAAAAAGTTAAAAAAAATATGTAGTATCGTATGAAAAATCAGTATACATTAATAAATATAGAGGAAAACATAAGCTAAACGTCAACTCTGTACGAAAGATAATCAGGATGTGCATCAGTGAGGCTCATTCACGGTATTGCACTAGGTTTAGGTGGGACTTAGTGCGCCGTGTTAAAATAATGATTCATTATGAAACAATATATTGTAAAATAATGATTCTTTAAAATAAAAAAACAACATCATTGAACACGATCCGCTGCCAATGACTTGCAAGTTTTAAGATTTTATAAACGATGTGTCATTTGGCTTTTAATGGAGACATTTTTGCTAAGCATCTTATACCAGCGAAAAGCTTATATCAGCGATCCTTTTTGTATAGTCTGAAAAATCACAAAAAGTATTGAAGAATTGGGGGGTATAGAATGTCCGACGCATTCTATAGTCAAGGTGTTTCGCCATCTGATTACGGTCTAGTCATATCTGTGACACGAATTGTGAAGTTTAAGGGTTTAAACATTGAAAGAAAACCAACTGCTTGCGTAGATACTCACGAGGAGGAACCCAGTAGACACATCAGCTAATCCTGTTTACACTACTATAAAAATTAGATACATAAACAGAACGAAATGCATGAATCCGTTTTATTTCAGGAAGCTTTAGTATCGTACGCAAAATCAACAGACTACTGTAACTGTAGACTTCAACATGAGCAAAACGTCAACTGATATCTAGAGATGATCCGTGTTCTATTAGTATAACATCTCCGTTACAGATTAGTATAACGCCTCTGTTCAAGATTTGAAGACATCATACACGTCAAGAAAGGCAGTTTAGATCTCCAAAAATAATTAGAACACGTATAAGAACAATTGAGTGCGTCAAATGTTTTGTCCAGGAAGATGTGATATGATATGAAAAATCAGCATACCTCTATTAATCTAAAAGCAAACAAGATACCATGAGTCTACTTCTCAACTGACTGCAGCATGGTCGTCTTTAAGTCTGACGTAAACAAATATTTGATGAGCTGTCCCATGATAATCAGTTCCTCTTAAGTAATATTCCGCCCATTCCGCCTGTTGTTTCTAATCATTTCCTGGTGGCGATCATCATCAAACTGACAATATACTTAACCGTTATACCCGAGTAGCCTCCGGGATTTGCTACACGGTGAAGATCAGTAAAAATATACGCAAGCAGACAACTGATATCTATAGACCATCAGGGTGTGTATGAGTAAGGCGACGCTATTGCCATTTTAAGACGAATATGAGATATATGTTACAAGCACAATTTATATCTCCAAGAATAATTAGAAGAAACATGAGAGCAAAAGAGTGGGTAAATTGTGTCATTACGCCAGGCAGGTGATGTACTGTATGCAAGTCAGTATAACTCAGAACTAAACATAAGTAGGAATTCGACTGTTATCAATATATTAGGAAGTGTCTGTTACTAAACGACTCAACTGAATTTTCCATAAACGGTTCATACGTTGCTGTACAAAGTATACTCCCAATAATTATTTAATAGTTTAATATTTCAATGAGCAATGTATTATCAAAGTATTTATACCTTTTACCAAACAGGTGAATAATTAACGTAAATTAAGATATATTATGAGTAAAGCAGACGAGTATCCGACTCAAAGTCAGCAGCAAACGGTGTTCTGTCAGATTTAGTTCTTGATATTTAACTTAATCCGTTATATAACGTCTAGCTAAAGTTTCAGGTCCCTAAATTCATTCATTCATTTTCGAAATTGCTAGGTAAAAGTACAGAATATTAAACAAACCCTAACCCTATCCCCTATGTTAAGAATACTAGTTTAATGATGACGTTATTATTTTAGCACAGTTAGAACACTGCAAAGGTTTAGAAAGTCAATTTTACCATAGCAATGAGAGCTCTGTTAACTATTCTGTACTTTCACCTACGAATTTAATAAATAAATTAATAAATAAAGAACAGTATAAAACTTGGTCAGCCAGAAGTGTAAGCGACCCAAAAGAAAATATATCTAATATCAGGAACGAAATCTGACAGTACACTGTGTGCTGTTTACTTTGAGTCGGATACTATTCTGGTTGGCTTATATAAAGTTGAAACCTATGTGGGGAACAGTTAATCCGAAAATGTTCTCAACTTTTTAATTTCTATTTTATAATCACTACTCAAAATATGTACACTATATACCAGAGAACTGATATTTTCAAGAAAATTTTTATACTCTAAGTTGAAATATCACAGTAAGAAACTTTATTAAAAAAGTATTTATTTTTATGAATATACATTTACAGCGATACTCTCCAAATCTGCATATCTGCGTTGCTAGCATAAATTGACACTACATACTTCTGATTTGAGGACGCTCTTTATTTAAAAAATAGTCGAAGTATTGTTTTGATCGATATTATCTTTGATAAAAGCCCACGGCTAATACTCTGTTGGAGAAAACGCTAGGTGAGTGCGAACCACATTCAACTATTCCCGCATATCATTGATTGACAGTAAAACAGCAACCGTTAGACAATGAAAGTTTAAACTGGGTGTACACATTAGGAAAATACTGAAGTGTCTTTATACAAAATATGGTTGTATTACAGAGTAAGTAGTTTAACTTATTACATATGTTTTTCAATCTGAATGTTGAATGAATGCTAAAGATGCTTTTTACAAGTTCGCCTGGTTTAAAGAACATTTGAATGTTTTAATTTTAAATATTTCAGAACAGTATTTAGATTAGAATATATTTTGTAATTATAAATTATACAAAACAGATAAAACTCAGGAGATAACTTTTAATACGATAGTTTGCAAAGTTTGTAAAGAGAATTCAGTCCCAAAATATATTGAATCTTATAAAGTTAAGCACATTTCTGAAAAGAATTGAAATAAAATAAAAAATATATATGAATAAAACAGATTGTTTACTTTCTAGATCAAAATGCTAAGTAAAAAAAAACACGATTCTTAAATCAAATTTCGTATGAAACAAATGATTTTCTATTTGTTCACATGTTTATGGATTGCTAGCATAAAAAATGTGTTGTCAAACAGAATTGATAAATATTGCAAAATTTTGTATACTCTTTATTTTAATCAAATACTCGGAGAATATGCTGAAAGAGGAAAATTTATTTGATTTTTCAATTCATTGTGTGGAGTCGAACTTTCCTTTTTTAATCTTTCGAATAATAAATCATAGAGAGTATTTTTTTATTTGAATCATACGTTGCATCTACATCCCAGTTAAAACCAAGAATTAAACTGAAAGATTTATCACTACTAAGGAAAAACAAAATCACTTTCACCGAATCTCTCTCTATCGCTCTTTTTTAATGTGTATATATATATATATATATATATATATATATTAATAGTATGTTTAAGAAAGCTGAGGGAAATGCAAAGTGCCAGATATGTTGTAAACTGGAAGGAACAAACATAATACATCGAAATGGGACTTACTATATATTTGTTCTTAAAATATTACAAAACAGCAAGTGTGGTGTTGGCTGTTTGTGTGTTGTCCGGATGATTATTAAAAGTGGTTGTGAGGTTTACTTTGGTTACAGTGGTGTTCGTACATATTGTGTTGTAGTGTGGGTGGCTTTGGTTTAAGTTGTTGAGTAAAAGTACTTTGTGGTTGTGTGTATGTGTGGTGTATGCTGTATGAAATAAGATTTCCGATTGTATTGTTTGGTGTGGGTGGAACTACTTAGGTTGGTATCGTTGGGTTGAGCCGTATTCGTAAGGTTTATTGTATGGTGGAGTGGTATGTGTGTTGGATATGTTCTTAGGTGTGTTTAGGTAGTTGTATTTGTTGTGCTTATGTGTCTGTGTGTGGTTGCGAGGTATGTTTAATGAGGATTTTCATTGAATTTGTTGAAAGGGGGGGTGTATGGTGTGGGTATTTTTATGTTGTTTCTTTATGGGTAATTAGGTTTGTTGTGTATGTATGTTTGTGTGTTGTGGATGTGGCTTCTTAGCTCTGTATTGTGGTCCTCTCTGGGGTTGGAATGTCGTATGTGGGTGTTCTCAATTGGGTGTTGTTCTGGGTTGATATTTTGGTTCATGTATGATGTTTATTTTGTCTTTCTTTCTCGGGTAAGCTCCTTACCCAAATTGTCCTCCTCCTCTTGGCATTCAGATTGCCAGAGTTCTTATAGCAATTGAGGAGTCACCGTGGGGCATAATTCTTTGATTTCAGTTGAGATGTTGTTGTCGACTTCCGTGTATTTTTTTGTGAAGTGAATATTGTTGTCTTTTTGTATGTCGATTTCGGTTTGTAGTTTAAACACATTTAGGGCTTTTTAAAATTCTTTCTTGTTCTCTCGTGTCCTGTGGGGTTATTTCTTCCGAATTTATTTCGGATAAATTGTTCTTTAATCTCCAGAAATGTTCTATATGTGGATGCGGTATCACTACTTTGGATTGCATGCTAGAAAGCCATTTTCCTTTGTTTTAGAAAGTTTTCCCATGTTCAGAGGTTTTGTTTTTTCGTTTTTAACAATTCATCCTGGATATATGATATCCTGCAGTTTTTTTTATTAATTAATGTTGGAGTTTAAATAGTTGTATACTTGTCTCTCTAATGTTATTTTGTTCCTTGTCCTGTTGACTGGATAGAAGATTAAATATAATGTGCACTTTTTGTTGAGTTTCCGTAATTCTACCTCTAGAAGTTTTTGTTCGCTGTTGTGGATTTTATGGCGTTTCAGGTCTTCCAAAGATGATTTGTTTGTAGGTGGCATTCTTTCGTTGTGCCTATATAGATAGTAGAGGGTAATGCAGCAATAAGGGCAGTTACAACGAGAGAAAAAGGTATATTTAAAGAAGTGAAGCTACCAATATTTCTAAAAACCTTTTTTTAACTATTGTTTGTTATTTTATTATTTCGAGCTTTTCTTGTTCAGATATGTATTCCATTTAGAAAATATGTTTTATTTTTAACAGTTTGAGGTTTACTGCGCATGTGCGCGCGTATGTGTGTATGTGCGTGCGTGGGTGCATGTGTGTTCATAGTGGTTGCTTCTCTGAGTCAAAGTTATTTGTTTTTTTAAGTATGCGTGATTTTTACTTTAATCTTTCCGGTCATCTTCGTGGTGCGCGGCGGTTGAATACACTTTGTTCAGAATGCTAAAGATTGGTCCTCAAATGTTATATACGGAAAATTAAATAAGGAAAACAAAAATATTAATCAAATAGCAATCCACGTTTAACTTTTATTAGGTTTCATTAGGACGGGATATTGAAAAAAAAATATACAGCAACAAGATCCAAAGTCTGAAAAATAAATGTGAGGAAGCGCTCAGCAGTTAGAACGCTGTGAAATGTGCTACGGCAGCACAGCCGATAAAAGTTTGAAAAGTGAGCGTCAGAAGTCAACGGACGATATAATGTTCCATAGAACATTAGAAAAATAAATGAGTAAGAGGATGGGAGGCCAAGAAAAACAGAAAGAAAGTGAAAAAGAAAAATAATAAAAGTATTGATCACAGAAGAGAAAATGTATAAATATGCGTGTTTGTGTAATTATGTATAATTGTATTGCAAAATAATATGTAATGGTACTTGCTATTTCTAATAGTTTATATATAATTTGGTTCAGCATAAGTAAATTCATAAAATGTATATATCAATAAATGTAAGCTATTTAAATGTAATTTTATTATGTATCAATGTGTTGAAATAAGTATGCAATAGTATCTTTTTAATTATATGATAGCTAATTACTTAAATATTCATGAATATATTCAAAACAAAAACAACATATCTATAAGGTTTATCAGTTAATAACACAATGTATTATTAATATTTACTAGACACATGTTATAATACATTGTAAGAGAATTTGTAAAAAAGACAGGAGGAAAGGATGGGTTAACTAAGTTTAAGATATTTGTAAGTTTAACGAAATCAGGGTAGATATAATGCGAAAACGCAAGTGGAAGATATGATAAGAGATGGTTATCCATGGTCTGAAGTAAATTTATGTTCGGATAAAATAAGTTTGCTAATTAAAGAAGACAGAATATAGAAACCCTTACGCTATTTGATAGTATTAGAATTTGTAATGAGTGCTGATTCCAGGAGTCTGCATTTACACTTATTAGAGACGATTTTAATCATTTTAGCCTGTTCAAAATTAAAAGAGTGTTGATGTTGTACTACGTGCCAGAAAAGTGCCTTCAAAGAATTGTTAGTTCTTATATACATTTTGTTTTCCACACGCCTTTTAATCAATTCCCGTTTAGTTTCACCTATGAATGTTTGATGACAATTATTAAATGGGATAGTGTATATAACAGCATGATAATTAGTTTTATTTCGAGATTGTTTAGTTTTATTTAGTGTCTGTTTAATAGTTTGTGAAGAGGTTTGTATTATCGGGATTCCATGTTTAATGGGAGTGTTGAAAATAAGTATGCCATTGGAATGGGTAGGTAAAAGTACATGTCTATTTATTAGAGGAATATTAAGTGTTTTAGAATTTTGTTTATTGTTTTAGAGAATATATGTAGGTTTTATTTCTTAGCATTTAATATGAAGTGTATGGGGTATTGAAGTGTATTGAGAGAGTTAGTAATATATTTCATTTCATCATCTAAGTATTGAGGACTACAGATCATGAGAGCCCTTTTAAAAAACCAATTATCATAATTTTATTTTGTTGTTATGTGTGAATAGAAATGTGTATAATCTTTTCTGTGGGTAATTTTACGGTATACTTTTAATAATAGTTTGCTGTTAGATTTTATAATAAGTGTGACTAAAAAAGGTATCGAATTATTTATTTCTGTTTCATATTTAGACTTTATAAAGAGGTTCAACTGTATTTATTTTGTTTTTGAGATTCTCGATTTGTGGTTTCTGATAGAAAGATTAAAATGTAATTTATATATCTAAAATATTAAACGTAAGGTGGTTATCTGAAATTAGAATGCACCCGATGCTAAAACCTCCAATGAAAGGCAGCTTGCCAATAGAAGGTCAGAATGATTGTCATGAAAATTACTGTTGAACTGAGATTAAGTTATGTCACTAACGGGACTGCTTATCTTACTTAAAATGTTAGGGGGAGTTAAATTTATTTTGACCTTTTTAAGGTTAAGGCTTTTTTTTAAATACTTATGAATATTTATATAATATATAAATAATTAGAATTAGCTATCATCTAATTAAATAGATACACTTCCATACTTATTTCAACATATTGATACATAATAAAGCTACATTCAAGTACCGTATATTTATTGACATATAAATGTAATGAATCTACTCATGATCAACCAAATTATGTATGAACTATTAGGAATATCAACTACATAATTAAATAAATACGTTTACATAATTTTTTGCAACATAATTATACATAATTACACAAACATGTATATTTATATATTTTCTCTTTTGCGATCCATACTTTTATTCTTTTTGCTTTTCTCTTTCTTTCTTTTTTCTGGCCTCCCCCTTTTCTTCCTCATTTATTTTTCTGTTGTGCTATGGAAAGTTATATTTATAGTTGATTTCTGAACGCTCACTTTTAAAACTTTTATCGGTAGTTCTTCCGTAGCACAATTCTCAGCGTTCTAACTGCTGAGCGCTTTTTCACATTTATTTTTCAGAAAAAAACAGCAACACGTACTTGTTGCTGTTTTTTTCCTTTTTCTTATATCTCCCGTCCCTATGAAACCTTATAACGGTAAAACATCGATGGATATTTAATTAATATTTTGGTTTCCTTATTTCATTTGTTATTACGTAGGAATATTTCTCCATTATTTATCACATATATATATATATATATATATATATATATATATATATATATATATATATATATAATTTCGAATTTTTTGATGTGGTCTTTTTTTGTTGTTAAATTTGTATTTAATGTTATTCAGGAAAAGTAGTATTTAATATATTAATAAAGCAATTAGAAGTAGTATTTCATTAAAAATAAGACTCCTTAAAATGATGAATAAGAATGTTTGATAGTGACCAAATATTTTTGTTTTATAGGGTCTATCTCTATATTTAAATACGCGTATTTTTGTTCGTGGTCAAACTATTCACGCGTGTGTATTGGAAATCAAAAAATTGTATCTGCAACGATTCTTCCATTAGAGAATATTAGTACCATTAAAAGAGTTCAAAATCCATTAGTTACATGAATGTTTTTCTATTTTACACTAGTTTCAGTCTACATCGCATATTATTCTCATAGAAGTTGTCGCAATTATCATACCGCGCCACAAAAATAGAAAGATCTCTTTCATGAACCTGAATTATTGAAAGAATTCTAATAATTTCCGTAAACTTATATCTCGAGTACGTACGTTTTCCGCAGGTATTCCAGTCGGAACTTGAAACTCTCATATTACGCCAATGATACTTTCCTTTGAAACAGTGCAGGACACACATGGTCAAATTTGGCGGCATTATTTTCACGAAACATATTTATTATTGAATTTGCCATTTTTTAAATCGATCTTTCATGGTTAGCGCCATATTTCAGGGCAACAGCGGAACGCGGATCTCGTAAATAGTAGTATAAACATATAATCATGGAAAGTAAGCTACAAATAAATATTTGTGTTTTCCCCGGAATGATTTATCAGTCTTAATGTGGGGAATCACTTTCTACAATCATGTTTATAGGCAGTGTACACAACAACAGCCAATCAATTAAAGTTACTAATGTATTTTTCCCACATTACACCCACTCCTCCTTATTCATGTTCATCGACCGTTAAACTTTCGCTTTATTGTTGTAGAAGTTAAAAACTCATTTCAATCTAGTATTCTTGAACCTTAAACCCCCCCCCCCATTATTCTCATAGTTCATTTTATTGCCAATTCCAGAACATACATCCTTCGGATGGAATAATAAAAATCATTAGATTACTTGTAGGAGTTTAACAAAGAAAGGTGGTGTATACTCTTGTCACAGGGTTTAGATATAAATAAAATGGAATAAAGTTTAACATCGTCTTTTCCATTCGTGCATGTTGGCCGTGAACGTAGATTTAAGAATTTTAGACTAAGAAATCCTGATACGAAATTAATACAAGCTCGTAGGCTTTTACTCGAAAACATGTTTTTTATCTTGGTATAGTGTTTTTTTAATTGTGTAACGATGCGCGAGATAGACAGAACCACCCGACATTTACTATAAATTATAAAAACGCAAAACATTTAACAGCGTATGTAAATAATAGAATAATACAAGAACTACAAAACAAGAATGTTATACTACAGTGAGACACCATCGCCCAAATAAAATTGCCAACCGTCACTAAAGTGATACACCTTTGTTAAAACCAATCAAATAGTGTGCATATCAACTTAAGTCAATGTTTTGTTTTCTAACCAATTGTTAATCATTAAGGTTAAACACTATTTATGTCATTGTTTTATTGTGATATTGTCTCATCAATAGGAGATATGATCCTGAGAGGTGTCCACACTGACCGGACAATGTTGCCAGCATTGTTTATCTGTGTGGTTATTTCAAAATAATCCTCAAACCATTCCTAAACTCAAGAGACCAGATATAGTCTACATTTGGGTAGTTCTAAGAAAAGAGTGTGTCAACGTATTGACCATGTCGCACGTCGTATCCAGATGTGTGTTTCATTGAATTAAGATGAAAAAAAGATTGTTTCATTGAGCACTGAAAGTTTGTAGAGAATCCAGACATAGACTGAAATTTATTTACCAAATATGGTTCGATTGCAGAATATATTTTAAATTTTATGACCTATTCTATGCATTACATTTTGGGGAATTCACCATCTATTACAGATAAACATTTGCACAATTCGAAATGGTATTTCTAGAAATAACAATAAACAAAATATGTATTATATACCCTACATAGTATAACCAATATAATCCACGTTCGGTTGATTGTAAATTTTTGTTCTCGGGCATGAGATGTTAATAGTAGACTGCTATCTAATTCTGTAGGATAACATTTATGCTAATAGAAAGTGGATTTAAGACCCTTTTTTATTGTGCAGGTTTTCAGCGTCAACAATTCACATTTAAAACGCCCAGCAATGTTGTACCGTGCTATTACGAGACATGATAATAAGGAGGCAAACGTTTGTGTGTGGAGACGATACTGGTTTATTATTTTTTTATTTCTTTCCGAATTTTAATTATAAGTTTACTAAACCCAATACCATCCTTTTTACTAACGAATAAATACATTATTAGTCCAACCTCACACCATACTCTTTACCAATTCTTCATCACCACAAAAATAGATGATGTAATAGGTAATGAGACACTTTATGAGATTACTCGTTTATCTGACTATGTGCACGACTTAAAGCAAGCTTGATCCATTCCTTCTCATCTTGATGTCATCCATACTAGATGTGCAAAGATTCCGATCAAGGTTTGGGTACACTAAAGATATGGAAAATAAATACCACGGTCTACGCTGATTTTTCTTCTAATCTTAGTGAATAAAGAATATATATATATATATATATATATATATTTATATATATATATATTTATAAATATATATATATATATATATATATTTATAAATATATATATATATATATATATATAGATAGATAGATAGACATATAGATAGATAGATAGATAGATAGATAGATAGATAGATAGATAGTGAGAGAGATAAATACCTGTAACGGTCTCTCTCTCTCTCTCTCTCTCTCTCTCTCTCTCTATATATATATATATATATATATATATATATATATATATATATATATATATATGGGAACCATAAAATATATTTTGGTTATGATTATATCTTTAAGAACACCGGCGACGTGGAATATTCAAAAACAATAGGCGGTAATGCCAGAGCCTCGTATACAGCGCAAAGTACATTAGGTCAGAACAATGACAAGAAAACAACATTAGCAAGTTTCTAATAAAAATATACAAATGTTCTGAATAAATCTTTACGTATTAAAATATACGAAGCAATATATCTGTCTTAATATGTAAATATATGGTTCTCTTTCTATTTTGAATATATAATATGATAAAAACGGAAATTTATTTGATGTTTGATACATTGCATGCATTACACTTTTTCATATTTCAAATAATTAATCGTTGACAGTTTTATTTCAATGTTATTCTTCGAACGTTTTCTTTTATTAACCAAAAGCTAAACAAGAAGATTTATCATGAGTAATGAAAAACGAAATAGTTCTCTCTATTTAATATATAACGTATATATTTTATTACTGTATTTAGATTAGTAATTCTCAATGCACGAATAAAGTTCAATAACAGTATAAAATATACTTATTACAAGTAAGCTACACAGAAACTTTTGTGTTTGATTTCTGAGAGAAAATGTCATGTTAAACGGTTGAATTTACATTCTAAGCTTGTGTGTATAGTAAAGCACTGCACACCTACGCTTTAATTCGATAGGCATAATTCATTATATTACTCCTCTCTTACTAATCGTGTGTTTTAACCAATCAACTGTCCTCTCTTTCTTTAAGCAAAATGTGTATTATTAACTCAAACTGAAAAGCCCCAAACAAAGTTTGAACACATGAATTGTAATTCCTTCATCCACATTGTTAACTACTGCTTTTAAAATGTATATACCTACTTTACTCACTAACATATGAGATTAAAGATCTATATTATTAACATCATAGAGGGTTTTTATTGTTCATTTAGTTTATTTTGCTATCTGCTATTATTAACATTTATTAGAATTATTGATTCACTTTTTAAATGTAAGTTCGTTATTTTTTTATAGTTATCCCTAAGTAAAGTTGATTCTATGCCTACACTTAGTGGATATTTCATCGCTACAATTAAGTATTTTTAAAATATATTTAAACATTATAATGTTTACCTTCTTGCTAAAACAGGTACTATTATGTGTCGTCTAAATATCAGCATGCTATAGCTCATTCTAATATTTTACTATTCTGCTACCGGCGACCGTCCACTATCTGTAACTTCGACATAATTGTATAACTACTGGAGTATGTCATACAATGTAAATAATGAAAAAAGTCCCAGTAAACATAGGACCGGAATCATTGCTTTCCAAGTTACAGGCCATTTAAATAATTACTGATCAACATTATCAATTGTAAACATATAATATTAAAGCTGTGTGTGATAGTGCACAATAATTTCTATATTTTAGGGAGAAAAACACAACTCCTGTCATAGAATCACAGGTAAAATTAAGATGGGCGTGATGTCGCAACATACACAAAACATGATAAAATAACACCAAACAAATATAAACACCCTGGTGCTCAGAAGAACATCCGAACGTCATCATCGACATCATTTTTTAGATGTGTATTGATGAATGGTATTATAAGGATTATTAGAGGTATTATTCTTAAAGACTCTTCGCGTAACGGATATAGGTATTAAGTAAAAACTACATCTAAGTGATAGTCTCCTAGAGATTTCAGGTTCAATTCTCAGTACGGGCAATACTAAGAATACATACGTGAGAATAATCTAAATAATACTAAGCATTCTTTCATAGCTCTTATAGGAAACCGGTTGCAGAAGTTCACACTTCTGCTTTCACATAACAAAATGTAACAGACCAAAATGAATGTATATGATATGGTCAACAGAAGAAAAAAAGGCGTACACCACAACGACTATTTGACTATGAATGAAGAGCTATAATAAATAACACCTCGCACTAAAATACTAATTTACACATATTGAACGTACATCCAAAGTTGTGCTATTGATTATCATAACATCCTGTAGTTTATAGCTTATGCTTCTTGTTCTTGAGTTATTGGGGGGGGGTGCATTCTTATTTTACAGTTAGGTGTTTCTCTGTTTTTATTGTATTTGGAATACGAATAATTCTATAGAGCATTACTATTTTGTTATTATTATTATTATTATTATTATTATTATTATTATTTTTATTATTATTATTAATATCATGATTTTTGTTATTTTCCTTCATCGTTCTTGGTTTTTGCATATTGTTTCGAACATTTATCAAAAGTATCTCTACATATCGTATGATATTTGTTCTTGAGAAATAAGAACAAGGTGCTCAATTACGTTAGTAAGTGTATACGTTATCACATAGAATATTAGATAGTTCTATTTCGATTAGCGATTCATGCCAGTGCTTTTAGGAGTATAAGAAATATAGCCCGTCCGGCTTAAAAATATCACATGTACTCCGTCCCTCAGGCAATGGGATAAGTGTGGATATTGGTTACTGTAAAACTCTTCAATGGATTGAAATGAAGAATGGTAAAATTTAAATAAAAATCAGATGATATAAAAATAAGGATAACAACATGTTCTCAAAATACAATTAATGAAAACTACCAACCAACTTAAAACGATTTTAGCTTCATATGTATATCCTCTAAAGCCAAGTGTTTATTTTACTACGAAACAAAGACTCATTAGTAATTATAGATACATACATTTTAACTAAGATAATGCCCCTAAATATTAATTAGCACATGAAAACAAGTAATAACATCAATAATTATGTTAGAGCCATAGCTACTAAACTTTAAATAAAAAACAGAAAAAAACTGGCTCAGCGAAAGGCTTTACATTCCACTTAAAAACCAAAATGCATTCATCAGCAACAAGGTTTCATGCAGATTACTAAACGCCATTCAAAGCTAAAACCATACATTATAGTATATTACACAAGAAAGCATAAACAACATATACTTACGACCCTTGGCCAATGGACAAACCACACTTGGCTGGTTCCATAGACTAGCTAATACAAATAGTTGTAAATTCACAAAATGTTATATTGCAGACTTTACCACCTACATAACCAATGCTATCTTAAATATGTAGCTATACATACATAGGTTTAAGGACAATATCACATGGAATTAAATTGCTAGTATATTACCACGGGCAAGCCTGATAAAAAAATCCGACCCTGACGATTAGTTTTACGTGGTGATGGGAAACGACAGTATGTATTATAAACTTGCCAAAAAACTCTGGGTTTTTATTTCATGTACTTATTAATCACAATTTATCAAGTCTCATAGGCCACTTGAGGGTAACATTTATTTAATATGTTATGGGGACAGTAAAACAACAACATGAGAATTGGTAACAATGGTTTAGACTGGTCAGAGATGAGATTATTAAAGAGGACGCTTCGAGAAGAATTAGTTAACATTGGACTTAGAAACGACCATACTATAGTCAGCTAGAAGGCAGCCCCGTGGAATTGTATTCCACATACTGATATTTCTTGAAAATGCATTTTGATCATGGAAGCTCCGTTTAGTTTTAGGTACACAGCGGCAGAAATAAAATACATAATAAATAAATACAGTGGTTGTAACTAGACTAGTTCTTGTTGTAAGTGTTTTACAGGAGGGATGCCACCATAGATGTTTGCTCAGTCGAGCACCTAGCATATATATAACGATATAGTAGAGAGAGACTAGCAGTGTCTACTCTGTGAGAACTAGGCTGTACAAAAGAGGAAGGAACTCCCCCACTGGGTTTCGAAGTAAGTCCTGCACTCTGTTAAGGAAGGAAAGAGTTCTCTGAGCGACACCTCCCCAGATGTGGCAACAGTACTCCTTCTTACATAAGAGTGGAAGACACTTTCTGGAGCGGTAAAAAGATCTAACAATGTTTGCAGCCACCTGCGCAACATATTTAATGTAAGTCTTAAATCATAACGAAGTTTTCCGCTTTCCCGAACCAGTAGCTTGCATACATCAGATAAACTCTTTAAACAGCTAACTGCTCATTTACAGAAATTAGGAAAAACATCACTATACATATTTATATGTATGAAGTTGACTTCCTTGACGTAAATCTAGAGCAAACATGAAACACACACGCACTCAACTATTAGCCAGGTGGTCTGCTACTGCAAGAGTGCACTCCCCGAAACGGGGTTCGGAGATGAGATGCACTACATACCGGAAGTACTATTGCCTAATCAAAATATTTCTGTATTGAATACTGTATATAGAGATATACTAAATCCCTAGGCGGCTAAATGATTTGTCTAATAGACGACCCGTAACGACTCGTCCTGATAAAAACTCATAAGTATCTCTTCTTACATCAGTCTCTCTCCGTCCCTTTCTCTCTCTCTTGATGTATAGAGTCCTCATTTTGCGACGGCATCTACTGAACACATACATCTCCACCATTATTTAAATGGATGATGGCATCAAGTATGCCCGGGGACAAGAAAACAAACGAGTAACATAATTATATTCAGAGTATTATACGCGTGTTTAACCTAGTGCGAATACCGGCGAAACACATTTTTCACGATTTTATGTATATATATATATATATATATATATATATATATATATATATATATATATATATATATATATATATATAATGAAATAAGTGATGAGACTAAAAATTGGAAAAAAACAATATTTATTGAATCATCAAGTAGCTTGAACAGGAAATATATAAATATGAATAAACTTTTTCCCACATTAACACATGGATTTTCGAAAGTGCAACCTTTTATTTTCAGAGGAGATGATAGGGATAAATAAGTAAAAAATATTGCTGTAAGCACAGATTTGAAAATATAAGAGAGTATACAAACATTCAAAACAACAACAAACAAACGTTACTGTACATATTGTTTTGTTTCAACTACTTGATGATTCTATAAATATTGTTCTTTTTCCAATTGTTATTCTCATCACTCATTTCATTTTTATTGGTATATCTCGTATATTAAGCATTGACTTTTTTAAGATAGAATTAATTTTAATATATCATTTTTTACATTTATTATCTCTCAATTTATATATATTTATATATATATATATATATATATATATATATATATATATATATATACATCAGATTTGTGTTTTCTATTTCAATATATCAAACAGATGATGTAGTCATTACTAATCAAAAGATCCCGGCAGCGTTCCATTCATTTACACTTTGTTGTCGAAGTCTCAAAGGTCTCATCTTTCGCAATTGATGTTTGCCGTGTAAACAAGGAGACGGCTATCAAGTGTTTGAACTGATTCACTTGCCTTTCAAGCTATGATTTTCAATTGACACGCCAACCAATGGATACTGGGTTATCATACTCCGGCTTTGAACTATTGTGGCAATGTGAATAGATGTGTCTGCCTGCGACGATGTGTGCGTGGTGATAGTAGAGTGGGTTGACTAATATTTTATGAAATAGTGTTATTCAGATGGGACAGTCTGATGGTGACAAGTCATCAGAAATCTCGGTTCATCATAATAGATAAATAGATATTTTGGTACGTTTCGGCGTATCAGATTCAAAACAGTAATAGTATACAACATTCTGAGACGGAATTGCATGAACTTATTCACAGTGATTAGAATAAGGAATCAAGAGAGCATTTCTGGGAACTATCGGATAACATATTTAATAGGAGTTGATATGTAGAATTGTGCATCTCTGGGCTGCACGGGAAGTTTTTTGGACTGACTTTACTAAACGTAGACGATTAATCCGGCTCACATTTCTCCGGCCCACGTTGTATTTTCGTGATTGCAAAAAGATGCAGATTGTTGCGATATGATCTGTTTCGACTCAGCCGGCGTGAAACAGACAAGGAATTAAATAGAAAATTCTCAAAAAACTGTTATAAACTAACAATCAATTAGTTTATTTACGGAACGTTGCCCCGATAAAACTTTCGCCAGACACTGGTGTGCATGTTACTAAAAATGAAACTCAGTTCTTCTCGCAAAGTTTGGTACGTAAAACTCTATAAATTCTTGTGTCTGAATTTCATTTCTTAGCGTGGCGAACCGACTAGAAGCCCACGCCAAAATAAGTGCTCCACGCAGCGCGAGACCAAATGGGACGATCGTTTTTCGCTGAGATCTGAATATCTCAGGCTTATATACAAATCGGTTCAATACTGGTGTGAGAACTAATCGATATTAGATTTAGTTAATTATTAAGTCTTTTACTAGCTTCCCATCTAAATTATATTAATTATCATTCATTTTCCAACTCAGACAAATGCACCTTAAACCTATCATTGGTCACCGGGCACAACTTATTAAATTCTCTTCACCATAGGATTAACATATTATATTCTCTAATTGAATCCAGGCATTTAATTGTAATTTTTCAACCCGTTTCTATTCTTAATCTTCGCTAAACTTCGGCACTATCAATTCGATAAATCTAATTCTTAAAGCTGGGTTGTTCTCATCTAAAAGATTTCACGATAAAAACCTATTCTCCTTTCGAACTAAATGTAAACTAATAATTTGACAATCAATTCATGTCATCATTAGTCATGGAGGGCAGATACATACTGTTAGATTTTAAGTTCTCTTTCCAGCAATATATTGTTGGCCCGTCCCGTCCCAACACCAAAATGATGTACAAGAACCTAACCATTGATCTCAGTTTCAATTTCATAGAAGGCCTGAAGATGATGTATTTCGAAAGAAATCGCAACTTATACATGTATGCGCATATGTAGTTAATAATGTTTGTATAAATAAAAGGAATTTATACTTGAATACAGCTCTACTGATCACTTTTGTATGAACACTTGAGTTTCCTTGGATTAATATCTAACAAATAACAACAATACAATTATTACGAGATAAAAACATATACATTTTTACTTCTCGCCGCTCACGATACAAGGTGGCCATTTTTAATATTTAATAAGAATATTTCCATGTAACAACTGCCTTTGGCCTCAGTTTGGCGCCTCAAAGTATTTCAGATACTTCTGTGTTTTAGAGAGAATTTCTTATCTAACGTGGTCATTTTTTATCTCTTGCCGAGGCTTGCAAAATGTATATAAGACTTTTATGAGAATGCAATGCCTGACGCCTCATTCTTCTGATAGCCGGGACACAAGGTTAGATTATTCTCTCACTCACTCGACACACAAATATTGTTAATGGTTCAGCCTACAGTCACAAATAGATTGACTTATGTTTGTCCAGACCTATACCGACAAACCTGTGGACTAGCCAAAAAATATCAACTATTCCCATTCGATTTACTAAAATTGTGATGATCAAGATTTGGGTTTGATCTCACCCAAATCTTTAGAAATACTTTCTCCGTTTTCATATTTTAAATATTATTTTCTCTTATTATTTGTCTTGGCGTGCATTCATCACATAGTGTTACATATTAATCTATATAATAATACACTGAGACATTTCCTGTTCGTGCATATATTATCATGTTTCACACATATGTAAATATGAGATAGTTCGATATGCAAAGAGAGTGATTAAATATGAATCTGATGTCGCTAATCTAAACAATTCAGATTTTACCTATTTCAAAATATTTTTTTTTCGAAATCAAATTTCGTCTTCTTCCTATCGACTTAAACAGTACAATATTAAATTAATACATTCGAAAAAAGTGACATTCATTTCGTTGATTTGGATAATATTTATCTGACAATGTTTTACGGTAAAAAGCCAGAGAATATTTATTGTTTCAAAAAAATTAAATTACTACAATTTTAAATATTTTCTATTTCTTTTTATTACAACGAATCACCTCTTACTTAGAGGATCAAAGGTTAAGTGACAGGTGGACGGTGATACACCAAGGGGATTAGTAACAAGAAATGTAATAAAAACAAAAACAAAAACTACAAAAATATTAAAACCACAAAACGATATATATATATATATATATATATATATATATATATATATATATATATATATATATATATTAATAAATATGAGACTAAAAGTATACTTTCAGAGAATTGAACCTATAGTGTAATGGTTTAAGTTCAATCTACGAGATTGAGCTGTTATAAAAATAAAAGAAGGAAGAGAGATCAAAATGTAGGTATAACAAATCTCTGATGATAAGATTTTAATTTTTGAAAAGCCGGGCTTAAGGTAGGAAAAATACAGATGTGTTTTTCGAGTTCATCTTGAATTATACAATTGAATATGAAATAGATTTGTCATCCCCATATCCATATCTTCCTTCCTTCATTTTATATATATATATATATATATATATATATATATATATATGTATATATATATATATATATATATATATATATATATATATATATATATATATATATATTTATGAATCCAATGTTGAGAATGTCAACTAGGATTATGAAAACGTGCTCAATAGTATACATGCTTCTTTATATAATATTTTGTATTCATACAGACATGGACAAAAACAGCTACATTGGCATGTTAATGTTATCGATCAATAGTTATTAAAAACTAAGATCTCATCAGGAGGAAAAAGTCTTATCTTTCACTCAGATGTTCATATTTAGTAAAAATAATCATATTCAAACCCGGGAGATCACATGGTAAAACTCAAAACAATTGGACAACCGTTTATGAGCTTAGCTGAAGAATGAAACTATTAAAAAGTTCATTTATTTATAAAATATTTTCAAAAATTTATATTAGGAAGTGTGGTGAGTAAAGAGCCAAGAATAGGGTGGTTGCTATGCCGGGTTTTAAGGTTTGAACGAAATGTACGTGGGGTTAGGAAATGAAGCAATCTTTTTATAATTGGGATTATGTATCTGTCTGTCTGTCCGTCTGTCTCTATCAGAATAATATTACTATTTACTTAGTCTGCCAGCCTCTATATATACAACTACAAAAACCGCCGTAAACACTATGCGCATTGCTCAATTTACATAATTAATTGGTTTTAAACATCTAATAAATTAGTATTCGCAAATATACACTCATGATTGGTTTCTTCAGATTTCCACATGTATTTACGCTATTTTGCTCGCTAATAATCTTACTTATATATTATAATTATTTTATTATTTATATATATACAGGAAATGAGTAAAGTAGTTGATATATCTATTGCGAAACTGGTTAAACATCCAGCGTTAATCCATTGAATTGGTTACCTCCCTCTGGTTATAAAGTATGGACGCAAGACGGCCCCGTTATTTAAAATGTAAACAAAACCTGGAATTTACCGTGTTAATTTTACTCTGACTTTTTTGTTAAAACGTTCTGAGTTTGTTAATTTTCTTAATCTTATCAGCCATTATGTTTTAAAACACTAATTCACTGAATGAAATCGTTTAATTAAAATAATAATTTATTTAAACATTACTATTTAAAAACACGCACCCACACACACTATAATGAATTTAGTTTAGGTAAACTTTTTCGTTTCGAGAGCATTTAAAAAAAACTATTCGTGTTAACTCTATTTTCATTATAGGTGCACCTTTTCTTCCGATTCGAAAAACTTCCAATATTATCATCTTTTTACAACCTTGACTGTGTTTATGATTTCAGCTTTTATTTAAAAACTGCTTTTATCATTCCGTGTTTTATTTATCAACATAAAAGATGTGATTTTTTTTCTTTTCTGCCAACGAAAAAATTAACACATTGTACTGGAAAACTATACAACTGATTTTAGAATAAATTGTTTAATTAAAAAAAGGTCATTAAACAAAAACCCACACCCACACCCACACATTCTAATGAATCTAATTTAGGTAAACTTTTTTCCCGATAGCATTTACATAACTAATTGTGTTCACTGTATTTGATTTATTGGTGTTTTTTCACTGTAGGACCCGCGTTGACTTTGACCCCGTCGTTAGGGTTAGGGTCAGAGTTAAAGTGGGGGTTAGAGTTAGGCTTTAGAGTTAGGGTTCGGGTCATGGTCACAGGTAGCGCGGGCACTACAGTAAAGGAGTACCGATTTTTTATTGTTTTATTTAAGGTACATTTTTTTCCGATTTGAAAAATACAGTTCGCTGTATTTAGTTTTTTTAAATTGTTGATTTTAACAATTTTATTGAATCAAATTGTTTAATTAAAATAATAATTGATTTAAAAATAACTATATTAAAAAACACACACATTCTAATGAATTTAATTTAAATAAACTCCTACTCGAGAGCATTTAAATAACTAATCGTGTTTACTGTATTTGATTTTTTTACTGTTTCTCTTTTTTAAAATTTTATTTTTAATTAAAAAACATTTATATGTATAGGGGAGGATAAACAAAATTGGGTGGCGGTTAAAATTGTTTTTAACTTTTCTTAACTAAAAATATTTTTATGTATGGGAAAGGGTAAAATAAAAAATTGAGGGAGGTGCAAAATTTTGTTTTTCTTTTTGTTAAACTAAAAATATTTCTATTTATAGGGGAAGGTTAAAATAAAAATCGGGGTGGGGTCGAAAAAATGTTTTTCTTTATTTTCAAATAAAAATATGTTTGGTCATAAACAAAGAACATCAATGTCTAACCACCCAAGAAATATGACTGGGGCTCCATCGGTTTACGCGCGAGCGTTCATTTCTGACGTGGCAGCCTATCAAAAATATGCGACCTGAGAGAGCATATATTTGCTAGTAATAATAATAATAATAATAATAATAATAATAATAATAATAATAATAATAATAATGATTATAATAATAGTAAGAATAAAAATGATAATAATAATGATAATAAAAATAGTAATGTGTTTATCTTATATATTCTATACGGATACATATTGATCGCGAACATACCCACACACACATGTGCACTCCTTAGATGTCAAGATTTACAAAATAAATGATTTGCTTATTATAGCAATGGTAATAATAATAATTATAAGTATTATTATTACTATTATCATAATAATAATAATAATAATAATAATAATAATAATAATGATAAAGCATAATAATAATAATAATAATAATAATAGTAATAATAATAATAATAATAATAATACTACTACTACTACTACTACTACTACTACTAATAATAATAATAATAATAATAATAATAATAATAATAATAATAATAATAATAATAATAATAAACATATATATTAATGATAAAAATAAATATAACATTCAGGGGGTCTTCGTAATCATCAAAATAATTACAACTATATGTGGTGTGCATGATAAAACCGATAGACAAGATTAGCAGACACAGTGATTTC
>OY744522.1:125657686-125805186 GCA_963556195.1 Sepiola atlantica
TATAAGTGAAAGTACTGTAAGTGTCTAAATGCGTGTGTATATATGTATAATAATGTGTGTCTATATATATATATATATATTATATATATATATATATATATATATATATATTTATATATATATATATATATATATATATATATATATATATATATATATATATATATATATATATGCCGGAATCTGTATATGATATATTTAAATAAGTAGATATTAATATGCGAGTTGTGTTGAGCAGTTACAATAAACACATACTTAGAGAATTAAATAACCTTGTCTGATTCGATATCAGACCTTATTGTCCATCGTTTCGGGGTTTAGCTATTTCTGCCTGCATATTTCAGAACATCAAATTATCGAAAATCCCCACCAACGCGATGCCAACGGAAAAGCTCACCCACTCGACCCCCATTCACACCGCTACCCACCCGTCTCCTCTCTATTCCGCCTGCCATCATTGAATCTTGTCATTCCCTGATGTCTGGTCATATTTTTCGCGGGCACCGACCACGAATCAAATCATCGGCTTTTCATTTCCATAATGGCGTTGCCTGCACCGGCGTCATCTGATTTGTCCTATCCTCGAAGCGGGGTTCCCGGATCTATCAATTTGATTTACTTCGGCTGGATTTGCGGGTGTCCTTTCCGCGATGTGCGTATTGGATGGGGTCCCAATATCCTGCCTGAAACCGCACTAAGGAACAAGATAGTGTATGAACGAAAAAAAGTAATATGGCTACCAGCGGTGTTTCTACTTTCATCATCTAAATGATCAAATAAAAAAAAGAAAGGAATACAATAGTCATCTGATAGCTTTTGCGATTTGTTCGGTGGCAAGCGTCATGGATGCTTTCTGAAAATATATTTGACAATTTTAAGACATTGAAAGGGGATTGATCGGCATTTAAAATGCGGATACGAATAAAACAATATTAAGTAAACTATTAGTTTTAATGTGTCGGATTGTATTACAAGAAAGTAAATAAATTAAAATAAATAAAATTAAAAAAATTGCTCTAGTAAATTATTGCTCTTTAATTTTGTTTACTAATATTAACCTACAAACGATGCATATTGTTACTAAAACGTAATAGACTACTATGAATTAGGGGACTTATATGTGAGGAGTTTTGCAGCGAAATTTATGTTCACATTTCATTTATATTTCTTCATGTTTGTAGTCAGGGAAACCTGAAGCAGAGAGTGAATTCCAAATTCAAGAAATCAAGATGGGTAAGATTGTGTTTGTTATCAGGTTTGTCGGAATTGATTATGTCGAAGAGGAATCAGTGCAGCAAGTTCAGCGGAGTACAATTCAGTAAAATACTTGTAATACAAGAACAGGGGTGCAACATTGCGGCGATGTGAGAAGGATCCAACTTTACTTGCAGCAGCCTTGACATAGTCGTCTATGCATTTTTTAACATTCATGTTATCTGTAAATGTTAGGGCAAGGAGTTTAAATAAAAGATTATGAGGTAGAATGTTATTAGCCATATCGATGTCATGCTCTGTGGAAATTATATTCGTGTAAACTTGTGTGCGTGATGTTTTTAAAAAGATACTGTCGTTGACAATGGGATTGACTGTGTCAAGAGCAAATCGATACTATTTCAGGTATAATAATTAAGTAAACGAGAGTTTGCTAGCAAATCGAGTGTATGATATATTGTAGAATTTCTGTTGGAGTAGTAACCTTTAGAAGTCCAGGGTCAGAGAGGGACACTGACAGGAGTTATGCAAACCACATGATTCCCGTTGAAAGCCCCTTTCTTTCTCTCGTAGTTAGCAATATTTAACTGATATAAAAAAGACGCGTGTGCGTGATGCCCACGAAATGGAGATAACACGCGTCGGGCAGCTGATGTAGTGAGACTTTATATATGTCGATGTCTCTCTCCCTCTCTCTCCCTCTCTCTATCTCTCTCTCTCTAACATACACACACACACGCATGCGAAGTAAACCTGTTTTCCGTGTCCGTCCTTTTAAATACACCTTGTATAAACTAAACAACCAATGTCCGCGTTTGTTCATCAACGGACAAAAAAGCAACATGGGATAATAGTGACGGCGACGGCGAAGAAAAGATCAGCCTGTGTGCGAAAAGGATGTGATGAACCTATCGGTAATACGTAATGTAACATATATATATATATATAACATATGCTACACTAACCCTTAACGTGGAAGTAATGTCTGGAAGGAGTGTATCATGATTAACGAGGATATACAACACTACCCCACCCAATGAAATAAGTAATGCCTGAAAAGATGTTTTCATAACAACATACACATACTACACTACGCCTAACCAAAACCAGGAGTTAATGCCCAAGAAAGGGCAGGTAATATTATAAGGAGGATATTCTTACAGCGGAACATATACTACACTACTACATTTAATTGAGCATTGGAAGATAGTACACTACATTTAAATATTATAGTAAAGTTAATAAAACATGAAGAGCATAATGGTATATTTCAGCTTCTGACCGATATATATAAAAAATATTCGTTAGTAATATATATATATATATATATATATATATATATATATATATATATATATATATATATATATATATATACGTCACCTGTCACTAAAGCGTAAGAGAGCTACTATGAATTAGGGGACTTATTTATCGGGGCATCCTATGTGAGGAGATGTGCAGCGAAATCTGTGTTCACATTACAGTTATGTTTCTTCATTTTTGTATTGTCAGGGAAACATGAAGCAGAGAGGGAGTTCCAAAGGCTAGCAGTTCAAGAAAGAAGCTATTAAAATAGGAGGCTTTTCGTCTTTAAAAAATATATTTATAAATAATGCCTATTTAAGATTTAATACTCTTGATAGTAAAGCTTTATTTGAAATTTCGAGATTGTTGCCATCCTACGATTAAGTAAAGTTCGCTGGAGCGTTGAACACTATCGCCAGTATAGCGCTTGCACCCGCTTCTCGGGTAAGTGTACATTAATTTCAATTACTGTATATGGGGATTCCCCGCGGCCGTGTTTGTTTTGTCTAAGGCTCATCATTCTAGGCTTAATCTACGAACTTCGTTCGAACCCATGAGACTACTTGCAACCGTCACTCCTACAATGATAGGGGTAGAAACCCCGAAACAAAGTCGTCTGTAGGTATAAAACACTTATATATATATATATATATATATATATATATATATATATATATATATATATATATATATACGGTGTCGCCCAGGAAAGTAGATCAATTCTAAGAAATTCAATGCTTCAAGTTTAACCTATTGAATTACATACTGCTAATGAGTGTCTGACGCTACCACAGACTCCACGATGTTAATACAACATGCACAGTAAAGAGCACAAATCTGTGATGTGTTTGTTTCGGGGGGAGGCTAGGTGTTTAATGTATAACGTATATACGCATTTCGTTATTAAAAACTGTAATTAAAGACATCAAAACCATTAAAATAGTACTGTTTTTTATCAGTCTAATATACAGGGTGACCCAAAAGTAGGTTTACAGTTATCATTTAATATTTGAAGTTTTTTAACTAGGTTATTCGAAAAACTTTAAATAGGTTAAATATTATTATATAATAACTGTAAACCTACTTTTGGGCCACCCTGTATATCATGGTTTACCCGTGTTTATATTTTATTAATTATATATTAGTTTCTAACGACCTTTTCGAATAAAAATTAAAAGGGCAGCCTATTTCAATGAAACTATGGCACATCTCTGAAGCATGTCACACATACTTTTAAAATAAATAATTTGTATAAATACATATATATATATATATATATATATATATATATATATATACATATATATATATATATATATATATATATATATATATATATATATATTCAACGTAAGTTTGTATTACGGGATAAAACCTCCGGAAACTCCGTACTGTTTTTAAATAATTGAACTATTTAGTTATAATACAAGTGTTATAAACAGAAACATAGCATGGCTACACATCCACGGACATGTTTCAGGCTTATTTTAATAAGTTAAACCCTCCTTAGGCCTAAAAATATGTCCGTTTTGTAAGTTTTTCTATTGAATATGAAGGAACATTAAAATCTGATAGTGTTCCGTGACTAGATAAAAATATTTTTTTTTAAATACTGTTAAAGTTTTCTTAATGTTAAAATTCAAACAGTTCATGGTTAAGTAGCTTAAGAAATTTACCTGTCCGCGTCGCTCTTTTGAAGTGGGTCAGATTTGAATGATGACAGAGGGTGAAACAGGAGTATATCTTTGATATATGAAATCACACACGAGAAACATACATATTTTTCACAACGGACGTATATCATTTGCAGAGGGTTCGCCATTCATGAGTCGATGAAATATGCTAAACAATTATCACTCTATAATTGATCTAAAAGAGAAAAATAGGAAAAATATTTTGTTTACCCGTCAATTTAACGAAATAGTCGAAACAAACGTAGACAAAAATAATCAACCCTCATTTATCTCGCTATATGGAATATTTAACAAACATATCTTCAAATTAAGTCACAGTTATAGTGATAACTTTAAAACAAATATCAAACACACTACAAAAGTAATGTAGTAAGGAACAATAAGATGAATACAACCCCAAAGCAAATTAAAATGTTAAAGTAATGACTATTAGAAACTAATAATTAAATGAATTTGTCACAACAGAAAAGTGTTTTTCACCCTCTATAATTTACCAAGCACTCATCACAACACCAATAAATCCAACGTAAAATCAATTGTATATAGGCATCGCGAGAAATAACATCAAAGGAATATAAAAAGAAACTACAGATGCCCGTTTCATTGTCATAAATATAATGCTAAAGAAACTTCACTTGCGTAACATTTCTGGAATCTAACTACAAAAGGAAACACTAATTGTTAAGCGCGACACTATTAGAAAACTAGCATATGCAGATCCCTAAACGCACTCTAGTACCTTTGTCTCAATGAAAAAAATGAGATAATCAGATTTAGTGACGAAGCTTCTGAAGAAATAACATGAAACTTCGATTAATTGTTGACAGAGTAAGTTATATATTCTTAGTAATTTGCATATAACCCCCCCAATCTATAAAACTCCTACTTAAACTAGATAAAACTAGTAGTGATGAATACAACATTTAATCTAATGAAATATTTTCGAATTTAAATCCTACTTACTAATATGGACGCTTTTCCACCGTTATGTATTTTTCTTCTACATAATCTACGCTATTTTCTTTGATATATTTGTATTTGTTGGCATATGGTTGTTATTACATATATATATATATATATATATATATATATACATATATATATATATATACATATATATATATACATATATATATACATATATATATGCATATATATATACATATATATATGCATATATATATATATATATATATATATATATATATATATATATATATATATATATATATATATATATATATGCATGTTTGGTTAAACAGTAGCGCCAGCTTCTGATAATTTATTTTTGGATTCGTTTTTTTGATTCGTCGCACGACCGATTTGGTATTGTCGTCCATGTTGTATAAACAATCGCCATATTTTCGCGAACGTTTTCGACCGACGTCGGTAATCTTCGGGCGGATGGATGAGCATGCAAAATAAAATTTGGTGAATTTATTTAAGAAGACGCTTTTAAAAAAACATTTAAATACCACTTCACCAACACTTAAACATACCTTCGTCCCCCTCATAACGAGCATGGTTGATACTAGGTGTATTTACTTGAATAAACAACGCTCCATTCGCAGTTCGCGAAAATATGGCGATGTTTTATACAAAATGGACGACAATACCAAATCCGTCGTGCGACGAATCGAAAAAAAACGAATAACAAATAAATAAACAGAAGCTGGTGCTATTGTTTAACCAAACATGCATAAGAGAAGGAATGTTGCCTAATTACACAAATATATATATATATATATATATATATATATATATATATATATATATATACATATAAATAATACGTATACATGTAATGTTTTGGGCAAGCTATTCTGAAATTAATGGTTAAACTTATTTGTTTAGTGGCATGCAACGCAGTATGGTATGTAGCCTGATTTGTGGCTTATTTTCTTTTTATCGGCTGCACGTTATGGAATTGAATACCTATGCACTTAGTTATGTTACTTTTACACATGGGGGTATATTTGATGCATTATTATTGGTAGGAGTATATTTAGTGATGTATGTATATTTTTCGACCTGTATGCAGGTGCTTGCGTGCTATCAAACGTATGTGATTATATAAATTGATTTTATAGATTTCTTGAAAGGATTTTAATCTATTGAGTGAGTTATTTGTCTTATACCATATATATATATATAGAGAGAGAGAGAGAGAGACATATATATATATATATATATATATATATATATATATATATATATGTATGTGGGTGTGTGGGTGGGTGTGTGTGTTCGGATCTGTAACATATATCATGTCAGCATTGACTTTTTGCCCAGACTTAATGAGTTGATATTAGATGTTCACCATTCACCACTTTTATGTTGATACGTAATCATAACCTTGAAATGGGGACAAAAGATGTGTGTCTATTGATGAATAATTCCAGTTGTGCATGTCTAAGGCTTTGGCTGGTAAGGAATTAATCACGTGCTTCGAGTTTGAAAGACAAAACAGGAAAGAGAAAAAGGAAAATAAATGCTGTGTTTGGGGTTTATAATACACGCAAATATTCGCAAGTTAATAATTATTGCGCTAAGATTTGTTTTAAAAAACTGTTGAACAGAACTTGTGTCTAATTGAGAGTCGATAAGTAAAGACAATATTTGCTGAACAAAAGGATAAATAAAGCGAACTTTAACTCTTTGTGTATTTACAGTGAAATGTATGCGATTAGTATTCTATATTTGAAATGAAAAGTATATTTACTTGATATAATGTTTAACTTAAGGCAGATATTTAAGCCACTATTTTTTATCTTTAGTTGTATGTTATTAAAAATAACAGGCCTCGTCAAATATCCCTATCAGATAAATATAAGTATAGCATTCACCAATTTCCTTATAAATACTGGCGGATGAACTCTGTTACGTTGGCTTAAATCGTTCGACTCCGGCTATCCTCTCCTAGGACAGTTGTAAAATTAAAGAAGCAATAAATATGACCGAGATGACAATAAAATCGCCGAGCAATGGCACTTGTTCATCGCAATCACCAAAATAGCTGGCATCGCACCGGATGTTTTGACTTTTATACGACACATGGGTAAAATATATTGGTGACAGCCATCAAGTCGTTTTAAACGATGCATCACCTAACAAGATACGGATCGATAATACATTGTCTGCTTAAAAGTAGAAATATTGTCATATATTGTTGATCTTGGAGCAACACTTCACCTTCAGAAGATGGGTAGAGATCAAGGTTCACATGTAAGACGTGTGAGAGTTCGAGGACGCTGTAAGCGACAAGCACCACGTTACCGAATTCTGAGAAATGTTGAACTGTGGCATTAATAGTAGTCAATTAGAAGCTGAAAATAACATGTTGTATATTGAGGTGGTCTTTAACGATACAGGAATATTGAGTATGTTCAAGAAACGGAATGTACAAAAACTGAAATATCGTTAATTAGTTTATTATGAGCTAGTCCGAATTCGTTTAGAAGCAAGACCAGCACAGTTAATAGCATGTACGCTCTTAAGAATAGCCGGATGTAAAATGTATGTATCTTGATCAGTCTCTCTGCCCGAATCAGGTACAGTAGATATAAAATAAAGCAACTTCTAATTGTTAGTACACATGTATTGTGTCTTACTTAAGTACTTTACTACGATATGGGTGGACCATATATTCTAAATGTATCACTATCAGGCAATCCAACACAATGTCAACGAACTGGGCACGTAAATATTATGTTATCTTTCAATAAGTTTTAGACTATCATCATCACCATCGTTGTGCGAAAAAGTATACAACGAAAAGATGTTTTAAAATTTACTCCGAAATAATAACTATTGGTAATAAACATGCTGATGATAAAATCACTGGTTATGTGCATTACACCTCATCAAAAGTTAAAGTCTAATACATGGGATCACGTAAAATTGTCAGCAAAATAGGAAGGTTATGAGGCATGCTATACGTGTAGGTATGTGCCTGGAGGATAGACATCACGTGGGGTTTGGTCGAATGTCGTTAAGCATGAGGAGTTTAAATGATGTAATAATTTGGCATCCAACAATTGATGCAAGCAGTTTCTTCAATGTTTCAGCAATTCTGCGCCTGTAAACATGTTCTTAAAAGTCATCCGAGCTGTGCTGTTTTCTGACATTGTAGGAATCTCCATGTGTGTTAGAACATGGAGATCAGTTGCTAGATGTCAGTGCTTCCATACATTAAAACTGAGAGTGTCAAGTGTATGGTAGATGCTGCTCGCTTTGGTGCATGTATCTGAACGGTTTTAAGACGGCCACTGTTCTGAACAAGAGGAATATTTCAGATTGCTGATGCGAATTATAAGTGTGGCTGTAGCATAGCTTTAACCAGTTGTGAAAAGTTACATTAATCTCTCTCTTCTCTCTCTCTCTCTCTCTTTCTCTCTCTCTTCCTGTCTCTCTCTCTCTTTCTGCATGAAGAATATATCTAATATAATTGAGAAACAAATATATTTTGGGTAGGAATGAGTTGTGTCAATTATTGAGAATTAAATGCCAAACTTTTTGCAAAGAACTTATGCTGATGAGAGCGACCGACTTTCAGAATATGCCTTAAACTACATTAAGTTATATTTATATATGTGACAGGGAAATTGTCAAATTCATCAAGAACATTGATGCCAGCAGAACAACTGGTCCTGAAAACTAAGGAATCATATGCTGGAACTTGTTCCCATCATTACAAAGTTAGTCAATCATTGCTTAAATGTTAAATGCTTTCCATATTTTGTGTACCCCGTATTAAAAAATACGGGTTATTAGTATTCTGCATTTCAGTACAGACCAATCAGTCATATATGTCATGCGTAAGTTGTTCTAATCTCTCACCTGTCAAGGTATCATTCGTCTTAGTAAAAAACAGTTTTTCTGACAAGCAATATGGATATCATACTGATTTACTATCGCATAGGATCAGTGAATCACTCTATGGGGGTGTTTGTTTCCAGTGTAATAGTTCTCGACATCTTAAAGGTTGTTGGTATAGTCTTGCACAAAGGGTTGCTTCATAAACTTACTAGATATGGTGTATATTGCAATGTTTTTTCTGCCATTAAATATATTCTCTATGATACCTATATATAAGTAGCTCCCGATGAGTAGAAATCGGAAGCACATAGTATTAACGCCAACGTGCCTAAATAATATTTACTTGACTCAACCCTTTTCCAAAACTCTAGTAGTGATCTTCAAAATCGTATTTTGAGATCATTCGCTGACATTTACACCGACTACCCAACTGGCTATGGCAGATCTTGAACAGGTAGTTCTGTGGGGAAAGGTTGATTTGTTAATTAAACACCTCTAATACCAAGGTTTTCTCATTTCACCGCCAACGGTTAAATCGTTGCTTTGCCCGAGTGGATATGAACTACATTTCGTTTTGATAAGCTCCATGTATTCTATGTCTAATATGGAACACTTATATCCATATCTCTATAAAAGGTTGATGAAAAATGTTGGAATAATTCAACCGCTCAAGAAAGTATCTGATTCTTAATATTATCCTGTCCCTGTATTAGAGTTAAATATGTCCTTAGATCGAGTACTGGAATCAGTTCTGGAATAAGTGTCGTTCAGAGCACTCGTTTATGCTTTGACAAAATACATAATCAACTTGGTAATCTAGTGGGTAATGATCTATTCTGGTCTTTACATCACCTTTCTCAGAGAAGACACGTTGCTGGTAGGTATTCAATTAAAAAACACAAAAACTATAACTAAATTATATATATATTCTATTAAATATCCGTGGGAGTTGTTTGTCCTGTTTCTTATCTTTTTTGTTGTTCACCCTGCAAAATGGACGACGTCATAAGGGATGACGTCATCAAGGATGATGTCATAAATGATAACCTAACTATAAGATACTAAGCACAATGGGTAACGTTATAACAGTAGATGGCATAAAGTAGTACATCACTAAAGGACCGCGTCATGCATTAAAACAGAGACGGAGAAACATCGTTTTATCTAGGCAACACGTGACTCCACAATAGTAAATTGTCATTGCTACTACTACTAATTTTTGTAATATTATAACTCATACTACAAATACTACTATTACTACTTTTAAAAGTAAAAGCAATTGTACATTTGCAGTAATTACTCTAGTTAAAGCGTTATATACGGTTGGTAGTAATATTACAGGTAATAATAGTAACAATGGATACGTGTGGATTTTGAAATGTTTAATGAAATTGCATTAAATGTTGCATGATAAGTTTTGGTATACCAGAATACACAGTTAAGGACATTTAAGATGATATTCGAATGAAGTCACACATCTCTCCACAGGATATTAACTACATATCTATATCTATGAAATTTAAGTCACACAGTATAAAGATAGAAACTTATTCAGGAAACTGACAATCGTCTAGACAGACAACGATGCATGTATACAGTTTAACAAGACAGGAATTTCAATCAGTCATAGTTGGAAGATAGAACGGCGCTATTAAAACGTCTGTACATTAGGCTCTAGTTCAAAAATATAATTATGTATCTTGTTAACCCGCTGTCGTTTTGTTGGTGTTTGATAGTTCACTCAAGAAACAGTTAAAAAAACGCATACAATTATTATTTCATTTTACAAGGTGTCATTGTATGCAATAACAGGATTCGTTTATTACTACAACATCTGAAAATACTAAATTGTATGCTTACAAGTGCGCGCGTGTGTGTGGTTATAAGTCAATGGCGATGAACTGCTTTGTGTGTACCTGGCTTTAACGTAAATTCGTCGTCTATGATCTTTCGCTCTGTACTTTTACGTCTCATTTCTTTACCTTTCTCTCTTGTTTGCTGTCTATCTGTCTGTCTAACATTTATCTATATCGCGTATGACCTGATTCATGTAAACAAGATATTGCTTATTTGCTCTACTCACGACACAAAATATGATTCTAATCGCAATTTGGACACCTCTGCATTGGTCAAATTTTGTGGATTCTATTATTTTGACAAACTCTAATAAGCTAATCTGTCCATTGTGCACTTACTGACGTTATTGAAATTCCTAATACAAGCTAATTGCGTTTTACACATTTGTCTGTTTTATTTTCATAGTAATGAGTTTGTGTATGTAAATTTATGACTAAATTATAAGTCATACTGAATAGATTTAGTATCACAAACAAAAACGTGTCATAGAATAAAGGTGAGTTTAATAGACACTATATTTAGGTTGTCACGAGAAGAGCGTGTTTTATAAATAGTAATACGTATCATATGATTCTGGAAAACCCATTTAAAAATATGTTTTTGAAACACAAGCTGACAGAAAATAATGCTGACATGATTTACTGAGTGGATTTCTTTAGATAATTATCTTTCATAAATTAATTATGTTCAATTTTTCAATTGTTTTTCTCATGGAATTCGCTCCAGACAAAGCATCAACGAGCTAATCATAATGGCATAAAGGTAAAATCAATAAGACACACTAAGCATACAATAGACCCCACTTATTCTTGTATTTGCAATATCTTCTTTTCTCGGACTTGTCTATGCATTTGAGATGCGTCTCATCAATTATATTAGATGCAACGTTCGTCGTTTATCACGCTTGAACCTGATATTTTAATGAACGAATAAAAATTAACGGTTGGTGTGTTTTCGTATTTAGGTCATCAGGAATAAAAATAATTATCTATATGTGAAAAGTGAAATTACTTACGTCATTCTATGATTGTAAATGAATGTTCGTGCGAACACCGGTCAAGCATGATTTTCCGTAATTTTTATGATGTATGTATACCCTTTCATTTTCTTTGCATTAATCACAAGCTAGGCGGGACCCGCAATATTGGATTTGTTGTCTGTACTTGGCGACATCACAGGCTAAGTTCGGATGAAGGTTGGTAAGAAAGAGATCATTGTCCAGGACGTCTACCCATTTGATCACCGCCCTTTCCCTCGGTCGCTTTTTCGCTATTTCCAATGTAAAGGCAAGTTTAAGCATGGGTTTATCGTCGACCTTTAGCACATGTACGAACAATCTGAGCCGCCATTGTCTCATTCTGACATCGATTGGCGCGATTACGTATCCCCTTCGGATGCCGTCATGTGTTATGGTGTATGCACACTAGTAGTAATATAATCGTGAAACTCGCCGATTGAATTCACACATTGTAATCATCATTGTTTCTGTTTTAAAATAGTGTTTTCCTAAAACTCACGATGAACATGAAGTAATCATTGCAGTACATTGTAGAGTGATTTAGTTAATTAAATGGCGACTTTTTCATGAATAAATTATTTGCAATATGCCAATCGCCTTTATCTGGATAATTGCATTATCTGTTTTTTTAATTATTTTTTGTTCGTTTGTACGTTTTATATTATTGCCAAATCATTAACCAATAGCGATTGATGACGACTCTTGAGAAACCATTTCCATACGTTCCGAAACAATGGAACATGTCTTTCGAAGGAGGTTTCCTTATTTTCTGCAATAGTCGATTAAGAACCAAAGTCTATATTTCTCAAGTGGCAGTCGAATACTTGTCTTTGAGGATAACAAAATAGATTAGATATTCTTACGATGCGCATATCCGATCTGCGCGTTTCGCGATGTAAATAACATTTATAACTAAAGCGTAACAGACATATATAAATACTATCTCATATATAAGGTAGGTAGATACCTTCCTCCTACGACAAGATGTTGCACAATGCCAGAATGTGGGGCTAGAAATGGCAGTGCACTAGAAATAGTGCATTCAACCCCCTAATACCTGAGCAGCCCCGTCGGAATTCATTGGTAGAGATGCCCAGGCGATTGTTGATAAATAACCTCTTCTCAAAGAGAGAAAGGAAAGCCTGAGATGGTGGACATACTCGGGCTGATCAGAACAATAACTCAGCTCATCATATCAGGGCAGGTGTTAACACAGAGATACACTCTCTTAAACCGGTTGTCGAGTATGTATCCTCGAGTGTAACGCAGTATAAAATAAATTATTCGATATATAAGCCCAACAGTCAAAAACTGTTTTATAATCAAGTATGAGAGACAGACAAGAAATATTTTAGACCTAAGCATGACAGACGAACGAACATGCCATTTGAACTGTAAGCCAGGTAGATGACGACACCTTGAACTTGATAAACCAACGAAAATTCCGATAACAGTTTTAATGTGACATAAAGATAATAAACATCTCGGATTTTCTTTTTAACATGGTTCACTCCAAACAAGGCAGGTCGCCACTGCAGACGTAAGGGACTACTGATAAAATTGTGATTTTTTTTTTGGGGGGGGGGTCAAACTAAACTGTAAGCTGCGCAGCGAGAGCTCTATTTACATTAGTTATACATTTTTGCATGGCAGTACCGTCAGGAAACAGGGAGAAGGCAGGAATTTCCAGAGTCCAGCAGCACAAGGAAAGAAGCTTTTGGAGTAGAAAGCTCTACGGCATCTGAGGACCTCCACAGTGAATGGATGGGATTTGGAAGAGTGTCGAGTTGGTCTAGTGGATTTACGTCGTGGGGTTACCAGAGCAGTAAGCACATCAGAGCACAATCCATTGAAGTACTTGTAAAACATGCACAAGGAAGCAACACTGCGGCGATAGGACAGGGGCTGGAGCCTGGTGGATAGTGATGGACCTATTTAGTTGGCGACTCTTTCTTGGACGTTGTCAAAGAGGAGGAGATAAGTGGATGATGCCACAGCCCAGATGTGGCAACAATACTCCATGCGTGGGCGGATGGTGGCTTTGCAGAGATATAGGATAATATCAGGTGTAAGAAGTTTACTAAGACGGTAGAGGGACCCCACCTTCTTTGTAGCAGCCCTGACAATGTATTACATGTATGTATCTCAATTCATGTTATTTGTGAAAGTTAGGCCGAGGAGTTTTAATAATGAACTCTCAGATAAGGTGTTATTTGCCATGACAATCGGTTGTTGAAGAAGTTTTTTGTAGTTATTGATCGAAAATAGCTTTGTATTTGCAGCATTAAAAGTTACCATCCATTTTTGACCCCAATCACTTGAAGCTTCTTGTACTCAACGATTTTATCCTATGCGCCACGCGTCTATGTTAACCATAACTCTGATTGTTACCGAGTTCGACATGAAGATTATTGAGTTTAGAAAGTTGGGACTGAATTAGGTCCGAAGGTAAATCAGCCGGCGCATTGCAAAAATAACAACTTAGGATGAGAATAGTAGTCTGAATAATTCAAGTAATAAATAGTAAATGTTTAAAACTTCAATGTGAAAGATTTTTTGTTTAAACTTAAACTTTGCCGACCACCAAAATGCTATTTCGAACTTACATCTGACAGATTGGCGAAAACATCTGTCTGCCTCAAGCAGAACCGATTTATAACTATAGTTTAAAGGTAAGCGTAAGAGAGAGACGAAAAGGTATTTTGAAGCGGGACAGATAACAAAAACTGTTTGATAAACCAATGGACATTATAGTAGCTGACAAACACAAATTGTATTGCTAATTTAAGCGTGTCAGAGCAACTTGAATATACATACACACACACACACACACACACACATATATATATATATATATATATATTTATATATATATATATATATATATATATATATAAAAGGAAATTGTAGTTTGCTAGAAGCATTGCTGGTAAATATAAATGTAAGTTTGTAATCCGAGGCAGGAGCAACGTAATATAGGTACCGGAAGGTGGAACAGATGAACAAAAATAAATGAGAAGAGAAAATATGAATTGAATCTCAAATCAATTCATCAATATACACTTAGAAGAGTCAATTCGATATGCGGTGATCATCATACATTAATGAGTAAACACTTACAAAAGCTAACTAGTCCCTAGAGTATACGTTTTGTCAATTGGATTGATAGATATTATTATGAGATGATTCCAAAGAAAATGTGCAGAATGGAACTGATTTGATTAATTAAAATGGCGGCTAGACAATTATTTATTCACATTGGATTTGAAGACGTCAGCAAGGAAGCAGTCCTATAGTATTGTCATTAAGATACAGGAAATTCTTGGAAAAAAACTCTGTTCATGGACGTTCCGTGTGGTTCTATGTACACAAATTAAAGCCAGTGGTTGTAGCTATACAATATTTTGTCGTCAATGTTTTACAGGGTAAACCACCATTATTGGAGTTTAGCCGAACACCTATCATGAACATAGCGATAGAGTAATAAAAAAAACCTAGCTACGCTACTTCTGAGTGAAAGGAACTCTACGAAACAGAGGAAACGACCCACCAGCTGCACGGAAAATCTGTTCTTATTTAAACATAAACTTAAGTCCACGTCTATGCAGGTTTTATCAACTTTGTTTTAATTTATAGCCAAGATAAGAAGTTACGAATATCTATTAAACATTTGTTATGCACTTTCTACTTAAAGAAACGTATGCAGGTATTTTAAATTAGGCCACATGTGTTTATGGAACGGTGATCAAACAAAGGCTGTTGGCTATTCATTACTGAAAGTTAGTGGGCAAATCAGACATAGATCAGAATGTATTTGTACTAAATAGTACTGTCTGCAGTAAGGGTTGTGAATTTTATTATTCTATGATGGGCATCTTTTTTGCCTACCTATACACTATACCGGCATTTTGCTATATGTGTGCGTTGCTTTAAAATAGTTCACTCCAATCAAGACAAGTTACCTCTGTTGATGTAAAGGGGCTACTGAGAATTATAGTGACATTTTTGGACAGGAGGTCATCCTAAATTGAGAGCTGAGCAGCGAGATGCTTGTTTACATTAGTTTTAAAATGCTGCATGTTGTACGGTCGGGAACACAGGGAGCAGGCAGGGAGTTGCAACGGCCAGCAGCTCTAGGAAAGAAGCTATTAGAGTAAAAGGCTCTTCGGCATCTTGGGACCTCCACAGTAAATAAATGTTATTTAGCTGATTGTCGGGTTAGTCGAGTGTGTTTACGTGGAAGAGTCACCAGATCAGCAAGTTCATCGGAGCACATTACATTGAAGTACCTGTAAAAAAAGGAAAAGGATGCCAGATTGTGGCGATGAGACAGGGGCTGAATGAAATAACTGGAAATCTATAGCCAAAAAACAACAATTCGTGAGAGATTCGAACCAACGATATCATAAAATATAAGACCTGGATTCCAACGCTTGTCCGCGAAGATATCTATCTAACAAAAATATAATGTCTTGTTAAGCTCCTTAAATGATTCTTGCTCATAGATGATTTTACATGTCCTCATAGATCTAAAAGACTTCGACTGTGTTAAATAAATAATGAAAAATAAAGAAATGACTATACACAGAAATATACTGATTAAAGCAAAAATATAGTAATGAATATTTAACACAATGTTTTATTCAGTTCTCATATAAAAATAATTCATGTTTCGAATGACTTGACTTAAAAATGTAAAGGACTATAATTATTATGCCGTTCGACCGGCTGAAACAGAACGTAAAACATGTTGGAACATTTATTTTATTGTTATATTTACGTATTTTTAATTTTGAATGATGAGTTTTAAAAAGGTTTCAAGAAATTTTGACATTGATAAGGACATTGGATCGAAGGTTTTGAGTACACATCAGCGGTTAGTTTACGTCGTAGATCAACCGTGATGGGCGACACATATACAGAAAAGTTAGCTTCATATATATATATATATATATATATATATATATATATATATATATATATATATATATATATATATATATATCCTGACGCCTTAAAGTGGTATCACATTAATTAAAGTTGATTGATTGCGCAAATCAAACACTAATAAGGAAGTTCAGTAGAATATATATATATATATATATATATATATATATATATATATATATATATATATATATATATATATGTGTGTGTGTGTGTGAGGATTACAGCCTTGGGTGGAATCATCGTCGTTGGATTTCAACACATTCTTCTGAATTTACCAACATATATGAACCCCATACTACTTGGATTTCCGTTTTTGGTGACTTTAATTTACATTGGAACATACCCGTTTGAACTTTAAAACTTTTTCAAATTTCGAATATTGACTGTCCTAATCTGTCAATTTATCAATAATTAACCTCCTCTGATGAAAAGATGTTAATATTGTAAAAGCCTGGATTAAGGAATGAATAAGAAGAAAATAAATATTTTTATTCACTAAATGCACCTAGTTCTGAACAACTGAGTATATCGATTTGCTTCCATTTGCAGGTCTTATTATGACTTATCATATATATATATATACATATATATATATATATATATATATATATATATATATTACAAATCTAGTATATAATCACACATGTATATATATATATATATATATATATATATATATATATATATATATTAATATATATTCTTTATTTTTTAATTTCTAAACATTTTTCATTAAACTAAATATAAATATAAATAATACTATGAATATCCAAATTAGTAGTGTAATGGAGTCGTCTGAACGCTATAATATACAGTATTTTTTTTGTAAATAACGAATATATTTTCTTTGACACTGACACACAACACATGTAACGTGGACATTATTTAAAAAACGAAATTAGTTAGCAGAAGATGAACCTGGAACAAAAACTTGCTCTAATATCCGGAACGTTTTCTTATTGTTTTTTTAAGGGAAGTGATGTCTGATTAACTCTGCATGGAAATTATTAGAAAACAGAGCATGTTTTAATTCCTGAAACTGTTTTCATGGTACATACTTGATGATCACTTAAATAATGTTAAGACTTATGTAAATTCTTGGAAGTACACAACGATAATGACTGTAAAAAGTTTATTTACTTACAAGCAAAATAGTTTTCCCTGAACAACTTGGGACTAACAGTGTTAGTATTTTTCTATATAGTTTTAAGGGTTGAACGACTTCATAAACTTTATATATATATATATATATATATATATATATATATATATATATATATATATATATATATATATACGGAAGTCTAACCCTTCAAACGACGAACCGACCTATAAAATCTCTTATGCCAGAAAGCATAAAAATAAGGAAATAATATTTTCCAATAAAAACAGTCAATTCTTATTGTCATGAATTCTTTTGAGAGTTTTATTGCTCGCTTCTTTGATAACAAAAGCGTATTGATTTCATTTAAGAGTCATAAATGGACGTAAAACAAAATCAATAATGCATCCTATATTAAAAAAAAAGAAAACATCGAACTGAATGAACATAAAATAAGTAAAAAAAAACGAAAAAAAGAAATGAAAATAAGTCTAATAAACGTATTTGTGTGAACCGGAAGTAAAGATTTATAATGAGAATTTCTTAATCTATACATGAGCTGGGAAAAATTGACAAAACGAAAACTAAACTGTGTGATGATTTATACTGGAATATGGTTAACATAATTTACAATAAAAGAACGGTTATTCTTGAGATACGTAAATAGGGTCTCACTATTTTCGTGGGAAATAGGCAATTTCAAACTTAAACGTGACGGATCAGTGCACATCCTATTGAAGGCTAGTGCATACCCTGCGTACAAAATAACGGAAAAACATATGCCTCTCCAGTTTACGCACTTATATTCATATAAAACCATAAAAGTGCATCAGTAATTTGCTTATTAATATGTACATTATTTTTATCATTATTTTGTGACCGATAAAATATAATAGAAAACGTTGATTGTTGTATATAGAGTGGAGGGAAAAATAGAAAATGTCGTGGAAAAATATCAATATGATATTTTTCTAAGACATTTTCTATTTTCTATTTTTTCTATTTTTCCCTTTCACACTTGTATTTTTTCTTCTCTTCTGAAGTGACCTCAATTAAAGCAACACCACATTGTGTATTGTCTCTTGTTGTAAATCTTATTCCATGTACTTAATTTCCCTGATGATCTGCCAAGCAAGGACCGATTTGGTAGTGAAACACTTGTAGGAAAACACTCTTTAATTTGAAAATGATAAATAAATACTCTTTGAATGAAAAGGTATTTTGTGGTGATGATTGGTCGCCTGAACAGAATGCTTTGGTAAGCCTTTAAAAATACCATATAAATGCTCTGTACCCTGTAATCAAGTATCATCGAGCTTGTTTTTTTTGTTGGTCTAATCCCGGTCGTCACTGAATAATCTATCTTCTAAGTGAAAGATCAAAATCTATATATATGTATATATATATATATATACACACATATATATATATATATATATATATATATATGTGTGTGTGTGTGTGTGTATGTGCGTGGGTGTGTGTGTGTACGTGTGTGTGTGTTTTTGTGTGTGGGTTTGTGGGGGTTTGTGTTTGAAAAAAATACCCGTCCTGGAGAAGGTAAACTAAATTCCACTGAACAGAAAAAATTGTGCACAAATTGTTTATCCCCTTACGGAGATTAAAATGACTACATAATGCAGCTAATGAATCAAATTTAATACACATCGATTAATTAATACGGGATACGATTATGGGTGTCGCCATATTGTGTTTTTACTACATTAAAATGCTATTCGTGCCAGTGTGATTGTGAGGAAACATCAGTATGTGTATTTACTTGCACTGCAGGAGGTGAGCTACAAGGTCAGGTAAGGTTTTAAAGGGGCAGTTTACTAGGTTAAGTGTACTCTAGCTGAAAAGAGTACTGAGTATCCCCATCGGAATTACCCGGTAGTGGCGCCTCAAGCGATTATCAAGAAAGTCACCCATTATCAGAGAGAATTTAAACTTTCTAGAAATGAAAATAACCATAACTCAATTCGATAGAACAAACCCACTGTCGGACTTGTAAGCATAATACTTACTCAAGCTATGCCAGACATCGGGAAACATCTATTACAGAAATGTTAAAATGTATGAATGAACTATCAGGTTAACCGACGTTACCATGTTCGGTGTGTATAGCTTTATATGCAAATCTATATGACAGATAATTGAGATTCCTTGAAAAGTAGGTATAGTTCCAATGTATCCCTTTCAGAAATAAATTAAGTACAGATTATTTCACTTATTTCCTTCTGATTATCTACGTTTCAAATTTCAGTAATTTCCGACGAGTAGTCTTTGAATGCGTGATCCCATTTGTTTTCAGTGTTTGTTGTGTGCTCTTTGTTTATCTAAAAATGAATTAAGCATAGCTCAATATATTTCCTATAACGTCATGTATTTATCTTCCAAATTGAATTCTTAAAAATTGATCGGTAAATTTGAATCAATGTTTAAAGTAATTGTTAGGGGTATTGGGCGTCTTTCGTTCCCTTTCTCCTCTGAAAACAAATCAAATATAACTAAGTAAACATTTTATAATGCCCACTTACTTTAAATTGTATAAAAAGTTGTACTTTTGATTTGAACTCATGGGAGCATTTATTTTACACGAGGGTTGCATAACATTAATTAAAATAAATATGACACACATTCCAATTTTTATACTTTAAACCTACGTTAAAATTCATAATGCTCATTAATAGAAATTTAAAATTCAAAATGTTGATGCAATTTTAAAATGAATAACATCATTTATCTCACTTTTTTAGGATAAGATTTTGATGAATATATCATTTTCAAAGCACAACTTTTTCTGTGTATCATTTTGCTTGTATTACACCCAGGGGGGGGTGTTTAATCCCCAGTGGAGATAGAAAAATGTACGACAAAGTAGTAAAGTGAAGTCAAGAAAAAGGTCTTGCTTTTAAAAGATATATTTATCGAAGGTCTTAGGCTTAAACAATAAATACATGATGTTATTCATTTACAAATCGTATCATGGTTTTGTTTTTTCAATGTCTAATATAAAATATTTAATATAGTATAAATAAGTACAGACAAAATGTGCCTCGTTGTTTTTAGATAAATATATTTGTAAATAAGGTTTATGTATTAGTTAATTCGTGTTATTTTAAGTACGTGTATTTCGAATCGATTTGTGTGTGTTTATCTTTAACCCTACTAACATGTGCCTTTACATTTGTGAGATAATAGAGCGGTGGGGGAAAGAAATATATCCCATAGTCGAAGCACTCCTACAGTAATGCATGTAAACATTCGTCTTAATCAATAATGAACATATTTGTACGTACTGGTTACAGACGCAATCTTAGTCGCTGATCATTTTGCATATAAAGATCATCTAGGTTATCCGCAGAAAATTATATCCATTTTAGATTTTTAAAAAATTTATACATTATAATGTATTGTTTTTCTTATTGTTATTTAGTTTTAGTTAATATAATATTATATTAATGTATACGTCTCCAAAAAAGTTGACGCTCCTATTAGGTAGCTAAAACGAGAAAATATAAGAGCTGAAGCATCACATCAAGTCTTAAATTAATTTAATTTATCTTGCAGGCGAATAAATTCCTTATATTTTAATTAAGTAATTATTTATATTTTTGTTTTCAATAATTCTGAGTAGTCACTACCCCATTCTAAGATTTTCTTGTAAACCAGCTTTCACTCAAAATGTATTATGTGGCTAATATAGAAGTTGATAATCAAACATTTAAAATGTCTGTTTTCTCATTAAAAACACAACCATTTGAATATTTTGTTTATAGTTTCATTTTTTTATTCTTCCTCGTTCTATTCTTCTGCCTCTATTGTTTCAACTTATTTTTCTTCTTAATTTCTTTCATCTACTTCTCCCTTCACATCTTTTGAGTGACATTTATCTTTTACTTATAGTATAGTTTATAGCTATTAATTTGTTACTCCTTCCTCTTCATATTCATCTTCTCCATCTTTTATTCCTCTTCTATAATCTCCATCTTCACCTTCTACTTCATTATTTGTTGTCTTATTCTGTATGTTATTTTCCTTTTTCTCCATCTTCTTCATCTACTTTCGGTAGCACAGATGCCATTGCCCATCAATGCATCTTCATATTCTCTTCTTGATATTTTTATTTTCCTTCTACCACGACTCTCATGTTCTTGTACTGCTTCTTTCATTCATCTTTTCTTCAACATCTTAATTTTTTATCTTGGTTGTCCTCTCCTTCTCCTTTATCTTCTTCAAAAACCACAATTCTCATTCCCTATTACGTTTATTTCAATTATTCATCTTCTTACTCATCTTCTAATTGCAATGCCACAACTCAGATCCACCATTCCTCTTTTCTGCCATTCATCTTCTAATTCTTCCGATACTTCATCTACTCTTTCTTCATCATCCTTTACATCTTCTCCTACGTTATATCTTCTTCTAAGTCCTCCTTTTTTTTTCTTTCTCTTCTTCATTTATTTCAACTTAATCCTCCACTGTCACAACACTCATCTGCTATTAAATGTTTGGCCGTTCATTTCTTTGTGTATTCTTCTTTTCATCCTCTTCCAAAATGCTATATATATTATAACGAAACAAAAAAATCTAAATTTCTGAAGCATTCATTCCTGAAAACTGAATAGACAAAGAAAGTGTCAATATTTACCGGACAATCAATCTCCATAGACGAAGACTCACGATATGTCAACATTTTCAAAGATATTTAATCATGTATGATGTTGGCCTATTCAATCGAAGGAAAGAGACGTAGTAGAGTTCCAATACCAAAACCAATACATTCTTCAGGCAATTCCTTTTCAAATTCGGAATCGTTGAATTGCACTGTGTCTATAATGTATGTCATTATTATATTTACATTTTATATCAAAACCATACGATCATCAATTACTAGAAGAATACACCTCCCTTGACGGGCTAACTATAAGTTGATATTATATATGTGTCTGTTAATATCTTGTCAAATACACCTTATTTACTTGACTCCCCACGAGGCAAAGTTAAACACAGGGTTGTTTTCTGAATGTGGGGAAAAGCTCACTCTTCAAAAGATGGCACTCTGGATTAGGGTAATAATAAAACTTATTTCCATCTAGAAGGACCCTCTCCTCACAAACCGAAGGCAGAAAAATATAATGTAGCCGGAGAACTGATAGCACACCTTGCTTATAGTAACATACTCTTAGAATAACATGCTACCTACAATTTCGGCGTTTAATGGGAAGTGATAGATATCCCGTGTGCTTTTGCTCTCAATCATAAACCCCATATCACCATTTGTATCTTATTTTTAATTACTAAAATAATGTAACATGTCATATTTACTGTTTATGGGTATCTTACGTGAATGTTCACTTCCAAAGTATTCTGAAAACGTTAAATAAAAAGTATTACTAATATTGTATTATTCGTAAAGTTATACTTGAGAAAAGTTGTGTTTGTTATTGGTATAAGTATTTATTCTAAATTGCATCCCTTGTAAGCGATCATAGAAATCGATAACTGAAAATGTTAAACACCAGATAAAATTGGAGGGACATTTGAATGTCTGAATGAACTCCCTTAAAATATTTAATTTAAAAAAAACTAATTAGAATCCTCTAACTGTTAACATATCGAGCTATATGACAAACCAACAAACACACTTTATATTTTATATATAGGTATTTCGATTTTTTTTCATTTGCAATCATACAATATTTTAAGAAATTCTATTTCTAAGACATGCCCATTCTTTATTTCAATCAAATTATCAGTGCCTATCTATATATCCAAATAAAACCACCATATTTATGCAAATCAAATTATTTTCTTTTTTGAGGCTTTTAAAATCGAATATTATTTATATCCAGTTCCCATGCGTTTCGTTAGTATTTCTCTGATTCGTTCTTGTTGCTTTCATCTATAATAAATAATGTTATTTATCTGATGAATGTAATGTTTCCTTTGTTTTTTCGTTCATAATTTTGCATTATATTACTTAAAGAATAGTCCTCTAAACAATAAAAGTAATTACTCCGGAAAGAACAGTTTTTCACTCATTTGATGTCCCATTACTAAGAGTAAAATCAACATATCATGATGCTAAACCTTATCTCAACAATCTATTTTCCTAATTTTGATCAAAATCCATTAAATATTTTATTCTTGATTATGTAAAAAACTTAAGTAATTGGTCTTTAAAAGAAATTTAAATTAAGAGAATCTTACTTACTTGATGGTTAACGACTCTGCACCAATCAATGAAAATCTGAAATATTTGAATTTAATTTCGGAAGTTGTGCCGATATTTTGGCACTTAAATATTTTCACAATATTCAAAATAAACTAACATCTGTGGTATATGTATTAACGGATGTCTAATGCTTATTCTTTAAATTTCACAGAAATTGTAAAGTATATGGATTTTCACGAAAGCTTTCACTCTCTTCCCTAAAACCATGCTAAACATAGCTCACATTAAGACTCCTTTACACCAGGCAGCAGTGATTCAAAATTCATAATGACCAGTTAATCATTTTTTATGTTCATGTCAGTTAGTTTGAAGAGGTTATAGGGCTCTTCTTTGGAGATAACACTTGATTTCCTGATGAATGATGTACATTATAACATATAAACATATACACATACCTAATTCCATAAAGATAGAGATATAACAATTGTTGACCCAACGCAGCTTCTTATATCAGCATAAGGCGCTCAAGTTTGATACATTATTTATTGCTTTTCTAAAAATATAAATAGAATACATCGAAAATATGTTCGGTATTTTTTCGATTGTTTAAATGTTTAACAAAAAGAGAAATTAATATAACAATTATTATTATTATTATTATTATTATTATTATTATTATTATTATTATTATTATTGGTGTTGTTGTTGTAGCTATTTTCACTTTATTATTATCATTATTATTATTATTATTATTATTATTATTATTATTATTGTTGTAGTTATTTTGACTTCATCATTATTATTATTATTATTATTATTAGTAGTAGTAGTAGTAGTAGTAGTAGTAGTAGTAGTAGTATTTCGTTATGTCTCTTCATTTATTTAGCTTGCTTTCAAATATTTCATGAATTTTGACATTCATATGAAAGTAAGCGATATTTTTATATCTTGTTTTACGCAGATTCCCTGGGGAAGTTTGCCCTTAGGAAGAAGATGATCACAAAAAAACGAAATAAACCGTCTGTTGTTTTAATAGTGCAGGTTGGAATGGAAAGAATGCTATGTAAATATTTGTCTGTATTCTTCAGATAAGGATTGATAATTTGTATTATTTGGATTATTCGGACTATTATTCTAATCTCGGTTGTTATATCCATGACGTTTGGGTTGTATACTTATTTTAGTAAGTATATGTCATGTCTATTTTATTTTTCTAATTTTTTCCTCCCTTCGGTATTTTCTAGTTTATGTATAGCAAGTGACTTGTCCTTCTTGTCACCTTTCTGCATTCTTTCTTTTCTCCGGGTAGAAGTCCGCAGCCATTTACAGAGTATAAGCTCTCACGTCAAATAGTGCTGTTCAATGTTTCAAAACCTCGTTCCTTTCTCGCTATTTGTCAAAGTAACATTGGTTTTTTGGAGTAAGCAAATCTGTAAAGTATTATTATCTAATCAATAAGAGTTTTCACACGAGGCATTACAGGAGAGTATGTAACATCGTCACCTGTCTATTAGTGGCCCTCAAATCGAAAAGAGTTAGAGCAGATATGAATAAATCGAAAACAAAAAAGGTTTCATGTATAGCCTACAATTTGTCACATGAAGAATAGCATTCTTTATTTCAGCACACTAGGCTTATGGTACCAATCAACTCGCCAACCCTAGGTTTGGGGGAGTTACACGTTGAACATCTACTCCCTTCGATCGTCAACACACTGACATACAACATTGAATCATCTATAATTTCTATTTAGTACTCTGCTTTTTTTTCGATCACCACGGTGTGATAGCGTTACAAATATTGACTGATAATAGCTTGTGCCGTTCCGTGAGGTCTTACTGACTACAAGTCTTTCTAGATACCAGATACTCTCCGCGTCTTTCGTTCATCGCTGTAAACTATTTTGCGTCATCGAATTAGCCGTTTACCATTGGTTTCGAGCTGGTAACGACGGCTGGTCTTCTTCTGAATGTGAGTGGCGCTACGGTACAAGTACCTCCTGACCCCCTCCAGCAGTGTGTATGATCTGCTTCGTCGGTCTTTCATCTTTCTTGACTAGTATGCTGGTGCTTCCACATGTGTTAGGTTTCTCGAGGGGAAGTATAATTATCTATACAAAAGTAAGCTTCAGCAATTTCATTTTCGTAGGTAATTATCACCTTCCACTACTTTTCTAAAAGATGGGCTCATCTTATCGCCGTAAATGCAAATAAAAAATAGTATTTTAAAAACAATCACTGTGATGTCGCTGGTTTGTCTAACGCGATATCCGAACTAAAATACACTTTTCAGAGGTCTCCGGGCTAGAATCGAAATAAAATATCTGTTATGTTAAAAGATGATATAATTCTATCATGGTATCTGCGTTCGCGCCAGACGTCTATAAAATGGAAATATGTCAGAAATTCGTACAAGGGTTTTGGAGATAGAATAGCATAACCATATATATTCTGAAATTACATTATTTTGTTTACACATAATTGCTAATCATGATCTTTTTAAGTATAGAAGAAATATAACACAGATAAATTATAAAACTGTGGAATTTCCACAGATCCCGCTAGTAATTAATATTATTATTATTATTATTATTATTATTATTATTATTATTATTATTATTATTATTATTATTATTATTATTTGTACTCACTAGGAATTCTCACTCAGATAATCGATAGTGCTTGATCACCGGCAACAATCAGTGGTATTTCCTGGAGTCTGAGTGAGAACTAGCATCCCCAGATTTCCAGTATTATCACCTCTTTTCGATAACCACCGCAAATAACCTTGCAGTATCGCAACAGCCACTTACCATTGATTTCCCGCTGGAAAGGACAAGTTGTCTTTTGTGGGAGTTGGGTGGCAAACACCCTCCCGAAGGTTCCAGCACTCTCTGCCTTTTTCCAGTGGAGGTGTGGGTTGTGCTGTCCCTCCCAGGTCTCCTCATCCTCCTCGACCCTCTACAAAATTGTTGGCTGCTGTCAGTCTAGGCCGGCACAATTTTTTTATTTATACTTTTTATTTATTTATTTTTGAGGGGTGAATGGTAAGGGAAGGGGGAGAGCTTATAGAGTTTCTTGTAATTTCTGTTCCTTGGTTCATTTTTGTGTGGTGTTAGCTGAGGCCGGTGTAATTTATAGGGGGTGGGAGATTATGAAGTGATGTTTCTTGAAGTTGTTGTTCCTTGGTTTGTGTTGTGGAATTCTTCGTGTGGTTTTGTTTTCTCTCTGTTGTAAATTCCTGGTGACTGGTTACCCTTTGTATCTTATGCGGGTTGGTTTCCGTATTGAAGGGTTTTCTTTAAGATAGCAGCTGTTTTGATCATTGCCGTCCTTTGTATGGTTTCGATGGTCCCTTTGATTCCAATTTCTCCCAGCTCTTTGCTCCAGGTTTTTTTGGGATTGAACCTAGGGCTCATACGATTATTGGTATTATACTAACTTTCTTCATGCTCTATATTCCTTTCAGTTCTCTTACTAGTTATGTGTATTAGCTTCGTTGTTTTCGTGTCTTTGATCTTACCTCTGTGGTCTGCTGAAATGGCGAAGTCTACGATTTTAGAAGATCTTTTCTTTCTTGTCGATAATAATAACATCAGGTCTCCTTGGTTGTATTAGTGTGTCTGTTTGTATATCCATAGCCAAGCAGATTTTGTGTTTTTCGTTTTCCAATACTGTTTCTGGTTTATGTTTGTACCATTTGTCTGCGTATTTGAAATTCAATTGTTTGCACAGTTCCCAGTGTAATACTTTCCCCACACTGTCAGATCTGTTCTTGTATTCTTTTTTGGCAAGTTTGCTACATTCACTTATTATATGATTTACTGTTTCGTCTCTTTGTCCACACAGTATGTATTTACTGTTTCCTTGGTTTGATCTATTTAGGCTTTAATGTAGTTTGTCCTAATCGCATTGTTCTGTGCAGCCATCAGTAAGGATTCCGTTTCTTTGTTTATATTATTATTATTATTATTATTATTATTATTATTATTATTATTATTATTATTATCATTATTATTATTATTTTTATAATTTTTATTATTATTATTATTATATTTGTTTAACATCATGTTATTAATATTTATCGACTTGTATGTTTATTGTAAAATATGTAATATCATTTCTCTTTCATCCAGGAATCCGTGGAAAATGTATAATTTATATTTGTCTTCCTTTAGACTCCCTAGGGTTTCGATCTTTGCAGAAATAAAAAAAACGACATCATCCAGAGAATCTATAATGAAAATATCAGTTAAAAAATAAATTATATTTTATTTTTATTCATTTACTTTATTTATTTTAAGGAAATGGATGCTGAAATCCTAGTTTTTAGGGAGATGGAATATACTGAATCCGTTGCGCGATAACTACATGGGAGGGGATAAACAATAAATAAAAACAAGTTTACATTTTAAGAAAGTGGAAACGAAAAATATAAAAATGGATTGCCATAAAAAATATTAAATCATGAATTTCTGGCATTTGTAAATTCCTAAACAAATAGTTTTATAAAACCTGAAGAGGCATAGCATCATTCGCTATGCAATATTAATTCATATATATATATATATATAATTTATAAATAAATATATATATATATATATATATATATATATGTATAAATATATATATATATAAATATGCATACACATTTATATATATATATATATATATATATATATATATCTATTAATAATGGAGTTTATGTATCTGTCTGTCTGTCTGTCTGAAGCCGAAACTCCATCAAAGTTGTATAACTATTTACTAAGTCCGCTAGCTTCATTATATACTATGAAAAAAACCGGCATAAACACTATGGGCATTTCTTAATTTACATAAGCAATTGCTTTTGAACTTCTAATAAATTAGTATTCTCAAATATACACTCCGGATCGTTTCATTCAGATTTCATCATGTATTTACGTAATTTTGCTCGCTACTAATCTTACTTATAAATTATAATTAATGAATCAAATTGTTTAATTAAAATAATAATTGATTTAAACATTAATCAGTTACGTAGTTATTTTATCTACGTCCAATTGATTAAACAGCGTGCGGAACGTAAATCCATTTAAACAATCTCCCTCCGTCAACTCAGTTTGGACGCAATACAAATGCGTAATTTGTAAACAAACGCTGGTATTTACCGTGTTACTTCAACTTATGCTGTTAAGCTTTAATTCACAAACTGTTCTTATTATTCCATGTTTTATTCATTAGAATAAAAGATGGGATTTATTTCTTTTCTGTCAACAACAAAAATAATATAACTGATTTTAGAAACATATTGTTTAATTAAAAAAGGTCATTAAAAACACACACGCGCGCACGCGCACACACACACACACATAAAAGAGTACGGATTTTTACATTGTTTCATTTTATAAACAATTTTCTTATTCGAAAAATACTGTTCGCTGTATTTTTTTTTTAATTATTGATTTTAACAATTTTATTGAATCAAATTGTTTAATTTAAATAAAAATCGATTTAAAAATTACTACTAAAACACACACACACACAAACACACATTCTAACAAATTTAATTAGGTAAACTTTCTTTCCGAGACCATTTACATAAGTAACCATGTTCACTATATTTGATTTTTTGGTGCTTTTACACTTTAGGACCCGCGCTAACTTTGACTCAATCGTTAGGGTTAGGGTCAGAGTCAAAGTGGGTGTAAGGGTTAGTGTTTGGGGCATCGTCAAAGTCAGCATAGATTCTACAGTAAAAGAATACAGATTTCTTTATTGTTTTATTTTATTTACACCTTTCTTCCGATCCAAAAAATACTGTTTGCTGTATTCAGTTCTTTAAATTGTTGATTTTAACAATTTTACTGAATCAAATTGTTTAATTAAAATAAATATTGATTTAAAAATTATTAAAAATATTTATATTTATGGAGAAGGTTAATACAAAAATCGGGGTGGGTCGAAATTTTTTTTTTCATTATTTACATCTACAACTATTTTTGGTCATAAATAAAGAATATCAACATATAACCACCCAAGAAATATGACTGAGGCTACGTCAGTTTACACGTTAGCGTTAATTTCTGACGCGGCAGCCTAGCAAAAATATGCGACCGGAGGGAGCATATATTTGCTAGTATATATAATGCTAGTAAATGCGTTACGTAACACAATGAATACTGTGATACTAATTCAATGCGTCCCGGAGTGTTAACTCTTAATGTTTCTCTTGGAACTGCACCATTTGGTACTTTTGGCGTATAACTGACTTTACATGGGCGTTTTCGGCTTTTATGTTTAATCCTCTATTTTTCTCCATCTTCTTTGTTTAGTTGTTTTGTCACTTGCAGATGATTCAACGAAAACTTCTAGTGATACACATGGAACATACCTTAAGTTGTGTTTGCTTTTAACACAAAAAAAGATTAGAACAATGTAACTATATTTTGCTACACAATGTTGGCTTAAATGAAAAATTCTTCTTAAATACACACGATATATGTCTTTAATGACGCTTTCATACAAAAAGTACTTGCTGCCGAACTATACACACATATATATATATATATATATATATATATATATATATATATATATATATATATGGAGAGAGAGAGAGAGAGAGAGAGAGAGAGAGTGAGAAACAGAGTGAGAGAGCGATAAATAATTAAAAATACAGATACATAGATTTTTTTTATTTGGACATCATTACCTTACGATTAACATTTAAATGAGGGGAAATGTTACTTTATTTTTTTAATAGATGAGGGAGACACGTGAGACAGAAAAAAAAAGACACATAATACACAGGAAAGAAAAATAAGTAAAAGGGGGATTTCATGTTCCAATTCAAAAAGTTATCTTGGAGAATAAAAATAAAAGAAATAAAAGAAATAACTCAACATATGGAAAGAGAAAAATGAGACTATTGACGCTTTTACGGTAAAAAGTATGAAGTGAGGAAGGCAGCAAGTCAGTGTATAGATATTTATTAATTTGGTATTTTTAAACGAATACTTATGATATATATTTTAATTTTGTTGTGGTAGTTCGAATGAAAAGATGGACATAGTTGATGCAGGATTTTCCTGAAGAATAGTACACCATGACTGCAGTGTAATTAATCATTGTGTTTTCTCTTCTGCGTTTGACAATTCTGTTTATATTCTCTTACCTCTGTTTTCTTCTATGTCCTTTTTCTTCTATCTTCTCTTTCATTCTTTCTCGTGTCTGTGTCGTCGTGTATATGAACATTAATAGGTTAGGTGGTGGGCAAAGGTAATGGAGGAATTGAGTAAATAAAAAGTCCACTTATCAGTGAAGTAATGTAGCGAGGCGAATGACGTGAATAATTAAGACAAAGAGCGAAAGAGGATAGAGAAGAAAGAGGATAGAGATGAAAAAGGATAGAGAAATAAATCAAGAACTAATAGTTCTTAAGTGTAGTAAACACGTATATTCCTACAAGCTAGTAACATAGGTTATATATATATATATATATATATATATAGAGAGAGAGAGAGAGAGGGGGGGAGAGAGAGAGCGAGACACAAATGAAACAATTAAGATAAATACAATATCTTTATAGTGTATCCTATCGTGATAGGTGAATGCTCGATATACTAGATAAAACAATTATATAATATATTAAATGATGAAAATAAAAGTTAGATAAAGCACAGTATTTATTAATTCATAAAATATTGAAACAAGGAATATATTTGAAAATAGAAAAAAAGTGAGGAAATAATCCTCAATAAAAATATGAAACTTTAATGCGTCCACATTAATATCCTTTTCATATTATTCTCTCTGCTAAGGAAGCACTTAATTAGCCATAGATGCATTAACCTTTAATTTCTTACGAACTCTTTTGACAAATATATATTTATATGGTCTATGAGTTATTCTCTTATCAATTGACTTCTATTTTGGACTTTGGATCCTTTCATATTTTAGACTTAGAATTCCTACTGTTCGGACTCTATGGATTACAATTCAATGTTCACTTTATATTTGATTCCTCTATAAACTCCCTTTGGTATATTTAGCTGAACCCCTTTAATTTTTTATTTTTCACTTAAGATGCTTTTTGTGCTTATTACTATTTTATGTTTTCAAATATTTGCTAAACAGTGATATAGTTTTTGCTGGTGTATTTCTTCTGATATTTCTGTTATTAAAAGAGTTTTTTTTTTGGAAATTCAGGGGTTAAGGAAAAGAAGATGGTGTTTATACGTATTGGTTGAAGGTTAGATGGATTAATTAGTGTTGTATTTTATCCAATTGCGTATCTAATAATGAATTTCTTATATATATATATGTATATATATATATATATATATATACATATATATTTAGTATACAACCTATGTTATTTCTTATGTTGTGTTCATGGTGAAGGATTGCACAGAGATACATGTGCACTCTATACTCGCGCAAGTACCGAACGTAATTTATTTTTGACAACTTAACTAAATGCGATTTATTTTATTAATGACTGTAGGATAGGGTTTTGAAATCATATATCCTAAATAGTAAAGTTTACAATAAAACGTTCCCCCTTTACTGATCGTGTTGCCCATAACATATTTCATAATTTGAAATTGTTCATTCATTAGTTTAGGATTGTATCTTATATATATATATATATATATATATATATATATATATATATATATATATATATATATATATGTATAGTCTAAGAAGTTATTCAACCAGTATAAATATAGGGTACAAAAACAACAAAAACACATCAGTCTCAAGTCTTTTGGTGGAAAATTACTTTATTTCAAGTCAATTTACGTTTGACAGTGACTATATTAGTTTGCTTAAAAGAATTTACGGTAGTCTAAACAGTATTTTAGATATAATCAGTTGTTTACCATTAGAAACTTTTTCGGGAAGGTAAAAACAAAACAGTATTGTATCTCATGGCTTCCCAGCAGAGTTGATCAGATCCCACTTCCCTTAAAAAACAAGAAAAACCGTTCCGTATATTAGATCAAAGTTTTTTCTAGATTAATGTTTTGCTAACTTATTTTGTTATTAAAAAATGTTCACCTTACCTGTGGTGTTCGTCTGTGTCTAAGAAAATGTATTCGTTATTTACAAAAATGTTGCTATATTTTAAAGTGATTGGGCGAATCCGTACACTTCTTTTTAAGTGATTTATGTATTTTGTATTGTCATATTATATTTAGTTTCATATTAAAACTATTTTACAAATAAATATTTATATATACATGTATTTTTCTCATTTTTTTCACTATATGTGTTTTACATATATACGTTTATACATATTTTACATTATTGTTTAGATAGCTTTTGATTTGCTTTATCAATTTACTTTAATTAATTTGATATGACTTAAAGGCGTCAAGATGGCGAGTAATTGTCTTATTTAACTGCCTAAATAGTTTAGTTTGATCGCAACCTTGTTTAATCATTCTTATTATCGTGGCGGAAATTGGGAGTATACAATCTGCTAACTTTAAGGTAACACAACCGATTTTCAGAAATTTGGACACAATGATCACGTAAAAATATCGACAGGGAGGGTACTATTCTTATGTGGAAGACGTACATCATGAAAAGGAAAGGAAGTTCTTTCATCAAACAGTTTATAGATAAATATGTTATCTGCAATTTTATATCCAAATCAATAAATGTAGCTCGTGTTCCTGTGTGTTCACAGTTTAATTTTAACTCTTTAGGATATATTAAATGTTTAGTATTTTCAAACTCCTCCTTATCATTAATGCATGCAATGGTTTCCAATATATCGCCTACATCCATAACTATTCTCTCTCTTTCTATATATATATATATATATATATATAGATATACTTTTTTATAAATGATTACGTGAAAGACAAGATGGATGAAAAGGCAAACGGAAAACAAATTTAAATACAGGAAAAAAGAGAGTTTACTGGTTTCTCCCGGATTGAATATATATATATATATATATATATATATATATATATATATATATATATATATATATATATATATATATATATATATACTTAACTTTATATATACTTATACGTATTTTGTAAGTTACGAACATTGTACGTAAACTGTTTTGTATTTTGAAATAAAGACACTTTTCTATTCTAAACATTAATATAAAATATAGCTGTTCTATTTGTAATATGTAACAAAGTAAGTTTAATTTGAACCGAAATTTTCGGGGGATAATAGTGTTGTTATATAACATGGTTCAGCTAAGAATCGTTTGTCTATTTTATATATTTAATTGAATTATCTGTCTTCATAAAAGTGTTTGTCATAAAATCAAAGCTAACATACAAAAAATGAGTTGCCCTGCAGCCAAAACCTTAAATCTTGAAATATTATAGCAATTTCTTTTATGACATAATACTCATTTTGCCCCAAGGTTGAATTGAAAAAACAGTTTTTAACATAGTTCATCCCCAACTAAGGAAGGCCGCCACTGTAGATGTAAGCGGCTATTGAAAAAAAAGAGTGAAGTTTATTGGGGGGTCAACTTAATTTAGGATCTACGAAACGCGATGTCTGTTTACATTAGTTTTACATTTCTGCATATCAGTAACGTTGGGAAAGCAAGAAACAGGGAGACGGTTCCAGAGTCCAGCAGCACGAGGAAATAAGCGTTTGGAGTAGAAAGCTCTTCGGTATCTGGGGACCTCCACAGTGTATGGATGAGATTTGGCAGATTATCAGGTTGGTCTAGTGAATATACGTCGTTGGGTTACCAGAGCAGCAAGTTCATCAGAGCACAAGCGATGGAAGTACTTTAAAACAGGCACAAGGAACAACATTGCGGCGATGGGGTAGGGGCTTTAGCTTGGTGGATAGTGAATCCCTATCAAGTTCGCGACTCTTTTTGGACCTTGTCTAAGAGGGAGAGACTAGCGGATTATGCACCAGCTCAGATGTGGCAACAATTGTCTATGCATGGGCGGATAATTGCTTTGCAGAGATATAGGATAATGGCAGGTGTGAGAAGTTTACCGGCACGGTAGAGGAAACCTACCTTTTTTGTTGCAGCCCTGGCAATGTCTTCATGTATGTATTCCAATTCATGTTATCTGTGAAAGTTGGCCAAGGAGTTTCAATGATGAACTCTCAGGCAGGGTGCTATTTGCCATGAAAATCAGTTGTTGAAGACGTTTCTTATAGTGATTGAAGGAAAGGAGCTTTGTCATTGCAGCATTAAAAGGTAACATCCATTTTACCCCATTCCACTAAAGACTGGAGGTCATTTTCTAAGTATTCAGCCATTGGCTCAGATATGTGCGCGTCGTTTTTCTCACATGACGAGAGTAAAGCGTGGTATTGTCAGTAAACATTCGTATCTCAGTCGCAATGGCATTAGGTAGGTCATGGATGAAGATCAGGAACAATAGTGGTCGAAGAATAGATCCCTGGGGTACACAAGTAGTTCTGCAGGTTGATTAGATGAACGGCCATCGAGTACAACCTGGATCTTTCGTTTTGTTAGGAAGCATACAATTATATTAAATATTTTTCCAGTAATACCATATGAGTGCAGTTTTATTAGAATCCTTTAATGCCAGACATTGTCAAAGGCCTTGGATATATCGAGCACTACCCCCTAGCTTCACCTGCCTTGTCCAGTGTATGGTATATGCGTTTAGAGATGACCGTTAGGATATCTGCAGTAGATCGTGCTTGTCTGAATCCGTATTGATGATCAGAAAAAAGTTAAGCAGTAACTAGGTGTCTGCTTATCGCTAGATTGATTAATGATTCAAAGATGTTAGCAAAGATCGGAAGTAGACTGATTGGGCGGTAGTTTAGAGGATCAGTTCTATCTCCGGAATTCTTGAAGACTCGTACCACAGAAGCCATTTTCCAACTATCAGGGAAACAAGATTCAGTAAGGCATTTGTTGTAAAGTTTTTAGATGGAAGGGGCCAGCTCAGCAGACCATTTTTGATTATTATTACTGGTATAAGATCAGGCCCACAGGCTTTGGAGGTGTCGAGTTTTTTTATGATGTCTCTCACTTGAGACACTGTTATGACCAGGTTCTTTCGAGAAAATAAATAGGAACTATCTTACACACACGCGAATTGATCATGTAATTGTGTTTACATAAATATATGCTATGTATCTTTTATATTCTTCTATTATGTAAAGGGTAAACAACCCTGTGTATGTGTGTAAGTATGTGTGTATGTCCGCAAAATATTTCCGTCACCCGCGACAGACAACCATCAAGTTGATATTTTCTGACACAGCGTCAACGCGGTCATATAATATCGAAAATTCAGAAAAGAAAATCCATTCTCTAGGGGTCAACTGGGCCGGTTTTCGTGAATTCAATGCTGTTATGTAGTGATTTGAAAATCAATGTTATATGTAGTCATTTTGCTGACTCCTTCTTGCAAGTCATTCTTAAAATTCAAACGGAAATAACATCAGAGGGAATATGCGGGGAGGGGGTTATTCAAAACTAATAGACGTTAATATTTTAATATTCTGAGCAAAAATGTGTAGTTAGGCAAGAGTTGCTCAATATCACTCCCTTCCTTCCCTTTTCATCTCTTTTCCTTCCTCGCTGTCGGAATTAACTGGTAGAGGCACCTTAGGCAAAACCTGAGGGAAGAGTGTATGCATTCGCCGGTGGAGGCGCCTTAGGCAAAACCTGAGGGGAGTGTCTGCATTCGCCTGCAGGGGCGCCCCAGGAAAAAGCTTAGGGGAGAGTGTCTGCATTCGCCGGTGGGGCGCCTAAAAAAACCGAGGGTAGAGTGTCGGACTTCGCCGGATGGCTCTGCTAGTATATATATATATATATATATATATATATATATATATATATATATATATATATATATATATATATATATATGACGAAATTTCCATAGTTCAAGTTGTATAAATGTAATACCGTTTAGAAAAAAATAATACACATCGATTCCAAATTGCCATGTTACAGCTCAATCCAAAATATACACCTAATTGTGCTTTCTTATATATATATTCCAAGATTTATCATAGCATTTATATCAGGTTTTTAAATGAAAAGCCTACAAAAGAATCAGAACTTAAATCAAAATGCAGTATCGTTATTATCAAACGGATAATTAACAATACGATTTGACTTTCACAATTGTTTGTCTCATTTTCTTAAATTATAGTTCATCTATGTATTACTGTTCATATGGATACTGACTGAATGTAGATTTCTAATAGAAAGGGATGATTTTTCACAACGTCTTGTATTCTCATTTTATCAAGACGTCTGCTGATCCGAACAAAACCGGTACACCTCTCGTGTATGGTTTCTTCCTGAATTTAATTGTTTTGCTTTTTCTCTTTTTCATACATCCTAGTCAACGAGATTTCATTTCATGATATATCGTGTATGTTATCCTCATATACGTATATATATATATATATATATATATATATATATATATATATATATATATATATATATATATATCAAAGAAAGAAAGATGAAGATAAAAAATTACATAAAATAACATAAAGTTACATAAAATGTATACAAATGTTATTACATCGAATGTTCAGACGCAAGGAGTGACATTAATCCTTAAACCATGGTTTTTCAAAGATAAAACTATTCTCGTCAGATATTACCTAGTTCCATTTCAGTTGGAAAAATTGAAGAATAACGCTAGAAAAGTTGGGGATGAAGAAATAAATGGCCGGGAAGGGATAATTAGCAGTATTGAGTAGCCATTTTCGAAGATAAAAGGGGGTGCTATGGTTTAGATAGCAAAATAGTACAAGTTTGTAGAATTGGAGAGAGTTTTTAACAATTTTTACAGGGTTTCAAGTGATAGGTAGAGGGTTCAAAAAATTCTTACTCGGTCCGTATGGATTCGTGCTCCGTTATGTGTATAGTTCCGTAGAGTTACAAGTAAACATCCTGGACTGGTATTTTAAATATCCAATTCGGCAAATCCGCCTTTTAGTTACAAGTTACAAGTAAAAATCCTGGGCTGGTGTTTTAAATATCCAATTCGGCAACTCTACAAACGTCTGCTATTTTGCTATCTTCACCATAGCGCACCCCCTTTAATCTTCGAAAATTGCAACTACATACTGCTAATTCTCACTTCCCGGCCATTTATTTCTTCATCCCCGACCTTTCTAGTTTCATTCTTCAATTTTTCAAACTGAAATGGAACTAGGTAATATATATTTACTATAAATACCACATTACCAAATTGTATCCTCCGACAAGAAGAGTGTTATCTTTGAAAAACCATGGTTTAAGGATTAATATAACTCCTTGTATCTGAACTTTCGATGAAATAAAATTTGTATAAATTTTATGTAACTTTATGTTATTTTATGCAATTTTTCATCTGCATCTTCCTATCTTTAACATTGATTGCTCTACTCAACTTATCTTGCTTCACTGTATCGCGACAGATCACCTTACGATACTTAATTATATATATATATATATATATATATATATATATATATATATATATATATATATATATATATATATATATATGTATATAAATATATATATATATATAGATAGATAGATACATATATACATTTTTGTGTGTCATGATAGCATGCATACAAGTATAAACTCTTCTTTTTCGGGTTGAGACCGTTCGTCGTGATACAATCTTCTCAGTCATTATATCCTTCTTTGGGGGTCAGCGTAAAATACGTGTATTCGCAATGTTATCATTTTCTCAGGCAAGCTTAAATATGCGACTGGAGGGAGCATATATTTGCTTGTTTACTTATATATGTCCAATACTGATTATTACGCAAATTGCATTCTTTTAAAACGCTCCTTAGAAAACAATATCTCTCTCGGCGTACAGTATTTCTCTCTCTCTTTCTCTCTTTCTATATATATATATATATATATATATATATATATATATATATATATATATATATATATATATATATATACGTTGTTCTTTATTGTACAGTGGATGATATAAAAGTGAATTATAACGCATGGATAACTGTTGTGTTGCTTTTATTTATTGTGATTACTTATTTTTTCGCGGTTTTTGTCTCATACAATATTGTAATATACTAAGAGAAATTTCGTTCCGCAGCGTTTGTTATTTATAAAATCCTGCCGAAAAAAGGTAATTCATGAATCGCGCGGAACAGGTAATCACAATAAATAAAATTCATGGCAACATTTATGGATTTGTAAAGATTTATTGTTTCTACATATTTAGAAAATAAGATAATTTAAGGAAAGAGTAAGCACCAATAATACAATAATCATTCAAAATATAATGCCAAATAGATGCTAAACATAGTGAATATATATATATATATATATATATATATATATATATAAATATATATATGCATATATATATATATATATATATATATATATTAATAAATAAAAAATCCACCCAATCTAATATAAACATAGGCATACAGTTAATGTAGTAAAGTGATATGTACATTGGTGCGTGTGTATGTATGTATGCATATATATTATATATATGTGTATATGAATGTATGTATATATTTGCATCATATATATATATATATATATATATATATATATATATATATATATATATATATATATATATATATATATATATATATAACTATTAATCTATTACAGAATTCCACAGTCGGAATCCATAAATTAATTTACATAACAAAGTTACTTCCCTTTATCCTATAGTAAATGCATATCGCATCAATTCGATAATCTGATTTGACGAAACTCACAATTAATTACACTTCTTGAATATATGATAATCAACAAATTTAATAAAAACTAGAATGGTCAAAGTGAGAGATTAATTACGTTACTTTACTTTACTTTATTTTAAAAAAATTTAAAGTCTTAAAATACGAAAGAGTAGAAAATACGTAGATAAAACACACTGAAAATATAAGCAAATAATCAGAATATGAACTAAAAAAAAAATAAATAAATAAATTATATATGTGTATGTATTTTTATTACTATTATTGTTATTGTTATCATAACTATTAAAACCAACAGTTTATCGATCACCATAACACAACCTTCAAAACATCTTTAATTTACATTTCTGCGAGCCTAGTTTTTGCTGCTGTTCTGCTTTGGCAGCACTTTTGTTTTGTCAGATTCTCTGCATAGTCGGGAATTTCTTCTGGTTTTCTATTATATTTGACAAAGGGAAGTTTATTTTCCCGAAATATTAAATAATGATTTTTTTATCATCCGGACATCATACAAACAGCTAACAACACTTTGCCGTTATGTAAGATTTTAGGAAAAATAAATAGTAAGTCATATTTCGTATTCGATTTATTGTTTTTGTTCTTTTCAAGTTGCATCTTACCCATAATTTGCATTGCCCACAGCCTTTAACACAGACTACTAATATATATATATATATATATATATATATATATATATATATATATATATATATATATATATATATACCCTTTTTCTACCCCTTTCCCTCGCTATAATTCTCATAGCATCTTTTGTTTCATATTTTTTATACGATACCTCGATATTTGGCTGTGTTGAGCGAGGTATGAAACCGGTCAGCTGCCCTTTCATCTTTTTAATTTCTTAATTCATTATGAGTAATAAATATTGTCTCTTCAATGCCATTTTAAAATTTTGAACGACAAAGAAAATATTTAAATACTTCAAGACTAGGTACAAACCCGTATTAATCGGTAGATTTAATTCCCTACTTCAGATTTAAAATAAATTAAGAACTGTTCGGGCTAACGAGACCTTCCTCCATTCTTGCTTGAGTAATAAAGTGTGTCCCCTTTTTATTTCATTTAGAATTAAGAGGGCAAAATTACATCCTGGACAAAAATTGAAAATGCTTTCTATTTCCAATTTTTTGTCAAAACTTTCTTGCGAAATTGCACGACTCACTAAAAAAATACCACGAGTCATGGAAAGAATCTATAGGCACTTTGTCGTTCTTTGACAAAATCAGATTCATGCGATATGTTGCGGTTATTCACGAACGTAGCCTTTCTAGGTTAACGTTAAACATCAGAATAAACTGAACTATTTCATTTTTAAAAGTTTGGCTGTTCCACGAATCCGGGTTTTAGTCAGAACGTCCTTAATATTGCTTCTACTCAGTTTTCTCCACTCGAACTTAACATTATTTCCCATGGTTTGGACTTCTCTATTCCCCTCTACAAATACTAAACGTGAAGAAATATATTCTGAATTTGAAGTCCTTTTTGCTCAACTAGCAAAACTTCTACCTACATCTGACTCTAAGGTCAGCGATCTTAAGGCAGAGTTGAATGACTTGACACATTCGTATGCAGGCACACCTATTTCGTTTTGTGAATCAAAATGGCGAAGTGAACATTTCCGTACTATCAAAGCACTTCGCAATAATAAATATTTGGTCATCACAAAACCTGATAAAGGTTCAGGGGTCGTTATACTTAATAATGTCAATAAAATGAGGACCATTCTTAAGGACACCTCTGAATTTATTGAGTCAGGGCCGGTAGATACACATGACTCCACTGTATCTATCGAGACTAAGTTCCAAAAACGTTTGGTTAAATGGGTTAAGAATGGAGCTCTTCCCACTAATATTTCTAAAGTGATTAGACCCACGGGTTCTATTCGTCCCCGTCTGTATGGTTTACTAAAAACCCACAAGACTGGGGTACTATTAAGACCAATATTATCGATGATAGGGTCTTCTCAACACAAGGTAGTCAAATGGCTTGCCACTATTTTGGAACCAGTTTTGGAACACTATAGTTCATTTTGAATTAAAGATTCTTTTTCATTTTCTAACTTTATGCAAAATTATTCATATACTGATAAATGTATGTGTTCTTTTGACATACCTAGCCTGTTTACCTGTGTTCCCCTTCTTGAAACGATTAATAGATGCTCTGATGCCTTATATCGCGGTCAACTGCCCATTCCTCCTATTCCTGAAAATGTGTTCGTGGAGTTGATGAAATTTGCTACGAATTCAGTTTTGACGACATCATGTACAGACAGATTGATGGTGTATCTATGGGCTCTCCCTTAGAGCCAGCATTGGCCAATATTTTTGTTAGTTTCTATGAAGAAGGTCTTCTATCTGGTCCAACTAGACCAGATATCTTCTTTCGTTATGTTGACGGCACCTTTTGTCTGTTCAACAATGAAACGGAAGCGGACGTTTGTTTTACGTCCCTTGACAATATTCACCCAGCTCTTAAATTTACTATTGATAAGGAAGCCAATTCTTCACTGCCATTCCTTGATGTATTGGTTAATAAAGCTTCCTCTGGTTTCTTGACATCAGTATATCGGAAACCTACCTTTACTGGTCTTTATACTCATTGGGACTCATTTTGTCCCACCAAAACTAAAGTGTAATCTTATTAAGACCCTTACCAATAGGGCCTTAAAGATTTGTTCGAAGACCAAGCTGGATGAAGAAATTAAATTCATCACTAAGACCCTCTGTAACAATGGCTATGCTTTAGACATTGTACAATTTACCATTAAAACAAAAATATCAGATTTTTACAAAAGATAATCAGCTTCTGTAGACAGATGCCCTATTTACCTTCGCCTACCTTGGCTTGGAAACATTAGTGATATATTCGCCAAACAAATCTCTTTGTCTGTACAACAATGTTATTTTGCTGCGAATACACGAGTTGTTTTTCCTCTCGACCGATCTTGACTTATATTCGAAAAGATGTCCTTCCCCCACAGTATAATAATTCTATTATTTATCTATTTAAATGTAGTTGCAGTATGCACTACGTTGCGATGACGTTACAAAGATTAGACCCCGGGTCAAACAACACGTGCCCACAAAAATTCGCAATGCAAATTATTCACCAACTGACGTTTTGAATAATACTTATGGTTCGTTGATAGGTGAACATCTCATAAATAACCGCACTTGTGCCTCTAAATTCAGTGTCGACCTATTTTCCATTCTCTAGATCCTAGAAACAATGTATATTAAGTCCTTGAGACCTTCTCTTCGCAAGCAAATAGAAAATCTCCTCGGGCTTAATGTTGTTTCTAATTTGATTGACCTTTTTTTTCTTTTTTTTACCCTTTTTTACCCCTTTCCCTCGCTATAATTCTCATTACATCTTTTTAAAAATATTTTTATACGATCCTTCGATATTGGCTTTGTTGAGCGAGGTACGAAAATTCAATATGAGTAATAAATATTGTCTCTTCAATGGCATTTTAAAGTTTTGTACGACAAAGAAAATATTTTAATACATATAATGGAAATACATTTTATTTATTTATTCTGAGATCGGAGTATTGTTTATGATGAGACTGAATAAGTACTTAATTGTTACCTATTTAATAAGTGAGTGTCAAATACTACTTTATTATGGTGTTCAATATGTGAAGACAGACTGACACATCGACGGATATATTTGAATTATGTATATAGTGATTGTTACTGAGAAATAGGAATGGGAAAATATGCGATTTTTGGTGACAATCGGCAATGATGGGCGTGATAAAATTAAACCTTCTCCCGTGTCTCAACAACGCTGGCATAATACCTGTTTGCTGGAATCCGTTTTCAGCTCAACATACTAACTAGGTCGGCTCATACAGCTGATGCTAAACAATCGAGATGCAAATCCGTTTACCGTTCTTCTAGGTATAGTGATCCACTCGCACTAAGTTGATTTGAGAAACGGTATGAGCGGGGGGAACGAAAAAAACAAACCAAATAAGGGAAGAACATCTTTCAGGAAAAAAAGACAAACTTACAAAATTATTACATTACTATTGTTATTTTACAAGGTGAACTCTTTTGAGCGTAACATACGTATCGGATCAAAGTTTACTCCTAAATCCGCCTCTGCATCACGCCCCCAATATATATATATATATATATATATATATATATATATATATATATATATATATATATATATACATACTATAGTATATAAAATACAATTCTTTTGTATGGTTCTAATCGATACTTCCGAGAATAAATTTCTTAAGCAAGATGCAGCTCAATATACAATATTTAATACGTTTTAAAAATTGCAATAGAGCTATAAAAAGGTAAATGCACAGATCATTGTTATATCATATTTTAATGTAAATTTTCAGTCAAAACATCTAACACGTGTTTACTTGAACAAACTCAAGTTATCACATTACCACCTTTCGACTTAAGCGATAGTTGCTAGCTTATCCAGGTAAAAATCAATGTAAAATGTACAAATCCTGCCAATATAGATTAAACTATTTGATCTATTAGCTTCATTTTTTGTAATTTTCTGATTATTGGAATTAAATTTACCGTGAATTTCCTAAGTGCGTTTTTATCCAGTGTGTTTATGTGCATCCGAGTATATTTCTTAGATTCGACTATTTTGAATTTCAGGCTTTAGCTTCTATTAACTGTCAAGTGGCGATGTGCAATCTTATATTACTATGGATATGTATCTGGATGTTGTGAAGTTTTGATCTACCAACTATTACTCATGATCGGCTATGTTCATGTGATGAGTTGGATGTGTAATATATTTTCCGATATATATATATATATATATATATATATATATATATATATGTATATATATATATATATATAGAAAGAGAGAGATAGATAGATAGATAGATAGATAGATAGATAGATATATAATAACTATGTTTCTATATATACACCTATATAATAGAGTTAGTTTTTCCCCTTCCAAATCAGTTAGGGTAGGCAAGAAAACTAATGCATGAAACACATCGAATGTCAACACTACTTTTATAATCTTACCTCAACCGTGTTTCCAGTGACGTAATCATATTTTTACATATACAATTAATTCTTATTATTTATCCCATACGACTAAATCTCCTAAGTACATGCGCCAGAGAGAAGGTAGCACGCTAATTTCTCTTGATGAATAATTAACCCTTACACATGTCAGACACTGCTTTGCTATTAATTGATAAGGAAATGAGATCCACTTTCACTCATTTAGAATTTTTAAAACAGCCAATCAACTATCAGCCTACATAGGCATGAGACAAATGCCTTCCGAACCACGTCGTGCTTAGTCCGATGTTAGTCATTTACAGGAATTCTTTGAAACTTTCCCTCATGAATAATTCGTTTCATTATTAACACACTTCACAACATAATATATATATTACGCGCATTCGAATCAAATCCATCGCAAAAATACACAATTTCATATCAAATTTAGGACGATTAAACTGTATATTAATGGTTTACGCCGAAATAATACTTCGATAAACGAACGATTTATTAGACATCCAACATTTTACAACCCTGATCGATCTTAGCATATCACAAAATATTACTGTTTATATTTGTTCACATATCATACATTATTACATTTTACCTTTATTTAGAAAAGATATATTCCTACTTTTGGTGTTATTGTTGTTTATATGATAAGATTTTCGAGAAATAACCTGATACACTTGGATTATAATTGTGTTTACTTGCCATGAAGCAAAATACGATGTTTCTGAACACTGTCTATGAACGAGGACAACAAAGTGTAAAAAAAAAACCAATGCGATTTGTGTTCTGCATTTTATTTTTGTATGAAAGTTTCTTTTTTACTGCCCCTATTTACTTTCTTCCTAACGAGGTCAGAGTTAGACACAACCTCGGTTACACATGTTGGGAAGAAGCCAGCTAAATAAATACGGCTAACATAGTAATGAAAATTGTATCAGTCTACATGGACAGAATAGATGTAGCAGAAACACATTACATTTAAATTTTCTTCAAGATAAAGTGGTCCTAAATATGTGCTTTTTAAAACTTTATTAAACCTTCTTGACACTATATTTAAACAAACATACATAACACTCTTAGAAAATAACGCGTCCAAATGAGAGTAGTACGTGGCTTCTCATTTCCGAAACAGATGACAACAAAAGCTGAAGGGAGCCGGATGGCTAAGTCTTTCTGTGCTTAAAACCGACGGTACGAATGTTGTACTAATTTTTCTGTATCAAAATAAATAACTATTACGCTCTTATTTAAAAAAAATTGTAATTCTCAATTAATCGAGCACTTTGATGGTATTTTCCCTGATATATTACAAAGAAGTGTTATATATATATATATATATATATATATATATATATATATATATATATATTTAATATTGATTAGTAAAGAAAAATATGTTTTATCTATTAATATATTTCTAATAATATCTTTTAGAAAAAAAATGTGCTGAATCGATTTTTGCAAATCAATTAATTTCTAATTATTACTTTGTCTTAATTAACTGAAATTGATTTTCCGCTTTTCATTAATTCTGGAAGAAAATATAAACATAATAGTTAAAGGGAAATAATGATTAATTATCGGAAGTTTATAATCTCGAATAGTTATGTGGATTAATGAAAACACTTTTACTCAAGCTTAGAAAATAACACAATTATTAACTAGTTGATGTAGGCCGTGTTTCTTTCTGAATAAATTACCTACATTTATCCTGACCTTAAGAGAAATACTTAGATCATTAAAGTGTTAACTATTAATTTATTGATGATGTTGTTATTTTACTGGATTATTAAAAACTGTGAGTTTACTTGACTTAAGTCATCAAGCAATTGCCGTGAAACATTAACGAACTTCCTGCACTATTGTTCTCGCTCGGTCATGGTGGCCAGAATCTCTACTCTGTTGAGGCCAGTGTCTTTCTGCAGATGGACACTGATTGCAATGTGTGGCCTTCCGACTCGCGGTTTAACCTATGGAAACCACAGGAGCACATTTCCAACGGATCCATCGTGTGAGGATGCATGTCAACTCAGGGTAAACATTCGAAGGTATACGTGGAAGAAAAGCATACATCATTTTGCTTGCTGAAGACGGCGCGAAGCATTTTAGTGTATAATCAATCAAGTTTATAATATCGGGCAACAGTCAGTGTCCAAGAGTTTGTTCCGTAGAATAGGATGGATTCAATTGATGCCTTGAAAACTTTCAGTTTTGTTTATTCTTTATAGCAGCTTTCCTATGTGTTTTAAGTTGAGTTGTCTAGCCTTCATGCCTAGCGAATACGCGTATTCATAGCATTACTAAAGTTGGTAAATCCTCCAGATATTCTAAGTCCTAAAAAAGTGTGATTGCTGAACCATCTGAAAAATGTAGAATCCTTGCTATTGGAGATTATATGCGCATGTATGTTTTGGCGCATTCAGGAACAATACAACATCATGCCATGCTTTTTCTTCACAACTGATACTTGATTAGCATTTTAACGAAAACCGATTTTATAAACACAGTCGATATAAAAACACACAAAAAAACTTTACAAGAATTTAAAATTAATACTTTAAAAATGAATACTTTGATAACAATCTATGTATATATTTTATTTTAATCTATCTTACATTTTTAGGCTGCAATTAATTATCTTCCTTTTAAACTGAAAGCGTACAGAAGAAAATTAGGTGCACCCTGAGCAAACGCGACACCCACATTGAACACTGCTTTCTCATTGTAAAATATGCATGCAAAATAGTAAATATACTGCATTCTGATGTTTTGATGTCACACGCAACTTAAATTTATAATCAATCAACACGAGTTTTTTTCTACTTTGTAATGTTTTCCATAATAACTGCTGAATTTAGTCGACCTGGAAATCTAGCAGTATTTGTGTCTGTAGTACTGTAAGACCACGTTTAAAGTCAGCATATCACCTCTTAACTGTAGCTTTAAACGAGACAGAATCCAAATAACACTGATCAAGCCATTGCTTTTCTTGAACATTATTTTCGTTGTAATCTGTAACAAAATAATTTGATCAGGCTAAGATTTTGGCACGTTCAATTTGAAGGTTAGTACTTTATAAACATCGCGAACTTTGCCCGGGACATATTGAATGGTAAGTTATTTTCATTTTCAGTAATTTTCTTCATGTCATTATATTCATGTATATTAAAAATAATTTATATACTCTGTATATACTAGTTATAATTTATTTATATGTTATATTACTATAACTTAATTAACGTAATTTAATTTAATTTACTTAATTATTTATTCATTCATTTTACTTTGAATATAATTCATTTGGATATTTTTATTTGAATTTTATATCTCACTTATTTATACATTTATACTTTGAACAACATTTAATGAAATAATTAATTGTTTATTTATTTATTACATGTCTTTTGCATTGCTTTAATTACATTTAGTATTTAATGTTCTGTCATCATGTTATATTTTTTTCTATTTCGATTATTTTTACTTTCAATTCGGTGAATGTATCTTCAATTGTAGATTTCCAGCGTTAAAACGGTTGATGAAGAACGGAAATCATATGGAATTATTTAGTCCAGCGAGCAAAATTTTATATATTGCCCGTTAAAAATGCAGACGTTTTAATAGTCCTAAGTGTCTTACGCATCTGTTGGTGTAGTTTACTGCAATAATATATGTGTTTTACTATTTCGTCTATTTGGTTGCAGAGTCTACATTTACTGGTTTTCTTATTTTGGCTTTGATATAATTCGTTCAGACTACGTTGTTCTGTGTGTCTGTCATTAGTACCTAGGTTTCACTATTCAAATGTCTTTTCCTAGTCATGTAAAGGTGTCTTCGCGTTGTTTGTCTTTGGTCAGTTTTATAAATCGTGCATGCACCCGGTTTTCTTACCATTTTTATCGCCATTAAATTTTCAGACTACTTATTTCCTGTATTTGTTCTTCTGTGACACTGACTATAGTTTCGATAATGAGCTTTTCTACGTTTTTGGTCATGTGTTTTTCTAGTTTTCTTTTGTGTCACTAACAGAGTCTTCTATACTTATCAGATCTTCTCCTTCTCTCTTTTTACCTGGGATCGGTAAGTATCATCCTTCGACTGTAGTGCATTGGGCGTGGTCATTAGTTTCGTTGTCGTCTGGTCCAGGTGACTGAGTTCTTTGTAGCCCACTATTCGAAAGGTCTAACATACATTAATCGGAAGATTGTACATGTATTCATCGCTTTTACCATGGCTCTACTACATAATTTAATTTCTAGGAGGTGTTTTTTTTTTATTCTCAGTAACTCTTTTACAATCTTCACTTTCATTTTTTGTTGATTGTATGAAGCTTGCTTTCACAGCTTCCAGATATTTATAAATATCATATTAATTAAGTCCTCTAATATTTTCTGAGTTTTGATTTTTATGTTCTCTGCTGTTTTTAGCTTACCCCTTTTTATCTCCTATAGTGCATTTCGAATACCATTCGAATGTCTTGGCTGAAGGCTTGGATGAATTCATCAGTTTTACTAGTTCCATTTTCTCTATTATATATTGCTTCAGGTTGTCCATATACATGAGGGGTTTTCTTTTTTCTTCTGTGCACGTAAACTTGCATTCAACGTTGAACTTTTTGAGTAGGTTGTTGAATAACAATGATCAGAATCAGAGACAGAGAAAGGTCGTTTTCCTGGAATAGCCTTTCTGTATAAGTATCTCTGTCGGAAGTGTTCAACATTTGCTGCTTTTCCTTCAGTAAATCTTGTGATTTCTTAGCCATTGGATTCCATAGCTTTACAGTTAGTCTATGACGTGTGGGTTTCCATATCATTTACCCTTTTCTTTTAATTCGATTTGTCTAAACTCTGGAACCATCCTATATTGAGGATGGGTCTGGTGTAATCTTCAATAATGTGTACCGTTGTATGAAAGTCAGTAAACATGCCCCATGTATTCCTTATGAGTTTTAAGTAAGCTCATCACGACGGGGATTGCTTTTGTAATAACATTATTATCATTATTATTGTTATTATTATTATTATTATTATTATTATTATTATTATTATTATTATTATTAATAATAATAATAATTTACGAGTTCTTACAATTAATCACTATCTAACTAAAACAGTTGGTTTTCCCTCGAGCCTGAATGAGAAAAGCTATCCGTAGATTTTAAAAAATTCGTAGGCTCTTTCGACCAGTCTTACAAATAACTATATTCTCGCAACATCTATCTACCATTGTATTCTCGATAATGGCAGTTGGATATTTTTTCTGGGATTTAAATGACAATAAGCATCTTTAGCGTTCTAGTACTTTCTTCTTTCGTTTGATAGAGTCTTCTAGTTATTTTCTTGCTCACATTGTTTTTTTCTTTAACACATGCCAACATTTAAAAAAATGATGAAACGAACAGGTAGCATAATAGCATGTCTAAAGACGTAATTCTAAAAGATACATTTTTAATGTAATATTTATATATTTGTTATTATAATTTTTTTTATCTTTTTCAATTTGTTTATCATCGTAACATTAAATAAATAAGAAATTATAAATCCTAACCCTAACCCTAACCTTTACCGAACGTTCAAATGTTGAGTTTCATGCTATATTGTTTTACTTATCAAGAATAATGTATGTGCTTCACCGCAACTACGTATATTATCGAATATTATATTTTGTATTTAGTTTAAAAACGTCATAATGCATTATTTTAATATTAATACACAATAATAAAAATAATAATAATAATAATAATAATAATAATAATAATAATAATAATAATAATAATAATAATAATAATAATAACAACAACAACAACAACAACACAAGAACAGACATGACTCTGTGGGGAAAGCAATACTCTGGGAACTGTGCATACAATTTAATTTCGAATACGCAGACAAATGATACACACATAGACTAGAAACAGTACTGGAAAACGAAAAAAAACAAAATCCTCTGGGATATGGATATGCAAACAAATACACTCCTATAATTAAGGAAACTTGATGTTATTATGATCAACAAGAAGAAAAATGTTTTCTAAAGTCGCAAACTTCGCCATTCCAGCAGGCCACAGAGTGAAGAAAAAAGACACGGAAAAACGAAGCTAATGCACAGAACTAGCCAGAGAACTGAAAGGAATATAGAACATGAAGAAAGTTAGTATAATACCAATACCCGTAGGATGACTAGGAACAATAACAAAACACTTGGAGCAAAGACTGGAAGAAATTGGAATTCAAGAGATGATCGAAAACATACAAAGGACGGCAATGATGAAAGCAGCTGCACTCTTAAGGAAAATCCTTGAATGCGGAAACTAATTCGCATAAGCTACAGATGGGAGCAAGTCACAATGGATATTTACAACAGAAAGAACACAAAACCACACGAAGAACAGCACAACACGAACTAAGGAACAGAAACTGCAAAACACATCACTTCATACTCCCCCCTAAATTATACCGGTTTAAGCTAACAACACACAAAAATTAACCAAGGAACAGAAATTACAAGAAACACCATAAGCTCTTCCCCTTCTTTCATCACTCTACCACCACCCAAAATATATAGATAAAACAAATTATAAAAAAATGGTGCCGGCCTAGGCTGACAGCAGACACAATATTTGTCGAGGGTCGAAGAGGGTGCGAAAACCGAGGAGGGACAACACAAACCAGACCTCTACTGGAAAAGTGCGGAGAATCTGGAACCTTGTGGAGGCTTATTGTCACCGAAGTCCCAGAGAAGACCAATGGTACTTACCAGCGAGAAATCAATGGTAAGCGGCTGTTGCGATACAGCAAGTTTATTTGCAGTGGTTATCGAAAATAGGTAAATAATACTGGAAATCTGGGGAGGCTTGTTGACACTCAGACTCCAGGAAATTCTAATTGTTTTTGTCGGTGAGCAATCACTGACGACAATTTCGTGAGAACTTCTAGTGAGTAAAAATAATAATCTTTATATTAATAAAGATATTTTGAGTTTTCCCGTATTTCAATAGGAAAAGAATCGAATATTCCTATGCAAATCCTGTAAACCCGACACGAACACCACTTCCTAAAGCGTGTTTCTCGAAACTATTATTACAGTTCGTCTCCGTTTACTAATTATTATATTTATTCCGACTAAACTGCTACTTTCAAATACGTACTCGTGCTAAGAAAGTAGCAAAAAAGTTCTCTCTCTAACTATAATCCTTCCACTCCACATAAATTCACGGCGTTATATCCTTTAGTGTTATATTTTTAATAACCCTTATTTTCATTAAGCTTACTAACACTTCCTTTTTCTTAATACAACATCTGATATTTACTTACTTTGAAACATTCTCTCACAATTTAATTTTTTTTACTATTAACTGTAAACGATGTGTGACCTATTTGCGTTGACAGAACACAATTAGTGATTTATTTGCGTTGACTGGAAACGATTAATTATATATTTGCGTAAACAGATTTTACACGCCATTATCTATGGATCATTACAGTAAAGACTCAAGTAAAGACTCGGTTTCTGTTAAAACATTAATTATTATATTTTTATCAGACAAAAAATGTTCATCTTCCTTCGTTCTGATGTAGCGTTGTTTTTCTAAAAGTGTTTTTTAAAAAAATTCAACGTAGTAAAACTGTTGCACTTATTTTTATTAACCTTACGAACTCTGTTCCTTCTTAATATAATATTTACTTATTTTTAAACATTCTATCATTATACATCTCTTCTTTGATTGACCGAGAACGTTTAGTCACCTATTTGCATTACCACATTTAGCAAGCCATTATGAAGTGATAAACCTTGGTTCGCAAATGTAGATCCACATTTTACGTTAAGAAATTGATTAACGTACCAGAAAACAATTATCTTCTTCCTTCGGTGCGAAGTGGTGTCGTTTCTCTAAAGTTTTTTTTTTCAATGTCAGCGTGGTTAAACTTGTACGTTACTTTTCAATCAACCTACTACTTCCTTTGGCCTTTTGGCTAAGATGAAAGTGTAGTATCTGTTCCGATGGATACTGCACCCCATACTGGTGGATTCTTTGCCTTCGGTTCTTGATTTACGCCGGTCAATGGGGCAGTCCCGTGCCGTTCTAAATGGTCCACCTTCCCAGGCTTTGCCTCTCCTCTTTGTGGAGGAGTAAGTTTATTGCCGACGGGGCTGCCCAGGCAATTTTTAAACCCCACTTTCCCGACCCGACCTTGGGTCACATCTTACTTGTGGGAGTAAGATAAAAACTGGCCTTGTGCCTAACTCCTGGAGAGGAGTAAATCAATACTACTTCCTTTTCCTTCTTAATTGAAAATGTGACACCTATTTATTCTTAAACAGTCCATTACTATTTCATCTCTTCTACGATTGGCCGAGAACGATTAGTGACATGTTTTGCGTCATCACATTTTGCAAACCATTATTTGGGATGACAACAGAACAGATGACGTTTTTCCGAAAATTGGTCTCAAACAGAATTAAAAAACAATTACAAAAGAATTAAAAAACAAAACAATGACTCACAGGTTTTCACTACAGCACTAATACTTATTTGTTTAATTTTAATATTTTTTCTATTTTCCTCGACCACTTCACAAAATAAATCAACCATGATTTCTATCATGGTTGACGCCCGTGTTTTACTAAGTAAAATGGGCGATAATTAACTGTACCGAAAAGTCTACACAATACGAAACAAGCTGTTTGTTTTTAATTTCTACCATAACCTAACCCTAACCTAACCAGAAGCATCGGAACTGAATTCGGCTTTCTAAAGAAACTCGGAACTGCTTTCGTCACCACTGCAAATATTTAAATACATAAACTTTTGGAGCCAGAATAAAATGTATCCTAAGTCATTAAATATGGTTACCACACTTATTTTATTGTATGAATTTTGTTTTTTTGGGGGGGCAGGATTCCTTTTTTGTGGATATATTTTAATTGTTAAATCATTTTTTTATATTCCGTCATACTGGTCCTGCTAGTAATAAAATCAAATCTAAATCCGTAAGTTTTTTTTCTTTTTCTACTGTTATTTACTTTTAAAATTAACAACTTTCAATCAATGTAATATTAATTACCTGCGCGTATATGTATAGCAGACTCTATTGGTGCGTTTGTCACGCTTCGATTTAAAATGTTTTTTTTTTTAAAAAGATACATATTGAAAGGACGTATTGTATGATACATATGTCCAAGCATGTCGTTAAATCTTCTGCCAGTCAGTGTATCTGTCACGCTTATGGTAAGGATATCATTTTCAGAGTGTGCACTGATTCTTATAAGATAATATGTCTCTCATGTGGTCGCCTCTAGTTAAGTTTTAACTATACTTTTTTAGTTGCGTTCAGACATCTGTTTAAGCTATTTTGCTCGTCCGTAGATGTGCCACGCTTTAATTAGAAATAGCACTTCGTTCGCTAAACCGACACATTAACGGTGCGCAATCTCCGTCTGGTAAGTCTTTAAGTTTTGAAATAGCATTTCATCGTATGTCATTGTAGTAACAAAGATAATTGATGCCTGTCTCCCCCTTGGAGTAATAATGGAATGTTCTACATTCGTGTATATTAAGAGTGAATGTTAAAACACTGTTTGTCTAGCTAAGCAACAAAGCTCTGTGTGATTTTTTCTCTGCCAGTAAGTCCGTGATTATTGTTATTATTGTTATTTATTGTTACTACCCTTATTTGTTAAATTTGTTGCTTGCTTTTTGTTACTCCTTATATTTTTATTTATTTGGAGTTTGTTAATTTTTTTTCTACCGTTCTCCGGCCATGGCTACTGCCAGCTGTGCGCCTTCGGAGACCTCTGAAGTGGTTGAGAAGCCATCTCAGCCTACGGATAAAACGGATTGGATTAAGGCACCCGCCCTTAAAATTGACGTTGACGATTTTATCGCCAAAGCAAAAGACTGCACGGATTTCGTGACTGAAACTGGAGTAATCATACAGTTACCAAGGTTGGAGGAATTCCAGAAAAAAACGATATTAATGTTCGTAGTGGACAGAAAGTCCAAAAAACTGATTAGGTCCTCGAAAGAAACTGTCGCAAAATTAATTGCAACGACCGGAGTACGTGCTGAACGTATCGTGAAATGTAAAGGCTATAACACCTGGAATAGTCTCTTTAAGACAGAGGAAGTCTGCATCGAACTCTCGAAGAAAGAAATAATAACGAAAGACTACATTCTGCGAATGGAATACATGGGTCGAAGGAGAACGACCATCTCAGTTTTTGAAGTTCCGGCTGTGGTTCCTGGGGAATACTTAGGCGCCTTTTTACTTAAGTTCGGAGAAATAACGGCTATTACGGTCGACAAGTTCAACGGAACATGGTCTTTTGACGTGTGGCTTAACGAGTCGGCTTTTAAAAAAGTTCCGTACTACATAGAAGCAAATGGAGAAAAATTACCTGTGGTGGTGGCTGGAAGACGTCCAGCTTGTTGGATATGCAATGAGGTTGGGCATTTAACTTTCACTTGCCCAACAAGGATCAAACCGGCCCAGCCTAACCCCAAGAATAGAGTGCTAGAACACTTGACCCCGAAAGTTGCAGCAGATAAAAAGACTCCCTCCTCAAAACCAACAGCTGAAACTGTAACCCCGGAGGAATTCGAGGACTTATGCAACACAGAAAATGAATCTCCCAAAAAAAAAGTCGTATGGAACATTGTGACTGGAAAGAAATCACCGAAGTCATACGCTCAAGTGATGACCGAAGAGGAACAACTAGAGATAGAAACCAGTAACGATCCAGGTGGAGAAAAGTACAAAGAATTATTAAATCTTAAAAAGTCTCTCGACGAGGAGCGCAAATCTGAAGAAAAAAAGGAAAAAAAAAACGAAGGAAAAAAAATGGTTTCCGAAACCACAAGTAATGCGGAAAAAAAACAAACTCCCCCGGCCAAAGAACGTCGCTCTCCAGCCAAAGGTGCACCCCCACCATTAAAGTCATCCCCACCAGTAAGGGAATCTAATTTGACCCCCTTATCAAAAGATAAGCCCGTTACCCCCAATCCATCTCCTTTCTGTTCCCCGTGCAACACCCCTAAAAGTACACCGCCCCCCTCTCCAATGAAGACCGATATGCCGCCTCCTGCCTCCCCCACCGCCCCATCCACATCCCAGAAACGCCATCGAAGTCCCTCGCTAGAGGCTCGGAAAAAGAAGACCCCTTTCTACACAGGCAAGGATGTCTGTAAAATTACTCCCGAAACTGAAAATCTTATGATAAACCATCATAAGAAGAACTACCGAAACCTAGCTACACTAAAGATGGTACACAAAAAAGACATTACCAACTCGGAAAATTTCTTGGATGCACAAAGACTTTTATCTGTGGTTAGATCAAGAGACAAAGCTAAAGGGGTTTGGAATATGATGGAGGAAGCGAATAACGCCTTTAATATATCGCCTCCTCTCGCTTTCTTTAACGATGAAGAAGTAGTATTACTGCAAAAATCTTGTGTTGGGAGGGTCCCTATTCGTATCCATCCTACACTCTACAGGGCATTAAAACTAACTTTCCCCTTAGACATTGGCGGTGTGGCCCCGGACGGTCTCGTCTCAAATGAATTGGGACAAGGTTCTCTGGGTTCATCTGTCGGTGTCTTAAATGCATCAATGTTCGTTTCGGGTTCCCAACTCTAAGAGCACTAGAATGGCACTCAGATTAGCAAGCCTAAATGGCCGAGGGTTGAGGGACACCGCTCGTAAACTTCGAGTAGTACGTGACCTTCAGCGACTCGGCGTGGATGTATGTTGTTTGCAGGAGACCCACTTTATTCCCAGTGATTATCAGGGTGCGCTGACTAGAGACTTTCAGCTCTATTCAGCGTACTTTGATACTCACTCAAGAGGGGTTTCCTGGCTAGTTAAGCGCACACTGAATGCGACGTGTGACCCAATCTATGCAGATCCTGAGGGAAGGCTGTGCGTTCTTGATGTTACCGTAAAGGATGTGGCTTTTCGGCTTATTGGGGTTTATGCGCTCAACGCCAGTTCTGAGCGGGTTCCTTTTTTTCGGCGGATCGAGCCCTTTATGGATACGTCGCGTCGGATAATTCTAGCGGGAGACTGGAACGCGGTCTTGGATCCCGATTTAGATCGCTTGGGAAAACGTAGGGGAACTAACAGCAACGGGGATGCTAAGGCATTTCGGGACTTTATCGATAAGTTCGATCTTGTCGATAAATTCCGAAATGAGAAACCCCGTGAAGTAGTATGGACTTGGACTGCTAGTCGCGGCTCCGATTTAGGGCAACTTTCGAGTTACCTTGATCGGTTCTTAATTAGGAGAGTCGATTTAGGGCTTTTAGATTGTCCAAGTTTTCATAATATAGTTTACTCGGATCATAGGCTTGTCCGGGTGCGGGTAAACTTAGATAGTCCTAAGCCTAGATTGGCTGGTTACTGGAAGTTCAACACATCGTTGTTCGATTTGAAGGACTTCCGGGAACAGCTTTTACTAACATTACAGAGGGAATTGACGGGTGCTATCATTGGGAATAAGTGGTGGGGCCACCTTAAGAACGTTATTAGGTCCTTCGTTGCCGATTATAGTCGTCGACTCAACCTTAGATCTAGGGCAACGAAAGTGGCACTAGAAACTAGTTTAAGTCGGGCGGCGGAGGCGGGGGATAGCGTTACCTTTACTGTAGCTAAAACGGAACTGAACTCCTTGGATAACAAGGCAGATCAGGGATTGATAGTTAGGTCTAGGTTAAAAAGAGTGCCGCACGAGGCGACAAACATGGCCGCGTCACTGCGTGCGGAGGAACGTCGACGGTCTACTGATCGACACATCGCCAGTGTCACATTATCGGATGGGCGTCTCGTGACTACAAACGACGGGATTTTGGAGGGTTTTCGCTCTTATTTTCAGGATCTTTTTACCAAGGAGCCCGGTCTGACAATGGCTCAGTTCGACGCCTATTTAGCTGACTTTTCTCGTCTCGAGGCGACCGAAGCAGCTAGGTGCGAAGGGTGTATAAATGAGGATGAAGTCCTGGAGGCCCTAAGGCAGGTTGGCCTTGATAAGTCTCCGGGTATCGATGGTCTGCCTTACGAACTGTATTTGAGGTTGTCGCCCATTTTTGTCCCCCTGCTGGCTGTGTTGTTTAACTCCTGGTTTAGGAACGGGTCTATCCCCCAGTACTTTACCAGGGGTATCATCAAATTGCTCCGCAAGGACAAGAGTGGTGGGGATGGTATAGGTAATTTCCGGCCCTTAACAATGTTAAATACAGAGTTAAAGATTTTGGCCAAGATCTTGGCTAATCGTCTGCAGGTTGTCTTGTTTCGTCTAATAAGTCCCGAACAGACTTGTTCTGTTAAGGGCCGGACTATTCAAGATAATTTGCACATGATACGCTTGATCATAGAGAAAGTCGACACTGAGGCCGCGCTGATCAATTTAGATCAGTCCAAAGCATTCGATAGGGTCGATCATCGTTACTTGGAGGCTGTCTTGTCTTCGGCTGGATTTGGTCCCCATTTCCGCTCCTGGATTCGCCTCTTTTATGCTAACCCCGGTGCGTTGGTTGAAGTGAATGGAATAAGGTCAAAGCCTTTCGATTTGTCCAGATCTATTCGTCAGGGATGTCCGCTTTCACCGATGCTTTATGTGCTTGCGTTGGAGCCTTTCCTTCGCAGGCTTAGGGTGAATCCGGTCCTTCGTGGGATTACTTTGTCTGGTGCTTGCCCCATGATTAAGTACTCCGCCTATGCCGACGACGTCACTGTGCTTGTAACGAGCAGTGCTGAGATTAGGGTCGTCGACATGGAAATAAGACGGTATGAACAAGTGACAGGGGCCAAAATCAACTGCGATAAGTCTGTTGGCTTACGCATTGGTGCCTGGAGGGGTGTTCCCCTTCAGGGGCCCTTTGGCTGGACGGATGGGCCTTGCAAGATACTCGGCGTCTGGTTTGGTCCTGATCTCCAGTTGGAGAAAAATTGGTCGGAAGTGTTGAAAGCGGTTAAGGCTGCAGCCCGTCTGTGGTCTTTGAGAAATCTTACTTTAAAAGGAAGAGCGGAGGTGTGTAATTCTCACATTTATCCTCTCATCCTCTACCGTCTTTCTGTGCTCCCTCTGCCGGCGATCACACTAGTTGAACTAGTGAAGGCTCTTTTCGCGTTTTTGTGGCGCGGAAAGCAGCCCATGGTTCGCCGGGAGATCTGCTACTTGCATCCGTCTGAAGGCGGTCTAGGTATGCCAAGCGTTGAGATTCGTCAATATACGCTTCGCTTACACTACCTAGACCGAATGTGTACACCTTGTGAGGGAAACGGTGAATTCTGGAAGGAAGACACCAAGAAAGCCTTTCCGGCTTTGAAAAGTGTGCACTTGCATGGGGGTGAGGCATTTCGTTTACCTCGACGCGAGTGCTCCTTTTATCGCGAGTGTCGACAGTCCTTGAAGTACCTTCTAAGGGTGTCAGAAAGCCTCTCTGACACCCGAGTGTTGTCTCGTAAAGCACTATATCGGGTTATGGTGAGGGGATCTGTTCGTGACGATATTACTGAGGAGCTCGGTCTTACGAAGGGAGAACTTCGCTTGATCTGGCCTTGGGCGCCTGGGTTGAAATGCTTCGATAATTACGAGGCATCACTCACCTGGCTGATAATACGAAATGCACTCTGGGTCGGCAAAAAGCTTTACGCAGCGGGATAAGTAGAGACACCAAGTTGTGTTCGATGCGGCGACTGGGAGGAAACGACCAGTCATGTTTTCTTTCATTGCCCCATCGTTCGCCCGCTGTGTGAGTTAGTTGAAGGCTACACGGTTCGCATGTTGAACGGACAGTTCTTCGTTTTGGAGTCTTTTTCGACATGCTGCAATTGGGCACCAAGCATGAAGTGGGAGGAGCATTATGTGTTTCTTTGCTTACTAGCAGTCATGAGAGGAGTGATTTGGTCGACACGACAGAAGGAAGTCTACGGGGAAGAGACCTTCACTGCTCCCCAGCTTGTCCTCATTTTCCAGTCTCGCTTGAAAATGCGTGTCAGGCTGGAGAAGGTGAAACTCCCTTCGGCAGATTTCAACAAAAGGTGGGTGAAAGTTGCGCGTTTGTGTCGTTTGAATGGAGCTAATTTTGAGTGGTACTTGGACGTGCCTTAGACAGAATATTGGGTGGCCGAACCGAACACTGACCCTTTTATTTGACCCGGTTAGGCAAGATTAGGTTATGTTTTGTTTTTCTTCCCCTTTTTTAGCTTAGCTAGCGGTATGTAAATTGTCATAGGCCCCCCCTTTTTTTTCGTCCTCTCCCCCCCCCCTTTTTTTTTTTTTTTTTTTTTTTTTTTACCCCGACTTTTATTTTCTAATTCCCATTCCCGACCCCTATTAGGTGACTGATCTGTTGTTTTGTCAGAGATGCAGGTCTCCTTTCGTAATTTTCGAAGGAGGTGTGAGAATAAAACTTTCGTGACCTGCATCGCCTTTTTTCGACTGGCAAAACTACTTATCGGCCACATTTCTTTAGTGGGAGGTTCTTATACTAACACTTAATTTTATTTATTTTTTCATTGTATATATATATATCATTCTTGTTCCCCCACTCCCAATTCCATGTATATATTGTCATTTTTGGGTTTTAAGTAGGTATATCATGGAGTAAATTTGTTTTGGTGATTGTGACTAGTTAAGTTAAAAATGTTAAGTTAGGTCAACATTTTCCCCACCCCCTTGTAGGCCTTGTGCCAAATTTTGTATTTTTTACAAATAAATATAGTCTAGCTAAGCAACAAAGCTCTGTGTGATTTTTTCTCTGCCAGTAAGTCCGTGATTATTGTTATTATTGTTATTTATTGTTACTACCCTTATTTGTTAAATTTGTTGCTTGCTTTTTGTTACTCCTTATATTTTTATTTATTTGGAGTTTGTTAATTTTTTTTCTACCGTTCTCCGGCCATGGCTACTGCCAGCTGTGCGCCTTCGGAGACCTCTGAAGTGGTTGAGAAGCCATCTCAGCCTACGGATAAAACGGATTGGATTAAGGCACCCGCCCTTAAAATTGACGTTGACGATTTTATCGCCAAAGCAAAAGACTGCACGGATTTCGTGACTGAAACTGGAGTAATCATACAGTTACCAAGGTTGGAGGAATTCCAGAAAAAAACGATATTAATGTTCGTAGTGGACAGAAAGTCCAAAAAACTGATTAGGTCCTCGAAAGAAACTGTCGCAAAATTAATTGCAACGACCGGAGTACGTGCTGAACGTATCGTGAAATGTAAAGGCTATAACACCTGGAATAGTCTCTTTAAGACAGAGGAAGTCTGCATCGAACTCTCGAAGAAAGAAATAATAACGAAAGACTACATTCTGCGAATGGAATACATGGGTCGAAGGAGAACGACCATCTCAGTTTTTGAAGTTCCGGCTGTGGTTCCTGGGGAATACTTAGGCGCCTTTTTACTTAAGTTCGGAGAAATAACGGCTATTACGGTCGACAAGTTCAACGGAACATGGTCTTTTGACGTGTGGCTTAACGAGTCGGCTTTTAAAAAAGTTCCGTACTACATAGAAGCAAATGGAGAAAAATTACCTGTGGTGGTGGCTGGAAGACGTCCAGCTTGTTGGATATGCAATGAGGTTGGGCATTTAACTTTCACTTGCCCAACAAGGATCAAACCGGCCCAGCCTAACCCCAAGAATAGAGTGCTAGAACACTTGACCCCGAAAGTTGCAGCAGATAAAAAGACTCCCTCCTCAAAACCAACAGCTGAAACTGTAACCCCGGAGGAATTCGAGGACTTATGCAACACAGAAAATGAATCTCCCAAAAAAAAAGTCGTATGGAACATTGTGACTGGAAAGAAATCACCGAAGTCATACGCTCAAGTGATGACCGAAGAGGAACAACTAGAGATAGAAACCAGTAACGATCCAGGTGGAGAAAAGTACAAAGAATTATTAAATCTTAAAAAGTCTCTCGACGAGGAGCGCAAATCTGAAGAAAAAAAGGAAAAAAAAAACGAAGGAAAAAAAATGGTTTCCGAAACCACAAGTAATGCGGAAAAAAAAAAACTCCCCCGGCCAAAGAACGTCGCTCTCCAGCCAAAGGTGCACCCCCACCATTAAAGTCATCCCCACCAGTAAGGGAATCTAATTTGACCCCCTTATCAAAAGATAAGACCGTTACCCCAATTCCATCTCCTTTCTGTTCCCCGTGCAACACTCCTAAAAGTACACCGCCCCCCTCTCCAATGAAGACCGATATGCCGCCTCCTGCCTCACCCACCGCCCCCTCCACATCCCAGAAACGCCATCGAAGTCCCTCGCTAGAGGCTCGGAAAAAGAAGACCCCTTTCTACACAGGCAAGGATGTCTGTAAAATTACTCCCGAAACTGAAAATCTTATGATAAACCATCATAAGAAGAACTACCGAAACCTAGCTACACTAAAGATGGTACACAAAAAAGACATTACCAACCCGGAAAATTTCTTGGATGCACAAAGACTTTTATCTGTGGTTAGATCAAGAGACAAAGCTAAAGGGGTTTGGAATATGATGGAGGAAGCGAATAACGCCTTTAATATAGCGCCTCCTCTCGCTTTCTTTAACGATGAAGAAGTAGTATTACTGCAAAAATCTTGTGTTGGGAGGGTCCCTATTCGTATCCATCCTACACTCTACATGGCATTAAAACTAACTTTCCCCTTAGACATTGGCGGTGTGGCCCCGGACGGTCTCGTCTCAAATGAATTGGGACAAGGTTCTCTGGGTTCATCTGTCGGTGTCTTAAATGCATCAATGTTCGTTTCGGGTTCCCAACTCTAGGAGCACTAGAATGGCACTCAGATTAGCAAGCCTAAATGGCCGAGGGTTGAGGGACACCGCTCGTAAACTTCGAGTAGTACGTGACCTTCAGCGACTCGGCGTGGATGTATGTTGTTTGCAGGAGACCCACTTTATTCCCAGTGATTATCAGGGTGCGCTGACTAGAGACTTTCAGCTCTATTCAGCGTACTTTGATACTCACTCAAGAGGGGTTTCCTGGCTAGTTAAGCGCACACTGAATGCGACGTGTGACCCAATCTATGCAGATCCTGAGGGAAGGCTGTGCGTTCTTGATGTTACCGTAAAGGATGTGGCTTTTCGGCTTATTGGGGTTTATGCGCTCAACGCCAGTTCTGAGCGGGTTCCTTTTTTTCGGCGGATCGAGCCCTTTATGGATACGTCGCGTCGGATAATTCTAGCGGGAGACTGGAACGCGGTCTTGGATCCCGATTTAGATCGCTTGGGAAAACGTAGGGGAACTAACAGCAACGGGGATGCTAAGGCATTTCGGGACTTTATCGATAAGTTCGATCTTGTCGATAAATTCCGAAATGAGAAACCCCGTGAAGTAGTATGGACTTGGACTGCTAGTCGCGGCTCCGATTTAGGGCAACCTTCGAGTTACCTTGATCGGTTCTTAATTAGGAGAGTCGATTTAGGGCTTTTAGATTGTCCAAGTTTTCATAATATAGTTTACTCGGATCATAGGCTTGTCCGGGTGCGGGTAAACTTAGATAGTCCTAAGCCTAGATTGGCTGGTTACTGGAAGTTCAACACATCGTTGTTCGATTTGAAGGACTTCCGGGAACAGCTTTTACTAACATTACAGAGGGAATTGACGGGTGCTATCATTGGGAATAAGTGGTGGGGCCACCTTAAGAACGTTATTAGGTCCTTCGTTGCCGATTATAGTCGTCGACTCAACCTTAGATCTAGGGCAACGAAAGTGGCACTAGAAACTAGTTTAAGTCGGGCGGCGGAGGCGGGGGATAGCGTTACCTTTACTGTAGCTAAAACGGAACTGAACTCCTTGGATAACAAGGCAGATCAGGGATTGATAGTTAGGTCTAGGTTAAAAAGAGTGCCGCACGAGGCGACAAACATGGCCGCGTCACTGCGTGCGGAGGAACGTCGACGGTCTACTGATCGACACATCGCCAGTGTCACATTATCGGATGGGCGTCTCGTGACTACAAACGACGGGATTTTGGAGGGTTTTCGCTCTTATTTTCAGGATCTTTTTACCAAGGAGCCCGGTCTGACAATGGCTCAGTTCGACGCCTATTTAGCTGACTTTTCTCGTCTCGAGGCGACCGAAGCAGCTAGGTGCGAAGGGTGTATAAATGAGGATGAAGTCCTGGAGGCCCTAAGGCAGGTTGGCCTTGATAAGTCTCCGGGTATCGATGGACTGCCTTACGAACTGTATTTGAGGTTGTCGCCCATTTTTGTCCCCCTGCTGGCTGTGTTGTTTAACTCCTGGTTTAGGAACGGGTATATCCCCCAGTACTTTACCAGGGGTATCATCAAATTGCTCCGCAAGGACAAGAGTGGTGGGGATGGTATAGGTAATTTCCGGCCCTTAACAATGTTAAATACAGAGTTAAAGATTTTGGCCAAGATCTTGGCTAATCGTCTGCAGGTTGTCTTGTTTCGTCTAATAAGTCCCGAACAGACTTGTTCTGTTAAGGGCCGGACTATTCAAGATAATTTGCACATGATACGCTTGATCATAGAGAAAGTCGACACTGAGGCCGCGCTGATCAATTTAGATCAGTCCAAAGCATTCGATAGGGTCGATCATCGTTACTTGGAGGCTGTCTTGTCTTCGGCTGGATTTGGTCCCCATTTCCGCTCCTGGATTCGCCTCTTTTATGCTAACCCCGGTGCGTTGGTTGAAGTGAATGGAATAAGGTCAAAGCCTTTCGATTTGTCCAGATCTATTCGTCAGGGATGTCCGCTTTCACCGATGCTTTATGTGCTTGCGTTGGAGCCTTTCCTTCGCAGGCTTAGGGTGAATCCGGTCCTTCGTGGGATTACTTTGTCTGGTGCTTGCCCCATGATTAAGTACTCCGCCTATGCCGACGACGTCACTGTGCTTGTAACGAGCAGTGCTGAGATTAGGGTCGTCGACATGGAAATAAGACGGTATGAACAAGTGACAGGGGCCAAAATCAACTGCGATAAGTCTGTTGGCTTACGCATTGGTGCCTGGAGGGGTGTTCCCCTTCAGGGGCCCTTTGGCTGGACGGATGGGCCTTGCAAGATACTCGGCGTCTGGTTTGGTCCTGATCTCCAGTTGGAGAAAAATTGGTCGGAAGTGTTGAAAGCGGTTAAGGCTGCAGCCCGTCTGTGGTCTTTGAGAAATCTTACTTTAAAAGGAAGAGCGGAGGTGTGTAATTCTCACATTTATCCTCTCATCCTCTACCGTCTTTCTGTGCTCCCTCTGCCGGCGATCACACTAGTTGAACTAGTGAAGGCTCTTTTCGCGTTTTTGTGGCGCGGAAAGCAGCCCATGGTTCGCCGGGAGATCTGCTACTTGCATCCGTCTGAAGGCGGTCTAGGTATGCCAAGCGTTGAGATTCGTCAATATACGCTTCGCTTACACTACCTAGACCGAATGTGTACACCTTGTGAGGGAAACGGTGAATTCTGGAAGGAAGACACCAAGAAAGCCTTTCCGGCTTTGAAAAGTGTGCACTTGCATGGGGGTGAGGCTTTTCGTTTACCTCGACGCGAGTGCTCCTTTTATCGCGAGTGTCGACAGTCCTTGAAGTACCTTCTAAGGGTGTCAGAAAGCCTCTCTGACACCCGAGTGTTGTCTCGTAAAGCACTATATCGGGTTATGGTGAGGGGATCTGTTCGTGACGATATTACTGAGGAGCTCGGTCTTACGAAGGGAGAACTTCGCTTGATCTGGCCTTGGGCGCCTGGGTTGAAATGCTTCGATAATTACGAGGCATCACTCACCTGGCTGATAATACGAAATGCACTCTGGGTCGGCAAAAAGCTTTACGCAGCGGGATTAGTAGAGACACCAAGTTGTGTTCGATGCGGCGACTGGGAGGAAACGACCAGTCATGTTTTCTTTCATTGCCCCATCGTTCGCCCGCTGTGTGAGTTAGTTGAAGGCTACACGGTTCGCATGTTGAACGGACAGTTCTTCGTTTTGGAGTCTTTTTCGACATGCTGCAATTGGGCACCAATCATGAAGTGGGAGGAGCATTATGTGTTTCTTTGCTTACTAGCAGTCATGAGAGGAGTGATTTGGTCGACACGACAGAAGGAAGTCTACGGGGAAGAGACCTTCACTGCTCCCCAGCTTGTCCTCATTTTCCAGTCTCGCTTGAAAATGCGTGTCAGGCTGGAGAAGGTGAAACTCCCTTCGGCAGATTTCAACAAAAGGTGGGTGAAAGTTGCGCGTTTGTGTCGTTTGAATGGAGCTAATTTTGAGTGGTACTTGGACGTGCCTTAGGCAGAATATTGGGTGGCCGAACCGAACACTGACCCTTTTATTTGACCCGGTTAGGCAAGATTAGGTTATGTTTTGTTTTTCTTCCCCTTTTTTAGCTTAGCTAGCGGTATGTAAGTTGTCATAGGCCCCCCTTTTTTTTTCGTCCTCTCCCCCCCTTTTTTTTATTTTTTATTTTTTATTTTTTTTTTTTACCGCGACTTTTATTTTCTAATTCCCATTCCCGACCCCTATTAGGTGACTGATCTGTTGTTTTGTCAGAGATGCAGGTCTCCTTTCGTAATTTTCGAAGGAGGTGTGAGAATAAAACTTTCGTGACCTGCATCGCCTTTTTTCGACTGGCAAAACTACTTATCGGCCACATTTCTTTAGTGGGAGGTTCTTATACTAACACTTAATTTTATTTATTTTTTCATTGTATATATATATATCATTCTTGTTCCCCCACTCCCAATTCCATGTATATATTGTCATTTTTGGGTTTTAAGTAGGTATATCATGGAGTAAATTTGTTTTGGTGATTGTGACTAGTTAAGTTAAGAATGTCAGTTAGGTCAACATTTTCCCCACCCCCTTGTAGGCCTTGTGCCAAATTTTGTATTCTTTACAAATAAATATAGTCTAGCTAAGCAACAAATGGTTAAATAAAGCTTATCCTTAAGTTATATTCGGCGTCCAGTTTTTATTACAATTTATTTAACCATTCGTTATGGAACGTTACTTGAAACCCGATCGTCTAGACCTTGATACGGCCGACTCGGAATCTACTGACAAATGGCGGCATTGGAGAAAAATGTTCGAAGGATTCCTTACAGCTCTACAGTTATCTTCAAACGCGGCTTTAACAGGTACTGAGAAATATACCCTTCTTTTACATCATGTCTCTACTGCTATTTATAGAAATTTATCTGAATGTGAAAATTATGAAACTGCGGTGGACATTTTAGAAGCCATGTTTGTAAAGAAAAAAAATACTATTTTTGCTAGACATTTACTTGCTACCCGGCGTCAACAACCAGAAGAAAGCCTTGAACAATACCTTCAGATTCTAAAGACGTTAAGTCGCGAGTGTGAATTTACAGCCTTAACTGCGAACCAAGCGAGAGATGTTTTTATCAGGGACGCATTTATTAATGGAATACAGTCCAACCAAATAAGACAAAGACTACTAGAGAATAAAAACCTAGACTTACCAACAGCTTATGAACAAGCTCTAACGTTGGACATGGCACAGAAGCAGTCTGTCTTCTATTTACAACCCGATATTTTGGGAGCTGCTATCGTAGCCCCTCCTCTGCATGTTCAAAATTCTTCCATTGTCCAAGATGCTGCCACCCCCCTTTCTAACGATCACGAACAACTTATCACTGCCGCCTCAGCTGGATCCACATGCTACTTTTGTGGCCTTCGTATACATGCTCGTTCGTCCTGCCCGGCTCGAGATGTTAGATGCCACAAGTGTGATAAGCAGGGACATTTTTCGAAAGTTTGCCGGTCAGCTTCTCAAAAAAAACGTTCGGCTACTCTTGCTACTGTAGCACCAATTACAATATCAGCTGCATTCCCCGGCTGCCTCTCAAAAACAATCGTGAGGGTAAAAATCAATGGATTGACTATTCATGCGCTTATTGATACAGGCAGTTCCGAAAGTTTTATTAATGCCAGTATTGTAAAAGCAAATAAATGGGAAATATTTCCTTGTTCCAACCAAATATCAATGGCAAATTCATCTTTATCGTCCCATGTAATTGGATATTGCATGGTTAACCTGAAACTAAAAGGAAACTCCTATCAAGGGATCAAATTATCAGTAATGAAAAACCTCTGCTGCGAAGTGATTTTGGGTCACAATTTTCTAAAACAACATTCATGCGTTGAAATTCCTTTTGGTGGCCCCAAGCCAGTCCTAAGCGTATGTGGACTAGCAGCTGTCAAAGTGCGGCACCCGTCACTTTTTACAAACTTAACTCCTGACTGCAAACCAATAGCAATAAAATCAAGACGCTATTCAGAAACGGACAAGCAGTTCATAGCAGCAGAAGTAACAAAACTACTTAAGGAAGGAATTATAGAGCCAAGTGAATCTCCATGGCGAGCACAGGTCCTCGTAACAGCCACTGAAAATCACAAGAAAAGGATGGTCATTGACTATTCCCAGACCATCAACAGATACACATTACTCGATGCCTATCCACTGCCTCGTATTGACGAAATGATTTCTAATATTGCAAAATATCACACTTTCAGTACTTTAGATCTCAGAAGTGCCTACCATCAGGTACCTATCAAGCCAGAGGATAAGCCCTATACGGCATTCGAGGCCTGCGGTCGCCTATATCAGTTCTGCCGAATTCCTTTTGGGATAACAAATGGTGTGGCTAGCTTCCAGAGGGTAATAGATGAAATAATCTCCAATGAAAAATTGAAGGGTACTGTTGCATATATAGACAATGTCACAGTATGCGGACATAACCAAGCTGAACATGACCACAACCTTAAACGATTCATGGCTGCCGTCAAGAAATATAATCTGACTTTGAACAGTGAAAAATGTTCCTACAACTTGAAAAGCATCAAATTATTGGGATACATTGTCAAAAATGGCACCATGACGCCGGATCCCGAGCGACTGAAACCGCTAATGGAATTACCAATCCCTGGAAACATGCCCTCTTTACGACGAGCCCTCGGTATGTTTGCTCACTACTCCCAATGGGTTGCGTCTTTTTCAGAAAAAATACACCCATTGGCACAAGTATCTACTTTTCCGTTGTCCTGTTCCGCCATCAGAGCATTTCAAAACATGAAAAGGAACATTGCTCAGTCTGCCATTTCTGCTGTGGATCCTTTTATCCCTCTATTAGTTGAGACGGATGCCTCCGACTGTGCGATAGCTGCCTCACTGAGACAATCCGGTCGTCCTGTAGCTTTTTTTTCAAGAACACTTTCGAAATCCGAGCGACGACACTCTGCAATAGAAAAAGAAGCGTACGCCATAGTTGAGGCATTACGAAAATGGAGGCATTACTTAATCGGCCGACATTTTGAATTAATCACTGACCAAAAGTCGGTCTCGTTTATGTTTAACCCAAAAACAACGAGTAAAATAAAAAACGAGAAAATAGCGAGATGGAGAATGGAGCTTTCTTGCTACTCCTTTGACGTCACTTACCGCCCTGGTAAGGAGAATGCCGCGGTCGACGCGCTTTCAAGGGTGTGTGGCCTGGTAACTGGCTCAGATGATCTTCAGTATATACACAGGGAATTGTGTCACCCAGGTATCACAAGAATGATTCACGTAGTCAGGAGCAGAAACTTGCCATATTCTGTTGAAGACGTAAAAAGAATTACGAACTCTTGTCGGATATGCGCAGAAAATAAGCCCAGGTTCTACAAACCTCCTCCAGCAACACTCATTAAGGCCACACAGCCTTTTGAAAGACTTAACCTGGATTTTAAGGGCCCTTTACCCTCTAAAACTAAAAATAAATACATGCTCACAATAATAGACGAGTACTCAAGATTTCCGTTCGTCATCCCCTGCCCAGACGTAACGGCTGCAACAGTAATTCAAGGCCTCTGCTCCATTTTTGCCGTTTTTGGAGTGCCTGCATATATACATTCAGATCGTGGGTCTGCTTTTATGTCGGACGAACTCAAGCAGTTTCTGCATGAACGAAGAGTAGCTGTAAGTAGAACAACTCCTCACAATCCTCAAGGAAACGGACAGTGCGAAAGATACAATGGTATAATATGGAAGACAGTACAGTTGGCGGCAGCAAATCGCAATAGTCCGATCTCCGATTGGGAAAGTCTCATCCCCATGGCCTTATACGCTATTAGGACTCTATTATGTACAGCGACAAACGCTACCCCACATGAGAGATTCTTCTCGTTCCCACGACGAAGCTCAGCAGGCACATCACTTCCCTCGTGGCTTGCACAACCTGGCACAGTTTTATTAAAACGTCATGTTCGTCATAGTAAACATGACCCATTGGTAAGCGAGGTACAATTAATCGAAGCGAACCCTCAGTATGCACTGGTCAGAAATTCAGAAGGAAGGCAATCTACTGTCTCCTTAAGGGATCTAGCCCCAGCAGGAAATGTATATGAACGTAGAACTGCTTCAGATGGATATAGAGCTCCGGTTCGTGGAACAAGTCCGACCCTCTTAGGTGATCGTGTGCCAGATACGTCAAGTTCAGAGTCCCAACAAAACGAATCTGAATATACTAACAGAGTCGTCTCTGACTCTAGTTCGGACGACAGATGGGTACCACGAAAGCGGTTTCACCCAATATCTGAGACAGATACTCAATCTTCAGACACCAAGCGACCGAAGCGCCGTAGAAAACGAGAGCGATTTGGAGCAAGATATTTTAGCCCTAAACCAGCAACACAAGACAGTCCCGAAACGTCGTCAGGTCCCGAGGAGCCTAGATTAGAAATGGATGTCGGGCACGAACAACCAAGACGCCCTCAAAGAACCCGCAGGAGGCCAGGTCGATGGGATGATTTTGTTCCCTACGAATAAGAAGATAGATGGGGGAGAATGTAGTAACAAAGATAATTGATGCCTGTCTCCCCCTTGGAGTAATAATGGAATGTTCTACATTCGTGTATATTAAGAGTGAATGTTAAAACACTATTTGTCTAGCTAAGCAACAAATGGTTAAATAAAGCTTATCCTTAAGTTATATTCGGCGTCCAGTTTTTATTACAGTCATGTACGACCAAATGCTATTTTCAAACGTAAGCATGGACTTTAAAATTGAATTCCGGGTCTCTAATTTGAAATATAATTTTAGTTTATTTCACGCTTGGTTTTAAGTAGCTAGTTATGTACGCTTAAGTTTAAATATAACTAGTGTGTACTCGCTTCTTGACGGTGTTGGTACAGTATCTGGACTTGTACATGTTCTCTTTTACTCAGCTTCAACTAGTGAAATCAATACGCCACTTAGTATTTGCGTGAGTGTAAGTAACAACAATGAATACATTTACGTATTGATTTTATAAGACAAGCATTAGAAATTATGTTTTCAGAACTAATACACAAAATATTTACGGCTATTCTTTTGTGAATTATCAAGAAACAAATTGTTTAAATTGTTAATATTGTAAACATATATAATTTTATGTGATGTGTTTTATGTTATTATCTTATGTATTGTTTTGTAATTTTATGTGATGTGTTTTATGTTATTATCTTATGTATTGTTTTGTAATTTTATGTGATGTGTTTTATGTTATTATCTTATGTATTGTTTTGTAATTTTATGTGATGTGTTTTATGTTATTATCTTATGTATTGTTTTGTAATTTTATGTGATGTGTTTTATGTTATTATCTTATGTATTGTTTTGTAATTTTATGTGATGTGTTTTATGTTATTATCTTATGTATTGTTTTGTAATTTTATGTGATGTGTTTTATGTTATTATCTTATGTATTGTTTTGTAATTTTATGTGATGTGTTTTATGTTATTATCTTATGTATTGTTTTGTAATTTTATGTGATGTGTTTTATGTTATTATCTTATGTATTGTTTTGTAATTTTATGTGATGTGTTTTATGTTATTATCTTATGTATTGTTTTGTAATTTTATGTGATGTGTTTTATGTTATTATCTTATGTATTGTTTTGTAATTTTATGTGATGTGTTTTATGTTATTATCTTATGTATTGTTTTGTAATTATAAAAAAACGTATTCAGTTAAAATAAAACTTAAAACTTACGTTACATTTTACATTGTAAAATCTACAGCTTTATTAATGTATAATATGTCTATTTTTTCTGCAAACCAATCACATGTTTCTATTTTCTTACAAACGGACAGACTCAAAAACCTTTTAAAATATATAGAGATATTTAATATGTAAACGCCCAGATTGAATGGACGCATGTCATTTTTTTTTATTATATTGATTTTCAACTCTATTTGATATTCGATCTCGTGAATTGTTCACCCTTCATTTTGAATATTTGTCTGTCATGAAACTTTATATTTTTCGTCGGCCATTTTCGATTTGCATATTTTAAAGTATATTAAGACTTCTTTGGCTTTACTTCTATTTTTTCTTTATGTATATATTCAACTTTTCTTCCATTTTCTTTCCTCGCAGAATTTGTTATTCCTAACAGTCCAGTTCTATTTATTCCTTTTTTCTTAGAGACAAAATAAATAAAAATGAAACTAAATGTTACCATTTTTTGATCCACTCTTTAGAAATTCTTGAAGTATTTTCAAGTTTTCTTGCATATTTTTTTTTTTTTGCGTTTTTGGCCTTCTTGATAGGCTCCAAAACCTGATTGGAATTCATCTCAGGATTTTTGCAGTTTGTTGGTGCACGGATCAGTGATTATTTTTACCAAGTTTTCGCTTGGACAGTCCAAATTTGGAACGACGTTGTAAAAGAAGTGAAATAATGTACAGAAAAGATAGTAAAAAAGATAGAAACAATGAGAGAGATTAAGAGGCGAACAAAATAGACTTGAAAATTAAAAAGACAAAAAAGTAAAGAAGCAAGCTATAAGACAACCAGCAAGAAAGACTGATGTAGGAAAATAGAAAAGAAACAAAAAGCTAATGAACGAAAAGTCTTCCTTTTCGTCGTTCTCTGTAAATAGTATTTCTATTGTGTTGCTTGCCTATCCCTTTTATTAATCTATCTTTATTACTTCCCTTTTCTTTTCGTTGCATTATTCAAACCTTTTGAACTACTATTACAATCGGAAAGTCATCATACACGGATATATTGAGCAGTCTTTTATAACTGACCATATATAGAAGGAAAAGGGAAACAATATTAGTTGGGAGTATAAAGTAAACAGTATACACAGGGAAGATCGGGGGAGAATAATACGTGCCAAAGAAGTAGCACACATGTTAGGCGGCAGTGGCCCCTTAAGTAGACATAGTATAGTATAACATATAATATATGAACCATTATTTATAATGAGTTTAATATAGTAATATAAAAAACACAATAAAAATACATATAGAGTAATGCGTAGTTATAAGTAGTAGGTTACACATGTACAACAAAAATAAGTGTATTGCTCTCAAAAGTTATACTAGAATTGTAAACATTAATCGGTGGCGCAACGGATTAAGTGCAAATTAATAATCAATTTTAAGTGACAGCCTTTTGGAGTTATAGGTCCAATACCCAATGCTAGTGATGCGTAGTCAGTTATATTTGTTAGATATAGGACGAATATACAAAAATAAACTGAATAAAACTCTTGTATAAATCAACTGTCAATATTTATTATCCATTTATATCCGAAGAAAATAATTACTTCTTTGTCATAAAACGTCTCACTTGGAAAGATGCGTCAGACACTTGTTAATCCAAGACTGTAATTATCTGCAATTTATGGGGCATAACTCTACCCTTTCAAATACCTTAAAGGCCAGCCAGATCACAAACTCACTTCTCTTTTTATATGTGCTCTAGATTTTAAAAAATAGGTTCCATTCATTGAGCTTTGTGCTATTTGTGTTTGTTAACGTGTTTGTTGACGTGTAATTACCTGCATTGTATTTGAAGGATTTGAATGCGAACCAATCTACTTAGAAATATCTTGAATTCGGTCCTCGGTTGTTAGTGTGCATGAATGGGGTACATTGTTGAGGCAAATCAAATATATCCAACACTATCTCTAATGGAAAACTATCATCCTTCGTGACCTGAATTTGATATAAAACTGTCTAAACTGATTCGACTGTCAAACTATAACTGAAGACTGTACACTAAGGTCATAGATGACATTTTAACTTTGACGAAAAGTGTACCTTTGTGTCTACGTCTGTTTGCCGTCGCGATAGTCTTTTACAATACTTTTGTCTCGGTGTGAAAGGTCGACTTACTGCACCATGACCACGGTTGAACTGTCGTTCTATTTGTAAAATTATCTTGTAAGAAGTTTGTGCAACTGAGCATATAGCATCCATTGGTAATAGATAGGAGAATTTGGGTTTGGTGTAGCCTTATAAGTACTAAAGAATATCTCAAGGATTTCTGGAGTTGTTCCCTTACTTTTTAGTTTAAAGAGAGCTCTCTTAAATATAGACACAATACGCTTGATCTGTCCGTTGGATTGAACATAAAATGGTGGCGTGCGTGTATGGTTAATCTTATTTCGCTTGCAAAAACATGATAATGCCAGTGAAGTGATAGCAATACCATTGTTAGAGACTATGATCTGTGCTACTCCAAATCGGCTGAAAATGTTTTGTAATTTTGAAATAGTTTCCTCCGAGGTCATGTAAGTCATTGAAAAAATTACAAGCCATTCACTGTAAACTTCTACTAGTTGTGGAAGGCAATTTCCATTAATGGGTCTTGCAAATCACATGTAGAAGAAGTGATCAGAATTGCACTTGAATAGCCCAAGAAAAAATATTGTTTGTCATCGGAGCTTTTACAGCTAACTGACGTGTTTAACAGTCGTGGCTCATTTATTCTAACAATTCGTCTACGTAATATCAATAAAGATAACTACGTGCTAAAACTTTCATCGTGCTACTACCATGATGTCCGAAATAAAACTGGTTCAATACACTGTTTTGCAAATTTAATGGAACAATCAAACATTCTTCAGAAAGGATACACTTATCGACCTCATACAAGGATGTAAAAAGGGTTGATAGGTTTTTCCTTGGATTCCCTTAGGTATATTTGTATGGTGATAGTTCAACACGGCTTGGAGTAAGGGGTCGGAAGCTGTGGCTTCGCGAATTATCTGTGAAGTAATTGGCAGTGTTTTGACAGTTCATGGGAATACTGAAATAATTCCTGATTCTACAGATGATGCTGAAACAAGTGAATCGTGTTTGAGCTTGGTTAGCTTGTTCATGCGTCAGGATAAATGATCTGATTGTCCGATTACACCCGTTGAACAATAGCAGATGGAGAACTCATAATCCAATAGCATAGTTTCCATTATTTCAAACAGTTACTTGTATATACTGGGATACTTTTCTTTGATCATTAAAATGCTTACACGAAATGTATGATTTGTGATCAAGGTAAAATGATGATCATATAACATTTTTTGTGGCAACACTTTTGCCAATGCTTCCTTCTCTATCTTACAATTGTTACGCATTGCAGGTGTCAGTGATTTGGATGCATGAGCTACTGATTTGGGGCTGGAATCGAGAAAGCTATGTGAAATGACAGCTCCAATACAATAATCAGATGCACCAGACAGAACAATAATATATATATGAATAGGTTATAGTATGTGAGTAACATTTCTGAAGTAAGTAATGATTTTACATTGTTGACAACAGAGTGGCACTCTGTAAACCATTTCCACGGCACATCCTATTTTGAAAGATTGTTGAGAGGTGAACAAACTCTATGAAGTTCTGTCAAAAATACATTGTAGTGGTTAACAATGCCAAGGAAAGAGTGTACATGTGAATATTCGCCGGTGCGGGCATTTTTCTAATGGCTGAAATATTTTCTGTGTTTGGCCATCGACTAGTTTTGATCAGAGAACAATCCCAGATATTTAATTTGTGTTCATAATAATTCACATTTTCAGCTTTTCCATGTGATCCAAATTGCTGAATTGCGCTCAATTGTATTGCATCAAACGCTGTAGAAGTCCATGTTACGTATCATTTTTTATGGTGATATAATCGATGAATGCTACAGCTCTTGCTAATCTGGTTAACATTGTGTACTGTAATATGGCTAGAGCTGTGTTGACTCCAAACGGAAGGCGATTAAATCTTAACAACTTTTTGTGCGTGTTGATTGTCAGAAGCTTTTTTAGTCAGAATCTTTTGTTACCCTTTTATCAATATCTAACTAAAAAAATACATCCGTAAAAATCAATTTTTGCAAAACAATTTCAACATTTTGCGGAAAAATAATCTGGCTAAGGTAGCGGGTACTGATGTTCATCTAAAGAATTGTTTAATAATCAACACGTGTTCTTACCCTTCCATTCACTTTTGAACAACAACAATGCCATTGTACTAATTATTTGTTGGAGACATTGCAGCTTCTTGTTGACTATGTCATTAGCAGCATAGGTCGTTTCGGTCTGAAAATAGGTTTAGCATCAGTATATTTATTTTTGAGTCCCCTTTGACTTTGTGCCAAATCATAGTCTCTCTTCAACAACATTTCTAAATTTAACCTTTAGTATTACTGTGAAGTGTTTCCATACAACAAATAGAATAAATATTAAAATTGTTAAAAACATGTTTAAGAGGAATATCGAACACATTCAATTCGTCTAGCTAGTCCAAACTAAGCAAATTCAAATCAAAATTATCAGATATATAGGATATTCCAGAAAATGTTTTATTTAAAAAAATTTACATTGAAATGTACTTCACCCGCCAACTAAATTGTGTTTCCTGGCGCATTTTGAGCTATGTGATGGGTTTCTGTGAATGCTGGCTTCCAAATATGGAACGTGATATAAAAATAACATCCGAAGCTGTATCAAGCTGAAAAAAAACTGGACTCCTATTTAAGAAAACACAGTAATAAACGTTCTGATAGATTCAAAATCAGTTTTAAATGTTGCAGACGCAGACGCAGAATTTGGTTTGTTCCAGCTTGTTTTTTTTAGTATCTTCTGTGTCAAATTTGAATGACTTGTGTGTATGTTTGACATTTTACCTTTCTGAGGATCACTAAATCATTCATATGTCCGTAATTGAAGTACTGCTTACACTTATGCTTTTTAGATGTCCCAATTGCTACAAATGCACCTCGTTGAGTGTTTCTTTCTTAGTAGGAGGTTTGTTAGCATTTGCCCGGACACTACGTGTAGCAGAAGGTTTTCCGGAGTTCTGTACAATAATTGTGTCGCGTTAAAGGTTTAATAAACGTTGGCATTCCGTAGTAAAAGCTTCAACTGTTATATTTTTATCTTTGTCAAGTCTTGAAAGTAAACAAGTAGATTGTAGTTTTGCAATAAATATCAGACATGTTAACTGATCTTCTGTGAGGGAGGTCATTGGATATTTTTTCACATTGCCGATTGGCATAACAACCAAAGGGAATATATTCGTTGACATCGTTTCTGGTCAGTTTTAGGCTCTTATAATGGACGTTAACGTGATTGCTGAACGCGGTAAATGTCTGTAAGTTGCTCCACTGTCTCAGAAGATGTTAAATCTTTTGCTTTTTTATGAAAAATAAAAGTAATAAACCGAGTATGCTCCTCTGGTATTAAGTTTTTAAGAATGAATGTGTCTTCCAAGTATCTTCCTCGTAGACAAAACCAGTTCCAACGTGAACACCATGAAGTAATGGAAATTATTCGAAGTTCAATGTAGACGAATTCGTTTATGTTTACAGATAAGCTTTCTGCAAAATCATTCAATATTTGGGTGTGAACGCTTTGTGTTTTAAGTGACTGTGTAAATTGTTGATTTAAAGTAGTTAAACTCCTTTAATGTAATTTCTCAAATAACTTATGTTTGTTTGTTAATTTTTTTCGAATAAGTCTTGAGAAATCGTTTTTTTTCCTTAGTTTATTCTTCCAAAAAACATCGGTTTTTATGCTTTTTTTCTATCCAGTGAAAAAGTGGTGAGCTTTTCTTTGTTTATCTGATCATTTCATCGCCAGCGTATCTGTAGTCGGTGGTATTTGTGAGTAATAGAACGAATATAAAAGAAAACTGAATTAAACTCTTGTATAAACCAACAGTTAACGTATATTCTCTATTTACAACTAAAACAAGAAACCCACTTTAGTCAAAATCTTATTACTTAGAAGCATGTCTCTAATTTTTTTTAATCCAAGATTGTCTTTATCTGAAATTCAAGGGACATAATTCCACCTTGCGCATACATCTGAGGCCACTTACTTTCCGTTTTAATATGTTCCATCTAACTGCTGGCAATACTAAAAATATAATTAAGAATTACATGATAGTTCTAACCGATTATTGCTGACGAAACTAGAGAAATCTACCTCTGTAAATTAAATAATGAGCTCCTATTGATTTTTTACAGATTATTGATTTCGACATAAACATTCCCTAGTTCTACAAAATGCACCTGAAAGACGGCAAAATGTACACAAATTGAAATGTCGTCAGAATAGTATCCAAGATCAGAATAGTAATCCGAATGATCAAATTACTAAATACTATTTTCATATTTCGGAATTTTTTACATGGGGATATATAATTTGTATTTTCGAGGATTATTCGGTCTACTATTATCATCTTGATTGTTTTTTTCCCAAGGTTTCGGTCGATATAAACTCCAAACTTATTCAGGTGCATCTTTTCAATATTCGGAAACCTATTCAGAATTTCAAAGTGAACCGTTTTATTGTTATTATGGGGTAGACTGTTCTCGTTCTATGATAAGGTAGAAGTTTAAAGTAAACATAATCATATAATTAAATAAAAAATGCTTAACATTTCTACTTAGGCATGGCTCCTCTTGTTTTGTAGCAGACCATACCGTAAGGAACTAATGTCAAAATAACGGAATTAAGCAGTGTTTCTCAGTTCTAAGAAAGGAGTTACTTTACTCGAGATGAACTTTAAATGTAAATTAGAAAAATACATGTTTATACAAGTTTCGATTTTTGGAGGATTATGTGAAGATTTGCTTGAAGATACTAAGAGATGAATACTATTTTTGCCGGTCAGTTTTCGTTTTCGTACTTCTTCTGTTTGAGGAGCCCTTGTTTTAATAAGGTCGACGGTAAGTATCGGTAACTGTTTCTGTGTCAATAAAAACGAGTACATGCGTAGACAGCTGTAACAAAATATATGGACATATGATTCCAGTATAGAGAGTGTTATACTACATGTTCATACCTTCATCTCGTTCCGCTTCTAAACGCCTTTTCTCTACGCTACGTTGAGTATTTCAGCATTCTATCCGATTACGTGTTTTCTTTCAACGTGTGTCTTCTTCCACTTACGTATCTTCATGTATGCCTCTTTTGAACCTTAATTTCTGATCGCTTACTTGTGAAATGTGTCATTTGGAAGACTTACGATGAAGATACATCAGAAAACGATGAGTCCGAATATATAAAGCAATGATTAATAAATAAAACAAATTGAGAAAAAGAAATAAAACGAAAGAAAGAAGGCATACCATTATATAATAAAAAAAGAAAAATAGAGGTAGGACTCACATAGAAAAAAGGAAAAAAATATGAGAAGGTAAATAAACTTGGATTTTTTAAAAAAAGAAGGAAAACCAGATAAAATAAAAGAGTGAAATACCAATAAAATAGTCACTACTAATAAAAGCTGCATGCACTCAAGGGTGGTGGTTAATAAGATGGGCAGATTAGCGGTTGAAATATAATTCGATGATTTCCGAGGACGCTCTACAACATGTGTGTATCGACATACGATTTGAAGATGTACATGTGTAGTTCTCAGAAAATCAATATTATGATAATGTGTTCCACAGATGGGAAATACTTAAAAATTACGTCTGTTCGTGGACAATTTGACTTGATATTAGTCAGAGGGAAAAGGAAACTCAACTTATTTGCAGTGGGTGTAGTAAGATTGGTTATAGCTGTGACATTTTACGAGAGGTTGAAGCTCCACTATATGTTTTTTTTTATTATTGTTGTTTATTTATCTCGCTCCTATGAGGAAAAATTACACGCACACTTTATTTAAAATTATAAAAAAAGAAACTTGTCCTTTTGGTTTATTTTCCGGTTGCAAAACACGATATAATTTCTTGTTGGAAATTCATTCATGCATTATATGCGGGAGAACTTCTCTAAAACAGTTATTATAGCATACTTCGTATGTAATGTTGTCTTAGGCTTTCGTACTCTGAGCATTTCTTAGGTTATATTTTGTTCTCTCTGTTATTTTACTATATCGTTTTACGTCACAATTACGTTGAAACTCATTCTTTGTTTGTACTTCTTTAAATTTCGATTTTATATTTTTGCTAAAATCAAATGTTAATATTGGCCTTAAAATCTATCTTTTTCCATTGTTTTCTGCTTATGTACTAGACAAAATCCTAACACGAGGTTTGTATTGTCAAACATTATGATACAGTTAGCGTTTTATTTATTCTTTGATGAGTTGTATTTCTCTTATTGTTTCGATACCTCTATCAGTAATTAGTGCTGACATATTCGTTTCCCTCTCTATCTTGTTACACATATACGGATTTCACTTATGAATATTAATAATCCTCAGATGGTTAACGTAACAATAGTGCGCAGAAAAATATAACGTCACAAGCTATTATAGGGACCTTTTGTGAATCACACGGAATACGTCTTTTTACACATGTGTTCTTATATGCTTACGCGTATCTCCATTCTTTATATTATAGATACAGACAGGTAATGATTCGCCTATTTGGGATAATCTTTCTTTTTGTCACTCATCTACGAATGAACTGTTCCTTTCTTCAACTCAGACATTTATTTAACTTTCTCTGAAGCATAAAAACTGCCTGAAGCACAATTGCAAAAAGGGTAATCGTCTCATTACACACAGTCCAACACAACGCCGTGAAATCTAAATTTTTGCTGCCCTATCATATTTTTTACTGTTTTTATTTATTTTACATACTTTACTCCACGTTCATATTTCCGACTCAAACCTTTATATATCCGAAAACAGTCCACAGTATGATCTCACACTAGATCATGGGGGATGCTTTGATTTTGGCTTATTACTCATTGATTGAAGTTACTCTTACGTCTATTTTGGCTCGAAGCGAATGTTTTTGCAACGGTTATATACATTATTTCAAAAATATACAACCAGTAAAAAAATTACTCTATCCATATTTGCAAGTATTAAGAAGTTAACGCTTTTTAAAATTTACCAAAATGAGATTATTTAGCCTTAAATAATGCCCAAAGGATAGCTATGTCGTAGTAAATAGTATTATTTTATGAATTTAATTAAAATAATCAAATGGAAATTTAAAGAAAATTATTTAATTCGGCACTTAATCATTTGAAATAGATTGGTAACAAAACAACCAATAAATCAAAATAAAAAATTAAAAATCCAACATTTGGAGAAGCCGTTATTTTTTACAGTAAGAACTCCCAACTTTTCTGGTTATTCCGTATCGTACGAAGCTTCTTGCTAATCTCTATCAGTTCAAAGTACTTATTATGTTTTGATCTGCATCATTTAAACATACTAATTTCTTGTTAATCTGTATCATTGCAAAATGCCAGTTTTGTGTTGATCCGTACCATTCGAATCAGCTACTTTCAAGTTAATCCGTATCATTGGAACCTACTTTTTATTTGTTAATCCGTATCGTATGAACGTGATAATGTCTCGTTAATGTATATCATTAGAACGGGTTAATTTTTTTTTATATGTATCATTGGAATACACTAGTTTATTCTTAATCTTTTTAATTGGAATTAGCTGATTTCTTTTAAATCCATATGTGCAAATTTCCATGTAATCCGTATTATGGGATTTTTTAATGCCTTGTTAATTCTGATCATTATAAAATGCTAAATCATTGTTATTCCGTATTATTGAATCGTGCCCATGTCTTGGTAATCTCTATCATTGTAGCATGCTATTTTGTTGTTAATCCGTGTCATAAAACGTGTTAATTTCTTATTAATCCAAATCATTAGAATGCCCTAATTTCTTGCTAATCCGTATAATTAGAATATGCTAGTTTCTTGTATCTTCTTTTATTGGAACTTGCAAATTTCTTATTAATCTGTATTTTTGTAATGTGTAAATTTCTTGCTAATCAACATTGTTTGAACGTGTTAATTTCTTGTTATCATTGAAACGTTCTAATGTATTGCCAATCCGTATGATGTTATGTGATTTGCTTTCAGTTTAAATTACATTAACATTACACGTGCACTCATTTTCAGTAAAGGTGTTAATATTTTTAACGGCGCCATTTTTTGGGTGGTAAGATGTAGCGATATGAACACAATGACAAAACCATCAATAGAATGTGAATGGGTGCGCAGTGATCTGCCACAAACTCCAATGCTGACAGATCGCAACGTTCATTCATCCAAACATGTTTATCTATCTGAAATATTAAAACATTCTTATGCATCCACATTAAAGGTTTTCCGTGTCCAAACAATGTCGTGAGAGATAGTTATCGATCTAAAAATCGATATCTAGAATAAACAGCCTCCGTCCGTGTTGTAATACACCGATTGCTTCCTAATAGTTATACATCTTTACCTACATGAAATAATCAACAACTGATTAAGTTACAGGAGGAAATACAAAACATAAAAATCACTTAATAAAATGCGTATCGTATCGACAAGAGTGATCTAGCGGTTACAACGTTACAATTCTAACCCGTAGGTAACGCGTTTTAACACGGCCTGTGACACCTATTGGCAAATTCCCGTAAACCATAGGGTATGTGTCGACACTAGACTTGTGAGTGAAACCAATTAATTGTATGTTTTATAGGAGTAGAAAGTTGGCTTTGGGTTTACTTCGGCAGCCTTGTAACTATCGCTTCTCTTATTTTGTCCTTTCGCTCTCGCATTTAATGTGCGATGTTTCTGACAAAGGAGGAACATTGATTTTTTGAAGGTCGGAATCTATCCATCTGACACTTATCGTTGGCTTGTTTTTGACCTTGAAGTAGTATTTTTTAGCTCATTTCATCGTGGCGTCATAGATTATCTGGAGCAATTTCCATAAAAAAGTGAAGTAAATTTTCGGACGATATAGTTTGGAAGAGGATGAAGATTTGATAGTCTAACACATACCAAAAAAAAAACGATATTGACCATGCAGTACCCTTATAACCCGTAAAGGTTATGGGACCGTTGGACGTTCAATACTTTTTTTGTTAAAAAAATAAACGTCATTTTAATATTACACTGCTAGATGTATTTTCTTGCAATTTGTTGTGATTTATTTCTAAAACAGTATATTTTTATTCCAAACGAAGAGAAGTAATTATGTAATAAACGGATACGGACATGTGTCCTTTTTTACAAAATGCTATTTTTTATTCCAAACAAAAGGAATGAAGTTTGTAATGGGCGAACACCAAGTTATTTGACTTCCATATACAGAAATGTCGGTACTTTTCCAGATTAAGGCCCAAGTTTACTTTGACACAAACCCTGACCCTAACCCTAACCATGAACCTTACCCAAAATATTTTGAATACATCTGGAAACCTTAAAAAACAATAATGGGTGTATATTTGCGAATATTAATACATTGGATTTTTTACATCAAATTAATTATATAAATTTGAGAGGCGCGTAATGTTTGGGGAAGTTTTGGAATGGGTATATAGAGGAGCTGATAAGTAGATATCATAAGTGTATATTTGCGAATATTAATTTAGTAGAAGCTTTTAAACAAATTGATTATGTAAATTTAAAAGACATGTGATTTTGGGGAAAGTTTTGGAATGGGTATATATAGGAGCTGATAAGTAGATATAAAAAGAGAGCGATCGAAACTAATGATATAGTTTCGGCTTAAGACAGACAGACAGACAGACAGATACATGATTTCCAGTATTAATAGATCAGATGATTAAATAGTTGTTGTATGTACTAACGATACATCGCTTATCAAGACTCAGCGGTTACTCGAGAATAAAAGTTCATATGTTTTTTAAATGGACGCTGAGACAACACCATGATGGTCAACACAGGGCAGAATTTGATTATTCAAGTGGACTTCTCAATAACATTTGACTTGAAAAAGAATATGTTATAGTAAGCTGGTATTGAGTTCCACAGAATGGGCAATTCTTGGAAATAACGTTTTCTCATAGAAGTTCGTAGACAGATGTGTTTTAATTAAGGCTTAGTAAATAATGCGACGCAGGGAATAAAAATTATATAGTGGGTATACCTTTTCTGAATTAAATTGGAAATGAGTTTACACATTTCTTGCGTTTTTTTGTTTTGCTTGCCTTCGTGTGTTGTAGTATGTTCGCTACGAATCTAATTATATTTAGGGTATTTTCTCCTGATTTGTTACTCATCCGAAAATAAGCAAGTGAAAGCTCCTTTACTTTTTCTAAAGCCTTTTACGTTTAGATTATTCAATATTTAACACGGTTGATCAGGCAAACAAATATTATGAATGTATATCCAATGAGACGTGAAACACCGCAATGTCGACAGATTTGAACACACGGGTATCTAATCTGTATATCCATTAAAAAATTGTTTTCTCTGCCTACAATTTATGATATTTTATAAATCCAGCAATGTCGTTGCAGTAATATATGGACGAAAAAACTATGAATACTTAAACTACTTTAATCTGTATTTGCGATACATATCATAAAATATCGTAGTATCTACCGAAAATTGTAATTAAAAGAAAAACAAGGAGAAATAATTTAAAAAAAGACAAATAATAATAATAAGAAGAATAACAACAATGATAATAACAATAATAATTATTATAATGAAAACATCCGAAATCTTAAAGATAATTATTGAATGCGGAAACCAACTTACATAACTAAATAATGCTTACCAGCCACAAGAGAAAGGCAAACCTATAGAGATAGGAATCAAACAAGTTCAAGGGAAATGCCAGAAATGCCACACACCAGAGAAGAGTAGCGTTTGTTTCCAGCAATACATTGTAAACTTATGTTCAATAGTTATCAGAAGAGGCGGAGGGGATGTGAATATGGGTAGAGTTATCACTCACATTCAGGGTAAGACCACTGATTATTTGCAGTGAGTACTGGCTGTTAATAACTTGTATTAAAACTCCTAGGTCGTAAATAATTGTAGTCTGCAATATGCCATAAGTAGTTATTGTCTTGTTGGCGCAGATCACAACGAAAGGCCTAGAGATGTTCGTTATATATGCAGATTAATAGCCGGTACACAGCTTACAACGCCACCACTTAAATGGTCGCCTATCTAAGTGATGATCGGTCTCAACGTCGCTTAACTTCGGTGATCTGATGTGAACTTGTGTGTCAGCGAAATTATAACCGTATACAAAATATCCTGAGGTATAAAAATAAACTATTTGAAAAATAATAAACTAGAAGATCTAATAAATACAAAGAGAATCTGCACTCAAGGTTTTGAACCAACCCAATTCCACCCCTATTACTAGTAATCGAAATTAATTGTTTCAAACAATCTATCCTTATCCCTTACACTGTTCCCCTCTCCTAAATTTCAATATAACTGAGTAGAACAGACTTGATCTTTAATTTCACTAACCCTTTTCCCATTAATTTATTTCCCCCTCTGGTCTCCTTAGTCATTTAATGTCCCTCCAAATTATTCATCTAACCCTTAATTTGGTCTTTAAATTAAAAATAAATAAATAAAAAATTATTTTTTTAATTAACTATTTTCTAGCTTCTTTTAAATTTTAAATTTTATTTTTTTTATTTTAATCATCCACTCTCTCACATTCCTCCATTTATTTTAACTAACTAATTCTACTTTATTCTTTAAACCCCCAGAAACCATATCTGATAACTACAATTTAATTTGCTTTTAGCTGCCTGAAATGTTAGAAGCTCACTTATTTGATTTCTATTTTTAGAATCAACTATTTCTATACCCACTTTCCCACTTAAGATTAATCCCACCCCCAAAACCTACATCCTACCGCTCGCCCACACCCTCAACCCACCTGTCACTTTAACTATATCCCCATACCAACCCTTCCTCCTTCTCCTTTTCCCCCAATTCACAATGCGACTTTTTAAACTACCCCGTACTTCATAACCCCCCTCCCCCCTCCTAATCCCCAAATCATTAACTTTTAACAATTTTTGCCTTTTTGTCTCATTTTGAGTTAAACCTTGTACGAGATTCTACTGTTTTACTAGGCCCGGAAGTAAATAAAAAAAATGGCCTGTTTTCCTCTTTTCAACCTCCTTTAAGTGCATCTGGACTTACCTACACTTTGAGCACTTTCTTCAATCTGCTCCCTCACAAAGAGTTTTTCTTCACTTTCTACAATTTCACCGGACTTTTTTCAACGGAAATTTACCACCCGGACATTTTTGCTTATCTTTTTCACAGAACTTTTTCTTTTCATTCAATACGTTTTTTTAATAACAATTATCATATTTTTCAAATATTTGAACTTTGTTTTTTTCGAAAGCCAACTTATCCATCTGTATTCCTCCTCTGATGATAAGATTTCGATCTTTGAAAAGCCTTGGCTTAAAGAAAGAAAAATAAACACTAGTTTATTACTGATTACACCTTGCATTGAACAATTGAAATTTGAAATAAATTTAGACAATCGTCGCATATTTATCACTCTTTTTTCTTCTATCTCTAATATTGCTCTATCTCGTATATTGAGCTAATCCTTTTCACAATAGGTTCCATATACTATAAGTTTTCACTTTGGTTTATTTTGATCCTATATATATATATATATATATATATATATATATATATATATATATATATATATATATATATATATATGAATGTTATAAAGAATGATAGTCAAATTTATTTACTTAGATGTATCATATAGACACGAATAATATCACTGCTAGTATATAAATGTAATAAAATGGAGCATTCAAAATCTCTATGGTACAAGTAAATACTGTGGGTGACCTTTAGCTCACTGATTACAGCTTTAAATGTAACAGAGCTCATATATTATAACTCAGTAGAATATAAAACTTATGACATAAATATCGTGTAAGCATTCTCCAAAAATTACATATTAATAAATATTTGTTCCTGTAGAATTTTCCGGGCCTGATAACCACGTATTTATGATGTCGTAAATTTTGTATTCTACGAAGTTGTTAAATATATATATATATATATATATATATATATATATATATATATAATCAAAATGTTCCAATGTGTAGTTATAATCAAAATAACATATTTTGTTCTGTTATTATGAATGCGAGAGTACATGACATTGTTTAAAAACTGAACGATATATATATATATATATATATATATATATATATATATATATATATATGTGTGTGTGTGTGTGTGTGTGTGTGTGTGTGTGTGAAAAGATGACAGACGGAAAACAAGTAAAAATGCAGGAGAAAAACAAAAAGAAGAGATTTTTTCGACCGGTTTCGTTCGTGGGGAACGTCTTCAGAAAATGAAGAATACAGAAAATAATTTTTATTTTATATTGAAGGCACACACATGGGATGAGGGGGAAAATGATCTGCTTGGATCATGTGAGTAGACATTAAGTGATGTCGGGACATGATAAGTAGGTGATACATTCTTCAAAGGTGGTGGGGGAGGAAGGCGGCAGAGGACCAAGCTACGGTCAACAGAAAGGGTGGGGATTAAATTGACACATTGGAAAGTTAGCAGCTAAAGATTAATACAAAATAAACAGGGAGGGGTCAAGCTGATTTGTCAACAATGGGTTTTTAAAGAACAATTCATGAACATGAAAAGCTGAGGTGGGAAAAATGTCTGAAAAAAGAAGATAAATAGGAAAGTTTGAGATTAGGAGAAAAACAAAAATATAAATGGGTTTAAGAATAGAATAATAAGAGAGATGTATTAAAAAAGGTTAGATTGTAAATGAGAGCTTGCAATAATCACAAAATATATATATATAAATATATAAACAGACACAGACGCACATGTATATATATTTATGTGTGTGTATTTATGTTTCATTCAAGTTAATATATATTGACATAATGAAGACACCACCAATATTATTTTCAAAAATACTAAGTAGTGCTTTTATAAAATTAATTAAACATTGGTGGGACATCTGACACTAATTAATTCGTGTTTCAATGCATATGTATTTTCTCAAGACTGCGTCTAAAAATTGAAATCGGTTTTGAAATCCGCCCAGAAAAAAATGGTTATGAGAAGGAAAAAAAAGTGGGAGTGGCAAGAAAATTCGGTTGATCGTTCTGGGATACATCCCACTTTTTCCATACTCCTCACAATAACCGCGTCTTTTTTCAATTTACCTAATTAAATTATGAAATAAACATTATTTTGTAAGTGTCTTAGATATATAAAAATAATTTTAAAGGTTATCCCAATAAAACTATGATCAAAATATTCAATTATATTGAAATTGATATTCGTATGCGAAATTATAACAACCTTATTCTTCATATAACTAGCGATCACAGGGTGGCCTTTTCACTAAACCATCTACTAGTTATGCGGGTGTGTAGACTATTTTTACTACTAGAGATCAACTACTTTTCTTCATCCTCGCAATTAAATAAGTACATACAATCTTAACTGTATTATAAATTATCAATTTAATTACAAACCTTAATTAACCCAAAACCTTTTATAACTAATTAACCACTTCAGTAAAACATTATTCCGCTGTAAAAACGTGGAGGTCATACCGATAAATCTAACTGTATTATTAAAAAAACTTGCGTATCGAAAGCCATCATTAAAAAATCCCTCCTGAGAGAGACAGTTACTGAAGTTACCCAGTCAAATGTTTAAAGTAATTTACATACTTCAATCAAAAGTAACAAACAGTCACTGTAGAAGGAGGACTCTAGATATAAGTGTTTCCAAGTGTGTACATCAGAAGCCGTGATGATAATCACTGTTGCCAAGCCAAAAATGAAATAAACAGTTAAAACAAGTTCGGATGCAGACATAATAGAAAATAGCATTAACCTCAATACAAAAATTACACCCTTTTTAGCTAATTAAATGCAAGTATTATAATAACTCACTCTAATATATGCGTAAAAAACTAGCCATAACATACTTAAACTTGTTTTATCCAAATCCCTATTTAACTAATTGCGGAATGGTATGTATTGCCTATATCCTTTTTTACTATTCACAATTAATATTTGAAATTGCACTGATCGGGTGTTCATCTTTTGAATTTAATATCCGCTATTTACGATCAATGTTTCGCCCGCTGAATTCATACTGTGTATTTTTAAATTATAATTTGAATTTACTTTCCCTTATAGTAACCTTTACGTAGCCACCCTTCAAGTTTTAAATTTCACGTAAATACAACATTTACTCCTTTACACTCTTAACAATTCCATCTTCATATATTTCAATCCGAACCACTTTATATATAAACATTATCATACTCATCCAAATAAACATTCCTTCAATCTATACTTACTTTACCCTACCCGTATGCTGCAAATAATACAGTATTAGTATATATAATTCATCGTAAACTATTAAAACCATTAATTCAGCTAATTCACACTTTTCAACGAATTACTGTAACAAGGTTAGTTGATATAAATGAAGGATTTTTCCCTCTAATCTTTAATTATGTCTGCTCAATATAATTATATATGACTTGTTCTGACATACGTACGCATAATTATTTCGTTGATTCCAACCCTAATTAAATAACTGATACAATGATACACCTATAACGTCTCCCCTATCCCGTAGAAACCCCTTAATTAATTCATTCATGTATATTATAATTTAGTTAATGTGACTAAACACTATTTAATCACACCACAATTCATATACCATTTACTTGAATACTATATGTCTATTTACGACTCTTAATTTAAATGTACTCGTACATTGTGAATCCCTAAGTACTTATAACATATCACTTCACAATCTAGTTTGATCGTGGCTTCTATCACAGTGCTACACATTCATTTAATATTTAATCTAATATATATTACTTCTAGCTTCCTCGTTACACTACCTTTTGTAGACAACTGAGAATAACCAACTTTTGACAATTTTCCCCTATCATGTTAATCACCTCTGTATCTGATTACCTACCTAATATTACATTTTCAAATATTAATTCTACGCTCTAAGACCAATTTGAACTTGTATATATTGTTTATTCCGACCCTTTCCGTTCACGCCAGCATATCTCTGCCCAACTCAAACTCTAACACAACCCCTTTGCCCTCAATATCATTCGACAGCACACTTTCCCGTCCATGCGCCTGCTTTTACATAACTATATCATGTCCTCTCCTCTCTGCCTGTATCAAAAACTCGCTCTTGACTTCACCCTTTCAACACTGACTGCTTTTTACTTTTGATTGGTTTACTTCAATAACTGCCTCTCACTTAATCCAAGGAGGATTTTTTTAATGATGGCTTTTGATACGCACGTTTTTCTTAACTGTTCCAAACCGTCGCAATTTCCAACAAGACGGATTTCTTCGTTCCATGTTACTGGAGCTTTCTCTCTACCCAGTAAAGCGGAATTATGCACCCTATAGGATCTGATTTACCCGTACCTATACGAATCGGGTTTCTGTACAAGTCTGGTCGTCTATATCCATTCCATACACCGGAAACTTGTGAATATGAGGTAACGAACAATTAATGCATATTTAAAGGTTAACTTCTGCCTGCATCATCTACATTCTCTTATTTTCTTTTATAGCTTTTACAATGTGGACATTATGTTAAATTTTATTTTACCCACTTATTTTTTCGAATCGTCTCTGACGTTACGATTACATTTTTGAAAAGCCATGGTTAAAGCTATGAATAATAAAATAATACTTTTATATAAATCTTTTGTTTTTAACAATTGATTATTTAATACTACATATTGTATTCTACACAATTGTTCTTCTCATCCCTAACTTATATATATATATATATATATATATATATATATATATATATATATATATATATGTAACTTAGGCAGCAAGTCATTATCCAAGCAAGCGTTGCTGAACGTCACAGAATATTCTCGTTTGTACATTTTCTTCGTGAAGTTTCTCAAACCGTCGAGCTATCCTTCTGGTGTCAGAGTATTTCCCCGATTGTTCTTAATTCGGCCATTTTTTTTCCTCGAGCGCTGCCGACTTTCTTAGTCGTCTTCAAGATTAGGTTGTTAATATTTATTTGAAGGAATTCAAAATGGGGCACGAGGCCAAAAGGGGATGAGGGAAATGTTGACTTTACTAACGATATTAACTTAACTAGTAACAATCACCAAAACAAATTTACTCCATGAGTTACCTACTTAAAAACCCCAAAATGACAATATATACACGAAATGGAAAGTGGGGGAATAAAATGATATATACATACAATGACAAAAACAATAAAATTAAGTAAAGAATATGGCCGATAAGTAGTTTTGCCAGTCGCAAAATCGCGATGCAGGTCATGAAAAGCTTCATTCTAACACCACTTTCGAAATACGAAAGCAGACCTGCATCTCTGACAAAACAACAAATCAATCACCTAATTGGGGTCGAGAATGGAAATTATAAAATAAAAGTCGGGAGAAAAAAAACAGGGTTGGGAGAGGACGAAAAAAAAGGGGACCTATGACAACTTACATACATCTAGCTAAGTTAAAAATGGGGAAGAAAACAAATCATTACTAATCTTGCCTAACCGGGTACAATAAAAGGGCCGGTGTTCGGTTCGACTATCCTATATTCTGTCTAAGGCACGCCCAAGTACCCCTCAAGATTAGCTCCATTCACTCGACACATACGCGCAACTTTCACCCACCTTTCGTTGTAATTTGCCGGAGGGAGTTTCACCTTCTCCAGCTTGATACGCATTTTCAGGCGAAATTGGAAAATGAGGACAAGCTGGGGAGCAGTGAAGGTCTCTTCCCCGTACTCTTCTTTCTGTCGTGTCGACCAAATCACTCCTCTCATAACAGCTAGTAAGCAAAGAAACACATAACGTTCCTCCCACTTCATGGTCGGAGCTCAATTGCAGCAAGTCGAAAAAAACTCCAGAACGAAGAACTGTCCGTTCAACATGCGAACTGTGTAGCCTTTAACTATCTTACACAGCGGGCGAACGATGGGACAATGAAAGAAAACATGGCTGGTTGTTTCCTCCCAGTCACCACATCGGACACAACTCGGAGTCTCTCTTAAGCCCGCTGCGTAAAGCTTTTTGCCGACCCAGAGTGCATTTCATATCATCAGCCAGGTAAGTGATGCCTCGTAATTATCGAAACATTTCAACCCAAGCGCTCAAGGCCAGATCAAGCGAAGTTCTCCCTTCGTAAGACCGAACTCCTCAGTCACACTGTCTCGAACAGATCCCCTCACCATTACCCGATATAGTGCTTTACGAGACAACACTCAGGTGTTAGAGGGGCTGTCTGGCACCCTTAGAAGGAACTTCAAGGACTGTCGACACTCGCGATAAAAGGAGCACTCGCATCGAGGTAATCGAAATGCCTGACCCCTATGCAAGTGCACACTTTTCATAGCCGGAAAGGCTTTTTCGGTGTCTTATTTCCAGAATTCACCGTTACCCTCACAAGGTGTACACATTCGGTCGTGGTAGTGTAAGCGAAGCGTATATTGACGAATTTCAACGCTTGGCATACCCAGACCACCTTCAGACGGATTCAAGTAGCAGATATATCGGCGAACCATGGGCTGATTTCCGCGCCACAAAAACTCGAAAAGAGCCTGCACTAAACCAATTAGTGTAGCTGCCGGCAGAGGGAGCACTGAAAGACGGTAGAGGATGAGAGGATAAATGTGAGAATTACACACCTCCGCTCTTCCTTTTAAAGTAAGATTTCTCAATGACAACAGACGGGCTGCAGCCATAACCGCTTTCAACACTTCCGACCAATTTTTCTCCAACTGGAGATCAGGACCAAACCGTACGCCGAGTATTTTGCAAGGCCCATCCGTCTTATTTTTATGTCGACAACCCTAATCTCAGCACTGCTCGTTACAAGCACAGTGACGTCGTTGGCATAGGCGGAGTACTTAATCATGGAGCAAGCACCAGACAAAGTAATCCTACGAAGGACCGGATTCACTCTAATCCTGCGAAGGAAAGGCTCCAAAGCAAGCATATAAAGCATCGGTAAAAGCGGACCTCTCTGACGAATAACTCTAGACAAATCAAAAAGCTTCGACCTCATACAATTCACTTCAACCAACGCACGAGGGTTTGCACAAAACAGGCGAATCCAGGTGCGAAAATGGGGACCAAATCAGCCGAAGACAATACAGCCTCCATGTAACGATGATCGACCCTATCGAATGATTTGGGCCGATCTTAATTGATCAGCGCGGCTTCAGTGTCGACTTTCTCTATGATCAAGCGTATTATGTGCAAGTTATCTTGTATTGTCCGGCCCTTAACAGCACAAGCCTGTTCGCGACTTATTAGACGATAAAAGACAACCTGCAAACGGTTCGGTAAGTTCTTGACCAAAATCTTTAACTCTGTATTTAACATTGTTAAGGGCCGGAAATTACCTATACCATCCCCACCATTGTTGTCCTTGCGAAGCAATTTGATGATACCCCTGGTAAAGTACTGGGGGATAGACCCGTTCCTAAAGCACGAGTTAAACAACACAGTCAGCAGGGGGACAAAAATGGGCGACAACCTCAAATACAGTTCGTAAGGCAAACCATCGATACCCGGAGATTTATCAAGCCCGACCTGTTTTAGGGCCTCCAGGACTTCATCCTCTTTTAAACACCCTTCGCACTCGAGACGAGAAAAGTCAGCTAAATAGGCGTCGAACTGAGCCATTGTCAGACCGGGATCCCTAGTAAAATGTTTCTGAAAATGAGAGCGAAAACCCTCCAAAATCCCGTCGTTTGTAGTGACGAGACGCCCATCCGATAATGTGACACTGGCGATGTGTCGATCAGTAGACCGTCGACGCTCCTCCGCACGCAGTGACGCGGCCATCCTTGTCGCCTCGTTCGGCACTCTTTTTAACCTAGACCTAACTAATACTCCCTGATCTGCCTTGTTGTCCAAGGAGTTCAGTTCCGTTTTAGCTACAGTAAAGGTAACGCTATCCCCCGCCTCCCCCGCCTGATCTAGTTTAGGTTCTAGTGCTACTTTGTTGCCCTAGATCTAGGGTTAGCCGACGACTATAATCAGCAACGAAGGACCTAATAACATTCTTAAGATGGCCCCACCACTTATTCCCAATGATAGCACCCGTCAATTCCCTCTGTATTGTTAGTATGACCTGTTCCTGGAAGCCTTTCATATCGAACAATGATGTGTTGAACTTCCAGTACCCAGACATCTTAGGCTTAGAACTATCTAAGTTTACCCGAACCTGGACTAGCCTATGATCCGAGTAAACTATGTTATGAAAACTTGGACAATCTAAAAGCCCTAAATCGACTCTCCTAATTAAGAACCGATCAAGGTAACTCGAAAGTTGCCTTAAATCGGAGCCGCGTCTAGCAGTCCAAGTTCATACAACTTCACGGGGTTTTTAATTTGAAATTCATCGACAAGATCGAACTTATCGATAAAGTCACAAAATGCTTTAGCATCTCCTTTCATGTTAATTCCCCAAGGATTTCCCAAGCGATCTAAATCGGGATCAAGGACCGCGTTACAGTCTCCCGCTAGAATTATCCGACGAGACGTATCCATCAAGGGCTCGATCCGCCGAAAAAAAGAAACCCGCTCAGAATTGGCATTGGGCGCATTAATCCCAATACGCCGAAAAAACCCATCCTGTACGGTAACATCAAGAACGAACAGCCTTCCCTCGGGATCCGCATATATTAGGTCACACGACGCATTCAGTGTGTGCTCAACTAGCCAGGAAACCCCTTTTGAGCTAGAATCAAAGTATGTTTAATATAGCGTAAAGTCTCTAGTCAGCACACCCTGATAATCACTGGGAATAAAGTGTGTCTCCTGCAAACAATATACATCCACGCCCAGCCGTTGAAGGTCACGTACAACTCGAAGTTTACGAGCGGTGTCCCTCACCCCTCGGCCATTTAGGCTTGCTGATTTGAGAGCCATTATAGTGCTTTAGAGTTGGCAACCGAAACGAACAGTGATGAGGTCAAAATGCCAACGGTTTGCTGGTGCTGTTTTAATTCGATGTTCTTTGTTTTTAAATGTAATTTTGTCGTCTTAATATCTGGTTTTAAAATCTAAGGAGGTCATACCCACTAAGTACTTCTTGTTATTCGGTCTTTCTTTGACAAATATTGTGGGTTGATAAACTATAAGTTTGGTTAGGCAGTTATTTTGCTGTTGACACAGTGTACGATTTATGCAGCTACATTTTTCCCTTAATTGCTTACTTTTTCATATCTATTCGGGTCATTACTGAAAAATGATGTGGAAAAAGTTAACTTAGAAACACCACTTCAGAATATTCCAACACCTAGCAAGCATAGATACATTATAAAATTAATTTAAAAAACAGACGTACTAGTACGCCGAATGCGATGGCGTGCAGACTTCTCTCTCAATAATAAAGTTAAACACCTAGATACAAAAGCATACTATGGATTCAAAAGCCTGGAAAACGCGAACCCAATAGATCTCATGATTAGCTTAAATGTAATTAAAGATTTGGAATTTCACAAACAACGTAATAATTTCCCAAACAATTACACCACATCGTTAAAATCATAAACACCTCTAACAAAATATTCGTGAAAGCGAATAAAACTAAGAATTTATATCAAATAGATAAACAAGATTATCACAAACTACTAACAGAAAAAATTACGAGAAACTTAAAAAAAGATACAAGCGAACGTAACTACATAGATATAATAAATACTGAAAGTAAACAAGCACTTATAAATTAAACATTAGCGACAAGGTTAGAAAATTAAAACCTAGGGAACCCTATATTATAGTTAAAGACCACAAAAGTAATTTGACCAATAACCCTAGCACTCGCTTAATTTATCCGACCAAACAAGAAATAGGAAGAATTAGTAAAACAATTAAATAGTATCTGCACCGGGGCGGCGATAGGTACGTATATAGTATGTGCACTGGGGCGGCGATAGGTACGTATATAGTATGCGCACCGGGGTGATGATAGATACGTATATAGTATGAACACCGGGGTGGAGATAAGTACCTATATAGAAGGCGCAGATAGAGGTGTTACTTTTTATAGAACTATGTCATACTATTACCCTGGGCAATAGGAGAAATGGTGGGGAAGAAACAGCTTTTGCAAAAGGCAAAATTAGAAAGTAGCGGCGAAATGGGGCGACCAGGGAAGAGAAAGGTAGCAGATAAAGAGACGGCTATAGAGAGAGGGGGCGGACATAGAAGTTTGAATATAAAGATGTTACACACACGATCTTTCTTCAAATATATGTTTTTATGACCCCGAGCAACGCCGGGTAGCCCCGCTAGTCAATCATAAAACACATTCTAAATTGTATCGAACGTAGGCTTATCAATAATTCAAGAAACATTTACAATACAGCTCTAGAAAATTAGTACTTACCATGATATCTAAATTAAATATAAGAAAAAAGACACAAATAATTATAATAAAATTTAAAATAAAATTTAAAAAATATAATCTGGTATACAGAACCCTATAATCAGGAAAAAAAACAAATTGATAAAAAAGGGGTAAATATTGCCAAAATCACACTTAGACGAACAAAAATATAAGCACTACAGCAATAACTAAAACTCTAATAGTAATCATCCGAATGGAAATGAAAAAGTTAGCAATGAAAAGAAAAAAATCTAACTGCATAAATCGTCCACTTCGTCCACTACACAGTAGTGTTTATCAAGCCACAATATTTGTCGAAGAAAGACTGAATAACAAGAAGTACTACGTGGGTATGACCTCCCTAGATTTTAAAACCAGACATTACGACCAGAAAAGCACATTTAAAAACACAGAACGTCGAATATAAACAGCACTAGCAAACCATTATTGGGAGCTAAAAGAAAATGGACGCTCACCAATATCTGAATGGAAAATAATGCGACAGTCCAGTAAAGGAAGAAATTTAGACGACCCGTGTAGATTACGTCTGAATAAGAAATTTAAAATCCTAAATATTAATAATTCTCCAAATCTATAGAACTATAGAAGTAGGATAGCCAACAGCTGCCCGCACAGGATGAACTTTACCTTAGGCTAACTATAGAAAATAAATAAATACATAAACAAATAAACAAACAAATAAGTATAAGAAACTATACTAAACTAAACTAAAACCTAAAAACTTAAAAACTAAAAACGAAAATACAAATACCAGCAACGACGTGTTCAAATAAGGTCACCAATTATGTTGACATAACACTTAAGTGTAATCAGAACAATATAATAGAAAATAGGAAGTAAAATCAACAGGATATTTGCTTATGAGAATACCAACGATTGCCTAAGACAAATATGAAGAAATCGGGATGAATCATCATATATAAAACAGAACAATAGAATAGGAACGAAATTTTTGTTTGTGAGACGCCCAACGATTGGCTAAGAGAAGAGCAAATAATCTGATTGGTCAACTAGCGAGTCGTGTATAGAAAACACCCGGCAAAACTAACTTCATGCAGATCATTCCGGGGATGAAACGTTGGCGCCTCTGTGTAGCTTTATTGCATAAATATATTTTATAACTTACTACCTTTTTTCTACTTACATATCGAGCACAGCTGAAGTAAATACTGAAAATTGATACATAAAAACGTATATCTCCGTATAACATTTTATGTTGATATATGAAATAGTAATATATATATATATATATATATATATATATATATATATATATATATATATGCATATATATATATATGTATATATGTATGTATACATATATATCAAGGGAGGCGCGAGAGCGCTCTATCTCTTAATATACTTCAAAAACGACCTATGCTAGAAATCTCATTTCTTTGATCAGTCATAACTAAAACACCAATAAACAAAATTAGTTAAAACTTTTCACAACATTTTCATTTGATAGGTTCTGTAAGTGTGTAAAATGTCAGCATCATTAGTGAAGGCAACCCAGAGATCCAGAAAGGTCAGGAGTGATTTTGTGTTATCCGTGTGTATGTACGTACGTACGTGTGTGCCACCCTGTATCTTATCAAATATTTGATGGATTCAGCTGATTTTTGGCAGCGATAGAGGTTCTAGGGTCTAGTTGATGGCATTTTAATTTCAGTTTACCATATACCTTAGTTTTCCAGAAAATTCAAAAAAACATTAAACATTACCATTTTCTTGAGGCATAGCCTTTACAAAAGTAGTGACATTCCATGATAAATGCCAGTATACTGAAATCATATACCCTTAATAGGGTTAAGATGAAAATTAATATACACCAAATGTACCAAAGCAAGGAAATTCCCAAATGTTTATACTTTTATTGTCATTAAGGGTATGACTACATATCAAGCAAACCATTTCATTATCACATCACTACAGTATAAATCTATATGCATGAGTGGATGAAGTGTGTGAGGTACGCTGAAGAAAAATTCCTACCAGTAAAATACATAGCCCTGTTGTGCTCGCATACCCTAAATGACAATAAAAGTGTAAAAATTTGGGAATTTCCTTGCTTTTGTACATTTAGTGTATATGAATTTTCATCTTAACCCTATTAAGGGCATATGATTTCAGTATACCGGCATTTCTCATGGAATATATATATAGAGTGAGAGAGAGCAAAACGTTTCTCATATATATATATATATATATATATATATATATATATATATATATATATATATATATATATATATATATATATATATTTCAAAGTTTTCCGCCAGTCTGTGATGTATTCTGTTGGTGTTTGTTGATGCTGATCTTTTCGCGAGTAATATAACTAGAGAAACCAATTTTAAGCATACCACAAAGCGAACAAATATATTCGTGCATTATTCGAACGTGTGATTTAACGGCGGCTGTCCTCTCAAACCTGTGTATTATTGAGCCCGTTCGTCTATAGAAAGCCGAAAATTGTACAAATAACGCATCTTCACAACTCTGCGGCAAATATTTGTTAAAGTTTTTCCAAGCGAGTGACAATTACTCTTTGCTGCACTACGCCGGCAAAATACGATGAACGGTTTCTATTTTTTAATATTGGAATTTATTTTCGACAGTGCGTTACATATTATGCTGCTTTTTTAATGATGTGAATAGTGTATAGGTAACGCCATTAAACATAATAATTATTTAGTCCACAGCGTTTACAATGATAAATAAAGAATATGACAAAGTTCAACATGAGACTAAAAAGCAATCAGTTTTATATCTCAGAAGAGGGATAACCATTGCGGGCGTCGTGTTAGACGCCTTGACTAAGGTAGCACTACGTCTTTAGTAACTGTCAAATTTACAACAAATTATCTCGCATTAACAATTTGGTAATTTAAATAGGCATTGTTTTAATTGTTTTAATATTAATGTAAAGAAAGAAAAAGAAGGAAGGCATGTGGTTGCCTTCATGATAGTGGGTGTGTAGGAGTCTGTAAATTAATCGCAAATTGTTGAAAATTAAGTCAATTCAAACCTAACCACAGACCAGAATAGAACACAATAAAGGTGCATACACAACGTTCCAGCCGTCATAACCAATATAGAAAACACATCTTCATTGGAATTTCTGAATTCTATACATTTGTCTGCGAAATAAAACAATATTCCTAAACAACTATTGCCTATATACAATTCAGAACAATCGTTGAATTAAAAATGAAAACAATAAGAAATTATATTTCATTCATGAACTATGATTTTGCGCATAAATATACACATAAGAAAACTTCACTACTGATATCACATATACAGAAGCAGTATATAAAACAGATAGAGTATAAACCTGAAAACTTGTGATGTATAACATCCTATAAACAGTATCGTGAGGACTACTGGTTAATATTGATGTACTCTTATAGAGAACTCACAGCGTTCCCCTGACTTCGCGTCGTCAACGTTCGGGCAGGTGTCGGAAGCGCCCGAGAGTTGACGAGGCAAACACTGACAAACGATGAATTGAAGACTGGCTGGCGATAAGTTCAGACGCAGAAAATCAAAGTAAAATACATATACAAAAATAAAGAACGAACAAACCATAGCCAAAAACTGTTATTAATTCGATGTTTATTATTTTTGTACCAAGTAACTATTGTTAATCAATTTGTTTTTTGTTTTTTTAATAAAATGTGTTTTTGTGCACCGAAATGTTTCCATAGATGATTTTTTATATAAAAAACAACAAAACAACTTTTTTCACCTAATGTATTGTGTTTCTTTTTAGTTTTTTTTTTTCAATGTGTTTTTTTTCTTTTTAACATTTTCTGGGGTAGGGATTAGGGTTACGGTTTTTCTGTTGCTAGAAGTGACCGTTTCTGACAGAACTCAATAGGCCCTTCGGGTGATCGAACGCGCTGACACAGATTGTAGATATTCCTTCATTTCTACCGCGCTGCGGATCGTAAAAATAAATTTGTTCCCAAAGTTATCTTGTTGTTTGGAACCTGATTGTCGAATGCCTGCTGCAACCTGATTGGTTAATAGTTCCGTCAACTCTCGGGTGCTTCCGAGACTTGCCCAAACGTTGACGATGCAAAGTCACGGAAACGCGGATCGTTCTCTATCGAGTACCAACATTTGTGTAGACATTTATTTTAAAACTTTGGTGGTGGCGTATTTGATTCCCTTAAAATAAATCAAAATTACTTAATCACACTCCATTTCACGTCTTCTCTCGATGTTCCAAATTTTATAAAAAACTGACATGTAGTTTTCGATTTCATGGGTTTATATAATTTTAGAGAGTTCAGAAGTTGCGTCTTCCTTTGCACCCATGAAAATAAATATACATCACATGTTTCACTATGACATATACAATCTATGTTCAAAATTCCATAAAATTAGTTATATATACAGTTACGTTTTAATACTATACGCCTTGGAAATAAAACTAGTTTAAACTGAATTAAAACCGAATTGTTGAATATTATATTTTTAAAATATCGACAAAAACACGTTAACATTTTTATTTCTATTTTTACTGTTTGATTAAAATGAAAGAGAAACTAATTTTAAGAGACCACAATTTTCTAATTTAATTTGTACATTTTTGAAAATTTTTCTTTTCTATCAACTAATGATTTAAATGGGTAGTTATTATAATTAATGTTTACAACAATTACGAAATAATTTGCTCTTAATTGAGGACCGCGTGATATTGACTTTTTCGCGATTCTCCATCAGAGACGTTGTCCCTCACTCCATTAGTCCGTTCGTTTATCGCTCTATTACGCTTCATTTTGAATAGGAATTCCCATCGTTAATAGCCGTATGTTATTTCAGCTGCGTCCAAACATTCCGATATACGCTACTGTCCGTCGGTGTGTTCGTCACAATTACATTTAAAATAGCATTCTGGAAATTATATCCTGACCTTCAGTTATTTCCTACAACTTACCGATCTTAGAGATCGACTCTAACTTACATTCAGAGAACGAGTCGCTTGTTTTGTAGTTGAATACCCACCTAAGACACGGGGCAGTGTATTTATGAAAAAAATGGTTGAGAGGGAAAAACTAGCTAGTGATTAGTAATGCTACTCCCCATTTATTCCAATGCATTTATGAATTTACACACACACACACACACACATATATATATATATATATATATGTATATATATATATATATATATATATGAAGTTACATATATGTATATATGTATGTATATATAATTTTTTATATGTATATATATATTTATATATACATATGTATTCACATATATATATATATATATATATATATATATATATATATATGAATTTACATATGTATATATAGATATATATACATATATATATATATATATAAGTATATATATATATATATATACAATTACAACTGATGATCCCTTAAAATAGTATTAGGAACACACTAATATAATAACTGTAAAAAATAAATTGACTTACATGAGTGATTTTCCACTGAAAGACTTGGGACTATAAGTTTTTTTGTTTTTTTTTAAGTTTTTTTTTAATATAGTTTTAATGGTTGAGAAATTTCCGAGACTATATATTGGGTATTTGGATATGCATGGTTAGGTTTCCTTCCTCTTATTTGAATACCTTTCTGGTACCAAGGGTGCTTAAGTTTTCATCCTGATAAAACATAATGTATAAAAATAATAGTATTAACTATTGTTACTAAAACGAGATTGCAAGCTAAGTCTGGGCAGCCCTCAGAACTAGTGAGTTCCCCTAGGGCTAATCCCCCAAGGAGGTTGGGCAGATTTCGACAGGGTAAACCGTTGTCATTAGAGACACTGAAGTAGGAGTTCCTTCTTTCGAAATGGCAAATGGGACCGATAATAATGTTAACATTGCTCCCTGTGGAGCTTCGTTATGCAAAACTTGTGATATTCTAATAACATCTAAAGAATATCAATCTAATGTAACTAAAATAATCTATCCAGTCCTAAATCATTCGGAGGAAGATTTGTCGTGTAGGTCACAAAATTTAGTTTACTTATTATCTTATAAAAATTGTAATTTACAATATGTAGGCGAAACAGTACTACCTTTAAATAAACGGATGAATTTACCTAAAACTAGTAATAAAGGCTGTGCCCATGTAGTAAATCACTTTAAAGCAAAAACCTGTAGAAAATCGTCTTTTTCAATACAGATTATTGAAAAATTTAAAGATAATTGATATGATAGTTCTGGTAAGGTAGATAATAATACCCTTAAAATGCGTCTAAATAACGAAGATTAAATAATTAAGAAAATGCGAGTAATTTATCCATACGGTCTAAATGTAAAAATAAAAAAAGATAATTTACAAAACGAATCAGAAAATGTAGGGCGATTGTAATCAGCTTTAGCTCGCTACGATACTAGAGATAGAACACATGTAAATAGAAACAATAGAGAAGCTGCCGTTTCATGCAAAGAATTAAAAAAACTAAAAAGATTATCATGACTAATATTTCCGAGTCTTTTAATTACATTAGAAAACTTCTTAATAAAACAAAGAAAAAGGTATTAAAAGATATAGCATCTAAGATATTATTAAACCCGGTTATGATATATAGGATAGAAGAACTTCCTCAATGGTATGAGTATATCATGGATATAATCGATACAAATTAAACAAGCCACCTGCTGAGGGTATAAAAAATAAACCTCTAAATGTTTGTGTAGTCCTGTATGAAAATAAAGGATTTGATGATATAAATCTGCCTAAAATATTTAATAATCTAGAAATCATTCAGTCACTGCCCAATGAACTTAAAAAAGAGGAACAGAAACCAATAGTAACATATAAACTAGGGAAAACTATACGGAATAAGGTTTTTAACTATAAAAAAAACTGTAGAGAATTTTAATATTGATGATAATGATGAAATGTATATACCATCATGTGAATGTGAATCCTCCCCTTTATATAATACTGACATAGGGCATATAATTACCGATAATCTAGCGATAGTTAAAAATTCTAAATTTAGAAAACTCCTAAGTAAAGGCCAAAACTATAGAGAACCTAAATGTTTAAAGTATGCGAAATGTGTTAAGGAGATAAATAAAGCGTTAGCTAATTTCACTGCATCCATGGCAAAAAACATAAACTATTACCCTCTACATTTGACGCATTGAATAATAATATACTTAGATTCGTAAATAAAAAAAGTAGAACGTTTAAAAGAATTTAAACATCCTAAATAAACGATTCCCCTCCTTAGAAATCATCAAATAACTACGGAGCTTCAAATGCTTCAGAATAGGTTTGTAATAGTTCCTATTAATAAAGGTATATATATATATATATATATATATATATATATACATATTTATTTTTTTATTTTTTATTTTTTGATGTGTTGATATTTTTTATATTTATAATATAAAACTAAAAATAATACATTAATCACCTAAATAATAGTGTAATGGATTCGTCCAAACACTGTAAAATGCAGCAACATTTTTGTAAGTAACGGATAAATTTTATAAGACAGACTAACAGCACAGGTAAAGAATTAAAAAAAAACATAACTAATATAAAAAAGCAAAACATTTATATGGTACAAAACGTTAATTTAGTATAAGGAACGTTTATGTTTTTGTCTTTTAAGGGAAGTAGGGTCTGATCAACTCTGCTGGGAAGCCATGAAATTAAATACTGTCTGGTTTTTAAATCCCGAAACAGTTTTTCATAGTAAACAACTGATGATCCCTTAAAATAGTGTTAGAAACAAACTAATATAATAACTGTAAAAAATAAATTGACTTACATGAGTTATTTTCCACTGAAAGACTTGGGACTATAAGTTTTTTTTTTAATATAGTTTTAATGGTTGAGAGATTTCCAAGACTATATATATATATATATATATATATATATATATATATATATATATAGTTGTATATATATATATATACATATATATATATATATAGTTGTATATATATATATATATATATATATATATATATATATATATATATATATATATATATGTTATAAATAAGTTTGTTTCGAACAATTTCCCATGACTATCCACGATAGCCTCATATGTTAAGCGTCAGATCTGGAGCTGTAAATAAACAGCTCTGAGTCTTGTGTTTAAATCGTGCGACCGGCTTGAATGGTTATTTTTAAACTGACTATTCGGTTAGAGGGAAATGTATACATATGTATATTAGAATTAAACATTAATTATTAATCAGCTATATATATATATATATATATATATATATATATATATATATATATATACAGTTATATATATATATATATATACAGTTATATATATATGTATAATTTTAACATATATATATATATATATATAACTATATATATATATATATATATATATATATATATATATATACAGTTATATATATATATATATATATCCAGGGTGATTAATAATTTATTTCACTTAGCTATTTAAAATGATTACTACATGAAGCACAAACATACTATGAACTTTCGATGATCGTTATCTTAGTCTCTAATTACTGCTATTTGTTATTTTAAATGTGTTCGTTTTTATATTAGTTTCTATATATTTTTATTTCATAATCAATCAAATATGTTACAAAGAGTCGTAAACTCCTTGCAAAAAAGAATGGAGCTATGCATGCAGAACGAAAGTGGAAATTTTGAAATTTTGCTGTAATTTTTTACTCCCATAAATGAATTTGTTGCATAAACTTTCTGTTTTGTATTACCGTATTTTTTAACTTTAGAATTTCAAAAACAAATAGCAAAGTGACTTATGAATCATCCTGTATTACTAACGGAATAACATTATATGTATATAACTAAAGGAATCCATTCCCTGTACAGATTCGTTTTGGACCACTTTTTGTATTGTTACGACGATTTCAATCAAGATATTATGATATCAAACATAATGTCAAGAATAGTTTCTCTAAGTGTAATCAGAATATTTATTATATGAGTATGGTTCTAGAAATATCTGCAATTTAAAGCTTAAGCTCTAGGTAGTCTAAAGAATGAATTAAAGTTCTAAGAATATTCCTTAATTGCTGTACACTAACAAGGTTAATCTGATGTATTTGAATTTTTAAATGGGAGGTGTTCTAGATATTATGCCCTCTAAATCTCGATGTAAAATACCGTATAGTTTGGGGAACATTTAGCATTTCAAGTTAGAATTTCACAAATATCTGAGTTAACTATTTTATAGAAAAGTTTTCATGCTCTTTTAAAACACTTGATATATATATATATATATATATATATATAAATATATATATATATATTTATATATATATATATATAAATATATATATATAAATATATATATATATATAGATTTATATATATATAAATATATGTATATATATATATATATATATAGATTTATATATATATAAATATATGTGTATATATATATATATATATATATATATATATATATATATATATATATATATATATATATATCAACAATCTACTAATATTGATCAAACTGTCATTATTAACCATGGTTGCGATGTTTTATTAATAAATATATGATTTTAATAGTATACACAAGGAACATCGAATAACAAGACGGTGAACAACAACGAATCACTTTGAATATTTTTACTCAATGAAATGTTTAAAAGAAATTAGTAAGAGAACATGGGACAAAAAATACAAAGATATATTTCAGTCGACCCTTTCAAGGCAGCCTTCGACAATGAAGGAGAAACATTGAAATAATACATATATAAAACAAATTCAACTATCGATTATGATGGCAGTTCGCCGAATATTATTTGATTACGTATTCGAATTATGTACTCAGAAAAATTACTATTTATATATATATATATATATATATATATATATATATATACTAATAAAATTGAAAATGTAAGCCATTAACAATGCGAGATTAATTTATATTTTTTTTTACATTAATCTTATATTTCGGAATAAATTCCATCTTCAGAGGTGACCAGTTATTGAGTCATTATTTTCATCAAAAAAAAGAATAACAAAATTTATTTGTTACTTGATAAGACGTCTCTCCGCACTGATGTGTTGGCGGCCATGATTCAAATTCCGGTGTCGAACGAAGAGCCTGGCTCGCTTATGTAGGTAAAGTAATATTAGTTGGTCGTCAATTTAAAGCATTGTTGGATATGTTAATAAAATTGAAAATGTAAGTCATTAACATGAGCGAGCCAGGCTCTTCGTTCGACACCGGAATTTGAATCATGGCCGCCAACACCATCAGTGCGGAGAGACGTTTTATCAAGTAACAAAGAAATAAGTTTGGTTATTCTTGTTTTTGATAAAAAAAATGACACAATAACTGGTCACCTCTGAAGATGGAATTATTCCGAAATATAAGATTTATGTAAAAAAAAATGTTTATCTCGCATTGTTAATGACTTACATTTTCAATTTTATTAACATATCCAACAATGCTTTAAATGGACGACCAACCAATATTACTTCATATATATATATATATATATATATATATATATATATATATATATATATATATATATATATATATATATATATACATATACATACATATATATATATATATATATATATATATAAATATGCATATATATATATATATATATAGAGAGAGAGAGAGAGAGTTAGAATCTTCTGAACAGCAGTAATTAGCATCTTCTACAGTGGGTATTGCATAAGTATGAAACACTGGTATATGTTGTTAATGATAATTAATATTTATTTCAAAACTATTGTTATCACGCCTTACACAGATAGGATTCGTTTCTTAGGAGAATGTATAATACGCAACCATACTAGGCGTTAAGCGATGTTCCGGCGTCTGCTCTTGGACACTATAGGACTTAGCTTACTCGAAATTACTAATGCTGATGTGGCATTATATAGAGTTTACATTATCTTTATCTCCATGTTACTTGATGGTGGCTTAGGGGTTAATGGTTACTTTGCAAGCTGTTCGAATCTTTCGACCGTCAGTAATTAGAATATATCACGCTGTAGATTGCCTAAGCATGAAACACTAGTGTATATAGGTAATAATAATAATTATTATTAAAAAAAAATCATATCATATATATATATATATATATATATATATATATGAAGGTTTATAACTAAAAGATAACTTTTAGAGACTTAGACCTATTGTGAGATGAGGAAAGCTCAATATACTGGATAGAGCAAAAATAAGGTGACACACCCGTTTGAACTTTTAAAAACATTTTAAAAAGAACTTTTTAAAAAAAACTTTTACCAAATTTTGAATATTGACTGTTCTTATCTGTCAACTTATCAATCACTACTTCCTCTGATGATAAGATTTTGATCTTTGAAAAACCGGGCTTAAGGAATGAAATTGAAAGAGAAGAATAAATATTTTTATTTACTAAATGCTCCTTGTTCTGAACAACTGAACATATTGATCTGTTTCCATTTACAGGTCTAACTATTTTTCATTGACTCACCTTATATATATATATATATATATATATATATATATATATATATATATATGCATATAAACCTTAGTTATAAAAAGAAAACTCCATACCTTATTTCAAAAACCCTGTTTTGGCATACAATTGGTTTTTCCATATCGAGCACATATATTCTTTTAATTATATATAAAATATCACTAATATTCCTGAAGAGACTACAACAGTGTATAATACTCCACAGTCAGGCTTAAAAATTGAAATACAACAGACACGCATTTAATTCATACATATTTATTTTTTCACTAAAATTTAATAGGAAACGTTACACAACTCGTCTTTGTGTATATCATATTTAAAAATGTATTATTTTCATCATATGAAGTTAAATTAAAAACTATAATCCTATGTTAGTGACCTACTACATACACCTTGGTGTTTACTTTCAAAAACTGATAAAATATATATTTCTTGTGTTGGACATGAGGTTTAACGTTTTTTGTATATGCGTAACAGCGTTTTTTCAGTTTTTTCTCCGTTTTTGCTGCATTAATTATGAACTATAAACGCAATTATCTAGTTTATGTAAATAATATATTCAAAGGAAATTTAATATTTCAGTCTGTGAAAATGAATGTTGTGTTTGTTATTAATATAATATAGAGATGTAAACTAATTTATAAATGTGCACTCTTTATTTGCCCATTAGCCAAGCGCAGAGGTACTAGCGCTGGGACATCTCCACGAAACCCGATGCTTGCGCTTATTTCCGACAAGGACAATAGAAGACCGTCTCTCTTTCTCTCTATCTGGGCAACTTAGGGTTAGGGTTATGGTCAGGATTATGGTTAGGGTTAGGTGTTAGTCACTAAGTATCACATAACTAGTTTAGTTCGATCTGGTTCCGACAGGTGATTGATAAAAGTTAGACAGCTGGTAGTATTGGGGCCAACTCTCTTAGTTAGCACTAATAATGGCTGCTCCATCGACAGTTGTATAATATCGTAGGGTAACAATACGCGACATATTGTGCATAGAAAGAAACCCTAGAGTTATCCCTGGTGGACTTTCCTGAGGCCACAAGCCCCATTGGCAAAGTATTGACTATTGGTTTGGTTTGTGTAAGCTTATTGGTACCTAACAAGCACCGACTTTACCCTCCTTTCTCTATCTACAATAAAAATGGGAATGCAAAGAAAAAGAAACCAACCAAAACAAGACACCCACCAGAAAACAACTTCGCCTCTACACATGGGGCAAGCAAAAACCCGGGGTCTTAGAACCAACATCCATGGCGTAAAAGCCTTTCTCCTAATAAACATCTCGGATATCCTAGCACTAAGTGAAACAAACCTACGATCCTCAATCACCTCACACTATTTTCACATGACTGAATGCCCCCACTCTACCGTAAAGACTCTGACAAACATATGAACGGGCCTGAAGCTTATGTTCGGAACACCCTCCACTTGACAAGAGAACATAGGCTAGAATAAGATGATCAAGGCTACACGTGCTTTAGATTAACTTTAAAGAACAGTGTAGGTTACCGGTATTTCTTTATACCGTTCTTCCTCGACCCAGGACTGTACCCGGCTTAACTTTGCCTCTGAAAGCAGGGTACAGTCCTATACATTCTACTTTAATAACATACCTTTTTCATTTGTTATTCCCTCCCTGTTTACACCACAATAACATGCAGCCATTTAAATGTAATGTGAAAAATATCCCTCATCCATGGTTTCATTTATAAATCTGATCACTATAATAAAATCTATTTAGACTTCGGTGACGATATGCTTTTTCTGAGGGTGAATAAATGTTGTTTAAAAAGAATTCGACGGACCGCGGTTACTATTTGAATTCCAAATGAAAAATGAAAATGTTTTCCTGTATTTCGTTTGCTCCAGAATTTAGGATTCTGAAGCAATGTTCCTTGTGTGCATTATAAAAGATCAAATGAACGGAGGTTTAAAATACCATTATGGCAAACTTGGGTGTTTTTGTTCTTGGTCCTAACGGGAATTTTGTAGTCTTCGGAGGAGCAGTAAAGAAAGATGCGTTCGTCTCAGCATGTCTATAATAAGTTTATGTGCTTTATCTTGTCGATTTTGCGATTACTTGTAAGAGACAGAAATACATTAATCGAAATTAGTTAACATCTTACGAACGTAGACGGCTTTGTTCTGCGCAGGTCTGGCTTTAAATCTAATCAAAACACATAACTTAAAAAGTTTAAACAATAAAATGTTCGGCCCATACGTTCTGCTAATCTTTTCGTCGTGGACGTTGTGTTTAATCTTTACGCCTTATTCTAATCAATGCTGCGTCATACTTCAATAAAACTACTTGAACAACGGCAAGAAAGCCAACAGCTTCCGAAAAGAGGCTTGTATTTTAAAGAAGGTCAGACAGTGAATCTGAAAATATAGTCAGCAAGTAGATAGCTGTCATAAGTTATATAACGTACGTACCAATCATGATTCTACTACAAAATAATAATCAAACTTCATTTAACATGATAAGTTTGTTAACTGTTGTTGGTATAGCAATCCTTCCTTTGCCATTTGATGCCGAAACTGCACATTTCATATAAGAAATGTTTACTAGTTAAATTTGATACTATAGTCGTACGCTTCGCAAATAAATGGAATCTCAACGATATATCCTATAAACTAGTGATGGGATTATAACTGATGCTACTATTCCGTATGATAATGGAACTGTTAGCAATACACCGAAAGGAGTAACTTCCATATTTTCCCAAACACCCGCACTACGAGCTTTGTCAATAGATGCAGGTTCGTATCAACCCCAGCACAATAGCTATAGAAAGCATAGGAAATACCAAGATAAGAAGAGGGTGACACAAATTCAATGCAACCTGTGCTCGTTATAAATTTCACAATCTTTTCTGCACTTCAAACATATTTGGTACAAATAAACTCTATGTCACAACCGACTTGTCCACCAAGTTTCACTTATAGAAGACAAACATGTATTCTGTTTTTGTTGTTCAATAATATTTTTCAAATGTGCAGCTTTGCGTTGAAAAACATCCTTGGATACGATTGATATTGTATGCCATGTCCCTTATTTTTTTCAGATATAATTTTGGAATAGTTTTGATATGCATTACCTTTGCAATACCCATCAGATAAAAATCAAAGAGCTTAAAGTTTATTGAAAATTAAGCATGTCATAGATTGTATCTTCTACTGATGACACGATCATCAAAATACCCAAAATGTGAACGACCATAAACGATTAATGAGTACATTCGGAGTATTACGTAATCAATGTATAATACTACTTCAGTTCAGAGTGGAAATGGGAGTAATTGCTATTAAGGGGTAACTCTACGCACATTCACGGTTATCAAAACAGGGCTTCGCAACATGATGCAGTTGCATGTCATATCCAGGACAGACATAGATGGTACAATGACCAGGGAAGACTACCCACATTTCGTACAGAATGTTTCTGGGTGCAAGTCCTACTACAGAGTAATATATGTCATATTCTCTTAATTAGGAGCTCACAAGTTAAAAATTGATGCGTCCAAAATAACTTAAGGTGATACGTGTAGATGTTATCGAATGTTCCAGTTATACAGAACTAATTTCACGACACAGTTATTTTGCCAACCATGTAACTTGTTCTATTGAACAAAGAATTGTACATATAACATTTTCCAATAAACTATTTCACATACCTCACTTACTAAATAATTGTTTTTGTATTTTTAAGTGTTTACTTCCGGAATAATCATCAAAATTAAAATTATCAAAATTTCCAAAAATCTATAATCTACTTTATTCCATATAATTTAATTAATTTAACTATATAAAAAATCTTGCGATACATTACCCGGTCGCGATTTAGTCAACCATAACAAATGGCTAGTGCGTCTCGTCATAGCAGTTGCAGCATAGTAATTAAACGAAAAGATGATGTAATATAAAATGAATAAACTCGTTTATTTTATTTTTATGCAAGACTTTTGCAAAAAATATATAAATATCAAATAAAACTATTTTTTTTTTAATTATTTATTTTGTTGGTATTAAGAGAGCGAAAATCAACAGTAGATATACAAAAAGGGGTGTCAAGGTGTTTAACACAGCCGTATGAAGTAAAGTAAAATCAAGTCAATATGTTGGCACGTGTTTTTCTTCGTAGTAATAGTAGTTGCTGTTCTTTCGTATACATAACAGCTGGTTTATTACACAAATATCTTTAGTTTTTATAATTCGTTTTGTGTTTTTATCTTTTTACATTATACATTGGTAAAACATAGTACGCAATTGGCCTTCCCCAGTTCATCTCGCATAGGGGGAGAGCATATATCGAAAACGTTTCTGCTCGCCTTCACGGTTTTAACCCAATAGCTTAGATTAGACTCAGTTAGTTGTCATATCCTCTAACTCCGTGTTCACTACCTGTTCATTACGTCACTTGATTGTAAACGTAAACTTCATTCCTTACCTTAATTATTAGTAGAAAATATAACTTTCCTGTTTATACCATTCATACATCCCAAGTAAGATATTGCTAAATGTGCTGACGCATAAAAACAGCTTTTGTTTCAGAGTTTACACTGAAAAACACATCGTGAACAGATGTAGCATAGCTTTATCGATTGTTCTTTCTAGATTGTTATTCCTTCCCTATCTTCTATCGAAAAACGCTTTATTGAATAAACGCAGTATATATTAAATGTTGCCCTCGCGTTGTGTATTCTGCATTTGATTAGAGTAGAGGTTCCCTTCCCAAACTTAGCATACAGACTCGGGTAGAAACGTAACGATTGGTCTAAAATTGAAATATTAAGACAAAGGGAAATGATTACAGCAACATAATTGATAATTGATATGTTTTTCGATAGACGTACGATACAGAAATTGAGAAGGTACGTGTTGCTGACTCATTTCTCGATCAAGCAAGAAGTGACGTCACAGCCAGAAGAGCGAATATTACTTCCGCTTCCTGCATAACGCACCCTATTTTCTCTTGCATTTAAACAGAGCCGGACGCTTCTTGACAGCCGGTGTATGTATCAATCTAGACGCACCCCTCAGAGTGAGGTTCATAAACAGCTACGGTGAATTGCTTTTGTTTTCCCGAGAACTGTAATATACGATGTAAACAGTAAATAAAATGACATTGCTTTATATAAGTATTTGTTTACAGATCTAATTCAAGATAGCAAACTCGGAGAATCAAATTATTACTAGAGCGGTACGACCAGCGTCATCATCATTGACGTCGACATCAGACGAGAGAACAGTCAAATCAAAGTATACACCAAACACGCTTTGAAATATGCGTATGTGAGACAAACAATTATATTTAATTATTAGCTGAAATACTTGTCTAGTTTTCATGATACTGAAAAACACTTGGACTTTTTAATAATAAAACCATTATTGAAACACAAGATACGCCATAGCTATCAGCTACATCTTTAATATAGAAAACTGTGTGAACATCGAGTCTATACAACTTAAATTATAGCCATACTATCTTTACTGATATGTAGTTCGTTGGAGATCGAATCTGGAAAACATATGTGTAAAATGATATTGTTGCGGTCGAACGATCATCGGTCTTGGTTCGGGGCTTCGATAAAAAAACGGAGTAAATGTGGTCTGAAGAATCGATAATTATTAAGCAATGTGGTTAAAACATAAGTAACACACTCTCTATATATATCTTCGTATGCCTGCCTAGTTAACCTTACCGCTAAAAGACGATTATTTAGCTGAATAAATCTTGTGACCTTCTTTGAACGTGCTCTTGGAATTAAGTGAATGATAATTATATTAAGAAAAGCACATAAGATTTTTTTTTTATTTCAGTTAACGGAATTAACCTTGTACAGAGAGATAGGTAGATAGCAATAGACACATTCTTAACGATGCCAGTCAATAACGTAGGTATGTAATTAACGTTGATTTAAATAAATAAAGAGCGAAAGTATTGCATAAGATCATGTAATGTTCATTATTTTTTTGTCAATGGCCAGCATATACTTTATTATTTTTATTTATTTCATATATTCTTTTTATTCTTTTTTCTTTTCCTCGTTAATCACTTCTATTATTTATTTCGCAACTTTCCTTTCATGATAATCTCATTCGGTCCTCGTATGATAAAAATGCAAAAATAAAGTCTAAACATTCATTATCAGAAACTCTTCAAAAAAGAAATAATATTCATATTTTTATTCGTTAGATTAATTTATAGACTTTATTTTTACATTTGAGAAAAGGTATCCTCTAAATTAATGATACTTTCTTTCCGATTTGTTTTTCTTTTGTCGTTCTTTCTTCCATGAGGTTACCTTTATTCTTTTTAGGTTTGTTTCTACGTCATGTAGAATTCTTTTTTCATTCGTTTCGTATCTACTATTATTTGTTCATTAATGTTTCTTCATATACCATGCTGCTTTGCTCTATCTTTCTTTTAGTAATTGGTGAGTGTTACAATTTTATTTTTGTTTGTGTTCATTAATTCATTCGATTTTCTTCTTTTTTATTAATCTGCTAATTTCTATTTTATTTTGTAATTTTAAAAATATTTTGGTTGTCTCTGATTTTGTAATTTATTATTTTTCCTATTGTTATTTAAACTGTTATACAATTAACATGGTTCTTACAGTTTTCCATCATCCCTTTCTCGTTATTTTCATACTATATATTTGATTAACGTGTTTATTCTTCTAATATTCAGCAGTAATTATTATTTTTAACATTTGTAGTTCTTTCTTTAATTCTCTCATTCTCTCTTTCTTTCATTCTATCTATCTATCTATCTATCTATCTATCTATCTATCTATCTATCTATCTATCTATCTATCTATGTATCTATGTATCTATTTATGTATGTATCAATCATTTACTATTTCTCTTTTCCTTTCTTCTTTTATTCTAATTCATCATTTATTTATTCTCAATAGTATGTAATATTATTTTGTTTATTTCTCCTATATCATAGTTGCTTTCTCTAATTATTGTTTGCGTATCTCCTGCAATTGTTATATTTTTCATGTAAAGTTTTTTACTCATTTTAATTTCTTGCTTATGTCCTTTTTCCGCCATTATTATTTCTTTGTTTAATTTTGTTATTTATTTTTTCTTTACGTATTTCTATCGTAGATTTCTTATTTAGAGTATTATTAGCGACTCTTCGTTATTCATTCAAGTGTTACATTCATATTTTCGCTTTATCTCTTCTATTGTTTGTTTTGTTTTTCTATCCATACATCATTTCTTTAATGTCCTTCTTTAATTCTTCCATTTATTTGCTATCCCTTGTTTTTATCCCCCCCCTTACTCCCATTAATAATGCGTTTTTCTTTCCCTCATGTGTCCCTACTATCATTCATTCTTTCATTTTCATGCTTCATTTTTATTCATTTAAAATTTTTCAATTTCTTCTTTATTTCCTTCTTTTAGGACATTTTTCTCATATCTATTCAATTCTTCTTTCCATTATTTATTCGTTCATTCCGTCCGTTACATTTCCCGTTATTCTCTTCTCTTTAATTCACGGTGTCGTTCATTATTTATTTTCTTCCTTCTTCTATTCATTCCTAACTTCTATATCGTCTTCTATTTCTGTTATCTACTTTAATGTTGTAATTACTTCATTAATTCTTTATTTTATTTTCTTCATCCATTTATTTCTAAAACAGAAAGGCAGAAAATAAATAATGCTTTCTTATCATTCTACTTCTACATGTCCTTTCTTTTTAAATACCTGCTTTCTTTTCCTTCATAAAAGCATCTCTACATTCATTTAGTCCGTATTTATATTCATTCGTAAGGCTTCCAGATATTTTTTTTTCGCTTTTCATTCTTTCGTTCATTTTTGTTCTTTTTTTCTATGTTTACCTTTTCTCCTACATTTTGTTCTTTCTTAATTTATTCCTTTCATTTCCTTCTTTCATCCTTCATCTTTGCATATTTCTAGCATTATCTTCTTCGCCTGTTCAGTTCTATTTTTCATTCTTTCTTTCTTTCCTTTTCATTGTCAACTTTTACCGCTTCTTCCTGATTTACTCTTTTAATTCCTCACTTAGTCCATTCCTTTTTTCTTTTCGTTCACCAAATAATTCCAATGTTCATTTCGTCCGGATTCATATGCATTCTTTGTTCCATCTTCTTTTCTCTTGTTTCCATCAGCCCTTCTTTTATTACTCCTTTTCCTTACTTCCTTTTTTTACATTCCCAACTTCTTCCCGTCATTTCAGTATTCTTTAATTTACTTATTTTTTCTATAATTCTTTCTCATACAGTTCTTCATCATTTTTCCAATTGAGTACGCCCAGTCTCCCCCTTCCACTCATCCTCGTTCCAACTGGCCCCAATTACGCCTTCAACCAATTATTACACACTAGTTACTGTTGTCTGGTCACTTAAGAGCCAACAGAAAATCGCCCCAGGTGTCTATTCTTCATACCCAACTCTTTACCAAATAAACAGGACCCCCGAAAGAAAGAAAAAAAATAAAACAGCCAACTAATAAGACGACAGCAGAACCACAAAAATATTTCTAAAGCATTCGAGGTATTTCTATTCGAACAATACAGATTATATCGGTTTTACGTTTTGCTTGTTTGATTTTGATTTCGGAGTGTAGAGGTTTGAGTAGGGTACAAAACAGGCATCTTTTATTTTTGCTTGGTTTAACACAATACTTTTTCTATAAATCACACATTATTTTTCTTCTATTGTATCTCCATCTTTATTCGTCAGAAACGTCTATCTATTGTGTCTTGTACTTTCTCATTCTTGCTCTCGTCGTCGTTACTTCGTTTATGTATGTGCCCCTGTATGTTTCCATGTGTGTGTGCCCCTGTGTTTATTTGTATGTACATCATAATCTTGAATATATTAGTCATCATTTATTACCTATCCGAATTCCAATACCATCATCCAACATTCATAGTCTTCCCACTATTATTGTAAACAAAATCCTGGTAATATTTTCAAAAATACTTTGATGAATATCGTTGCTATTAATTTGGTTTCTGAACGGAGTAAAACAAATAAACACGCACACACATTCACACACAATATATTGGTTTTACAAGCACTACACTATCCCGCCGCCTCACCATGCATCTTGTAAACTCTCGCAAAATGTACCAACATTGACTAAAAGATAATTGCCCTCCCTCTGATTTAAGACAAATTCTAGTTGATAACACTAAAGTTATACATTCTTGAACCAATTCTAAAAAAATAAAACTATCTACATAAAAACACAACAACCTAAAAGTAACAACATCACATATGAAACCAGTAGTCACATTTAAAAATTCTTAACGTAATGTTAATTTGTTTTGTGATGCTATCCAGCGTTATTGAATTTAAATCGTCAACAACGTCCTGGAACAATGCGAAAAACGTTCGATGCATGTTTCCTCGTCGTCTTTAAAAAATACTCTTCTTTCTCCAGCTATTTTGTTCATTTGCTTTTATCAACAGAGGATGATTCGACGAAGAATCGAAAACGTTCGTAAAACCTGTGAAACCTATGGAACATTTATTATGTTTTTAGCTTAATACAAAATAGACAACCAGAGAAATTGAAAAAATAAAAATGGCGTAATTAAACAGATGAATTCTGTCATGTTTAACAAGGTTTGTATATATATATATATATATATATATATATATATATATATATATATATATATATATATATATATATGCGTGTGTGAAGATTAACTCCCATCCATCGGCTCCGCAGGTTGCGGATAGGGGAACGGTCTTTAAATATAAAGGTTAGCTGTGAATATCCAGTAAGCAGTGCCGGACAAAATCGCGGGTTGCCCTTTGGCAATGTATAGTACCCGGGAGCCACCTTGCCAGGGATACGGTGAAGTACTGGAGCCCAACAGGGCAAAACAAAATCCCTCAACGGCGGAGTAGTCTGTATGTCAGGCTGCGATGGAGGATGAAGGGATGCAACCAGTCAGGGGGTTCAGTTGTCTCGGTCTACGTGCCACTGAACATAAACCTGCCTGGCCAAAATGATAGGTCTGTTGTTTGTGCACCAACTTATCCATATTAAACAAATCCACGCACAAGCGTCTCCAGAGACACCAGTAGTGGGATAAGAGTTCAAGGAGAAAATGGAAGAAAGTCTGGCGGCGATCGGAAGAACGCGGTGGGGACAGGATTGTGATATCTGGAAGTCGTTTGTGTTCAACCGGCACGTCCAGCAGCAGATGTTTAGTTCAGTCGCTTCACTCTTTGATCCGGAGCAAGACAGTGATTTGGCAGTGGCATCTGTGACTGAGCAGCCCTTTCTAGGATCAACTCTGCTCACCCTAAATAGGGAGGGGGCTAGAAAAGGTGCCCTAAAAATAGTTTGCTTAATATTAACATGCCTGGAAACCTGCTTTCAGGGGGGTTCAATTTAACTGCGGCTGAAACAATAAATTAAAATTTAAAATGGCATCATGGAATGTCCGTACCCTACTAGACTAAAACTTTTCAAGACCCGAAAGAAGAACCGTTCTTGTTGCACGAGAGCTTCAGAGACTCAACATCGATAGGGCAGCGCTTCAGGAAACCCGCCTGTCAGGTGAAGGGCATCTGCGTGAAGAAGGGGGTGGTTACACTATTGTCTGAAAGGGCTACAAACCTGACAAGCCGCGACTACACGGGGTCGCTTTCGCTATAAAGAACACTTTGATTATGACACTCAGTGAATTACTTATCGGCATAAATGAACGCCTTATGACCCTTAGAGTACAACAGGGGCAAGTTCCTATGCCACAGTAATCAGCGCATATGCTCCCACCCCTGGTGCCGATGCCCAACCCAAGGAGACATTCTACCAATACTTTGACATGCTAGTTTCTGCTATCCTGACTGAAGATAAAATCATTCTTCTTGGTTATTTTAATGTGAGAGGGATTCTAAAGTTTGGATGGGAACCATTGGTAAAGAGAGCGTGGGTAAAATAAGCCCGAATGGAACACATCTACTTTCAAAGAGTGCTGAATACAATCTCATTGTCACTAACACGCTTTTCAGACAAAGAGACAAATACAAGACCACTTGTAAACACCCGCAATCAAAACATTGGCATCTTATAGACTATATTATTATTCGCGCACGTGATAGGAGAGATGTTCTAATTACAAAAGCTGCCCCACTCACCGAGGACTGCTGGACAGACCATCGTTTAGTTTTCTCAATAATGAGAATCAAACTACAGTGTAGGAGGAAAAACCACAATACACCAAAGAGGCTCAGATTCAACACTAACTTGCTGCAGGATCCGACGAGGCAGATTCTGCTACAACAATCACTTCTTCAGCATCTGCCGGACCAATACTACCACCAGGATTGAAGAACATTGGCAAAAAATGAAGTTCGCCATTTTGGACGCCTGTGAAGACTCGATTGGTTTGAAGAAATATAAGAATCAAGATTAGTTCGACGAAAATAACCAAGAAATAAAAGAGCTACTCGAGCAAACAAGGAAAGCGCTCGCATCATATCTTAACGACCCAAACTCTGAAGCCAAAAACAAAAAAACATAGAGAATTAAAAGCCAAAGTACAAACAACTACAAGAGCCATTAAAAACAACTGGTGGACAAACAAATCTAAAGAGATACAACTTTATGTTGATAAAAACGACATGAAGAATTTATTTAATGCAACCAAAATTCTCTATGGTCCCAGGCACTCATGGTTTAACACCTTTGCGAAGCAGGGACGGCTCTCGAATTCTCAAAAATAGGTGAGAAATATTAGCCCGGGGGAAAGTACACTTTGAAGATCTTTTAAACCGACACCCAATAGTTGACGACAATGAGATACATCAAATACCGCAACGACTGTGGACGATTCACTGAACAGAATCCCCTCTCTTGAAGAGGTCAAGATTGCCGTCCTTGCTTTGAAAAATAATAAGGCTGCAAGTATGGACAACATCCCTGCCGAAATCTATAAATATGGTGGACAACTCCTGAAAGGTGAAAAAACTGACTGTGGAAATTATAGAGGTATCACACTACTATCAATAGCTGGAAAAATCCTTGCTCATATCTTAACCAAGAGACCAACACCTCTTGCTCAGTCTGTCTTACCCGAGTCACAATGTGGTTTTCGACCGACTCGTGGCACCAGTGACATGATATTCAGTCTGAGGCAGCTTCAGGAAAAATGCCGAGAGCAACAACAACCTCTATATATGGCTTTCATCGATTTAACAAAAGCCTTCGATAGTGTAAGCCGTTAGCTTCTCTGGAAAATTCTATCAAGAGTTGGTTGTCCAGAGAAGTTCATCAGAATGATGAAACTTCTTCACGACGATATATCTGCAACGGTAATCGCAAATGGCTGCTCTACACATCAATTCAAAATAAAATCTGGGGTCAAACAGGGATGTGTAGCTGCATCAACTTTGTTCTCAATCTTTATTGCGGCTATACTGCACATGTTGGATAGTGAACTTCCACCTGGTATATACATAAACTACAGAATGGATGGTGGTGTTTACAACATAAGACGTCTGAAGGCCAGAACTAAAACAACTGTTGATTCTCTTATTGAATTTCAATATGCAGATGGTAATGCAGTTTGTGCTCTGACTGAAGAGGCCATACAAGGCACGATTAATGCCTTTGCCAATGCATACTAAAAATTAGGATTAAACATAAACATTAAGAAAACTGAGGTGTTATTCCAGCCCTCACTTCAAGATAACTACATAAACCCTCCTAATATCCAGCTGGGCAGAGAATCGCTGAAAAACGTAGATCGCTTTGCATATTTGGGCAGCCACCTTGCCTATAATGTAACCATTGACGATGAAATCTAGTATCGCATTAGGTGTACAAGTGCTGCTTTCAGTAGACTTCATTCCAGAGTATTTGATAATAAAGATTTAAGAGTGGATACCAAAATCTTAGCCATTGTCCTACCCACTCTCTTACATGCGTCGGAGACCTGGACGACATACCATCGACATATCAAAGCACTCGAAAAACTGCATCAAAGACTATTACGAAAAATGTTAAGAATCACCTGGCAAGATCGTCGGACCAACACCAGTGTCCTGGAAGAGTCTGGTTGCTCTAGTGTAGAGGCTTTGATTGTTAGGCGTCGTTTAGGATGGGCTGGTTACGTTGTAAGGATGAGTGGCCAGTCCTATCCAAAGAAAATATTCTACTCTGAGCTAAATGCGGGAGCTAGGAGGTTTGGAGGACAGAAAAAATGGTACAGGGACTGTTTGAAGGAGGACATGGGGAGATGCGGGATTGATCCCACAACATGGGAAGCGAGAGCACTCGACAGAACACAGTGGAGGAATGAAGTGGGAGATGGTGTGGATAGGTTTGAGGGTGAACGGCGTCGTCATGCCGAAGACCTGAGAACAGCAAGAATAGTACGCCGCGAAAACCAACCACGTGCACAATTAACAAACAATAACGCATGCCCGAAATGTGACAGAATATGTGGATCGCGCATCGGACTGTTTTCTCACATGAGAACTCACAATTGAAGCCCTGGAAATCGCATACTCGATTCGAGTGACGGCCATGATGATGATGGTGTGTTAATAATAATTTAATATTTATTCCGTTTTTGGGACCTTGCTCTAAAGCTGAGTGACAGTATGTTTTAAACATCCAAGGCAGTGCTTTGATTTCTTAAACGGGCTTTCATCAAAATTATTTTTACATAAATATTAAATTATTATTAGTTACAGACGCCATTGTTTTAAGCTTATTGCTCTTATGCATGTAGCAAGGGACAATTTCAGACGGTTGGGGGGTGCAATCCCCGTTCACAGAGTCAGCCTAAATCCCGTCAGCCATCCGTCTATTCCCACGGCCACCGGGAATTATCAGGTGATTAAGGAAAAAGTAAGTTCTATTCGTGCATTTGGAATGCAGGCAGCAGACAGTATATATCGAGAGGGTTCAACAAACATGTTCGGAGCTTTGCTTTAACGATAAGTGACAGTCTATTTGTAACATCCCGGACAGAGCTCAACTTTAATTTCTTAAAGGTTATTTTACAAAAATATTTACAAATAAATAGTACATTATTATTAAGCTTATTGCTTTTATCAGTGTAGGAATGGAAAGTTTCAGACGTCAGCCTAGACCCCGCAAGCTATCGCTCTATCCTAACGGTCGCCGGGAATTATTATATGATTAAGAGAAAATTAAGTTATATGTGTGTCTTTAGAATGCTGGCAGAAGACAGCATACTATTGAGAGGGGTAAACGAACGTTTTCGGAACCTTGCTTTACAAATAAGTCTAAATCTATTTTTTACACCCCGGACAGTTCTTAACTTTAATTTCTTAAAAGGTTTTTATAACAATATTTATGAATAAATATTAAATCAATTCTTCCTACAGACGCCATATTGTTAAGCTTATAGCTCTCATCAGTGCAGGAAGTGAAGATTTCAGACAGTCAGAGGGTGCGAACCAAGTTAACAGAGTAAACCTATTCTCCGCAAACTCGTTCTATTTCTACGGCGAGAGAAAATTATCAGGTTATTAAAGGGAAAATTAAGTTTAATTCGTACCTTGAGAAACGTGGCAGCATACAGTAGACTATCTAGAGAGTTCAACGAAAGTTTTAAGAATCTTGATTTATATATATATATATATATATATATATATATATATATATATATATATATATATATATAATGAAATGGTACTTTGCTTGGAGCATTGCTAGTAAACACGTACATATGAAAGAGAGAATACACATGCAGGATTAATGCAATGTAGAAAATCGGAAGGTGGGATAAGAATGAACAAAAATAAATGACAAGAGACGCTAAATTTTAGATCAATTCATTTATATTTCAAAATTTAAATATAAATACAGTAAATTATAAAATTGGTTGGCTTACAGTTAAATATTTAAAGTTCCAGAACGGTATGCTTATTTAGTGCTTGTATTGTTGTTGTTTCCTAGATGTTAATCCAATTAAATTCTAGTGCTTAGAAAGTAGTGCTCAATAAAAGGTAGAGCTGTATTTAAGTAAAAAATATTTTATTTGTAAAAACAGTATTGACTATACATTTTTCAGCTGTTATCTCATTCGAAATCCAGTTTCATCAGGGCATTTAAAAATTGAAAACTGAACTAAGACGAATAGAGTACATTAACCTTTTTTATTGTTTGGATTTTCTTAAGAAAGAGAGATGGAGTGGAATAGTAGACACAACAAGGTACGTATCCGCCTATGCCCAGTTACTTATATTCACACCGTCCGTACAATCCTGCTTATATCCATACGCCTTCAAATACTCTTGTTTCTTTCCCCGAACAATTGGTTCCTATCCATGTGTTTTATCTTTGTACATCCTCTTTATCCCAGGTATAATTTCAAGTACTCGTTCTGCACACATGTCTCTGCCAGCAGTTTAAACCACACGCTTTTATTAGCCTATAACTTACACACACACACACACACACACACACACACACACACATATATATATATATATATATATACATGGTTACATATATATCTACGCATTCTTATTTTTAGCTTTTTAAAATCTTTTTTAGTTTCTTCTCTAAAGTTATTTCGATATTTGTTTACGTTATATTTATACATATTTCGCTGAGGAGTCTTCTTAAAGGGAGGTATTTGTACGTATGTATATGTGTGTATCCGTATACATATATATATATATATATATATATATATATATATATATATATATATCTATATATATATATATATATATATATATATATATATATATATATTGAGTTTTCTGTTTTCGGGTGTAAATATATATCTGTGCGTATAGTAAGTTAGGAAATATATTTATGGCAATTAAGCTTAACAGAGGCTTCTGCGATTAACCCCCTGAGAGAATCGACAGGCTTAAATTCATGGCGTGTGTTTAGCCGGGTGTTTTTATATACACGTCTAGCTAGTAAACCAATTTTATTCTTTATTTTTTCTAAGCCAATCGTATGCTTCTCATAAAAATGGTTCGATTGATTTCACTGCTCATTTCCTATTCTATTCTTTTTTCTCTATTGGGTGACTCATCCCTGTTTCGTTGTTGTTCTCTTTGCCAATTGTTAGCCTTCTCACAAACAAATATTGGCTTTGTTTCACTTCCTATTTCCAAGTCTATTGTTCTGTTGTATATTGGGTGGAGTACTCTTGTTTTTTATTGTGTCAAAATAATTGGTATCCTGGTTTTAACACGTGCTTGCTTGCATTTCTATTTTAGTTTTTAGTTTTTAAATTTTAAGGTTTTAGTTTATTTTGTTGTTTATTTATTGATTTATTATGTAGTTGTTACTTGAGGTGAATTTTATTTTTTGCAGGCAGTTGTTGCTGTTTCACTTCTACAGTGTAATAGTTTTGGAGCGGTCTTTAAAGTTTAGGATTTACAATTTCTCATTCAGACATAATCTACACGGGTCGTCTCAATTTCTACATGTACTGGCATGTCGCATTATTTTCTGTTCAATTATTGGTTAGCATTTGTTTCTTTTAGCTCCTAATAATTGTTTGCTAGTGCTGTTTTTATTCGGTGTTCTTTGGATATGAATTTGCTGTTGAGTTCGTAATATCTGGTTTCAAAATAAGAAGGTACTACCCACGTAATACTTTTTGCTATTCGGTCTTTATTTGGCAAATATTTTTCTAATAACTCGAAAAATTGTATATATATATATATATATATATATATATATATATATATATATATATATATATATATATATATATGCATTATTTATCGAATTATTAGACATAAAATATATCTAAGTATATACTCCTTATAATATATGATTTTGTTTTTCAAATGTCAAGCTCATTCGAATTGTATTACTAGCTTCAAAGCATATATAATTTACAGGTGTATTGCAATGAGCATAGGAAAAATTAATTCAAAACCATGGCTTTCATTTGGAATTTCAATTTCTTTATTTTAATATTTCAGCGAATACCTGTATTTCTTCTTCGTCTCACAGAACAATTTTCTTACATTGCTTTTGGCCAAAGTAAACACCAAAGTTAACGGCAAAGTTAACAGCAAACTCAAGAGAAATATGCCGTCTTTGGTTTAACTATGCTGATAATAATGGTCATAGTTTATGTAATAGTAATAGAAAAATAGTTAATCCCCAAAACAATAGAAATAAACAAAGAGAATATTTAAGGAAAAGATAGTGAAAAAACTAACGGCAGGCCAAAATACAGTAAAACAAAAGCACTTGAAAAATGGTGACAAAAATACAGCCCCCCCCCCGCCAAAAAAACTACCTTGCTCCCGAAATTATTTCTCGAAGTTTTCGACGACGATTCCTTCCCCATAAAGTAGTGTGTAAAAATCGCTGAAAATTCGGTAGATCAAAAAGACATTGAAATCAACAGGTTTAAAATAAAATACTTTTTTGTAGCACTTGTGGAACCAGAAATCAAGCACTTTATTTTATTTTCTAATTCATGAGATAAGATAATGAACATTAAAAATACTATTGAGATGTATTTTCAATCTGAGTATAGTATACACATATGTCCATAACTATTAATGGATACATATTTTAATCAAAGATAATTTACTGCCTGCCCTTTAAATGTTACTATGCAGTAATGTATATATATATATACACATATATATATATATATATATATATATATATATATATATATATATATATGTACATATATATATATATATATATATATATACATATATATGTGTGTATATATATATGTGTGTGTGGGTGTGTGTATTCATCTAACACTCTTTATTAACACAGTTATTCAATTGTTTTGTATCTCTCTTATAATGATATTACATCTTAACAGTCAAATGTAAAGTAAGTGTATGAATTCATATTTAACAAGATTTATTTCTAAATAAGAGGAGTTTACTATAATCTCATTTTTTCTGAAGGTTATTTATGTTGCTTATATGAATGGGTATACGTTTATAGATATACATTTTTGATTGATATAGTTGTACACAACAGGTCAGGTCTTGTTCGGTTAAAATATACGAACACACTGTCCATGACTTCACTTACGATGTTGGCAACCTCTATGTTGTACCGACCTCTGAAATGAATCAGGGAAGCAAATATCAAACAACGTAAATCAAGGACGTAAAAACATGGCGACTAGCTGATTTATATCAGACTTTTTTTTAATTCTGGAATGTTTAAGTAGTTTTCCAATTATGTGAAATAGAAAATGTGTTTCTGCGGCAGCGTTTTGTTTTGCTCTTTATTTGTTTTCTAAAGAGATGAGCATTACATAGGTATTTCTTTTTCTTTATTCAAAGAATATTTTGAGTAGATTACTGCGACAAAAGTATTACGCACCTTTGGAAGAAAACTAAATAAGATACCTTCCGTTCCAGTTTTTACTGCGCAAACGATTTCCAGTTGTAAAATATCCAATTTTGCGAGCTGCGAAAATTCAAAATTGAAAATGACACTCTGAATAAGTATATAAATTATATATATACATATATATATATATATAAATATATATATATATATATATATATGTGAGTGTATGTATATATATATATATTTATATATATATATATATATATATATATGTGTGTGTATTTATATATATATATATGTGTGTGTATTTATATATATATATATATATATATATATATATATATATATATATGTATATGGATATGTATGTATATATATATATAGGGGTGTGCTATTGAAAATGATTTTATTTGCGTCCTAAAATGAACTACGTATTAACCACATAATTATCAGCTGGAAGCGTAAAAGTGATTTCTCTTTGAATAGTTGTACAAGAGACAATCTAGAACTATAGATAGAATACATATTAACGAATAACATTTTTTAAAAAAACATGTAAATAGATATGAGTAAAATGAAAATCGTTTTCACAATAGGTTTGATATAACAGGATAAAAGAATATTTAATAGTAAACAAAATCAAGTTAATGCACAAATCTGAAAATAGAAAAACATGTTATGTGTGTAGCTATTCAACAGTATTTGTTCATTACACACATAGTAAGAAATAATAAGAAGTTCCTTAGTTGTATGAAACGAAAATCGATGGTCTTAATGACACTCACTGATTATATATATTGTGCCGTCAGACACGAGCGATGAGTAAGTGCGATCTCAATGTTTTACATAAACAGTGTTGACTCGAGACGAGTGCTTCATTATTTTTATGAGGATCGCTGCATTATCGCTAATGATAAGAAGTGCTATCGTGTGTCATTACATATTATCGTTTAGTGGCAAACCAAGTGGTGTTTCCTAAAGTCTGAATAACATCAAATACCCCTAGATTTCCAGCACTGTTTCTTTTTTAGGCCATTGTAGTAACTCATATTGTTTTTTATAATAAAAACTGTTTACCATTGTATTTTCTCTTATAACAGTCGTTTGCATTTTCTGAACTTAAGTTTCCAGTAATTTTCAGTATATATATATATATATAATTTAGTAAATGTTCCGAATTTGTTTTAAAATAATTTTAATTCAAACAATTGTTTTTGTCTATTTCAACATATACATTATTTAGCCGACAAAATGTTATGTATTTCAGAAAAAGCTTTAACAATGAAGTTGTTTGTACTTTATTTCTTCATTACCTCCTGGTCTCTTCACAATGAATTAGTAGTTCCCATTGATTGCTATATATGCGAGTTATAAATAGAATATAATGGACAGAACATGAGAGGAAGCACCATGTTATAAAATAAAAAGTTAAAGAACTATCCCTGGAGTAAGTTTACGAGATAGATTAAGCAATGCAAATATCAGAAATAAATCTTATCAGATCTATAAACAACGTCATTCCACAAAAATATTAACGTTGTGTTGTCATACTACCAGACTTTAGCTATGTAAAGAAATCATATAAATACTATTTAATTCAAGAGGACGATCACCAACAAGATTTACTATCCACATAAGGGATGCGACTTGCATGCCGCTCCTGAAAACTGAATGACCAGTCCAAGACCGCCATAAGTAGAAGAATTTTGTTTTCAAGTTTGTTATGTAGCTCTCAAGGGTATGAAAATAAGTCAATTCAAATTGAGTCCCTTCGTCTTTTAATTTCTCTATCGCTTCTTTTCTTACGGTCTTATTAGGTGGATACAATTGCTGAAGATAGATAATGTAATCATGTTTAACGAGCAGAGCTCCCAACAAGTAAGTAAAATAATTGAAAATGTCAGTATAACATCTTTGTTTTAAAATTGATATCATACATGATGACATAAGTGTACCAAGATATAGAGGAAGTAAGTATAATTATATAACTTATAATGTAGATGATGATGATGATGATGGGCGACGTGGTTTTGAAATTTGATTACCGAACGTGACAGGAAAGTGATGTAGACAACAAGAATTCACGGTAGATAGTGATACGTGAGAAAAGGAAAAAAGACTAGATACTTTTTATTGCGTTTAGTCTGCGAATCGAAACAGTTGTGTTTCAAAGTCCTTCTTCCCTCTCGTGCACAACTTTTTTGCGGGGGAGAGTGGAGTGTAGTATCTGTTCTCAGTAGTATATGTACTTGCAGGCATTACCTTCTCCTTTATGGGGCAATCTTCCCAGGTATTACTTCCCCTTTTCGGGCGGAGCATAATATATATTCGCTCCTCATGATGTCATCCTTACATGATTATCGTCTCTTTTTAGGTGGCGGAGTAGTGTACTATCTGTTTTGTTGTCAGGATATTATCTTACTAGGCATTAACGCATTCTTGTTGGTGGTAGGGAGCGTTAATTATGATACAATCTTCTCGGTAATTACCTTATTCTTTAAGGGGTCAGTGTAGTATATGCTCGTTCGCTATGATATCATACTGCCATGCTAGCATAGTTATGTACCCGAAGGGATCATGTTTTACTAATTTAATATATAGTTTGAGTGAAGATATATTTTCATATTTTTAAAGGATATTCGTGAAAGTGGTACAGTAGCCCCGACAGAACCATACCTAGATCGTTAAACAATAAATTGATCAGCACACTGGTAACGCTCTAGTCATTAAATGACTTAAATATAAGACATATTGACCATTAATAAATTATTGACAATGTTGATGTATGGGAAGTCATTAAGACAAGTCGAGAGACATTTCCGGTACACTGAGTTAGCGGAGTACATGGGGGAGAGGGAGTAAGTAATATTGGGCATCTAACGCCCACCATGTTGGAAAAGTGAGTGTTTTATTTTTAATTTGATTATGCTTCATTGAAATTAGAATTATTCTCGAACGAGTAGAAAAATAGGAAAAAAAAAGCAGGATAGAATAGATTTTAAAATATAATGATGTCTAGCCGGAGGACACGAGTTACGCTGCAGGGGTAGACTAGAGGAGAAGACGTAAAAAGAATGGAAGAGATAAATATAGGAGTAAATGAAAGGAAAGAGAGGAAAGAAGCGGAAAGATGGGGGGGGGCGAATGAAGCCAGGAAAAAGAAGATAAGCGATGTAATATGTGAGGAGGTAAAATACAGATAGAAATAAGAAAAAAAAAAAAGAAAAAAATGTAGAATGAATTAAATGGAAGAATAACGCGGACAGCAAGAAAAAAAACAGAAAAAAAACAAAGAAATAAGAAAGAAAGATAACCAGAGAGAAAGTAGGAAAACGCAAGAAAAATATATCAGAAAGCAACGAACAAAGTAAGGGAGGAAGAAATAAACATTAAAGAAAAAAAGAAAAGAATGAAGTTAACAGTAATAAGAAAGAAGCAACCTAACACGGTAGAAAACTATAAATAAAAGTAAGATAAAAGGAAGAAGCAAACACTTAGAAATACACATACAAAAAGAAAAAGGGGTGTATAGAATAAGTAAGACACACATGAATAAAGGAACGTGTGAAGGTGGGATTATACATAATGGTGGATATAGGAAGGCAGGCAAGAGGAGCAGAAACAAAACAATACAAAAAATAAGGATGAAATGAAGTAGTGAAATAGCATGGAGATAGAAAGACACAAAGACGGAAACAAATGAACAATTAAATGAGAATAAAAGTAAGAAGGAAAAAAGAAAGAAGAAAAGAAAGAAAGAAGAGAAGACAAATAAGGACACAAAGTATGTAAAAAACAATTCAAGAAAGTGAGTGAGGATGACGTAAATAAAGATCGAAGACCAAATAAAAGATGGAGAAAAATTAAAGATGGAAGAAAAAAGAAAGAGAAAAGGAAGAAACACAGGAAAAGAAAAGAAAGAAAAGGAAGTTAAAGGAAGAAAAGAAAATAGAAAGACGGAAGATGAAAAGGTAGAATTTTAAAAAGAAGAATTAGGGAGAAAAAAACAAAAAAAAAGAAAGTAAAGAAAGACGGAATGGGAAATGAAAACGGCTTTTCTTTTTCTCTTACGACATATAAACTATTTTGAGTTAATTAATATTGCATCAAATAATTTTGGTTTAAGCTGTTATGTTTCAAGTACTTATCCTCAAATGTGTAATTTCATTCCATAGCCATAATGTAAATGTATATGTATACAAGCGTATTAGTTTTATATTATACCTACGACTGAGTCTATTTAAACCATTCCGAGCTAAAGTGTAACGTAGTATATTAAAACTTAAACGCGACTTTACACTGGCTAAAATTATGAAAATTAAAAACCTCATAACAGGTAATACCCTTGCTTCTCCGTCACGTCATTTCCCTATCTGGTTATCTAACTTCCGTTTTCACGCTGCATCTTAGTCGTTTTAATTATTTCTTTAACCATCAGCCTTTTCCTTGAATGCTATTTGTTCTCTTTTCCTAAATAGTATGTGCCGCTATAAAAACTAGGTAACTTACCCGCATTGTGATTACAACTGAACATTTAACAGGGTGTTAAGAGTAAAAGTAAAGCTCGCATAGCCTGGACGCGCACGAGTGTCGTTGCCGACATCGCACACTGCCCATGGCCGTAGCGGCGGTTATTTGTTAAGAATCACCGTGTCTAGGGCACAGCATATGGAAGGCGGAGCATATCCCTCTCTTTCCGCTGCCTTGAACCTTCCCTGAGTTTTAGTCATGGACCAATTTACTGCTGGGTGGACAGAGGGAGTTTTCAGACCCGAAAATTCGGGTCGTCCAGCCCAAAGAAAAGTGTTATAACCACTCGTCCACAGTCCCTCCTCGTGTTAAGAGTATACGGACACAAAATCAAAAACCGGTAAACGAGTTTCTGTTTTAGCAATGATAACTTTTGAAATATTAAAAAGCTATGAATATACGTAAATATTTGTAGATATATTGTCCTCGTCTCCCTCTCTCTCGCTCTCTCTCTCTCTCTCTTTCTCTCTCTCTCTCTCTCTCTCTCTCTCTCTCTCTATATATATATATATATATATATATATATATATGGGAAAATGAAAAAGGAAAATCAAAATATGGATGTTTTTTTTTTCTTCCTTCTTCCCAATATGTCAACCATACATGTGTTTGTACTTGCATGACATTTTTCTCTATATTATCATCCTAATGAAGTCTTATAAATAAAGACGAAACGTTGATGTACACATTAAAAACATCCATTTTTTGGTTTTCCTTTTTCATTTTCCCATATATATTTTGCTAAAATCAAAATTGGACGAAGAAATAAATATGATCACTTTGTCAAATAATGATGAACCTTTAGATGTAGTTAGGTCTATCATCAAAAGGAAAGTAGTTATTTTTTTCTGAAATAAAACCTAATACGGTGACTTAATGTCCGATTTATATTCGTTTACCTTAGTTAGGTACCCTAAGTGAGATGTTCGCCAAACAAATTAGCTCAGCAGTTGAAAATTGCTATATTGCGTCGAACATACGTGTTGTGTTCTGTACAAAACCTTTGCTGACGTACTCTTGAAAAGATGGTGTACCCACCACCACCACCACAAAATAATTTGCTTCATCATTTTGAATGTAGTTGCAGTGTCAACTCTGTGGGTAGAACGACGTTAAGATTGGAAAACAGAGTTCAGCAACACATACTTAGAAAAAATAGGAATGGAACTTTTCGGATAACGGACGTTATAAGAAATATATACGGGTCTTCTATAACCGACCATATGCTTAAACACCCGTCGAGCACCACTGACTTGAGCACTAACTCATTCAACATCTTGAGTTGTGCTCACTCAAATTTCCATATTAAAAGCATAGAGACTATCCACGTACGTCTTAAAAAGAAGCAATGTCTATTGGAGTTGAGTGTGATTAGTTTCTAATACACATCCTCCATTGTAAATGGCATAACGCTCTTTCAGGTTTTAAATATATACTTTCCCGTTCTTTTTTACATTCCCCCTTTTTAAAATCCCATGATACAGTTCTCGTTGAATGCTGCCGAAACCGATCGACAGGCACTTCTTTTTCAACCCCGTACTTTTTAATCATAAAAGATAAAACTCGTTTCCTTCGCAATTGCTCTAATAAAATGATGTACCCCAAGAAAAGCATGACAAATATATATATATATATATATATATATATATATGTATATATATATATACAGAGAGAGAGAGAGAGACAGAGAGTGAGAGAGAGAGAGAAAGCAAGACGGACAGACATACATACAGAAAGAGAGAGAGAGAGACAAGCAGAGACAGAGTGAGAGAGAAAGAGATAGAGAGAGAGACATATATACAGAGACATAGAGAGAGAGAGAAAGAGATAGAGAAATAGCGACAGACAGAGACAGAGAGAGAGAGAGAAAGAGAGAGAGAGAAAAAGAGACAGTATCATGCTCCCGTTTGTTTCATGTTTATATTTATATTTATATGTGTGTAGATGTAACCAGTCAACGGGAAAATTATAGGCGCACAAATGTGAGATTGTAGTTCGCCGTTTTCAAGAACTCTGTTCACACTTTATAGAAGGCTTGAAGAAAAGAATGGTTTCCAGAACATTTCACACGGAATCTACTAACAAACACAAAATCAAAAACAGAAATTTGGATTTACTTATCTTCTTAAATCGTCCAATAACCTTGGCACGAAATTGTAAGTTCCACATATATGTGTTCATTGACAGTCGTTATTTATTATTTTTTTCACTTAGCTGTTCAATATGATTTTCGTTGACGGGATTTCTCAGAATACTATGTATAAGTATATTTCATCAATGGGTACACTAATAGAGTGCGGCTTTTTAACGTACGAGACACCGTTATTCAATAGTATATTTTTATTTTCAGATAGAGTTTATAAACATACCTATATATATATATATATATATATATATATATATATATATATATATATATATATATATATATATATATATATGTGTGTGTGTGTGTATAATGCATTCATGCTAATCAAATAAGTGTATTCAATTTTCATCAAACAGGATACAATAATAACGTTGGGTGGGCATTCGTACCAGACATGTAGTTCTTTTCACAGTTCCGACCGAACATTACTCCGGCATGCGGCAGTTCGTGTAACTATCAGCTAACATATCACAAGTGTTATAGAATTTATATAATAATACACTAAAGCAGTTATGTGTCCGTACGTACGTTATCACCCTCCACCACTTCTTGGAAAGATGAGATCGCCGAAGATGCAATGCAAAAAGATTTGTTTTAATTTCAATTGATGCCAGTGTCAATTTGAACTAAATAAACGTTATTGGCGTTCGGACTATCATCAAAGGGGTGCATCTGTTCTGCCCAAAGATTATACAATAATAATTTGGGGAGTTCATTCGTGTTAGAAGTTCATAGAAATAAAATACGTCAAAAACATCCTTACAAGACTGTTAGAGATATACTCGCATAACCAGATATATTAGGAAACTATATTAACAAGAATATCTTGATTAGTATATTTCTGTTTAAACAGCGGACGTCCATAGAATAGACATATGTTGCAAACTCTCTGTAATTCTTCAATTCAGTTGTATATCCGTATTATTTAACATTATATATTATACACCTAAAGATGTTTCTATAATAAGGTTATTGACAATTTCGACATATAATCGATATGTAAAGTTTTGGAGAGAAATCTATAAACATCATTTACTATTTAATAGGCGCTCCTTATTTAATATGACGTCTGTCAGACGTTTAGAATAAATTAAAGTAAGCTTCTTACAGAACCCAACTTTAGTTTTATTCCAACCTTATTGTATAAAATATAATGTTTGTTATGGCTCCGAAATGTAACATTTATATTGAAAATAAAATACACAAATACTTAACGTATACTTTAATATGTAAAAGTAGAACAGGAATTAGTGTTCTTAAAATGTGGGCATTCAATATAAGTCTTTGATAAGATTTTAGGGCTGACTTTCACTCCTGAACTGAAATAGAAATCTTACATCAGATCTGTTAGAAATGAAGTCGGATCATGTTACCGCTTCAGAAAGTAAGCAGCTGACTCCTGACGAAACCTTCTACATGTATAAGAGTCACTGCTTCGCTATCTGATGAGGTACAACTGATAGCATTCGTTCTTGTTGTGACAGGGTACAGAATTTACTTCACAATCTAGTTGTTTATTATCTCTTCTTCTCTACAGCGACTTTTACACGGAAGAGATGTTGTAAGCTTATTTCTACTCGATGCTTATAGTCATAGCAGGTGTTCGCCTTACCTCTATTTCCTATAAAACATTCACATCAAAAACTCGTCCAGCTACAACACTTGCTAATAATTTTGCTTTCTTCTTTAGTGTACTTGAAATCAAACGAAACTTATATTAATAGTGTGTCATCATGAGAAATTACGCACTGTGGTACATAACACCGCGGGTCTTCTGCCAAAGTGACTAAATATGGTCGCTTTCAAATTCAATTTCAGCATATACTTGTCGGGCCGTCTAACGTTATCAAATTCTACCCACCCCGCTTATCGTTTACAATAATCTAATAGTATTTGTGAACGCTTATCGCCCAGTAGTTTTTGGCGTCATTAATATATACAAATTAAAACAAAATCGGGGTGACTGGTGACATGTATACTGACGTGAACTGACGACCTGGGTGTGTTAAGTTCGAATTCAGTTTCTTCCATTGCACCACTTTTAAATATGGATACGTAGAAGTTACATCATTCAGATCCATTTCTTTTGAACTTACAGTCTATCACTCTCGGAGTGATTACTCTGTGGTTCGGTAAGAACATACTGGCATGTTCTCAGTCGCGTAGACATACGTTAGCCGATTAGCTTTTACCATTTTCATACCAAATCGTTTCGTGCCCATTTATAAACAGTTCCGTTTTAGACGTGACCCAAACAAGATGTATATTTCTGTTTTCGCTTTTCACAAAGCCATGGAAATCATGGACTCAATTCTATTTCTATAGTACATACATGTCGGCTGTACATACCTGTCTTATATTTCTCTGTTTATAACTTTTCCAAGACAGACAAGGTTTGGGTGACACTTGAATAAAGTTGTTTTAAGTTGTAGAGGAGAAGTGTGTCTTTTTAACCAAAAACTTGGTGTTTTTTTCTTAGTTCCAAACTTCGTCAGTAAGAGTGATATCTACGCTGGGACCCTACAAAGAAAATGGCGCTTTCGAACAAGCTTCTTCCACTGATTACGTCTATAGATGTTTAGAAGCTTCATATGTTGAGTCGTGCAAGTACCTAATTCGGAAATAAAATCTTGAATTCTAATCCAAGTACAAAATCATGCCGGTCAATGAAGTCGTATGATACCGATTTACGTTTTATTAGCGGGGAAAATATCTATGTTTAACTTCAGCGTTACAAACCAAACACCGTATAGAAAAGATCCTTTTGTAATTCGGGTATATCTTCAAGTCGGTTTTTCATGCTATCATTTGAAATATTAGTTTAAGCTCCAAATAGCATTAGTATCGCGTGATCTGCAGATGTAACGAGAACAATGAAGACAGTAAGTCAGACTCCATACATCTCTATAAGAGTTGCGTTCTGTAGGTTCTCCATACTCTAGTGTAAATAACATTTTGTAGAAATGCCGGAGCGTATCTAAGCATCCTATTACATTCTAACACGCAGCAGACTAAATCTAATAATATTTAAATACATAAGGAAATGGTATTCCAAACTTAAGCACAGAACCCTGAACGATAGACATAGCTTCTTAAAGATTCTTAAATAAATCTAAAATAAGATGCGCCGATTTTATTTGCCCATTGGTCGATAAAAATATATACTTGAAACTGCAAATAAAATACTATTTGAAACTTAAGCATGCCAGACAGACGACCGATATCGCTTGTATTTATTTAAAATTGTAAAATTATGCTCGACCATTTTTGCCATTGTAAGCAGCTGTATTTGTTGGGTTACTGACAGAGTCAGCTGCCGTCTCGTTGACACATTGAGGGTAGTCGGTACACTCGATAGTGGTGTATCTTTATAGTAGCAAGGGTAATAATAATTGTAATAATACAATCAATTAAAAAAGCACTAACAATTCAATTATTTTTCAGAGCTGCATATTAGCTTTAGTTGACTTTTACTTTTTTACAGCAAGTTTAACTATATGATTACATCTTCTCGGGTATATCTTGTCAAGGTAGAGGAAACACCTCGACAATGACGTCCATTCGCTTCTACGTCGAACATTCGAGAAAGAGAATATCTCGTTTATTTGCGACTTCGACTTCCTTCCTTGATGCAACTTCTTTTACACGTCAGTTTAATCTCGAAAGTCATCACAAATGGGAATATGACTGAATTTAACCATACGTTGGAAATTCCGTTTATTTTGTAAATAATTATACATTTCCTCAAATTGTATTAATACATGTTCTATAACCTACAAAATACTGTAATCTCCTTTCAAAACCTATATTTTTATCAATCGGTTCAAGACACTAAATGTATACACTAATGAATAATGTACTAACGTTGATCCAACTAGACACGTGTCGTTTCGCATGAGTGTAATCTCTACTTCCTCAATCGAAATAATAAATTATAATTATAATCAGATTGTTAAACAAGTTGCATAACATTTTGAACTCGACAATATCCTTAAAGTTGTCTTTGACAAGATCTACGTTCGTGCAGGGGTCGTCGATGTGCAAGAGTTCTAGTAAATACGGTGAATGAAGTATATTCTCATTTTCTAGTCTCGTAATCTGGCCAAAATGTTTATGTGAGATATTATTATTGTCAATTTTTGTCAAGGGGATATAATAATGTACTACTAAGTAATTGTGGGCGTGCACACTGTATTTCCTTACGAATTATTTTGATTTTTTGTCATCAATACTCTGCAGTCTCTACATTAGTGATGGTCGAAGATTATTCTAAAGTATCTACATTCCATTGCACGTAAAAACACGATTAGATAATAAGTGGTTTGCATTTTGCAAAGATATGAGTAAGAACACCACGAACCTACTGATGTATGATTTGGTTTATAAATTCGTATATCACTAACTTTTTCAGTTGTGTTTACTTGGTTGATTGAGGCTGTCCATAACTGGTGGATGACTTACACCTGAATGTTAAGCAATTGTTCGCGTGATTCATCGCAATCTTCTTTGACTAATGACATCAATTCATTAGTATTAATTGCTGATCATACTCGTGTTCGTCTTTTATATATTCGTCGCCATGATTAATTTGTTTTCAAAACCGAACGTTGCACTGTACGTTTTTGACGGCTCACATACCGAATGAGTACCACTCTATGATACAAACTGGCTGTCCTCTATTAAGAACAAGTTATTCAAGATTATTTTTTCATTTGCCTCATTTCTATGAATTTTTCAATAACTTAAATTACAACACCACCACCTATAGAAGATAAACGCAAACACACAAGATATTGAAGAGAAAAAGATATTAACACATCCATTATTTGATTCAATATTCTGTTAATGTTGGACATTTATTAAGAATGCATGTTGCAATAAAAGTAAATATGTATACATTATATTGATGCTATGATCGGAGTTAGAAATCTGAAATCCGAACATCGCAGGAAAAGAAGAGAGTTTTAGTGTGGGAAAGGTTGTGTGTGTTGTGTGTGTTGTGTGTGTTGTGTTGTGTAATTTTTCGATATGGCTGTTTAGTTTAACTTCGTTTGTAGGACTTTTTTTTATGAAGCGGTGAAGGGACTAATTAGTGAAGTGGGTGGCGAATGGTAATAAGGAAAACTAGTTAGACAAGTGCGATAGTATGTGAGGAAAGTGTTAAGGTTGTTTGTAAAAGGCAGGGGTAGTAGGAGCTTTATAATGAAATAGTTAGTAGCATTCACTCTCACCATAAAACGAATGTATGAATAAATATTGACTCTGTTACTTAAACATGCGTTCTTGATATAGATAGCAGATGGGTGAAATATGTGTTAACATATTGTAACGTTCATTTAGGTTTGTCATTTTTGCTTATATCACATTTCCATTTTCGACCTATATAGTTTTTAGATATTCATCAGCTAAATATACTTCATACATAACAATGTAGTAAATCTAACAATTAATTAAATAAGATGAAAGACATAGATAATCAAATCAGCATTACATTTAAAATTCATTGTCTCATTGTAATAGTACAAAAAACAATGTTTCCACTACCAACGAAATAGAAACAAATCTAAACAAAATTAAATATAATCAACACGAAATGATTATCATCATTATGATAGTGATGTTGATGATGTCAATGATTAATAATCGAATTCATTCATTAATTATCTGATATTAATTGCTTTACATTTTTAGAGTAATTAAACTTTGCGAAGAGTGCTTTATCAAGTTGCGAACAATTTAAAGAACATTTTGGATCGCTGACACATTGTATTTTTAATAAAAGCCACTTGCTTAATTTGAGTCCTTTATTTTATACGTCACATTATTTTAAATTAAACATAATCGATTTTTATTATATATGTTTTATATTTGTTGTATTGATAGTTAATGTGATGCATTAACGTTATCTTTCTAGCAAATAAATGCGGCCTCTTGACGAAAATATTTAATAGTTTTATAAATGAAGATAAATAGATTACATTTAGTTATGTCAAGAAACAACGTGACAGTGACTTCCTAATATCACCCATTTTTATTTATTACAGAAAGTCAGATATACACACGCACGTCGTGCATTCTGTTTCTTAATCATTTGAGAGTATCTTCCCTTACATGCGTAATGTCGCCGATTTTTAAGGGAGTCGTGTATATATATATATATATATATATATATATATATATATATATATATATATATATAATAGTACTTTATGTATCCACATAAAATATTATAAGGAGATATCATTTTTCATGTGTCAGTTTTCAGTATTTACTTCAACAGTGCTCGATACGTAAGTAGAGCTAGGTAGTAAGCAATGAAAATATATATTGCAATCAAGCTACACAGAGGCTCCCGTGTTTCATCCCCGGGGGGAATCGCCAGGCTAAATGCATGGAGTTATTTTTGTCTTGCTAGTTAACCAATCAGATTCTTTGTTGTTCCCTCAGCCAATCGCTGGGTTTCCCTCGAAAAAAGGCTTTGTTGGTGACGCTCCTATACCTATCCTATTTTTTGTTAACAATGGATGTTTCTATATCCTGTTTCCTTTGATTTGTCAATACAGTGGGCGAATTTATTTTTACACGTGGTTTCTTGTATTTCTATTTTAGGTTTTAAATTTTAACTTATTCAGTTTTTTATTTATTTATTCATATATTAATCTATTTTTAATTATTTATTTATTTATTTATTTTATTTATTTATTTATTTTTATTATTATTATATATCATCCATAAGGTAAATTTATTTCTGGGTAAACAGCTGTTTGCTATTTCACTTTTAGAGTTTAATAGGTTTCGGGGATCTTTAAAATTTAGGATTTCATATTTTTCATTCATTCATATATATATATATATATATATATATATATATATATATATATATATATATATATATATATATATATAGTAAGCTAAGAACATATATTCATGGCAATTAAGCTACGCAGAGGCTTCCGTGTTTTTTCCCCGGGGTGAATCTTCAGGCTAAAATGTTATCCTGAAGGGTCCCTCGGGATGAAACGCGGGGGTCTCTGTGTAGCTTAATTGCCATAAATATATTTTTATAGCTTACTACCTATCTCTACTTACGTATCGAGCACTGTTGAAGTAAATACTGAAAATTGATACATAAAAAAGTATATCTCATGATAAAATTTTATGTAGATATATGAAATACTAATATATATATATATATATATATATATATATATATATATATTATAATATTATAATATAAAATGAAGTAATAAAACACAGAAGCTCAATATATATATATATATATTGCTTTAAGCAATAATCTTGGATGTGTACGTGATTACACGTTCTGACACATATTTTCTTTTTCTTTTAACTTCTTACCCCCTTTCATTTTTGACATAGAATATTCTCACTTGACCCAGACAGGGAACATCTAATCTGGGTGGGGTGGATGGCGGGGCTGTATGTTGCTTTCTTTTGAGGCCATAAAATGGGCTTAAACAGGATGTAACACATACATAATTTCAGTTAAATTAAAATCATTCAGAGATGTAGATAAGTTAATATCGCCTTCTGTTCGTTAAGGATTTGTCATGTCTTGTTGTATCGCTGGTGAGAGAAGATTACTTATTTTTTCGTTCTGCTAGCAAGATGCGTCCGGGATTCAGTCTCGTTTTGCTCAATTCGGATTTAACGGGTGTTCTAATAAAACAACGAACTTTGATTTGTATATGGGTTGCACATGTCGGGATTTTGGAACTTTTATTGGACTTCCTATATTATTTGATTTATTTATCATTAACATTGAATATTGACACATTTCGGGACTGGATAACTTTGTCAGCCCCTTCAATCACATATTTGGACTGCTGTTTGTAACTTGGAGTAACTTCTTTCCTGATTATGCTTCTTAATATGTATGACCTGGATGGACTGTATGGATTCAACAAAAAGTATGTTTTTGCGTTGATATGTTTGGTGTAGTGTATTTTTATGTATTTGTGTATATAGTTTTATATATTTTCAAAGCGTAATTTTATTACCTGTAGTAGTATAACTGCGGTATTGGTCCTCTGAAGAGAAGAATTATCTTTGAAAACTCATGAGCTAAGGACTTAAGGATACTTTGCTTGAACTTTGAATTCTGATAAAATTTGATTGACACCTTATTTTATTACTTCATCTTATATTATAATATTAATGCTCTGTGTTTATCCGGATGTTTCACTAATTATAAGATATTAGTTGACGCTTATATCTTTGTTGGATTGCTTCATATATATATATATATATATATATATATATATATATATATATATTCGACCCTTCCATCGTCAGCAACGCTGATTAGTCGTGATAACAGCAAAACACGTGTTAGTATTTTATCTATACAAAATAAATATATCAAGATTGACACTTGTGGGAGTTTTGTACCTTTCACATTATGCTTTGACCTTTTCTTCACATCTCGAATTGGTTACGATACAAGTATATATTGTGTTAGCGGGTTGACTATTATGTTAACACGGATCTCAATTTCAAGTGACACATGTTCCAGGAGGGTTCAGCACTTAGTAACTATACGCTGAAAATGCTTCAGTTGAATAGTAAAGAACCAGAATGTCTGTAACTTTTACTTTTTGTATGACTGATGTACCTTAATTGCATTTTTTAATTAAATACTTATTCTAATTTTAAGCTATTCTTCTGAGTAATTGTATTATACCGTGTAACTTCACAAAAATAATGAGACTTAAATAAAAATTTGAAATTGTCGGAATTTGTTCCGATGTCGAAGACGAAATAACAATAGAAAATAAGAGTAACAATAGTGAACAAATATTTACATTTAAAACATTTATAAACTTTGTTAATAATGTTGATTTTCTATCGATTCAATATTTTTAGCTATTATTGTGTTTTAATACCCTACGAATTATGCATCAAAGATATAAATCGTAATTCTACATTCTTTTAAATTGGTTTAAAACGAAAAGGAACTGATATCGCAGAATTATGTGTCTTGCATTTATTAAAGACTGCAATAAACCAAATATGGATTGAACTGAGCCGACTACCTACAACATGCCAACAAGACTACAGCTGTCTCTCAACAACAACACAATTTATAATAACGAAAACAATTAGTTGATTAGTAGCGTTACAACTATTAGAAAATTAGAAAAAACTGTATGGTGCCATTGTAGAGGCATGGTTTACCATAAACATAATTTACAACTGAGTTAATTAAACGGGCAAAAGAAGAAACCTTTAATCTGTCCATAACACTTCTTCATTGAATAAGGCAAGGCGACATGTAGGCTTGTCTGATGTTATTCAAACGCAAAAATAGGTTCTGACACAATGATTAAGCAAACAACGAAACATAGACGGAGCTTAATAACATGTTCGGTATATGAAGATAGAAGGATTTTAATTAATATTTTACTGAAAATTGAAGAACTAATATGTCGATAATGTTCGTTTCTTGCATTGACAAAGCCCTTAATTAAAAATGTCTTTACTCGTAAATAATTTCTTGAAGAAAATGAATTTGCATTTTTGAGAAACAGTGTGCAATAAAGAAATGCATGTAAAAACATGCATTTGCTAGATAGAGCGTGTTATACTTTGAAATTAAAATTCCGTAAATAAAATAAAAGATTTCTTGGCATTTTGGCATTTCTTTGTTTACAACCGTTTTGAGTTATTTACCTTTATGATTATTTAGAAATGCTTCAAAGTTCTTCAATTGTAAATTACATTCCATTTAATCATAAAAGGGGTCGTTTTAATTAAGGAAAACATATTAATTAAAGAAAATATTATATTAATCGGGATTAAATTGTTCTATTTTATATGAAATGAATATTAAATGTAAATTTGAAAAACAATTGTAGGCATCTATACTTGAGACATGCCTATATATATATATATATATATATATATATATATATATATATATATATATACAATTTGGCAAAATAAAAAAGTCACACGGGGCAAAATCAGGTGAATATGGAGTTCATTCAGGTTTGATGAGTTTTACACGTTGTTTTGTGTTCATTTTTCATTCTTAGGTAGCCATAGCTTGACGAATTGCAACAAAAGCTCTAAACAAAGTCACGTGTAAGAATGAATACAATGGTTGGGGAAATCTTACATTACAGTAATACAATTCTAATAAATAGTGTCAGATGATAACATAAGCCGGGTATCTTCTTTTCCAATAGCCAACACAGCCCAGATAGTCCTTATTAAGATAGCAACAAAAAGCATTATTACATGAATCTATATATCATTATTGGCCATATTTATTGTGTTTATATCTTTTTTATATTCTAACAAAATTGAATGCATCTTAGCCTCGCCGTCAAAACACTTCCAGCCTTTTCGTATGCTATCCTATTCATACAAATTGAGTTTCCCATCGTATAGAATCAATACAAAAATGTCGCCAAGCAATTTATACAAAACGGCACCTTTTAACCTTTAACTGTTGCAGTTTAGGGTTGAGGGCATTAGGTTGATATTCAATCAATAATATTTATTGGACGCTGTTCTAACTAAGACCGTCTCAAAATGAATGTTGTATCTATAATTGTCAAAATGAAGGCAGACGGATAATATGGTACCGTTATTGTTTGAATTCTTGACAAAGAGCCACTTGTAACTCCGAAAGTTTAATTGATCTGGTAAAAGTCTTACAAACTAATTTACAAAATAAGATCCTCTATTAAACTCGGCGGTGCCTGATTAGAGTCAATAATGCAGTTACGAACTGTGAAGTCGGCTATGCAGAGTTCGAATCCAATTGGGACCCTATTTACTTTGTAAAATAATGTTGGTAACGTGACTCAGAAAACAGTGAACGCCGTTTCCATTAGTTCTGTAAGTGACGTAAAAATAAGTACGTGGGAAAAACTCAGAAGTAGTCAAACGTGTTGGGGTTTGTATGCAAAACGGAGCAGACATGTTTTCATAAGTCAAATTTATTTTCCTCACAACGGACAAATAGGTGAAACCGTCCATAAATAATAGGTAATGCTAATACAGTGTAATCAAATACTATGTAATAAAACTATACTAAGAAGCATTTAAGTAACAAGGTATCATGGGTGTTGTTTTTTATCAATACGACTACAATTAAATGTGCTGTTACAGAAAAAACAACCAGAGAAACAGACGCAAATGTTTTTTTGTTTTTTTGAAATAACGAACCACCAAGGCTACTCGATAAAAAGGTCAATGAGATAGAAAGATGGTCATTGAATGGTGGAGAATATTTTAAGATGATTGAATATGATGAATGGAATGAAGAATATTTTGATTATTCATGATGAAGTTTCGTGCTAAGTAGTTTGTAACATTAGATTTAGTGACGGCCATATTGTAGCCTGCAGGGAGGAAGACCTGTAGTAATATATTGGACTGATGGGAAGTTTTTAGAAAATAAAATCTGTTCGTGGAAATTCACTTTTATGTTTGGAGTACGGAGGTAGAAAGGAAAGTTGTTTGCAGTTGTGGTAATAAAAGAAATGCCTGCTGTGAATGTCTTACAATCAAGAAGCATATTTCATAGAGAAAACGATAGAGTAGAGAAATACAAGCAACGTCACTTTTGTGAGGAAGCACATGCACAGAAGAGATCACCCCACTAGATTGTAAAGACGATTTTGTAGTCTGTTAAGCCAATAAAAATTGCTCGGATCAGCACCTCCGCATTTGCGGCAACAGTACTCCGTCTTATGACGTATCTGACTCTAATATATACGGATTCTGGTACATTTGGGAGCCCGTAGAACTATCCGACCATTTTTCCAGCATTTATATCAACTAATTAGATGTATACGTTCTATTTTAGATCTGTAGTGAACGTCAGTCTGAAGCGTATATCAAAACGAGGAGAGAGCTTTTCATTTCAATTGAAGCAGAAGAAAGGTCTAAGCGTTGGTTGTGAAAGGAAAATGCTTTATTTTATTGACATTTCCCTATGTGCCCAAGATGATAAGAAAGACAATCATCTAAATTTTGATAATCAATTCTCTTCGTAGTGGGGCCATAGATTGTTGTGGCTTCTGAGTAGATGCCAACAAAGTATTTCAGGTTTAGAAGATCATTAATGAAACTCGGCAAAAGGATGTGGCATAGAATAGAACCTTTAGTACGTTGGCGTTTAGACTATGTGCATCTAATGTTATATACCTATAAGAGAGAACGTCTTTGATGATGAGGTAGATATTGCCAGATATTTGTAGCTTGACCTAATCAAACACCTTCATATGTAGAGAGCTATTACACTAGAACCAAAACCTCCATCGATAGATCCACTGAATTTATGCAATAGAGCATCCATTACTACTATTTATTCTCTTTCCTGTTCTTGTTCTTGTTCTTATCGTTCTTCTTTTTCTTTATCTTCTTCTTCTTCCTTTCCTTCTTCTTCTTCTTTTTCTTTTTCTTCTCTCTCCTCTACTATTACTAGTACTACTACCGACACATGCACGACACGAACGTTAGCTATATTGTAACATGGCGAAGCTACAACTTGCCTATTAATGAAAAACATAAAGAACAGGTTTAAGAAGGGTTATTATTTTAAAGTGGACGATTTCCAGATCCCCACAAAAAGAGTCACTCTCGATCGGATAAACATGAAAATGACTACAGCATGAGTGTCAAGCTTGTATATACCTAATGCGTCGTTTTCATAACGTTGTCACTGTCAGGAATTTCTAAGAAATATTCCGCTCTAAAATAGCGATTCCATGGAACAAAAAATGTAATTCTCTCATAAAAAAAATGCTGAGATGTTCTTTCTGGAGTAGGAAACTCGTTTAGTCCTCAACAACGCTTAAGTGGCACGGTTGTTGTCATGTGAAAAGGTTATTGAGATGTCTGAGAATGCTAGAAAGGAAATGAAGTTAAAAACATATATTTACCAATATAAGAGTAATCGATTAAGTCATGAAATAAAACGGTAGTGAACCTATCCAATTCATAATCTATGATGTTCAGTATTATTTATTATACAACAAAAGGTAAATGAATTAAAGTTGGTTACTCGAAATGCCTATTTCCCTATATACTTTAATGACACTTAATACAAGATAAATCGTTTTACCATCGGACCAAGACGCTGGTTCGATCCTTGTCTCATTTAGCCATGCTGATGACGCCGGTGAACCAGAAACAAGTCTCCATGGATAACATTTATTTACGTATAAAATAAATAGAAATATATCTATTAACGAGAAATACGTCCTATAAAGTAAACGGCGACGAATAATGCCATTTTCTGCATCTTAATCAGTTAGGAAGTGTGAAAATCGAAATAGTAGTGAGCAAAAACACCACGAACGCTGCAATCGCAAATAAAACAATAATTACATTAAATATTCAGGTGATAAACATCATACATATTTCTAGACAGGGCGTCTATATCCGATGGTAAAACGCTAGACTATAAAAATCAATATGGAAGGATCGATCCTCGTCTAAGTTAGCTATGCTGATGACGGCTGTTAGCCAGAAACACGTGTCCAATATATATATATATATATATATATATATATATATATATATATATATATATATATATATATATATGTGTGTGTGTGTGTGTGTGTGTATCAACGAAAACAAGTTATGGGCGACTAATAATGCAATTCTCTGCATCTTAATCACTAAGGAAGTTAGTTAATCGAAGTCGTAGTGAGCAAAGAAAACAAACTACGAACGCTGCAATCACCAATAAAATATGATTACATATAAACCATTATATATATATGTATATATATATTGAGTTTTGTGTTTTCGGGTGTAAATTTTAATATTGTAGTACGACTGTTGTTTCATCGACCATCTCTCGAGGCCTTTCGATCACTCGGTCCTCATCAGGAGGCTGTGTCTTATCATTAGTCTTGGACTCTCAGTCTTTGTATGGTTTATATATATATATATATATATATATATATATATATATATATATATATATATATATATATATATATAAACTAGTTGTCGTTCGACCAGAAAAATTAACTGAAAAACTTCCACACCCGAATTTGTTTAAAGTGGATGGTGCGTTGTGAACAAGCACACACAACTCCTTTCACCAAATAAGTGATGACTGTCCATTGACACAACGTGTGTTCCGTACCAGATACTTTACTGATCACTGTTGTTTTCTCAGGTGTTTACCTCCTTTGCACTTGAGGCTTGAGAACATTGTCAACTCTACTATGATAACACATTTCTGGTATGAGTAAATATTGAATTCATACTTTTCACACATATATTTTTGACAGTAATTCTGAATGGTGGAAGTCATTAATATTACGTAGCATACGCATTCATTTCTCCCCGACGGAGTTGCTTTGATTTTTAAAACGTTCATCAAAAATAACTTCGAAATATTAGAAAATACTTGACAAATTCCAAGAAAGAAAAAAAATTAACCCTATCACATCTGGAGTTTTCAAGGACTTAGAACATTTGGAGCGTCTATCAGTCGTTTTACAAATGAACTACTAATGTTGTATATAATAATCTTTCCTCTATTAGTAGACACTAGTTTTAATAAAGATATAACAGGTTACGTCATCATATTCATAATGACGTCATCAGGTTAACCCCATTTTTTTTATAATGCTTTTTCCCTTTGTTCACCTCATGCCCTTTTCATATATAGTATTTTCGCCTTAATCAAATATAGGTGCATTTAGTATTGTAAACTATG
>OY744522.1:125810186-125817686 GCA_963556195.1 Sepiola atlantica
TCAGTTGAACCCAATTATATGTATATCTATTTTAATAAAAAATTACTTGTCGATAACAAACGGAAACAGGGAGATATGAAACACACATACAGTACATACTATAATGCAGAAACAAAAAAACAACAGACCTACATACAAGGAAAAATACATAACGGTCTGAAATAAGAAAATAAATTGCACATGATTTTAGAGCCATAGACATAGAAGACCTTATGATACGCTGCAAGGATTTCTGCAAGCCAAACATAAAGGCAGGTGGCATTGACCCAACATGCTGGGAATCCGTGGCTGAAGACCGCATACGCTGGAGAAGAGCTGTAAATGTTTGCTCCAAGAGGAGTATGGAGAGAAGATGCCAGCAGTGGAGGGAGAGGGGATAGCACATACGATAAATGGCTGCGACTGAGTGCTCGCAATCAGACGCCACCTACATCTGTGACAACTGCAACCGAGCCTGTCAGTCAGAGAACAGCTTGTTCAGTCCCAGCAGACGCTGCAATTTGGCAATGGACTAATCTGAGGCGCATAGCTCCATCGTCTCCTTAGACAGAGGGATGCATACCAACAGATGTGGAAATATTAGTAAATAATGAATATTAGACGTTATTTATTTTTTGTTGGTTGTCTATAAGGGTCTATGCGACTTCTATCAGAAGACGTCACATACCGGCGAAATCTGTTTACGAAATAATCCCCATGTTATTTAAAAGACATGTCATGGAGAGGCAGGGCTAAACTCTGTACGCTTTGAGTCACGCGCCTAGAATCAAACCTCGTCAAATATAAATATTCCGAGCTATGGGAGGGGGGCAGATCACAGCTATCGTGGCCCTAGAATAAACCCAAGAAAGATAGTTGAGATTATTCTGACTCAACAGCACCTATCGAGAGATTCGACACATCTAAAATAGACGTCCGTTTAATATTAACGTTTCGCAATGGGAATGCGATTCTATAGTTAAGTGGGGCAATTCGTCCGACGCCAACGCCTCTCCGAGAAACGATAGGACGGACCAAATATGCGGCTCTTTTAAACTAAACATTTAGCAACAAAAATGCTATTCGAAACATTAGACAGACTGATAAACAGATCTTCTTATAAGAATAATGGAACATATTTTTGAATGAGATGGATCCATTCAATCTTCTGATTTAGCAATAACAATGATACTTCAAACCGACGCATAACAGAGATCGACGGACAGAAACTCTAATGACGTATCTAAAATGCAGATAACTCCTAGAATATTAATGAAAGTGAACATTTGTGTATGCAATATGTTCTAAAATAGATTTCCTCGGCCAATGTAATCAAGACGGTGCCTATTATTATTTGACGGTCGATATTCATCGACGAATATCTTTGCGTTTTACATGTTACATGCTGTTACATGCTGTTACATGCTGTTACATGCTGCGGTATTAACACTAGTTAGGTCGAACCGGGTTCCTATTAAGAAGCGAGTTCCTATGTAATATTAAACTCATAAGCGAACCCTGATCAATAGGCGTGAAGACTTAAGTTTCTGCAGCTTTTCTTTTAATTTTGCAGGGCGGTGTTGAGGTCCTTACACATACAGCGCCTGGTATTCCTAAATCGTCACCCATCTGGTACTAACAAGGCTCAACGTCGCTTAACTTCGATGATCTTAAAAAAAAAAACGGTGGTTTAATGTTAGTATGCCTCAAATAATACATGTTATCCTATTTAGCATGATTATATATATTTTATCTTGCGAGCGTATAGAAATCTGCTATTTTTAATACAGACACACACATACACTATATATATATATATATATATATATATATATATATATATATATATATATATATATATATTAATAATCCGGCAACGTTTATCACGGTCAAGGGCAACTTAAGAATAAGGTTTAAAGAGATCGTCGGTTGGACAATAAGCGCCACCACGCGAGGGTTGAAAGCAATCGTTGACTAAAAATGAAATTTGTTCTCCGAGAGGACGATTTAATAAGTATGTATTTCTATTAGACTTGAAGACGTCCATGGTGTAATCGGCTGGAAAACAGCTTCATGGAATTTTTCCACGGATGAAACCCTTTAGGAAAGAAAATGTGTTCATTAACGTTCGGTTTGTTTTTCTTTACAGAGAAAGAAAGGAAAGTTCTCTGCTGTGGTTGTAACAAGACGGGTAATGGCTGTGAGTATATATATATATATATATATATATATATATATATATATATATATATATATATATATATATATGTATATATATATATATATATATATGTATATATATATATATATATATATATGTATATATCTATATATATATATATATATATATATATATATATATATATATATATGGGGTAAGGTACTAATTTTATTTCATATAAGGAATTATGTGAGTAATTTAATTCTTCATATATGAATTATTGACGTCTTAATTTAAGGGTAGGACATTCTTTATGGATTTATTTTAGGCGACTGGGCAAGACTAAGCCCGTTGTTTTACGTGCTATTCGCTTTCTCGCTCCCCTTTCACCATTTGAAATGGTTTCGTCTAGCGGATAAGAAAATATACAAATTTATTCGCTAACTTTTACGTGACAGGATTGAAGTATATATACATACAAGTAAATACACATGGCTCTTTATAAGTATAGAGTGGTAATTATATAAATATATTACTCTATATATACACATATATATTCATTTATATATCATATATATATATATATATAGAGAGAGAGAGAGAGAGAGAGAGAGAGAGAGAGAGAAAGAGAGAGAGAGAAAGAGAGAGAGAGAGAAACAATTATAGTCTCTCTGTGTGATGATCATATTAGCGTAGACGCACATTCTTTAAATTCTTGTTCCCACCCATACGATAATAAACAGCCAGAGAGAACTTGCCTAATTCGCAATAACTAATAATTTTGCTTTTTTGTATGAAGAAAAAAGAGATTCCAGAATCTCACTTTTAAAAAATGGTCGGAATTCCTCACTTTAAAAGTAACAATTGCAGACCCATATTATGAAGACTTTCGTTTTTTCTTCCTCTCTAAAAAATATGTCTCAGCAGAACCATTTTTGCCTCCGAATAATGGCCAATTATTAACTTTATGCCCTTCCATCCTCTATCTAAAGCCAATGGACGCTGCCCTTATCTCGCCTATGTGATTACCGGCACAACCCCATTTACTTCTCCTCATCATCGATTATTCACTGCAATTTTTGGTAACCTCATTATTTTGGTTTGGTAATTGGGTAGACATGGGGGCGGTGCAAATGTCTGACGACAACATTATAGGATATTCATTAAAACAAAACACGGGTCGATAAGGGTGACGTTGTTAGCGCGAGCAATGCTATTAACATATTGGATATGTTTGTCCGGGTAGAGTTGATTTATCTTCATTCTAAGGTGTGAAGGATTTAAATGTTTCAACCAATTTTACTATAGTTTACTGTACAATTCTAGTGATTAGCCTGGGTCTTTCTAGATAATAGATGGCTTTGCAAATAGAAGGAAATCGGGTAACATTATGTTGAAAATCTTGTCAGGATACCGATTTGGGCAGAAGTATCTCCCACATTTGGAGTGGGGTTGCAATGGCTTCCAAGAGAAGGGGCAAGTCTAAATCGTTACGCTAGGCTCTGCCATTTTCATAGTCTTCACAAATTATTTTCACGCACGCTATATATTATCATAATCAGCACGCTTATCATTTTTGTAAGGAGTTGACAGATTCAGTTTTCATTCTTAAAGACGCCACATGACTTCATAGAAGATATAATAAAGTGGGAAGTAAAAAGTTCAGAAATATTTTGGGACCTGTTCAGATTTTGACTGACGCTATATCATATATGGTCAATGTTTATAGCGTTTATTTTTTACAAGTTACACCCGCATTACACACAGATATATATATATATATATATATATATATATATATATATATATATATATATATAATATTTATAAATAAATATTAAATTATTAATACCTACAGACGCTAGCGTGTCAAGCTTATTGCTCTCATCAGTGCAGGAAAGTAACAATTTCAGACGGTTCACAGAGTCAGCCTAGAATCTGCAAGCAGTCGCCATATCCACTCGGCCAACGGAAACTGTCACGTAATTAAGGAAAATTAAGATGTATATGTACCTAGAAGCGGGCACAGATAGAAGACTAGTCGAGAGTGTTCGACGAACGTGTTCGGAACTTTGCATTAGAGCTTTCTGACAGTCCATTTTTAACATGGCCGAGAGTGCTCAACTTTAATTTCTTCAAGGGGCTTAGTATAATATTTATAAATAAATATTAAATTATTAATACTTACAGACGCTACCGTTTCAAGCTTATTGCTCTCATCAGTGCAGGAAAGTAATAATTTCAGACATATATATATATATATATGTATGTATATATATATATAAACATATATATATATATATATATATGTATGTATATATCAGACAACTTGAATGCTTACTCGAGAGAACTTAAGTGCCTACTAGACACTGTTCTAGAGTGGCTAAGGTCTCTATGTAAAGGGGGTTAGTCAGGACATCCCTGCATGAAGATATTTCCTCCTACATGAAGACCCTGACCAAATACTCAACAAAAATGTTTATTCTTTCTGTGTCGTGTTCGTTGGTTCGGCTTTCAGATTTTCATGCGTTCACCATAACTTGCAATACTGATGAGTCGTGAAACGACTAAATATATGGCGTTATAAATGTTGTATGTATAGTAGAGTGCGATTTTCTCTTGTGCTGTTGACCGGAGTGTATTGATCCACACATCTAGTAACTCTTACCAATAGTCACATCACATATATATTTGATCATTCAATTTCCCTATATGTGTCCTGAAAAAAAATTGTTTCCATTCGCAATGATCGATTTTATTATTTAGTCCACATGGCCATTTTGCGTTATATTTTGAGAAAAACGAAGATGTATTTACCTTCTTATTAACATTTAATATAACCTCATCAATTTACCGAAATAATCTATTTAGTAACATACAGCATGTTCGCTTTACAAGTTACAAACGCGACAGATTCTCATTGAAGTAATACTTTCATATTTTCGAATATTAACTCGTATGATTTACGAATGGTTTTAAAAGGTTCACTGTTAATTATATAACTTAAAGATAATAAGGAGTGTTCATTAGTTTGAAGTTTACTTTCAAATAATAAAAAATAAGGGCTCTGACAGATAGACATATTACATGTATTGTTATTCATGCGTACATCAATATATTTTATTCAGCTCTATTGTATAACATGAATTGAGAATGTGGGAAGCTGCAATCACCTGTAACCTGTAAGTTTATTAAATCACTTCTTTTCATCGGGGAAGGCTAAGCGTAACTTCTCTATTTGTGCTAGATGAAAAATGGCGATAATTCATAAATATTTCCTTTCACATCGATTCTGTTTTGGGTTTCTCTTTAGTTTGGTTTTCGTGACTTCATTTAGTAACTTGTAATATTTAATAACAAATAAATACGCATATTTTCCTCATTCATAGATTTTAGTTTCTTTTTTGAATAGAGCTTATTTGTTTCATTTCAATAATTGAATTCTGTTTTTTCTTCCGATATTGGCTACAGCAGCTGAAGGACAACACAACATTGAATTCGATTTGATAATACGAAATAGGGAAAAGTATTTGCTACAATGTAACATATACACAGTTAAAGGGAAACAGATCGGGAAACGCAACTAAGGCGCAGCTAGTGTATATATATATATATATATATATATATATATATATATATATATATATATATATATATTATCAGGAAAAACGTGAGTGTAATTTACAACATAAATATGAATTGCGATAGTATAGGCTACCTGAAACTTAAACATGAATGTCAACCTTATTTCAAACTTTAGTATGAAAAACTGACGAAAATGATAGACTCAGGAGGCGCAATAATCTCTAATTGAGATTATTGGACGCACCTTATGCTAGATACGTCCATTATAACAACGCGTCTTGCTATTCAAATGCTCGTTAAATCAAATGCGTGAAAAAACAATTGACACAGTCACTCATAGAGTATGTTGGCCACATCTCTCTCTTACTGTATCTGTTTCTCTCTCTTGCTGTATCTCTAAATGTATCAGCGGTAAAACACTATATATGTTCCAATAACGGGCCAGTTACGAAATTGACACACGTATGGCTCAATATACATGTATTTAATCTGATTACATATAATATTTCATAACAATGCCGTTAACAGAGTGCAATGTATGTTTTACAGAAGATTATTGGTTTACACTATCCATTTACTCTACCGGAAAGCTCAATCGATAGCAGGGGGAGATACGCACACACACACATACCCACACACCCACACACACATATATATATATATATATATATATATATATATGTATATATATATATGTATATATATATATATAATGTTTCTATATACATATATGTATATATAATATTGAATGCTGAGTGAAATTAATTCTAAGGCTCTATTATTCGTCCATAGTTTCACACTGTTTTTGGCTTTTTTTCTCATTCCTATATATATATATATATATATATATATATATATATATATATATATATATATATATATATACTATGGATACTATGGGCTTTTAATAGAACCGTAGAATTAATTTCATTCGGCTTTCATTAATATATGTATAGCAAAACGATTCACTCCTAAACGAATTATTTGATCAGTATAAATGTTAGAACATTTTGGGTCATTATGTGGTTATATTTATTTTATTTTATTCTATTTAAATGAGGTAAAAAAGCCATACGTGAATAGCTAGATAGATCCGTATTTTACATCTATTAATAAATATTTAGGAAATTGCAGTTTCTTTGGAGTAACTTAATTTTAGTTTGGGGGTGGTATAACATTAGCACACCCTTCCATTTGAAAAATCAAATATATTAGATTAACAGTGGTTGATCCATACGGAAGAATGAAAAACTAGAATAATGGAAAGTAATTGTGAAGCATGAATATAAAACGTAATTCAAACGGAAGATTTAAAAATTTAACCGAATGGAGTAACCATTTTGAATCGCCTGGCGTAGTCTGACAATTGTTTGTTAACACCTATTCCGGAATGTTGCTTTAATCGTGTTAATTGCTAATAACGTTTTGTGTTGTGTTTACATAATGTCCGATATTACTTTATTCCACGAGTCTAGAACGTATGATAAAAGTGTATGGAATATACAGTTAAAACGCCATAAAGAATGAAAGTGTAGTTCTAGAGAGCTATCGTTATTTAGGTGTAAAATGTATAGTTGCTTCAGAGAAATGGAATAGCGATCAAATAAAACACTCACAGTGCGAAGGCAAAAAGATAACCTACTAAGACCAGTTTCTGGTGAAATCGGCGGGTGTGGTAGTTACAATTTCTACGACTATGTAGAGAGAAGCTGCTTTACCGGAAAACAGGTCAGAGATTTCGAAAGGAAATGAAACGAAGGCATAATTTCTAGACA
>OY744522.1:125827686-125835186 GCA_963556195.1 Sepiola atlantica
TCCACATCGCTTGACCAATCGATACCGAACTTAGTCAAAAAAATCGGCAATAGTCTAACTTAGAACTAATTAAATTTTGGAATATCTCATGGTCAAGGTCACAGAAAAAGTGAAAGTCATAATTTATTATTTATTTCAGATAGTGCATGTTAGTAAGAAAAATTTAAAGGACATATCTACCAGATGTCCAAAGAGCGCCGATTGTCTTCTAAACCACATTCTGGAATGAAACCGAATCTTTCTGAAAGAGATCGTAGAGCCCTTGTAAAGATTTTGATAAAAGAGAACAAAACAACGGACCCCAAATCTACAGTAAATCTTAACAATCATCTAGATGATCTCCTCTCAACAAAAACTGTCCACTGAAAATTTCACAAAGTTGGGTTTCAGGGGAGGGTATCCAGTTGTTTTCATGATGTTGTCCTATCTCTGTATGTGTTATTAAATCTTATGTACATAATCCTTATTCTAATTGTGACCAAAATTACATTCCATGGTTTTTATTCTAGAAAATGTCTAAAATTTAGATTTAACCATGATAGGTCTTGCGAAGACATTTAACTTCAGGGATAATACTTGTTGTCTAATATCCACGGACCAAATTTAATACAAATAAAAAATATTTGATTTTTAAAATGAGTGGTTTATTATACAACCTTACAAACCTTTCAGATACTGAAGCGAGAGTGACATTTAGGAGATATTTATTAATTGATATCCGATCCCTATTGTTACAATTAAAAAGAATCCTGGGTATCTGTATTTTCTCAACTCCACTTTGTCACTTTTGTATGAAAGTAAATTGAACTAAATATACCTAATGTACAGTCTTACGCCTATCAGCTGTGTTTCAAAATTCATAATGTTCAGTTAACTATTTTAGGAGTGAATCTCGTACATACAGATGTATGAATAAAGATGAATAGATAGATAGGTTCGGAGATATATGTAGAGAAATGTTTCGTTGATCATTATTATTTCATAGAAACTTTACTCTGTTATTATTAACGTTTATAAAGGAATTGAATTAATTTATCTTTGAAAGTGTATTGTCATTGTTATATCTTTGCTATGCATGAAACAATAAAAGTCAGTGATAATTATCAGTGTCTTAATCACACTTTCGACATGACAAATAGTAATTGTGTCAAATTTCAATTGACATTTAAGGCTTTAAGATAGTGCTAATCACAAAACCTCAATTTTTATATTAGAATCAATTGCTAATCATTAAGCACAACATTCTGAAGAAGTATATCTGTCCTATAATTTTTCGAAATGTGCCGTGCTTGCTCAACGACGTGTAAATGATCTAAATGATTTTTGAGTGTGTGTGTGTCGGCTTTATTGGTTCAACAAAAGTGAATTAAATTTTAAATGAAAAATCATAATTTTACTTCTGCATAGTGAGGGACAAAGTTCAAATAATTTTACCGCAACAACTATTATTACTACTGCTAAAACTGGAAAAAAATATGTACTCGATTAAAAGACAAGAAGTAAAATATGGAACATTATGTGATTCTTGAACGGAGACAGTAACATTATAGTACTAATACAACTTCTACAAGTAGTAGTAGTACAAGTGATATAACATGTTACATAATGGATGGATGTGTGTGAAGTACGATTACATCAGCTAGTATGGAGTTTGTATTGAGCTAAGCCAGCCTAGTAAAAGTATGCGACCGGGGGGAGCATATATTTGCTAGTATATATATATATATATATATATATATATATATATATATATATATATATATATATATATATATATATATATATAAGCATAAGCATAAGGAATGTGAATGCAACACGTAATAAATTTCATTTTTAAAATGGCTACATTGTAGCTACATTAAGAGTAGCATTTCATCACCAAATCATTTTGTTAAAGTAATGTGATATTTGCTTGGTATTCTGGAATGTAATTAAAATCAGAGTTAAATTTTAGATTTGAAATAGTCGCCTTTATAAAGTATAATTTCTTAATTTCGAAACAAATGCATGTATCTGTTTTTTATTCGAACGCTTCACACACACACACACATACACACACACACGCACACATATATATATATATATATATATATATATATATATGTGTGTGTGTGTGTGGGGGTGGGTGGGTGTGTGTATACATATATATATATATATATATATATATATTCATTTACTTGATTATATCTTATTTATGTTTGTGATTCTTTTACTGATTGTGGAATCACATTGAAGTAAAAAAAAAAAAAAAATGAACAAAAAAGCTGGAAAAATTAAGAGAATTTCAAAACGCAGTGAATTAGTTACACTAAAAAAAACAACTCGCGCAGTCTCAGGAGAAACAGTTAATAAAATTAATTCCGAGGCCTACGAAAACAGTGCTATAAGATTAATTGTATTACCATAACAAAATTAAATTGTTTTTACTAGTTTTATACGTAATATTATTAATTATTATGGAAATCCTACCTAATACCGCCGCCTCATTATGCACATTCAAACCTCGAGCTCAATTTAACAACACTTATAAAACCATAACTGCCTCCATGTAACTAAAGTCACATTTTCGTTAATAACACGAACATAATATATTCTGAGAGCAATTAAAAAAATTAAAATAGTTGAAGCAATCCTTATCAAAATCCAGCCACCTACAATAAATTGCATTACGTATTAAACCTATAGCAACATTTTAAAATGTTTAACGTAATACAAATGATCTTTTGACGCTAATTCTGGCGTTCAAGAATTGCAATTGTGATCATTTCTCAGAGAACTGCTGTGGTTCTTTCTTTTGACGTCTAACTCACTTCATATGCGTGTTTCTCGAATGCTTTATGCATCACCTACTATTCTTCAGCTTTTTTTGTTCATTAGTTTTTTGACACTTGAAGAGTATTTTGCAAACAATCGAAAACGTTCGTGATGAATATGAAAATTAGATTTGTTTTATTTTACACGAAATGATCATGTGAAAAATTGTAAAAATAAAAACGTATATTCCAGTAGTAAAATTCTGTTACGTTTAAAAATGTTTGCTTAAATAAAAGAATGCCGCTTCCAAATACACACAATTCATATTATATATATATATATGTATATATATATATATATATATATATATATATATATATATATATATATATATATATATATATATATAGTCTAAAGAAGCGTTGAGTCATTAAAAAAAAATGTAAAATGCAGTTTAAATTCCCAGACAAACTAACTAAATCCAAGATATTGCAGACTTAACATTCGTTGGAAAATTAATAAATGAAAAAATATAAGTTAAATAAAAGGGGGGTTAATTATCTAAGAGTGAAACAAAAACAGGAGATCTTAAGCGTCTAATATAAACACGGGGATAATCAGCTGTTTATCATGTAACTGTTTCGGAGATGTAAAAACAGGACAGTTAGAATATTCATGGCTCTCCAATGGTACTGAGTATACGACCATTTCCCTAATAATCAAGTGTCAAAATAATTCAGCTTAAAATATCACTAATATATACATTAATAAATAATAATAATGATAAAATAATAATAATAATATATTACCCTTAAGACTACCGTATGATATAGTAATTTGCATATCAAATAACATTAATTATAACAATAATAAAAAAATAAAAAAATAATAATAATAATGCTATCTAAACACTACATCCAAGAACCATTCTGCAATATGGTAGCTCGCAATAAAATTATATAAGAATAAAAGTTGCATTAAAAAATAAATGAAAAATAAACCTTAAGTACCTTAGGTACCAGAAAAGTAATTAGATAAGAGGACGGAAACCTAGCCATACACATCTAAATACCCAATATATAGTCTAAAGAAGCGTTGAGTCATATATATATATATATATATATATATATATATATATATATATATATATATATATACATACATACATATACATATATACATATACATTCATATATATAGATATATATACATATATATACACACATATATATATATACATATATATATATATACATACACACATCATATATATATATATACATATATATATATATATATATATATATATATATATATATATATATATATATATATATATATATATGAATACTAATCAGAAACAGCTGTGTATAATCAAGTTTCCAGAAAAAAGTCACGTATTCCATTGCAACTGATAGGAAGACCCATCTTTCTCTCGATTTTCCATCTGTATTTATCTTACACCTTAAAACAGTTTCATATTATATTAAATAACTGAAATTGAAAGTACATCGCGAAAAAAAAAAGAAAAATTGTAACAGGAAAGTACATGCCCATATTAGACCGATATATTAAAGTAACTATTCGGAATATTGAAAATAGAAAATAATCTCATCAAGCAAAAACACTCTGTGTTATTTAATAATGTTTGCCTGAATAAAAATATGATGTCCTAAACTCGAAGTTCAAATCGTGCGAACGGTTTGAAAAGTTATATCCACACAGAAAATTTTGCAAGGATAAAACGTATACATATGTGGATGATATTTACATATTTATTATTAAATAATTATTCATAGCCCTCTTTCAGCCGGACTATTTCAAGAGAAATAATATAAACCGTCTAATCTAAGCCATAATACAACTTTCTACTGCGTGTTAAGACAACTAACTACGTAAGTCAGCCTGATTTAGCACGAATACTGTGTGTTTCTTTACGCGCCATGTAACGTTTCGAATTAGCCTCATTGGTTAAAGGTGACTCATCTTCTGGGCTTCGAATCGTGCAACTGGTTTTAACAATTATCACTACACTGATAATTCCTCAAAGATGAAACGTATACATACGTGGATAATAGTTACATAGTTATTATAAACGCATCATGTATATATATGTATATATATATATATATATATATATATATATATATATATATATATATATATATATATATATATATATATATATATATATATATATATATATATATATATATATATATATATATATATATATATATATATATATATATATTGGATGAGTGTGGATATATAGTTATATATATATTGGATGAGTGTGGATATATAGTTATATATTTATGTCTTTATTTTTACATTTATATATAAGTGTGTATGTATAATTATGAGTGTATAAATGTGTGCGTATAGACATGAGGGTGGGTGTGTGTGAATGTGTCTCGGTGTATGTGCATAGGATTAAGATGGAGGCAAAGGAAATGTATTGACAGGCGTGCCAAAAACTGTTAGCAAAATAGATTAATATATTTATAAGTGAGTGTGTGTATATATGTGTGTGTGTATGTAAGTATGTATGTATGTATATATATATATATATGTATATGTGTGTGTATGTATGTATGGATATATATGTATATATGGATGTATGTATGTGTGTGTATATATACATGTATATATGTGCTTGAATTTACTTCTACATATAAATGTGAGTGTATGTCTGTGAGTATATTAATATGTACGTATTAGCGTAGATGTGATTATGTATGAGTATGTCTCGATGTCTAGACCTGTGGTGGGAGAGGAGAGAGCAGTTATGTCCCAATTTCTTGCGAGGTGTCAAGAGTTGGCATCTTATAGAAAAAGTTTGTCTCGTCTGAAGGTTTTTTTTAAATTGTAATTTGCCTGATTGTTTGTTTCTTTCTTTTTCTTTTTTTTTTCTTTCTTGCTTATGATTGTGTAGGAGCGGATATCATTCTAATTCACCAGTAACATTTCTGAGGAGGAGCCAACAAGGTTCTGAAACAATTGTCGGATACTCCAACTATGTTTATTTTAATATAAAAGCTCTAATATATATTGAGCACTTTTGAAAAATAATGTTTTTGTTCATTTAGTTAATATTTGAACTTAATTGATTAAATTATATATATATATATATATATATATATCTTTAGAATCAAAGTACTTGTATTTACATCGAAAACAAAATACAAGGAGTATTTTTTCTCGGATTAAAAGTATGACCGTAGCGTGTGACAAAGTGTTACCAGCCTATGGTTTATAATACCAAGATCCGGAGTTCGTATTGTCTGACCGGTGATGCAGTTACCCAGTTGTATACTGACAAGCGTAAAATAAAAACGCGACACATATACATGTATATCGATATAAAACTACTTTTTAATAAGAATTAAGTACATATATGTATATATATATATATATATATATATATATATATATATATAGATATATATATTACTATTTCATGTATCCACATAAAAATATATAAGGAGATATAATTTGTTATGTATCAATTTTCAGTATTTACTTCAACAGTGCTCGATGAAGCTCGGTAGTAAGATATGAAACTATATTTATGGCTATTAAGCTCCACCGAGGCTCTCGCGTTTCATCCCCGGGGGGAATCTTAAGGCTAGACTTTTATCCTGAAGATTCCTCCGGGGATGAAACGCGGGAGCTTCTGTGTAGCTTAATAGCCATAAATATATTTCCGTAGCTAACTATACATATATATATATATATATATATATATATATATATATATATATATATATATATATATATATATTTATATATATATATATATATATATATGTATGTATATATATATATATATATATATTGACGAAAGGTGGTGTTGTTAATATGTTTGTACCTATTTTAGATCAGTAAAAATAAACAGGTTATGAAACAGCTGTAAGTATTGTATAAGGGTATACGTTCTCTTTATTTTAAATCATGATTTAAATATAAACTTGAGTATTTGTGTATACATAGATATATCTATATATAAAGTTATAGTCAAAACTATATATGGCAAATAAGCTATACAGAGGCGTCCATATTTCATTGCCGCATGAACTCAGCAGGCTTAATCTATCGATATATAAATTGTGAGTTATGTTAATATCTAATTGGAGCTGTCGTTATTATCACGAGTTATTGTTTTCACCGGCCAATGGCTGAACTGATTTACAAACTCAGGGTTGACAGTTATTTCGTTTCAGAATATTTATAGCGCACCACTTTTTAAAGTGATTCAAATTAATAGGTCACCTTTTTATTAAATTTATTCAGTTACTCTTCGGGATTTTAGATTTGTTTAATTTTGTTTTTATTAACGTATTTCTTTTTATTCATGCATTTATTTTCATTGTTATTCTGAAGTAAAATTTTATTCCGTGCTTACAGTAAGTTTCTATTTTACCCGTTACAATTTGGTAATATATTGTCATCTTGAAAATGTAAATTTCCAGCTTATCGTAACAGTATAATCTACATGGGTCTTCTAAATCTCTGCATATATTTTCCCACTCGATTATATATGTATGTTATATATCTATCTATATAAAATATATATATATATTAATTTTATTTCTTGTCTTTCCGGTTCATTAAATATGACAGAAGTATCGAAACGTGCATAAAATCCAGCTGAGGAGAATTCTTACTTCAAAAGCTAATTTAAATGCTATTTTAAATCTATGTGCAATTATGGATTGAGCTCTATTTCTCTTTTCTCAGCAT
>OY744522.1:125840186-125842686 GCA_963556195.1 Sepiola atlantica
CAAGCAATTTTATGTCCGTACGTAAGTTATCACCCTCCATCTAAGTTATAAGATGGAATCACTCGATCGCAAAACTGCTATACAAAAAAGACTCCTTTTTAATTTTACATTTCATCTGCTGTCGCTCTTTTGTCGAACAGGAAACGGAACAAAATTATTGGCCCTCGGGCTACAATCAAAGTGTAGTATCTGTTCTGTCGAAAGGATGTTAAATTATTATCGTTGTGTCTACGTTCGTGCTTTGCGTCCCTACAATGAGATTATGTCACCAACGCCTACAAGGTTTGCAGAGATAGACCCACATAGCCAGTCATATTCTGAAAATACATTAAGCCACAGTAAGTAAATAAATATGTTTTAGTTTGAACAAAGGTAGTAAACTAATATTGTAGGGTTGTGCTACGTTCATAGAATGGAAATATACTTAAGCGCGGCATCAATATACAACGGTTGAAGCATGAAGTTGGTAAAAAAAATAATGCTCGTAATTAATCTCTAGGTTGAACTCATATTCATCTACACTGTACATCATTAATAGAAATATTAGACTGATAAAGAAGCTATGTCAGTAATCTATCTTTAGTCGAACTAGCAGGCCGCTAAGGAAATAATATCGTAGTTAAACTCTAATTTCAAATATTGATAAATACATTTAACTCAACTTTAGTATTAGGTAGATAAGACAAACACATTGCTGATTGGCGATCTCCAACGTCTAATATTTCTATATCAGATTAAAGTCAACTATATGTAGTGGGCAGCCCAACGTATACATTGAGGTGATTATATATACTGCTGTATATATTGAGCAATGTACTCACGAAACTGATAATTATGAATTAAAAATTCACATAGGTAAAAAGAAACATGCTTGGGAAAATAAAACGTATATCCACCTTCTCTTCGCATGATACAATCTCTAGCCGGAATTACGACTTCCATGACGATAGCTCCCGCTGCAGAAGAAAAAGTCGCCAATAGAACTAATTTAAGATGAACAACTAGCAATCAGAACAACAGACAGTCCTCTTCTATTCAAACTTCCAGTAAATAGAAGAATATATATGTTTTCCAGAAGTACAAGACAATGACTTTGTTGTGTTGTATTAAAAGTGAGTGGATTGTGCTGAATTCTATGCATTGTTTTCTTCTTATAAGGCACTCCGTTAAGTCAGTGGTTAGCAGAAAGCTACTAAAGATAGAACGCGACTAGACACATCACAAGGTGAAGAGTTAAGTATGATCCCGCTTACAATCACTCCGACATAATTGTTGATCTCACTGTCATAGCCAACCCGAGAGCGACGACAACATAACAAGCCACTAAGACAACAGAGGCGCATACGCATATACGTCTATACTCGGTTTATAATAAGAATTGGTCGAGCTAGTTGAACTCGTGGTAGTCGGTGGAGGAGATGCCCAGTAAATTATGTGGGAGAGGTATAATTATATAGTCTTATTTGGTAAGTTCTAAAAGTTATTCATGAAATGTGTGCTCAAGCAGTTTTGTGCAACAAGATCGGATATATTGTATCTCCAGATTTTAAACTGCCTACCACGTTTATCGAAATGTATGTATTACGTATTCAAATAAAGAGTCAAATCGATAATTAATTAATCGTATTGTACATAGAAAAATAATATGAATTTATTTATTTTTCTTTCATTCTATACATAAATAAAATCTCCGCGATTTTCATTGACGATATGATGCATTGTTCGTTTATGGTACTCCCTAACCTAATGTTTATTTGGACTAACATTGTGCATTTAGACAGGCATTGTACAGCGACATAAAATAAGTGATGCAATTAGATAAATGTGAAACATAGCCTAATATTTTAGTTATATTATAAAGCCATATAAATTGTATAATCAAATTAAGTGCTTTTAAATCATATGTTCTTTTTCCACACAATGTCCTAATTACGGGTGTGCTGTCACCTCCAAGAATCGAAGTCACTTTTTTAGCTGTAATCGAAAACATCTCAGGATTATCAAATTAATTCTGCCATTAATTACTTAAACAAATAGTAAAGAAGCTGAACGATTTATTCAATCGGTCGCAACTTGAACGTCTATTGACAAAGAAATAACTTGTTTTAGTAGCTCATTTCATAGTAATTTACCGCTTGTCATGTGAGCTTATAAACCACATTTTGTTAATCAAGGCTTCTACAAAGTCTCTCAAAAGTTCAACTACTACTCGCTCGTCTGTCTGAGGTTATTTTAACCTCAGTTCTGTTGGTTCCTATTCTTATGACCCGACTTTCTTTCCTGACAGGTAAACCCCGTTGGCTCATCTTAGATATACATTGTCTATAATATTTTCTATCTTCACATAAGGCTAGATCCATCCGAAACAAATGTAGTTTCCCAAATATGTATACTATATAAAGTATCAACCAGTATTAAACATAATGACATGTTAACAAATTGAGGAAATCTTCATATATTTAAAGACCAATTGCCCGGCTAAGCGTGCATTTGTATTACT
>OY744522.1:125847686-125877686 GCA_963556195.1 Sepiola atlantica
ATTGCGACACAAAGAAACCAATATACAATGTAAATAGGAACTAGCTGAGTAGAACATAGAAATCGTTTTTCTTTTTCTAAGACATTTCATTATTTTATTAGTAGTTGTATAAGTAGTAGTAATATTAGTAGTAATAGAATTATGTGTATGGTAGTAGTGATAATAGTAGTAAGGGAGGAACAGTAGTAGTACAAGTTGGTTTGGTACAAGTGGTTACCTACCTCGTGGTTTCGCCTAGATGTCACACTAATGTGATTTGGGGCCAGAGCCGATTATGGTGGACAAAAATACCTCGAAAACTTAACATTTCTCTTAGCACCTATTAACGTGTAATGGCATAGGCAGTGAATCAGCTCTAAATGAGGGGCATAGCTTGGATGAATGACCCCCCGGGGCTTAGCTAATAGCGTGACTATTTTTCTGATCCGTCTATGTAGTAGTAGTAGTAGTAGTAGTAGCAGTGGTATTGCTAGTAGTAGTAGTAGTATTAGTAGTTTGTGTAGCTTTGTTAGATAATATAATATTAATAGTTTTCCTCTGGATATTTTACAATCAATTAAAGGAAATCTCTAGAATACTAACATTCTGCTAATCAGGGTAGCTTGTTTTGACATTAACTGTTTCAGATTGTGGACGGGAAATGAGACGATAAGTTGTTGGAAGAATGGATTATCGAAAAGAGGGATGTAGCAGCCGCGTCAAAGCAAAAGAACCAGATGATGACGTGTATGAATAACTTAAATAATGGGTGAACACGTACAAAATTATCTGTTTTGTAAGTCCCCATGTCAACATGGGTTTAGATTCCAGCACGTTAATATATAATTTAGGCAGTAGCAACGTTTGACATAGTCTTTTTACTGATATATTTTTTTCGTTAAGTCTTTTATCGATCGCCCCTTTCGCAATGGGCTTCGCAACTTCCTATGAATCGTTTCATGGTGTTCTATATTTGGTATGTCTACGAACGATGATGCTAGGGAGGTTACTGACTGGCTTCTTGTTAGAATTGACACCTTCATTCCCCATCGTACGTTTGAATCAAAAATGCATTCTCCTCCATAGTTTTCATCTGTGTGTGCTTCTGCCATTGGCCATCATAACTATTACTTTAATCACGATAGTCAGCATGGTTCTGAGAATTCTGGACAATCCTACAAAAGAGCTAGCAATGCATGCTAGAGAGCAATCTTTGAGTCTAAGTCGAGCTACTCTAAAGAATTTGTGTCTCTATCTCATCTCAAAGAGTTGGGTCTTGTGATATTTGGAGAATCTAAAATAGTATTATTAATAGTGGCACATCTGCATTTCTCCTCTTTTTAAGGTCTTCAGGTTATTTAATCTTCTAAGGATAATGGTAATCGCTTAGCTCGTATTTTTGCTGACAAGTTTTTATCCTGATGATTCGAGTGCTGTTCTTTCTGATTTTCCTTTGAAAACTTACCAGTCTCTTGATTCTGTTATTATCACTCAAAGGTTGTTGATAGGGTTCTTTCTGGTCTTGACCAGTCGAACGTTTCCGGTCCTGATTCAAATTATGCTGTTGTTCTCAAGCAGTGGGATTTTGAACTTTCTTCTATCCTCTCTAAATTATTCAATCTGTGTTTGTCTAAGTACTGTTTCCCTTATTGTTGGAAGGCCTCTTCTGTTGTTCCTATCTTTAAAATGCTGGTGATCGGTCTGACCCAACTAAGTATCGTCCAGATATATATATATTTTACTTTAGAACGCACATCATCAAATCCCAAAACAGTAATTGTCAAATATACAAAATTCATGATATTGACTCACGGGAATTAAATTGAAACATTATTCTTTTATTTTATTATTTTTTTATTTTTTATTTTTAATTCGTAATTTCTTTCTTTTTTTTTTAATTTTTAATTTTATTCTTTATATTTTTATATCTTTTAACTGTTTCCTTACACAAAATTTAAATTAAAACAAACATGTACAACACGCTAAGCAAATAACGTGTCCCAACAAGAGTGACACGTGACTTCACATTTCCGAAATAGATGACAACAGAAGCTGAAGACAACCGGATGGTTAAGTCTTTCCGTGCTTGAAACCGACGGTACGAATGTTGTACTAATTTTTCTGTACCAAAATGAATTAATATTATGCTCCTAATTTTTAAATTTAATTCTTAATTAATCGATCACTCTGCTGGGATGTTTCCTGCTATATTACAAAGAAGTTATATATATATATATATATATATATATATATATATATATATATATATATATATATATATTATATATATATATATAATAAGCTATGGAAATATATTAACTGCAATTAATATACATAGAGGGTTCCGCGTTTCATCCCGGGGGATTCTTCAGGCTAAAATACATGAAGTTATTTTTGCCGGTTGTTTTTATATACACGGCTGGCTAGTTACCCAATCAGATTCTTTGTTGTTCTCTCAGTCAATCGTTGGGCTTCCCACGAACAAAGGTGTGGTTATTGTTACATTTTTACTATATCATGTTGTATTGTTCTTTTTTCTATAGATTGGCCTATATCCTGTTTCCTTTGTTGTGTCAATATAATGGGTGAATTTATTTTATTTCATTTTTACACGTGGTTCCTTGTATTTATATTTTAGGTTTTTTTTTAAATACTTAAGTTTTTGTTTAGTTTAGTTTTTGTTTATTAATTTATTGTTTGCCTAAGGTAAATTTATTTCTATGTAGGCAGCCGTTTGCTATCTCACTTCTACAGTGTATATATATATATGTATTTTATTGTTACATCTCAATGGCCATATGAACAATCAATGCATAACAATAACTTTCATCCAGTTAATCAATCTCTTAAAGACCCTCATTTCCTTACCTAAGGTAAATTAGACACCACGTCGGTTGTTTTATGTGAGGGTTTTCCAGCACTTCAAATATAGGCACTCTAGAAAGAGACTAAAATAGAATTGGCCCATCGAACAGGGGTTCTTTTTCTCCGACCGAGGACAACTCCGATAGAACGTTTGATGCAAGCCATAACGCAAGGAAAGACCGTGCAATAATTGTTATAACCAAATTCCAGACACCATTTAAATTTCAGAAGTTTATATTATATACGTTGTTGGGCACCTTAAAAAGAACAGGTTAGTAGAAAGTAAACGACCTGAAAATTTTGCAAAGTTGTAACTTTTAAACACTTTACATACATTTGAATGAGATTTTACTGTATGTGTGCAGACAGAAAGTTTAGGTAAGACAAGTAGTTTTTTATCTAAGGGTTTTAAAATAGGTTTACCGTTCGGAAAAGAACTAGGCCGTACTCAGAGGACATGCTCTGTGAAATACTTGCATTTTCGCCACTTATTAATATATTTTATTTTGGAATTATTTGACTAAGTTTATAATAAAAAACATGCTCTTTCTTAGATAAGGACCTCTTAAGTGCACCATAAAATGACGCCATCAATGATGTTAAAGATGTATGGGACATAAATTACTTAAACTTATTATAACTAAAAGAATTTAACTGAAGTGAACAATTTTAAGGGAAAAAATAAATATAAGAAATAGATTGAAAAAAGTAATTGAAGGTACGAATTTTTCAATTATTTGGTTGTGGTAGTGTTTGGCGTGAATGTTATCTATAATTAAAGTAAAATTAAAAATTAAAATTTGAAAAGTATTGTGGTGTGTTAATGATTTAACAATATTATTTGTGAATGAAAAATAAATGAGACACTTTCAAAGTGAGAATAAGTATTAAGTTACGTCGTCTTTTTGCTGAATAAAATTAAAATTCGAAAGAAAATGTTGAATGAATAAGCCTTTAAATTTGAAAAAAAAGAAAAAATGATCAAAATATATAATACTTACTTTTGTCGTACAGGCAGGGTTTTTTTTTTCAGCTTTAAAATGTAAGCAACAAAAAACTCGTAAAGAGAATGAGATCATTAATGCACGTTTGCTAAACTCAAGTTAACGCTAATAAAGTATATTATGATCTTCCATAGTTTAACAATGTCAGAGATTCAACAATCTTTGGTTTACTTCGATCAAATAAAAGTTCTATAAAAAAAGTACAAATTAATCAGTCGATATAGATGTCGGTATTTAACGATTAATAATATTTAGGCATATAGTATATTCAAATATTTTAAATATTGAGAAAGACATATTTTCAAAATAGTTGTTTAAACTTTAAAATGTCTAAATTATGTAATTTCATGAATTAAAATCTCTGAAAAATGAATTATTGTTTAGAACATTTTTCTTTGCAATTCACCAGATCAGAGTGTAGATTTACGAGAACATTAAGTAAAACATTTCAAAACATAATAATATCGTATTCATTTACACTTACGGATAATTTACCCAGAAGAGTTTACCAATAAATGACATAATGTATCTGATGAGCTTTTTAAGGCTATTTCGATGTATATAACATTAACATTTCGATCGATCAGAATATATTTTTTTCAGATTTCATGAAATAAAATAAAGATCACGTAGAAAGAATATTTCCCCTCATATATTTTACGAAAAAAAAAACGCATTTTGTAGATAAATTAATCGAATAATGAATAAGTATGGAACATTTCGTGAAAATCTGACCATTACTTGATTTTTGCTAGATTTATTAAACACACGGATGTTAGCGCATAAAAAGTGTTCACTACATGGGAACGTTGTTTAAAGCCTAAATAAAAATACACTCGTTTTTAGTTTGTCACGTTCATTATTTTCGTATGCTACACTTTTTTTTTAATTATCATCAGTTTATTTCATGTTTCTTCTTTTGTATGGTAAAAAAGTTATGATGATAATATAAACCTATATTAAAGTTAAATCCTGTCACATACGAGAAGGTATATTCTATGGTGAGCTTTGAAGGTCCCTATTTTTAGATTATAAAGTGAACTTTCGGAAGCGCCGGTCGAGAAGGTCGGGATTTGGTTGTAAACCATCATTTCTGTTTTATCTCAAAATTCACGGGTAGCGGTCGAGGATGTCGAGGGTTTTTGAAATGTGAGATTATTGAAAATCTATAATGTGAGTCCTTTGCCTGTCTGGCTGTCTTTTTTCTAGAATCTTTCTCTGTTCGTGAAACAACGTTCGAAAGCAAAGTTAATACAAAGATCAAACAGAGCTTTTTTCGGTTAAAAGAAAAGACTGGTATAAAGTATGTCTTACTGGAATTACAATAATGTAATAGAGTCTGTTTTCGCACTGGGCATCCATACATAACAGATATCACTTTCTTTTTTAAATTTTTTATTGGTAACTGAAAATGATGGAAACAAAAAAAAGATTAAAAATGCTAATATAAGGTTCTTCGCTGGGAGCAGCATTACAAAGGGACCCACATTAGTTATAGCCACACCAGTGATGCGGGATGCGCGCACACGCCCATGGCTTATTTTTGTGAGTCTTTTCTAGACGTGTACTGCGTTAGGGTTAAGGCTAGTTTAGGGGTAGAATTAGTGTTTACAAAAGTCGGAACAGACGTTAAGGCTACTTTAGGAAGTAGAAGTAATGTTTACAAAAGTTAGAACAGACGCCACTGTTGAACGCCTCGTCAAATCGTCGAAAGATATCTGTGTTTATTTATGTGTACGCAGATACATACAAAAACTACCTTATTATGTAAATACTCAATAATATGGATGGATTCCATATTTTCCAGTAAGTAATTACAACGTGTTTATACTACAACCAGCATTTGTCTGCTTTTAGGGGTAAAGGGTTTATTGGGAGGAGGGCAGATGATCTTTTACAGAACATCCAAAAGAGTGTATGATTATTTGAGCCTGCACAACCTCAATTACGAATATGCATTCATAAATGTATTGCCATTGGTTAATAGTGAGAACAGTTATATCTGCTATATCAGAAAAGTTACGTACGTGTATCCGTCTTGCTTAAATAACCGCGTATGCATATTTATTTTTGTAAGCAAAGAGTATAGGCTTAATCCTGATAATATTAAAAAGGAAAAAACAATCACGTATGCTAACTTAAATTTTATGATCAAGGAAGGAGAGATTTTATTTCAATAATATCTGATAATAATAAAAAAGAAAGGATAGAAGGATCTTTACTTTTAATACAGACACAAAACTATCCCATTTTTCATCTTCTTCTTCCTCTTTTTCTTCTTCTTCTTCTTCTTCTTCTTCTTATTATTATTATTATTATTATTATTATTATTATTATTATTATTATTATTTGTACTCACTAAGAGTTCAAACATAGATCATTATCAGTGATTGTTCACCGCCGACCACCGGTGGTATTCCCTTGAGTCTCAGTGACAAGTCTCGCCAGATTTCCAGTATTCTCAACGTCTTTTCGATAACCACCTCAAATAACCTTGAAGTATCGCAACAGCCGCTTAGCATTGATGTCTCGCTGGTAAAGCCCATTGGTCTTCTCTGGGATTTGGGTGACAATAAATCTCCCCCAACGTCCAAGCACTGTCCACACTTTTCCAGTGGAGGTTTGGGTTGTGCTGTCCCTCATCGGTCTTCTCATCCTCCTTGACCCTCTACAAATATTTTGTGTTGTGTCAACCTAGGCTGGCACCATATTTTTTTTTTGGGGGGGGGGGGGGGAGATAGTGGCGGGGGATAGCGGGGAAGAGAGCTTATGGGTTTTTCTTGCAATTTCACTTAATTTGTTCATTTTTGTATCGTGTAAGGTGAAGCCGTTGTAATTTATTGGGCAAGAGCTTATGAAGTGATTTTTCTTGCATTTTCTGTTCCTTGGTTTGTGATGTGGTGTATTTCGTGTGGTTTTGTTTTATTCCTATCGTAAATATCCGTTGTAAATTTTAGGACTGGTTACTCTCCGTAGCTTTTTCGGGTTAGTTTCCGCATTCGAAGAGTTTTCTTTGAGATTGCAGCTGTTTTGATCATTGCCGTCCTTTATATAATTTCAATGATCCCTTTGATTCCAATTTCTCCCAGTCTTTTTTTCCAGGTTTTTTGGAATCGGTCCTAGTGCTCCTACGATTATTGGTATTATACTGACTTTCTTCATGCTCCATATTCATTTCAGTTCTCTGCCTAGTTCTGTGTAGTTGCTTCGTGTTTCTGTCTCTTTGATCTTCACTCTGTGGTCTACTGGTTTCTTGTTTAGTCCAGCTAATGAATAATCCAGATTTTCTTATTAGTAAAACTGCCGAGGTGTTTATTCCTTTTACTAGATTCATGCTATGTTATTTCGTTTTTAAGAGTTTTCTTGTCGTTCGTAAATATTGTTTTCCAATCTTCTCTTTCATTTCTGTGAATTCCATGGTGTGCTCGTCCAGAACTCTCCAATATTTGCAGCTATACTGTTCGCCTAGCGCCCTAATCTCCAACTGGTTAGGGAGGTCCATGCCCTCTGTTGTATTCTGTTTTCATTTGTTTATTTCCATTATGATGTTCTGACTTAACATTCTGGTCGTATTTATCTGCTTCTCCAGTTTCTTTTTTGCTTTTTTCAAATAGTTTCAGGTCACTTATGTACAAGTTTACTCTTGCCTCTGTGGCTGTAAACTTGTAACTTGCATCGCATTTACTGAGTATGTAGTTGATCGGCATCATAGCTATTATAAACAGTAGTGGTGATAGAGTATTTCCTTGGAAAATGCCTCTATGTATATTTATCTCAGTCAGGTGTTGTCATCAGGCTGTCAGTTCTAAGCTCCATGTTTCAATTGCTTTCTTAATAATGTAAATTATTATTATTATTATTATTATTATTATTATTATTATTATTATTATTATTAATTATTAATATTATTATCATTATTAGTATTATTATTATTAGTATTATTATTATTATTATTATTATTATTATTATTATTATTATTATTATTATTATTATTATTATAATTAGAACAGAACAAAGCGAGAGAGTTACAGTTTTATCTTACTTTCTTTAGCCATTAATTTTGTTATTTTATCAATAAGTTTTATCTTTTTTTATCGATTAGTTTTTTTTCTCATCGATTAGTTGTGTCTTCTTTTTTTACTGATACACATATATAGAAAGAACGAGATAAGGAGAATGGCATCCTCTTTTTCGTATCGATTAGATTCGTTTCAATGATTTCAAGAAATTAATAGAAATTCAATTGCGAAGCGATAGCGAACGGGGAAAGCTTACTAATCCAAAATATATGTAGTATTAACATCCACTTCGTTAGCAGTGAAAGACTTGCAACGACTCAGCAGAAATTCGCGAGATCTCGCCGAATGTAGTCAAATTTAGCAACCCAGTTCGTTATTCTATCAACAACAAAAACACACTTGTGAACACATGCAGAGCGGTTGGCATTTATTAGTATCGATGTGTTATAATTCAATTGTGGACGTCGTTGTTTTCGTGCCGTCGTAATGGCTTTTTAATTCGTTCATCAATTTAGATAGGCCGGCCGTAACTCCCAACGAATTATAGTTACGGGTCGCTCTGCTTATCGTTCAACGCCATTAGGATAGCTTCAAGGCGGGGAACAAAAAAGGACCCCTGGGATTTTCCTTTTTGGATCGTTGATATTTATATTGTACACTAGTCTCTCCCTGCCTCAACAGGGAGTTCTGATTAAAATAAAATGATCGTTTCGGCAAATTGACGGAAGCACCACACGAGGAAAAATATATTGAGCAGAACGAATTGCAAACTTTATCATGTAATGATGTAATCGTCCTGCATATTCAATGACACGCGATTGCACAGCTAATTAGTATATTATTATTGGATGCGTCTCATAAAATTGTTATTTTGTCTCGTTTGTCCAATTATGTGAAATTTCAAAAAGCATATTGATATATATTGCTTTACTAATCGCAGCAATCTTATCTAATAAAATTATATAAAATATTATGACATTTTAAAATGTTATAAAGTCCATTATGACTACTTTATGATGTATGTATAAAAATTATAAAAAAATAACGCATTACAAATATATAAATGTGATTTTGTTCTTTATTGTTTATGATAAGGAATTCATTCTTGTCATTTTTATTTGTCTTTCGGTTGGTTCGAAACAAAAGTTACAGCAATTATATGGGCGTATTTTCACAAATATTTGATAGTTTGGTTTAGAAGAGAGTGACGTGGGAATCATAGGACATGTTAAGGCGACCCAGCAGCCAAATCTGTCCATAAGGACACCATTAACAACACATTTTAGAGTCCATACACAAACATTAAAATATAAATCAATACATACATTCGAGAGGTGTCACTTTCGGAGGAAAAAAAAACCATAATAATGCAAAAATCTATTGACAATAAAACAGAGTCTGTGAGAATAGACACAGGTCTGTAGAAATGTATGAAGGAAATGAAGTCGTCACTTCTCGAGTCTTTATTCGTCATATGGACATCACACATCGATTCCTGCATGAACGATTCCTGCATGTCCTAAACACAGTCACACTTTCTGATAGAATGCACCGAGTTTACTTCCATGCGACGAAAATACAACCACGCTAAGTTCATGAAAAACACTCTTTTATAACATCAAAGTATAACTTTTGGAAAACAAGAGGCGTATACTTAAAAGCCCGATTAATAACTAATAAAAAATAAATAAAATATGGACAAACAAATGAAAAAACAAATAAAACTTAATATAACTCTGCAAATTAACTACAATCTTGTAGGAAATCATTAGCATTAAATGATCAAAGAGTGTTATATATACCCTCTTACCAATGTGTGTATTAACAACTATTCGCCAATGTCGTTGTCGTGCACTCAGGTTGTTGACCATACGTGTAATACAATCACTCGGACACCGGTGTTTTTATATAGAGACAGACAGACGGACAGCCAGTCTCGCTACACTCCTCTTTGGAGACAGTAGTCAGACGCACACTTTCTCGTTAAAATCTTGACGGCTAAGAGTCCCACCGGAAGTCATGTGATTTGCGTAACTTCCGTGTGGTGCAATCTACTCTCACCCATAACCTTCCAATCAACCCGTCTCCTACTAGTTGCCACAAGTGTTGATATTATATTAAACCCACTAAACCGAAGATTACTAAACATTACAGATATTTATATATGAAAAATGATCATAATAAGCCACAATAATGCATTCCGTGCATTGTATATATATATATATATATATATATATATATATATATATATATATATATATATATATATATATATATATATATATATACGTTGGCGCAGGAAAACCATGGGCATCCAATAATTTAATAGGTAACGGTTAGGGTCCGGAATATATTAAGTTAATCCACTTTCCCAGGAAACGTCAGGACACGGGTTACTATTCCAAAAGTGCCTGGTTATGTCACCACGGACATTCACGCTTGACTAGAATGTTCCTGAGTTCGAAAAAAGATGGTTCTGAAAAGGTTGGATGTTGCACTAACAGAAACGGTGTGAGAATAAAAACAATATAACAATAATAGTCTTAATAAAAATTGTCGGAAGAAAAAGAGAAAATTGATTTTTAACGGTCACAATTTTTCTTTAAGCAAAAACTGCTCTTCATGAACCTAAACACTCATCTTAAGTTCAGATTGGCAGTTGAACTTCGCACATGAGTTCAGATAGCATTGTCCTTTCACAACTGTTTTATATTAATATTGTAGTGTGTGCGAACGCGGCGGACAACAATAGGCAGTAAATAATTCAATTGTTCATGGTTGAAAATTTTCCTGGGCAACGCAAGGACACGGATTAGCTTGTGTATATATATATATATATATATATATATATATATATATATATATATATATATATATATATAATAGAATGTATGTGTTTGTGTGAGTGTTATGTTTGTTTGTGTTCTGTATAAAGAAAAGTTTAGAGAATGTACATAACATTTAAAAGTGTATTCTCATGTAGTCTTCACGTGACGCTACTATGGGAGAGTTCCCTGATCTCCAAGTGCACCCGAAGCGGATTATGAGACCTTAATCCGCCTTAAAACTCCAAATAGTATTATTTATAACATTTAAATCATATGTATAACATTTTCTGGAAGACAATTGAAACGGTCCAGAATTTCTAAGGGCCTTCCTAACTTTAGAAAGCTATGCGGGGCAAACCTCCTTCAAAGCTTCAAGTATATTCTATTTGATAATTATCCGGGTAAGACAATGATAGTAGCGCTGAATTGCTACGTTACCTTCTAGTTGCCTGATGCCTATCTGACGCTATATTTGAGTAGGCCATGGGGGCAGAACCATCTGAAACTTCAAAAACATATATTGGATTTTAATAACATTTAAACACAAAGTATACAACATCAATTCAAAGAGGTTTACAAAAGTTTATCTCCTTCCGACTATATTAATGGCCGAAACGGGAGGATGGAGTAGGTAAAAACAAATAAAGTAGTATTATTTTATGAGCATAGTGAAAAGTAAATAGTGGTTAGCCTCAGTCAAGTCCATCCCGAGAAACGTCGATTCTTACTGTTAGTAAGTATATATATATATATATATATATATATATATATATATATATATATACATAATATTTTTGAAAGTATATTAAATTATTTATAACAGACAAATGCTAGCGTGCCAAGCTTATTGCTCTCATCAGTGCATGAACGTTTCAATATCAGACGGTTCACAGAGTCAGCCTAGAATCTCCAAGCGACCACCGGAAACTGTCACGTGATTAAGAGAAATTAAGATCTATATGTACCGAGAAGCGGGCATATACAGAAGGTTCGACAAACATATTTAGAATTTTACATTAGAAATTTTTGACAATCTATTGTTAACATCTCCGATAGCATTCGACTTTTATTTCTTAATAAAAGGCTCATTATAATATTTATAAATAAATGCTAATTATTTATAACATAAATACGCTAGCGTTTCAAGCTTATTGCGCTCATTATCGCAGGAAAGTAACAATGTCAGATAGTCGAGAGGTGCGTAGCTGGTTCACAGAGTCAGACTGCAAAGGTCTTTGTATAAAAACAAAACACAACTGCATCACTGTCTTGTGGTGATTAATGTTTATGTACAAACATTGCTATATACACTTGGTGCCCGCCCCGTAGTTAGCTGGTTAGAAATGACGACTATAAACTAGATGGTTGTAGGTTCGATCCCTGGCTTTGGATAGGTTCTAGTCTAGCCGTGCTGTAGAGCTGTAATACAGCAAAAAAAATTTCTTTTGTGATGACTATATATATAATGAGTATCCGGCGTCGTCGGAGCCCTGATTACCAGAAATGACGGAGATTACAGGAAATAATCAAAGTAAACAATCCGCTTAATATTTAAGTGCTTTCTTAGATGAGGGCCACGCTATAATCGAGTTGGCGTCGTTACTTTCCTGACGTTTACGTAAACCGCCGGAAAGTACACATGCCAAGTCGATTTACCTACATGCGTCCACAAAATCAAAAACGAGGTTGGATTTACAAGTAAGAAATAACAAACATTTAAAGCAACAAAATTAAAGGAAAAAAAAATTAAATAATACATTTTGTCAAATTGAATGAAAGAAATATTTATTTTTTTAAACTAAGGAATAAATATAAACTAGTAATAAATGGTATTTTTAAAGAGTTTTTTAATTTTTTTTTTACTAAATATTATGTTTGGTTTGTAACTGGTGTCGTTATCGTTAGATTTTTATTTTAGTGAAATTTATTTTTGGTTTTGTTAGGGTTTAGGGTTAGGTATTAACATTTTTTCTTTGTCTAATCATTTTTTGCTTTAGCGATCACTGTTTCTTCCTGACAAAAGTTAATCACTCCCTTGGGAGACGCAACAACCAGTGAGAGCTCGTAAAAATTCATTGCAGTACTATCGCGTTTGAATCAATTGCAATCGCATTTCAATCTGTTGAAATGTTGACATGTCGTCTGCTTATTGTCTCGCAGTTTACGTAAACATCCTGAAAGTACCGACGCCAAGTCGATTTTAGCGTGTGTCCTAATCTAAAAAAGTACCAATATTTAAAATGACTAAGTTCATTGATGCACAAAACCAGATTAAAACGAATATTCATCCCTTACGAGGTTGGAGCTCGCAACATCTACTTATAAGTGCTGCGTTTTTAACCATAGCAATGGCTACAAGTTTTGTCATATATGCGTTTAAATATATAAGCTAGACTTTTTTTCTTTTTTCTTTTCTTTTCTTTTATTTCTTTCAGATTGAAGTCGATCAGTAGCGAGGAAGAAACGTTTGACAGCGAAAAATTAATATTGTCAAAGCTGACATTCAAATGTATTTTTATGAACTATATCGTAACCGCTTATCAAGGCTAAAAGACTACTCGATGATAAGTGTTATGAGTTTATCAAGTGTGGGTTGAAACACTACATTGAGGTGTGTTAATAGTGGTTGAAACTGGGCAGAATTGGACTTGAAAACGACCATATTGTAGAAATAAACTTTGCTCATGGAAATTCCATTTAGATTTAAGTGCACAGAAAGCGAAAAGAAAAGGAACTATTTACAGTGGTTTAAGCTAGATGGGTTTTTGTTGTGAATGTTTTACAGGGGTGACCACATATTGGAGCTCAGTCGAACACCTACCCTGAAAATAACTATGAAGTAGAAAAAGACAAGAAAACTAGATTTTGAAGTCAGGACAGGAAAGGATGCTCCAGGCGGCACTCCTTAGATGTAGCAACAGTACTCTATCTTAGAACGTAGTTGACTCTTTTACTAGTAGAGAATTGCGTCCGGTGTTAAATGTTTTCTGCAGCGATAGAATGATTCAGCCATTTTCCCAGCGATCTTAGCAACATATATGATGTGAATCTCCATTTCAAGACTGGAGTGACGGTAAGTTCTCGAAGAATATCAAAGCAGGGAGCTTCCTCAAGGAGAGATTAATTCATTTCAATAGGCGCAATATAAGGATCCAAGCGTTGGTGGTGAAAGGAGAGCAGCTTGGCGTTATATGTTTTAAAAGAAACCACTTACATTCTACCCATTGTACGATGTGCTCCAGGTCGAAAAAGGAAGAATCACAAATGTATTTCTCGTTAATGCTCCTGGAAGTGTTGCCATAGATGGTTTTGTCATCTTCATAAATATTCTTAGAATATCATTTGGGAGATCATTGATGAAGATCAAGAAATAGGTTGTCCCAGAATAGATCCTTGACACATGCCGGCATTGATACTATATGTTTCAGACTTCTGCCCATCAGCGACTACATTTATAAACCTATCAATGAGAAAGAATTTGATGGTTGAGAAACATTTTCAGATATTACATATCTAGCAAACTTTAGAAATACACTTTTGTGTAGAACCCTATCAGGTATTTAACAACTTTTGATGTATCACTAATTCAAACAGCGTTATGGACCGGAGACTGATTAAGATGCTGAAAACCGATTGCCAGTATTTTTAAATACTGGTAAGACTGACGAAGTTTTCTAAGATAATAGGGAGAAGTTCTCTTTTAATCAGCGGCTAAACAGCTTTGTAAGATTTAAATTCATTTAACTTTATTTAGATGAATTGGAATCGTAAACGTATTTCTTGGAACAATGCGAAAAACGTTCTTTGCGCGTTTCTTCGCCGTCTTTTAGAAAATCCCCTTTTTCTCCAGCTTTTTGTTCATTTGCTTTTGACACCTGAATATGTATTGAAAAAGAAACGAAAACGTTCAAGATACTTATTTATTATTTGTTTTAGTTTAATATAAAAAAGACCATCAGAACGGTTTCAGAAATAAACAAGGTATAATTAAACAGACAAATTCTGTAATTTTAAACAATGTTTGCATAAATGAGAAAATGCTGCCGAAATACACACAATCTATCTCTCTCTCTCTCCCTTTCTCTCTCTCTCTCTCTCTCTCTCTCTATATATATATATATATATATATATATATATATATATATATATAAGTGTATATGAACAAAATGTAGTGCTTATAATTTATTTCGTCTGCGTTTAGTGCCTTTTTTAACCACAACTACTATTCTACATTCCTGAAATGAATACGATGTATTATATTTATTTCTCGGATGTAGAGCAGTTTTTGTGGTATAAAAAGCTGCTAACTGAGGGTGAAATAAATTATTCGCTAAAAACGATCATAAAACTTTCCGTGTTTCTATATAGCATCATAAATATTGCACTATACTTACACTGTGCTCTCTACTCGCAATTACCATGCAAATGACTCCGCGGGGATTATCTAATATGTATCTCAACCCGAATCAAAGATACATAGTCTCTCTCTCTCTCTCTCTCTCTCTCTCTCTCTATATATATATATATATATATATATATATATATATATATATATATATATATATAAGGAGTACTAATGCATATTTAATATATCTCTATAGAAAGTATATATATATATATATATATATATATATATTTATATATATGTACATTGTATATAATTATTTTTCTCATATTGTAATAGGGGAAAGAAGGTTGTTCTTATCTCGTCAAAGATAAGTATCATTTAATGATGTCTAAATGTACTTTTTCTTTTTCATGGCTGACGTTAAAAGCGATTATTGAAGAATGGCTGCCATCTTGTTATCAGCCCTAGCGCGGGAAATGTGCTGTGGCAGCTGATAAAATATTTTCTTATCAATATCGGACATCGCACAAACACACATAAACAAAAGCATATTCATCAATAACTTCTATATTGACATTCTGCCGCGTCTAAACCACACCGATTAGTTGTGATAACAGCGAAACGGCGGTATGAAGAAGAGTATCTTTTATATTATAGATATATATATATATTCTTTCTACTCGTAGAAAATCGAGCACTTTGAAGAGACTTACCACTTAAGTTGCCACTACAACGGGTAAATAAAAGATAAGAAACGCATAGAGCGCTGCATTTATCTTAATAGAATCAGCTTGGTTGAGAAAGGGAATATATTATACCACAAACTACGTGAATTTTGTTTCGATTCTGTGATGCTGCTCATATACGCCATACTGAGGAGTTGCAATAACAACGAAACGGCTGTCCATTAAAATAAACATAGTCTGAGTATCCGACAATTGGTTCAGAACCACTTCGGTTCCTCTTCAGGGATATACTGATGAGCAAAGATTAGATCTGTCAATACACAATAAAAAAACACAAAAAACAGAAGACTAATAAGAAACAGACAAATTACATAAAAAAATCATATTTTAAAAAAACATATTTTAAAGAACTATATAGCTATACTAATGACTAGTATAATTAACCGGATCCATTTCTGCAGGACTTGAATGTATTTAGTGCGTTCCTACTATTTCTGTTTCAACCCATTTCACGCACGGTCTTTTGAGGATTTGATACACAATCCATTTGAGAAAGAGGGTTCCCCTCGAAATATATTATGGAACTCGGAATCACATATTAAATCACTGTGTAAAAGTTTCGTCTGATCAAGTAAGCTTTATTTATAAAATTAAAAAAAAATGAAATAAAAAATAAAAATAATAAATAGATTATACTTTGTTTGTCGTATTCTTCAACGCCATTTTTTACATTTCTTGCATTGTAATAGCCTTCTAACAAACCTTATATATATATATATATATATATATATATATATATATATATATATATATATATAAACACAAGCATATACACAATTCAGCATATACATAAATATGCACGTATACATACACAAAACACGCACGTAAAAACGCACCCAATGTGTGGAAAAATAAAAATGTAAAGGGGAATAATATTACTTATATCCTGATGTGCTATGGTGCTAGCTTTTCACTACTAAATCGAAATTTCAATGAAAGGTGCTCGACCGAGCTCCAATATCTGGTTTCACTTCGTACATCATTCGCAGTCATGTCTCATCTTACTATCACAACTGAAAATAATTCATCTTCCTGCATGATCATAGCATTACACGGAATTTCAAAGAACAGTATTTCGTTACGAGACCTTCCTTTCTGTGTAAATTACAACATGGTTTATTAATAATTAAATGTCAACGAATACTTGTCATAAACCGTCTAGGTGAGTACACAGATTTTGTTCCGTACATCCATCGTTTTCGGTTCTCTAATAATATACAGCATTCATCTCATTAACCCTTTTCCTCGAGTGGCTTTTAGCCTGGATAAAACATGTTATTTAAATATATTTGATGCTCAGTACTTCTACATCTAGAAGTAAAAATAATATTTATTGCATGAAAACCATTACATTTCGGTTTTAATTTACATAAATGAACAATAGTCTTATTTATATAGAGAATATTTGGCTGACAATAGCAATTATTTTGACAGAAGAAAAAACAGTGATGTTAAAAATATCATTAGCCTTTAGAGACAGAATATTTTTATAAAAAGTCAATTATGCATATAGATGTAATTGAACATAAAACCGACGGTTGTATCTCCGCTTATCTTAACAAAGTTTTTTTTTTCTATTTCTAGTTTCTTTCATGTTTTTCTTTCTTTCATTGTCTCGATTTTGAGCGCTCATCACATTTACATCATTGCTTTTCCTCTTTTAGAATATTATCTTTTCGTTGCGGATATATTTATATTGTGTCTTATTCAATTTCCCCCGCCTTTGGTAAAATAAACGATTTTGTTTGATTCATCCTATACAATATATATTTTCCCATAGTGATTGTTCTCTGTCATTAAATGACCCCAAAGAGATTGATTTGCAGTAAAAATTTACGTATGTACACAACTATGTTAGCTTTGTTTTTTTACTATTTCTAGTTATGTCATTTTTCTCTCGTTGATGCCAGTTCTGAAATAATACAGATTTGAGGACGAGGCTAGTATAAATTCACTGCTTCCAAAATGATACGACAATAAGTGAGAAAATTACATCAGGAGCAGCAAAGGTTGCCAATCATATTTAATTAGTACATAATTACATAACATTGAAATGGCCGCCATTTTATGTTTCCTTCTCCTTCTCCTACTCTTTCTCCTTCTCCTTTCTTTTTCGTGTAATTTGTTTCCTTTTACTTCGTTGTTCTCCCCATCTCGCCCCTTCTTCGTTTTCTCTTTCTTCTTCTTCTTCTTCTTCTTCTTCTTCTTCTTCTTCTTCTTCTTCTTCTTATTATTATTATTATTATTATTATTATTATTATTATTATTATTATTATTATTATTATTATTATTTGTACTCTCTAGGAGTTCTCAAACAGACATCGTCAGTGATTGCTCACCGACAACAGCCAGTGGTATTTCCGGGAGTCTGAGTGACGACAAGCCTCCCCAGATTTCCAGTATTCTTCACCTCTTTTCGATAACGATGCGGTATCGCAACAGCCGCTTACCATTGATTTCTCGCTCGTAAGGACAATTGTTCTTCTCTGGGAGTTGGGTGGCAATAAGCCTCCCCAAGGTCCCAGCATTCTCTGCACTTTTTTCAGTGGAGGTCTGGTTTGTGCTGTCCCTCCTCGGCCTTCTCACCCTCCTCGACCTTCTACAAATATTTTGTCTGGTGTCAGCCTAGGCCGGCACCATTTAAAAATGATAAATAAACAAATAAATTAATAAAATATTTTTTCTCTTAATTAATTTAATTTTTAAAACAATAATTTTTTTTTTTTTTTCCTTTTTTTTCCTTTCAGTTCCTCAATTGTTTCCTTTTCTCTTTCCTTATTTAAAAAAAATGTTAATTCTTTTTAATTTTTTAATATTTTAATTTTTTTTGGGGGGGGTAGGCAGAGAAGGAGAGAGGGAGGAGCTTATAGTGCTTGTTGTAATCATCATCATCATCATCATCATCATCATCATCATCATCATCATCATCATCATCATCATCATCATCATCATCATCATCATCATCATCATCATCATCATCATCATCATCATCATCATCATCATCATCATCATCATCATCATCATCATCATCATCATCATCATCATCATCATCATCATCATCATCATCATCATCATCATCATCATCATCATCATCATCATCATCATCATCATCATCATCATCATCATCATCATCATCCAAAGCGTTATTTGTATTGATTCATCCATATTTTCACAACTTTTTTTTTCCTTATCTTCTTTTTCTGTCTCCCCCTCTTCTTTTCTCTCTATATGTTGCATTAATGATACATTTTTTCTATCTTCTTCGTCTTTTTTATTCTGTAACATATGTGGTTTAAGAATGGATTCAATGATATCATCGACAGGTAATACACATTACGAATGATATATTGAGTTGATTTATGTTGCATGTACTGTATTCCATTACATATGTTGAGAATTGAACTCATCTAGTATTCATCATTGATGCTTGGATCAGGGTTTCGTCTTCCTGCTTTACTGTATCGTCCCCGAAGTACATGTGTATTAATAAATTCGTTTGACGCAGTTTTTAGTCCTTCGAATTTAACTGACGATCCTTGTTTAGTGAAACCCGGGTAGTAAATATTTTTTTATTTAGCATTTTTGGTATATATTTCTTACTTTTGACGCTCTCTATTAATTATTTTTACTTTTCTAGCAGATTTATTACAAATATTTTATTGTATAAATAATTTTATAAATATTCTTAAATTTGTCTGAACAACATGTTAATTTTAATCGATTATTTTTGCCTATTTTCAAAACATATATTTTTCTTGATAATAGATTTAATATATATTAAAAAGGAATGTCTTCAGTGGATTGTTTCATTACATTAAAAACAAGCATTCACATTAAAATTATGCACTTCATTTTAATTATGTATCCATTTATATTTCAAAGCGGACCCCAATTTTGTTTAGTTATACCATTATGTATGTAAATACTCACACTAATATTAGAAGGCATTCGAAAACATGATATTACTTTCTTTTACACTGTCCTCAATTAGTCCTTTTATTAAAGAATAAACGGGGGGCATGTAAATAAAGAAACACGTGTTTTAAACAACGTAATTACATCTTTTTTCTTTAGTCTTTACTCTTCGATTTTTATTTTTGGTACAGGTGGATATTCTTACATCTCCGCCATCAAGCACAATTCACGACGAATGGAAAATGTATTCATATAAACAAAATCAGCTACCTGATAGCGTTTTTTGTACGCAGACTAGTATGAAAATATACTTATAGCAAGCAAGCTTGTCAGTGAGGCTGGAGAAATTTTTATTCGAGTGAAACACAAACATTTATGTGTAGCTTGCTAGCCATGAGTATATCTTCATACAACTAATTAGCTCAACTGTTGAAGTGCATTCTAAAACAAATAGATACACGTAATATATTATTTAATTATAAAAGTCTTAAACCGTTAAATATATATATATATATATATATATATATATATATATATATATATATATATATATATAAATTATTATTATCATTAGTAGTAGCAGTAGTAGTATTAATTGTATTACGATGCGTCTGGTTCGGTGTCCAAAAATAAATACATACAATGGGCATGTTACGTAGATAATTATTTATGTCGAGTACTGGTTATTGAATTACTTTCGGGATATTTTGTGAGCGTTTTCTGGTAGCCATATTTGGTTTAATGAACAAAGAATACGCGGGCATCGTTGCGAAGGAATTTAACTGAAACTGAATGGCCGGTAGGGGGCGACACAGGAGAGACGCATACGGAGACCGGTTAATCAACTTAATTTTATAAATTGTTAACTTTTTGCTTTTGTTCTCAAAATTCGCCATCGAATTCATGACATGTAATCTAATTAAATTGAAGATTTCTCTTGTTTGTTTTTTGTCTTATGTTTTTCTGTGTCTAAATGTCATTGACGAGTTATTCGTTGTGTGCTTTGCGTGTGCCTTGCTTATTTTCGTCCAATTTGTAAATCATGTCTGTCACAGAATTAAAAAAGAATTTAGTAATGATGAAAGAAATAGTAGCATGGATAGTAGGGATGAAAGAAGAATGAGAAGAAGAAGAGAAATATGAAAAAGCAGAAGAGGAAGAAAATTAAATAATGGACAGAAAGGAAGTGGACGAAGAAGAAAGTGGAATAGTAAAGAAGATGATCAGAATAATTGTGTAAGAAAGAGAGAAATAAAACACAAGATACAAAAAAGAAAACACGAAGAAAAAAGAAGAAAGAAAGTAGAGTGGATGATAGTAAATGAACAGAAGACGTATGTAATATTGATAGTAAAGGAATGGAAAGTCGGAAAGAATGGATAAAGTAAGAAACGTTGTAAGAAAAAGTATGCAAAGGATTAATAAAGAAGAAATAAGATTATTATACTAGGGAACTGATTAAGTAGAAGAAGAAGATGGTGACAAAAGAGAAAGACGGGGTGCGGGTGAACTAGGAAGACAAGTAAATGACAAGAAGGAAAGGAAAGACAAAGAGAAACACAATCAACAACAAAAACGAGACGAAACTTAATCGGAAAACATGAAAAGAAAGAAAACAGAAGAAAGAAAGAAATGAGCACACAAAACAAAAAAAATGAACGCCAAATCATTTGGAATAACAAACCAATAACAAACAGAAACGAATGAGAAAAGATATAACGAAAACGAATGATAATGATAAGAATAAGAATCAGAATAGGAATAAGAATAAAAATAAGAATAAGAATAAGAATAAGAATAAGAATAAGAATAAGAATAAGAATAAGAATAAGAATAAGAATAAGAATAAGAATAAGAATAAAAATAAGAATAAGAATAAGAATAAGCATGAACAAAAAATAAGAATAAGAATAAGAATAAACATAAACACAAGAATAAGAATAAGAATAAAAATAAAAATAAGAATAAGAATAAGAATAAACATAAACATAAACATAAGAATAAGAAAAACAAAAAGAAAAAGAAAAAGAAAAAGAAAAAATAAAAAGAATAAGAATAAAAAAGAATAAAAATAAAAATAAGAATAAAAATAAGAATAAGAATAAAAATAAAAGTAAGAATGAGAATAAGAATTATGATAAAAATTAGAATAAACATAAAAATAAGAGTAAGAATAAGAAAAAGAATAAAAATAAGAATAAGAATAAGCATAAACACAAGAATAAGAATAAGAATAAGAGTAAGAATAAGAATAAGCATAAACATAAACATAATAATAAGAATAAGAAAAAGAAAAAGAAAAAGAAAAAGAAAAAGAAGAAAAAAAGGAAAAGAATAAAAAAGAATAAACATGAAAATAAAAATAAAAGTAAGAATAAGAATAAAATAAGCATACGAATAAGAATAAGGATATGATGATGATGGACCAGATAATGACGGAGAAAAATAAGAGTTGGAGGATGAGTTAGAAGAGAATAAGGAAGAAAAATAAAACTAAGATGGAAGACAATAATAATAATAATAATAATAATAATAATAATAATAATAATAATAATAATAATAATAATAATAATAATAATTAGAAAAGACGAACGCGAAGAAGAAAAATAAACACAATGTTGAAACATGATGTTGAAGAAGACGAAAAAGAAACGGAAGCATAAAATGGCGTCCATTTCAATAACATGTAACAATTATTTGCTAATTAAATATGATTGGTGACTTTGGTTCCTCATACTTTCTCTCTTATCGTTGTATCATTTTAGAATTATTAACTTTACACAAGCCTCGTTTTGAAAACGATATTCTTTCAGAGCTGGTTTCGCCGTAAGGACAATGGTAATGCAAGAAATAGTAAAAAGTTTGAAACAAAACGGAAAAGAGTTGAGTACATTTCTCTTTCTTTACGGCAAATCAATCGCTTTTTGATTATTTAATAACTAAGCAGTATCCCTATTTCAGACGATCCCCTTACACACGATTAAGCAAACACAAGGGTATATATTACGCATAGCTATGTAGTCCATAACTGTACCCGCAATATAAGAATCACAATAGAACCGATTTGGTTTGAACATCGGTATATACGTACTATAGTCAGCATTTATATCCATGAAAAAAATCACACACCCTCAAGAACGAAGGAATGAATTTGGATGAGACAGAAATATGTTTTTTGTACATTGAACCCCGCCAAGACATCTGATTATTTTTATATCGTCGCATATTTGGCGTATATACTCTAATAATTATAAGGGCTTTTTAAGGAACTGTTTTAAGGGTTTCACATTTTGGAGGAAAGATTTTGGGAGAGCCGAGTTGTATAGAAACATTTTAAAGAACAACAGTTTTAAGTAATATTCAAATGTGTGAGAGAGCAAGAGAAATGTAACTTGATAAACTAACAAAATAATGAATTCTAAAGCATAAATTCACAAGAGACATTTTATATATGTTTAAAATAAAAAAAGTCTATAACGATATGAAAACATAAAAGTAAGAAAACTCCGCTGATAGCTTCAAAATATGTTTATTTGTTTTTATTAATTCGGGCGGATTCGTGCACAAAGCGGTCTGCGCAGAAACGAGTTTAAGCACTTTCATTGTGGGTACCGAAGTGTAAACTCGGCTGTTACAGACTTAAAATATCGGTACATTTTTATAATGAAATAGAAGTTATTTTTAATGTTATCTTTTAATGTTATTCATTACATGATTTATGTTTTTTTCTTTATTTGGGAGAGTGCTCATGTGGTACTCAGAGGTCAAGTGACGAGCTGACATGCCTCATATTAGAATCAAGATTTTGGAGAAGGACACATGCCTCTCGGGATTGGAGCTTCTAGCCTCAATAAGTGAGCGAGGATCATGAAGCACGAACTTTGTAAATATGTTCCCATCAATTTATGGATGAATAAATACTAGACCTGATTATATTATAAAATTACATGTGTCGCAATTATTGTTTGAATAAAACCAATTTTTTTAATGATGTGTGAACATTATTTTTGTTACAGCTTGTAACTTAACGCCATATTTAGTGAGTGTTATGCATCAGTAATTCACGTGGTTGTGTATAATTCTTGAAAATACAAAACATTTGTTGATAATCGAAGCGCGAGAAGTAAGTAAAAACAGAAGAAAAACACAAATGGTTGATAAAATCACCAACGTTCTTTCTATAAGCATCTTCTTCACAACGACGTAGACGGGGTATTCCACTTGAAATAGCCATTTAGATAATGCCATTGAGAGAGTGTGTCAAGCTTCCATCAACCGTGTTAAGTGTGTTGTTTATATGTGAGTTCTATTCTCAGTAATTGAAGTTGATTGAACAGTAAACACCAAGCTATACAAATCATTACCTTTCGATTTGGACTTTTTTAGGGTTATTCCTTTGATTCAGTGAAATCAGGAGAATTTAGCTCTGAATTAGGCGTTACAGCCTTTGAATATATTGGCACGTGTCCTATCTTCTTGTCATGTCAATTCATCTACTACAATATACGCGCATAGTAAAATGCATGTGTACATGTACACATACGTGAGTAGATTAGCAACGTAGAGACGCCTGATCTCTTTTTAAGAGAATCAAATATGCATATGTACTATTCTTCCCTAAGCAGGATCAGCATTAGAAATTTTTTGTAATTTCGATGCAAAATTGTTATGTGTAAGGTTGTCTTTATTGTTAGGTATCATGTAGCCATTAACTTCGTTGAGATGGTTCGCTTGTAATACGTCACGATTTCTACGTATAAAAAAGACTACTGAACATCTGCATTTACTTGGTATTCTTCGGTAGTTGAGATTCTAGCCATTCCGCAAAACATCTTCTTGCGCAGGTTTCAGCACGAGCAAAATTTGAAACGATAATAGTGTACGTTGTTTAAAATGTATTACTGACTCCTACACTCATTGTTTTTTTATGTAGCGGGTTCCCTCACGGAGTCCGCTGGAGAGAAGAGAGCAGACCGTGTATTCACTTATTTAAATCAAGTAACTTCTCCATTGGTTTCAGATAAGTTCACCGCATTTATCAAATTACTTGTATTTATTCGAACAAATCCTAAAAAAACAAAACCCAAAGCCTATTTTATTAACTTACGTACCAAATTTCTGAAACCACAACCTGTGAAAACTTCTCAGCTTTCCATTCCAAATGCAAAAATATCGTACTTCACACATTTCATTCGCGAACCTATATTTTGCGTAACCTACTCATCGCACGTTATATTGTAGTGTTGTATTGTTAATGCGCTTAAAAGACTGATGTATAAAAATATAATGATATATAATTATCAATGGAGGTGAACGAGTTGCTATTTGTGAGGAAGGAGAACGTGCGTACAGGAATTGACCGATAGTTTTTAGGAGTCGATTGCCAATTAACTATCGATATCAAATTCAGTTATTTTCATATGTAAACGGCCATTCTGGAATGTCGTCTTCGATGTCAATATAGCAACGCATCTAGAGAGTTAATTTAGGAACGTGTATTTTCATCTGCAGCTAACATTTCTGGATAGCATAACCTTGTACAGGTAGTTTTGAATCAAACAACAATTATTTTATTTTTGAGAATCAACCGTGTTTTTGTTTCTTGGGGAAATAAACCATGTTTAGTTATTCCGGCTAGGTGCGTGCCTGTATCAAGTATGTTCATTCCTGTCGGAAACCCCGACCCGTTCATCAGTGTTACAAACATATACGTATGAAATCCACTTAGGCTAGTGTGTGATGCTACTCCCCTTTTCGCTCTCTTAATCCGACATAATGACTGTGGGAATTTTCATCCAATAAAGAATATAGAATTCTTACACGAGAGAAAAAATTATAGGTATAATAAGTGCTGAAAGTTGACTTGCGGCGACAGATTTTGAAAGAAAAATACAACAATCATGTATGTTAATCGCAAAATGTTATTAACCTTTTTTCTGTAGATGGCATCTCTTTCTACCCTCTATTTTAATGGATGACGGCTTGTTTGACGACATCCAATGTGGACGCATACGCATTAAGAATCTCTTCCTACTCTCTCTCCCTTTCTGTTTTAGGAATGGGGTCATTTTTTTGACGTCATTCATTATGCACGAGAACAAGCAATCAAGTAAAGTAAATAAGATCTACAAAGTTTTATAAATGTATAGATCCCATCTACTGTTACCTGTTGGGCCAGTATTTGTTATATATGCTATTTAATATTTGTTATTTTGTGGAGAATTTCCAAATATTTATAAAACTCTTGTCATGTCATAATAAATAGTGCCTCTCTTCGTTCGTGCGGCACCTCTTCCTTTCCTCTTTCGCTCTCTATTACTCATTCTCCCTGAATCATTTACGTCATTCGCCCATTATTGATGTTATTCGCGTTTTGTGACGTCATCCAGTATCCAGTGACAACTAAGCAATATAACACATAAGCAAGCAAGATTCATATGGTTTTTAATAAGTATTCATTATATTGATATATAACCAGAAATAGCCTATACCTTATATATATAAATATATATATATATATATATATATATATATATATATATATATATATATATATATATATATATATGATTATTTTTATTTACACAGACATGTACAAAATCTGCGACACTGGTATGTCGATGTTATCGATCAACAGTTATTATGAACTGAGATCTCATCAGGAAGAGTTAGAATCCGATCTTAACCTCAGATTATATTTGGAGAGAATGAAGTGGAGAGAAAGAGAAGGAGAAGAAAAGAAATTTAGAATTTCAAAATTTAGGGAGTCCAATTTAGGGTTAAGATCGGATTCTTACTCTGCCTGATGAGATCTCAGTTTATAATGACTGTTGATAGATAACATCGACATGCCAGTGTCGCAGATTTTGTGCATGGCTGTGTAAATAAACATGATCATATATAAAGCTTTTTTTTATATTGAGCACTTTTTATAAACCCGGTTGAAATTCTTTTGATTACTACCCTGTGAATATTTTCACCTGCATTATTACCATTATATATATATATATATATATATATATATATATATATATATATATATATATATATATATATATATATATATATATACGTTTCTTTACTAGGGACCTTGATTTTCTAACTGATCAAAAGCTGTCGTATTTTACTGGAAGTGAGATTGTTTCGAAGTCACAAGTGCTATAACTTCATCGGCGTGAAGCAAATGGATTTTTTCCACTTGCTACACTTTTGGCTGACTGCCAACTTTCTTGCTGGCCAATTTGTGATGTCAAATTAATTAAACAAGATTTGACGTTGGAATGGGAAACACGAGACATTTCCTCTTAATTTTAAGCAGTCTCATTTTTTTTTTCTTTTTTCTTATTTTTTAAAGATTTTTATCTTCGAAGCTCTATGATCATTCTTGTTTGTATGTCTGTCAGTATTAACAGTTTGGTCTGTCTGACTGGCATTTGTAAGTTCCAAATGGCATTTTATTTCGTCTGAAAAACTAAAGAAGTAAAAGCATTACCTTTAATGTAACAGGCATATTCATGAAATAGCATTCATCGTGTTCTTAAAATTAGGTTAAATAGCTTTTTCTATTAGTCTGTATTGTTTAACTTTGAAATAGCTTATTTCTTTGTTATGTTATAGTATTTCTTTGGTTTGCCACATATAAGCTTGTAGTAATATTTATTTCGGCCTGTATGCTTGAGAGTAAACAAGCATTTTTGGACTGTCACAGAGAAATTTGCAAAAGTCTTTCTTTGCTCTGTCATCATCAAGTTTAAAATAATATTTCTCTTGGTTTACACGCTTAAGTTAGATGTGTTTTGGGCTCGCATACCTTCAATTATTTTAGTGGATTTCACGCACAAAGTCGAACAAGCATCATTTTGTTCTGAAACGCACAGTCTCGAATAAAATATTTGTCTATTTGTAACGATATTGGAAGTGCGTGTGATTTAAATTGTGTTAAAAACCGAAAATGTACGCGTCTAGTGAAAATAAGTAAAACAAAATAATTTAGAGTGTAACCTATAGTTTTGAGAGACGTGTATCGGAAGCAATTTATGAAGAGGTAATACGCGGCAGGAAGTAGCTAGATAGATCTTCGCTTCGGGGGGTTCGACCTTAACACCTCACTGATGTGGGATTGCCTGGGATATATATATATATATATATATATATATATATATATATATATATATATATAGGATGATTCATAAGTCACTTAGCTATTTAAAATGATTACCATATAAAGCAAACACATACTATGAACTTTTGATGATTGTTATCTTTCTCTCTAATTACTGCAATTGTTTATTCCTAATTTGTTCGTTTATAGATTTGTTTCTATATATATTTATTTTTATTTATTTAAATTTGTGTAAATCCTAATATGTGCTTTTTTAGGCAGTATGTCATTTACAATTGAAGAGCGAATTTTTATTGTTATTTATATGGCCACATTGGATGAATCTCCCACACTTGTTGAAAGGCAATGACGACCTCAAATCAAAAATCACTGCCGAGTTTGTTAAAATTAATCAATCAAATATGTTACAAAGTGTCGTACATTTCTTGCAAAAAAGAATAGAGCTATGCATGCAGAACAAAGGTGGACATTTTGGAAATTTGCTGTAATTTTAAACTCCCATGAATGAATTCGTTGAATAAACTTTCTGTTTTGTATTACCGGATTTTTTAACTTTAGAATTTCAAAAATAAATAGCTAAGTGACTTATTAATCCCCCTGTATAATATATATATATATATATATATATATATATATATATATATATATATATATATATATACATATTAGTTTTAAGTAAATGATAATACATTATCGTTTCTTACATATGCCAGCGTTTCAAGCTTTGGTTCTTATCAATGTAGGGGATGATAATCTCAGACGGTCGCAAGATTCGAAACCGGTTACAGAATGCCCCTAGACTCCGCAACCAAGCATTTAATCAAACAGCCACGAGACATTCCTACGTCAAGACAGGGGATGAAGTTCTATTCATGCGAAGGATGGATATATAGAAAGGTTGTCTAGAGTGTTCGAGCAACGTTGTCGAACATGCAATATACCTAAGTGACAGTCTATTTTTTACTTCCACAGACATCTCAACTTCAATCATTTAAAGAGACTTATAACACTATTAATTTTAAGTTAATAATATTACATTTTACCTAGATAAACCAGCGTTTCGAGCTTTCGCTCTCATTAGTGTAACGAATGATACTCTCAGACGGTCGCAAGATTCGAGCCCGGTTACAGAATCATCCTAGACTCCGCAAGCCGGCAAGGGAATTTAAGTTCTATTCATGCGAAGGATGGACATATAGAAAGGCTGTCTAGAATGTTTGACGAACATTGTCGGAACATGTCATATAGCTACATTACAGTCTATTTTAAACTTCCCAGAACAGGGCTCAATTAAATTATTTTGATTTACATATGCCAGCGGTTCGAGTACATACACCTAACTTTAGATATTTATAGATAAATATACATACTCATTGTGAAGATCAAATATATTAGATGCTGAAAAAAAGTGGTGGAATAAAGATGATTAGTTTGAATACTTGCAGCAGTAATGTACGACACATGTAACATGTTGACGTAAATTAATAGATAACGTAAAGCGGTCATCTCACTTGTCAGTAAATAGGGGAACATTTTTATAGAAGGGCGACAATATAGTTTATTGAGCAGCAGAAGCGTTTTAAACAGAAAAAAAATATGTGTTATTTTTTTCGCATGCTTATTCATCGAATCTCGTCAATGTTAGTAAATTTTTTCTTTAATTCTCTGGATGAACCTTAAAAATAGATATCCATTAAACTCCACCCTTGATTTAGGCCACTTACTTTAAACACTAATATACAATACACCAATGTAGACCCAATAGATAAAGGTCTTAAAAAGTGAAAACACTTTTCAGTTTATATATGCGTGTGCGTATGCATTTTGATGATTAAACAATTTTTTAAATCAAGTTAAAATCTCTCTCTCATCTCTCTCTCTATATATACATATATATATATATATATATATATATATATATATATATACATATATATATATATATATATATATATATATATATATGATATATTCCTGAGATAGTAGGCTTCTATAAGTTCTAAGTATGCGATATGTTAAAGTTAGTTCGTATCCCTAGGCATTTAAACTGCACTTTGTATTCGTTTAACAATTACTCAAAACTTCTTTAGACTCTCTCTCTCTTTCTACCTCTATCTTTCACTCTCTCTCTTTCGATATATATATATATATACATATATATATATATATATATA
>OY744522.1:125880186-126080186 GCA_963556195.1 Sepiola atlantica
GTAAAAACATAGGAATGTTAATTATGGTGCGAACATTTTATCAAAACTGTGTTTATTGTTTGCAGTTTTCTAGTAAAGTCTCTCAAGGTTGCATTTCATTTAATAAAATAGATGCTAATCAAATATAAACGTTTGACCTATAAGCAAGATAGAAAACTGAAGATAACATAATGCAAATCTATTCGATTCAGCGTGTTTGTATCCTTCGAACTTTTGTCGAGTAATACAGTGAAATTCACACGATCTCCCACAAATTCAATCATTTCTTATTTCCTCCACGCTTTTATTCATTTGATGTAAATAAATAAATATTTTGAACATACCTCAGCGATGTGAGTAAAGTTACTCGAATATTCATTAGATAAAGGGAGAATAAAGAAAGTAGTTGAAGACAACAACATTATTTATGATAAATCTTATTCAATTCACGGATTGATTTATGTATGATTTTTCGAATGTTGAAAAAATAGTCAGAACATCTGATAGACATAAATTATACAGGAAAATAATAAGACACACTTGAATAAATAAATTACGTCGAACTACGCCTTATATCTATCTCTCTATCTCTCTCTCTCTCTCTCTCTATATATATATATATATATATATATATATATATATATATATATATATATATATATATATATTGATCAAGTTAAAATATGTTAATAAAGTGAACCACAACCAATTTTTTCAAGAGTGCTCAATACAAAATAGAGCATTTATAAAATTAGATAAACAATAGTAAAGCAACGTGGCAATGCGTATTACCGCATCTTATCAAAGGCAGAACTCTGCCTTTGATAATGTTCGATAATGGCCCTATGGGAATGGACGTATCTATTGGAAATCGTTGGTTTGACAACGCGGGGTTGACCCGGAAGTCGGGTGCAGTATAGGGCCTGTACTCACAGTCAGAAATCACAGACGTGACAAGGTCATCGTGTGACGAGATCCCAGATCAAGGGTCAATGTGCACCTGCGAAAGGCTCTGTGACGTCACAGGCCTTTGTGTGGGAAATAGAAGGATCCCTGACGTCACTCGTTCTTCGTGAGAAGCGCGTATTGTTCTGTCTGGGTTTTGGAGGCGAACCGATGAGACGTGATTGTTACAATGTTAACTAAAACAGATAAGGGAAATATTTCCCTAAGAAAATACAGGCGAGAGATTTCTTTCCCCCCTCCATGAATGGTTAAGGAAATAATTCTTAAGTAACTACGATGAAGTAGTGATTTGCTCTCTCTCTCTCGACGTAGTGAATGTCTCCCAGCTGATACAATAAATAAGGCTTGTAATAAAAAGAATTGAAAGTTAAAAAAATGGTTGTTTGGTGAGTCGGTCAGGAAGCTTTTGTTGCAGACAACGGATGGCGTGGTTCACGGCAGGAAGGAAAGAAGAAACAATTCATTCACTAGACGACATCGAGACGGCGACCCTCTACACGGCGAGGGAGAAATCTAAAGGTATGCAAACAATATAAGAACTATGTCATGTATGATGTTTTAAAAAGGACGAGTGTTTAAACGGGAACTGCCACGGTCGAATAAAACCGCAGCCCCAAGTAGAAGGCTATGCAACAATAAGATGCGGGCGTAGTTCTTTTTTTGAAACAGGTTGGGGACTTGGTTTCGGTCTAACCATTGTCTTTTGCGTTGGGTATTCTTGTACGGAACCCATTTTTCATCTCCAGTCACTATGGTTCTCGATGATTCTTGGAAAGCAAAGTCAATCTTTGATTTCGTTGAGCGTCGCTCAAACTGTGGGAAAGTCAGTATCCAAGTTTTGAAACTTTACCTAACTCGTGAAGGCATGAAATAATTGTGGTACGGGCTGTATTGAATTACTGGGCTTATTCTATGCTGGTTAACTTTGGATTGCCCTCCACAGCATCTTTAATGTCGTCTTTATCAATTGATGTATGCCTTCCCGAAAGTCGCCGATCTGATCGGTTACAGTCCCAAGAAGAAAATTTTGAAAACCACCGTTGACATGTTCGATCATTCAGAAAATGTATCGCATAGACAGTTTCAATATTCTTTGTAGCTTTTGCAGCTTTATTTAATCCATAGAGCATGCAATGTCTCAGATGCTCCTTACTAATATCCATTTTTGACGGGTGTGACCGTTAAACTTAATATTTCCTAACTAATTACTATATCTGAAAGTCAAAGCAAGATATTAAGACACTAATTCACCAAAAAATCTAGACCTGTGTACAATTTAGGAGGCTGCAAAGTGATGAAGTAAACTATACTACATTACTTTCTTCTAACCTGATATATATATATATATATATATATATATATATATATATATATATATATATATATATATATATATACTAGCAAAACCTACCCGCTACTCGGGCAGCAATTAATTGGGAGGGGTGGTGTTAATCATTTTATTTTTACTCAGAATATTCCATAATTTTAAATAACTTTGATTAATTTATAGATTAACATCCTCAGCTAAATTGCACGCCCCTTAAAATTGAAATTCTTTTTTAAGGTTTAGTTGATTGTTAAGGCAGGTAAAATGTTTTAAACACCAAACCTAAGTTTAACTGGTACGATCGTAAACCCACATGCAATAGCCACAAAAAGCTTCCCCCTCTCCAGAAAAAAATAACGCACATGATTCATCTTTAATTGCAAAAAAGGTAACCAGCCATAAAACCTAGAATGACATAAAAATAGAGATTTTTTGAAAGTTATATTATTATGCAAACTTATCAGTCAGTCTGAATGTTAAAATAGTTGTTTTACTCTTTCGGCCATGTTTTTCAGGGTTTTCAAACGTAATCGCCTGAAAAAGTAGAATCTCAGTTTATCGAGGGTGGGTGAGCTGGTTTGGGGGTGCTAATCTACAATAATATCCAAACTTTCAATATTTATTATGCCATAAAAATAAGATATTTTATTAGTTAGATCCTTTTAAAGGTATTTATTCAATTTTCACCGGAAAGGTAAACAGAACTTAAACCAATAGTAAAAAAAAGTCTAAGATTTTAAAAAATTAAATATGTGTAAATTTGCAGATATACCCCTACATTAATACACCACAACCTGAAAAAAATGACATTCTGCTGTGTTAGTGGAGTATGTGTTAGCACCGTGGAAAACGGAAAAGAAAGAAAAACAAATATTTAGAATTTAGAGTGAGGGACTAGTTGTGTATATATTTAACATAAAATGATCCCACATTTCCGGGCCATTGCATATTTTTAGGGAACTTAACACAATTTTTTTGCCACTAATTCTAAGTCCGAGAGGAATGGAACCACACGTGATCTCATAAAAAATAGCGGCCCCTTAAAAAAATGCAGCGGATATTACTCCCAATACTAAACATAATTTATTAAACTACCTCAAAACTGGCCCGAAATATTAAATTTATATATGAAAATCTTCCCCCACTTTAAATTCTAAAGTTATTGTTTTTCTTTATTCGTTCCATCAACTAAAAAAAGATAGAATTTTTTTCGGGTGGGGGGGGGATAGCTGATGAGGTTAATCTACAATCATAACAACATATAAATCTTCTTTTTTTGTCGTAATCTCGACAAATCACAGTGCTACTTTTGTTTTCATTTGTCAATTAGAATAGTGAAACCGTCTTAGTAAACATTAAACCATAAGTTTGTTGTTAAATTTTTTTAATCACGTATAAACAAAACTAATATAAAACGTAATTTATTTATTTTTTAACGGAAAAACTGTAACAACAGGGCGACAGAAAGAGGGCAGATAGAGAGCGAGAAAGACACGCACACTCTAACTCCTACTCCCCCTTTCTCTTCTCGCTTCTACCTCGCTCGTAGCAAGCCAAGATAACCACACTATCACTCCCACACTTTTTTTTTTCTTCTAGCTCCAGCCTCGTTCGTAGCAAGTCACAATCTTCAGTAATGTATTCAGCGAGCGCATGTAGTTAAAACTTAAAGTGTTTAAGTTATTTTTCCGATTTATTTATTAAATAACTTTGAATTATTACTGTTAATATAGACGTAACTATTGCATATAGATAGCAAACATAAGCCAATGCAATTCCAAATTAATAACACTAAACATTAATTTAAACGGTTTAAAAATAATTATGCTAATTGGGTAGTGCAACAGTTATGTATTAATCTTTTATCTTCACTCTATTTTCAGAATATCAAGAGTTTATGTTGTATTATTGATTTAAATAACCCAACACCGTTTTCATTATAATATAGGAGTGACTAATTAGAACACCTTTCGCATTTATTTACTTAGAAGATATATATATATATATATATATATATATATATTTCGTAATACTATTAAGGGAAGTATTTGATATGGTAAAATCACTATTTATAGATGCTTTTGGCTTCAATATAGTAATTTATGAACCATTTTGCCAGAAGTGTTTCAATCTTAAAATGTTGTCCCTAAAATCATGCGCATGATATAGATGACTCATGCTGCAATCAACGGGGGAAAAAAGCAACACGCATACGTTGCAGTTGTCTTTTGTTTTTTATTAGTCAATGATCATCGCGACTTCCGCTTTTCTCCGACTCGATTAAAATCACGTAAATGCTTTATTTTATATTTGATCTTGGTTTATATAGAATTCCTTGTATTTTACACACAATATTTAACAGTGTTTAACCTGATACTTGAATCCTATGGAGAATATAATAAATATTTATTTCAAGAGGCACATCACCTCTGCATGGCACTGTAATAACTTCTCCTGATAATAATGTCTTCACAAAAGAACGAAAGATTTGTTCAAGTTTGACTATAACAACGGCCCCATCAAATAAGAGACGGATGCACTTAAAATCCGTTGTTTTTAATTTTCTTCCAGGTTTTAGTTAGATTCATTATATTCACTTCAGAAGATAACGTTTTTCGCTATTTTCTCGGTCAAGTTTGTTTTTGTTTGATGGCGTTAGAAATATTTTCAAGCATTTTTTTTTCTTTATTTTTTAATGTGAAATTAAAATTCAAAACATCTACGAAATGTTTCCCAAGGGAATAATCAAGCAAAACAATTCAAACTATTTTATGTATCATTGGAGTCACAAATCTTATTTACGTGCAAGTGTTTGTGTGATACCTTTTAAGAAATCTGAGGGCGAGTAATAAAAAGCAGAGAAAATAGTAAATTAATACAGAGAGAAAGAGAACGAAATGGAGATAGAAGTAGGGGAATAGTAAGACAGAAAACATATAAATGAAGGAGTGAGAGGGGGAGTAATAATTTTCAAGATAGAACAATAATCGAGAGAAAGAAAGAAACAATTGAGTTCAGAAAATAAATAGGAACAAATTATATGAATAAAAAATTAAGACCAAAAAGCGAGGAAAATAAAATACAGAGCAAGAAAGAAAGAAAATGAGGTAAAAATACGAAGAGTGATGCATTTATATATGAATGAATAAAAAGAGGGTTAGTGTTGGAGTTGGTGCAAAATACAGCTAATAAAGAAAGAGGTGAATACAGTAAAACAGAAAATATGAGAATAAAAAAAAAACGAGAAAATAAACGTGAAAAACACATAAACAAAAACCTAAAGTAATATACTGGAATAAATAAAGAGATAAGAATGGAGAAATAAAAACAAATCTATACAAATGAAAAAGGTAGATACAAACAATGGAGTCACGAGAGAAAGAAAATAGAGCTAAAAACTTAATGAAAAATAAAGCAACAGGGAAAAGAAAGAATAGAAAGAAGGAAGTTAAAGCGAAAATAATCAAAGAAATAAGTAACGAATGGAAGAGAGAAAGAACGGAATAATTATGAAACGGAATACAGAATGAAGGAAATTTCAAATACCTAAATAACTAATGAATAATCGAGACGAAGAAAGAGTGAGAAAAATGGAAGGACAAACAATGGAAGGAAGAAAATAAGGTAAAAAGAAATAACGAAAGACAGAACAAAAAGAGAAAGAATCAATGAAAGGAATAACAGAAATAGCGAAATTACGAAAGAAAAACAACGATAAAAAGATAAAAGAAAGAACGGGATAAAGAAAGGAAGACATATATAAAGAGAGTTATAAGTATTGAACTAAAGAAAGAAAGTAGGAAATAATAATGGGAATAGAGAAGTAATGAACTATGGAAGGAAAGAAAGAAAGAAATATAAATTTAACGAAATAACAAAGAAAGAACGAACAAACGAAAACATCTGGAGAAAGGGAAACGAAAGAGAAAACAAGCGAACAAAGAAGGAATGAAAGACGGAACAAAAGAAAGAAACACATCACTAATAAAAAATAAATGTAAAAATAAGTAATGACAAAGGAACAGAAAGAACCGATCTAAGAAGAAACAAAATACGGTATCAAAATAAAAATAAAAGCAAGAACAAAAGAACGAAAGAAAGAAAATCAAAAGAGCACACGATAAAAAAGAGAACAAAATGAATTAATAACGAAAGAAAGATCAGAAAAAGAAAGAAACAAAAGAGAGAAGAAAAGAAAGCAAGAAACACTAATGACAAAAATAAAGGAAATAATAAACGAACAAAACAACAATGGTACGAAATAATTAAATAAAGAAATAAATTGCGAGCGAGAGAACAAACGATGGAAAGAATGAAGGAAATAAGGGAAGAAGAAAGAAAAGCAACGGAAGAAAAAAGAAAACGAAATTATAAAAGGAGAAAAGTTATTAACGTGAGAAAACATAACGTAAGAAAGAAAAAAAAACAGCGAAATAACGAAATAGAGAAGTAATGAACAAAAGACAGAAAGAGCGAAAGGCAGAACGAAAGAATAAAAACATTCAAAACAACAATAGAAAGAAATGACAAGATAAATTACGTAAGAGGGATGAAGGACAGAAATAATGAAACCAATAGAGAGAAATAAAATGATGGAAGAACGCAGAAAGAACGAATGATAAAAAACATGAAGACGGACACAGATTAACAGAAAGCTGAAGAACGGAAGGAACAATGAAATATATGAGAACGTGCGAAAAAAGTAGAGTAAAAAGAAATTAAAGAACAAATAAACAGATACAATCAAGTACACAAAAAGATAAATTGAAGAAACGAACAGTAGATAGCAAATAAGAGAGAGAGAGAGAGTGAAAGATAGAGAGAGACAGTGATGGAACATATATAAAAAGAGAGATCGAATGCAGGAGAGGTAAAGAGAGAAAAAAAGGAATAGAAAGAAAGAGAAAGTGAGAGAGAGAGAGATAGAGAAAGAGAGATTAAGAGAGAGGAAGAAGGAAAGAGTTCAAAGAGAGATAGGGGGGGTAGTTGGAGTAGATATTAGGAAAGGGAGTGTGAGGAGATAGATAAAGAGAAAGAAATAAACAAAGAAAGAGGGAGGGAGTTGTAGATACACAGAGTTGAAAGGAGAGAGAGAGGGGTGGCACTGTGAATTATTTGGAAACAGTTTAAAACGAGAAAGCTATTTTCAAGCGCAAATTCAGAAAATAAAAGATGGAGACAGAAATGGGTAAAGAAAGTACACGAGGTTGTATTTCGAAAGCACAAAACAATACAAAATAAGATAATAACGAAAGGCGAATAAAACAGTAAACAGTCCCACCGCCGGTCGTCGTAATGCACAGGGCATCCCAATTCAAACCAATTTAGAATGGGAAGTCGTGTAAATCTTCTTATCCGATCCATTATCTCATTCCTTCTTAAAGCGATCACCCAGTCCGTTGTCTTTTTCTTCTTCTCCGCTGTCGCCATCAATTCGAAAACGTCTTAATCTCTCAAACCAATTCTTGTGTAAATTAGTTAGACCGGACACTATTCATTTAATGAATAAAAAGAACGACCGCAACAAAATGCGATCATTATTGACGAAACGAGAACGAGGGTTTTTTAAAGGTACGCTTATTCAATCTACACGTTTTTGGCTTAGACCAAAGTGTAGGATCTGTTCTGATACGACACTTCATCCTTTATGTCCTCGCTCAGTGAAAGAGAAATCTTTCTAAAATGAGGCAATTAAAAAAAAAATGTTGGTCCCAATTCAGGGTTCCCCCTTTTAGGTAGTTAGGTTTTCCACACATTAAAAACGACCATGTGTATAATTCTCATAGGAAGACAACCAATTAGGTGAACACTTTGGGGTGAATTTAATCATGGCTGATAAAGAGTCGATTTAATTTGCCGTGACAGACTAACTGACGGACAAAGCCTGGATGCATCTATAATTATGATATGCGTCAATTTAATGCGCGGGTTTTTTTCAATGAAAAAACGGAGTCTCTCGGATATGTGAGGATGCATGCTTCGGCATGAATTTAAACATGGCTAATAACACGTCGATTCAATCTGCCGTGAGAGACCAACTGACGGACAGAGCTTCTTATAATGATGATTCGATGCATTTAAAATAAGTCGCCTCTATTAAATTCTCACATTTAATAGAAAAGTGTAGTAGCTGTTCTGATATTACATTCAATCGCTTCTGTCCTCATAAATCATTCTAGACTGAATAAGTTATTTTTTGATCAGCTTAAAATGGCCTTTGGGGCAGCTGGATATTTTCCACATTATGAAACGATAGTGTGTCCAACTCTGCCCTCGTGAGGAGACAATTAAATAGGAATATTTTCAACTTAAGCGTTACTTATATACGAAAATGTTATTTTAGAGTTTAACACTACAAACCGACAAACGCGCTACCCCCAAAATAATAGTGTCAACTCGACTGGGGCCGAATTGTATGTTAATTTACACTTTATAGATTTATAGCCTGCTAACTGTCCCGGCTCAACGTTCCCTTTCACTTTTGTATTTTTGTTTTTTTAACAAATTATTTTTTAAAGTATTTTGAAATTAACTGATGAAATAATGAAAGTATTAGACAATTATGTTCCAGAGCAACATAAGACTTTTTAGTTTATCTTTTACGATTACAACTAATTATAATGAATGACCAAAAAAAAGAGCGAAGAATGACTTTTTTAATCGAAGGGGTCTTTTTACACGTGTGTCTCCGTTGTGGGCGATTTCTTTATCAATAGCATTTTTAAATTATAGTTATTGAACTGAATAAAATTTTAAAAAAACAATAGATGGTAAGTTATATTTTGAAATAATTTTAAAATTGATTCAAGTTTTCTGCGGATAAACAAGATGGCACACATAAGTCTGACACTGGTGCATACAAAGAACGTCTCTTATTCAATAAAATTCAGTTTAATCAGTGGCAGTAAGAGTAGTTCCAAATGTAAGAAACCGGCCCCTCTTCTTTCCTCGATAAGTTCACTAATCAAAAAAATTAAATATCGGTACGATTAACTATTAAAATCGATAAAATCATTTGGAAATATATCTTTTTTTAAAAACACAGACCGATACTTGCAATAATTTACTGGCGAAAACGAGTAAATATTAAAAAATTATTAACGTCGAAGAAACTGTTCATACACTAGCTTTATTGGGTATATGAGATTATGTGAAGTGCTTGCTGTTTTAAATACTATACAATATTAAGCGTGTCAGATAGAAGAACAGATGCCTATTCTACAAAGAACGCATGAGTGCATTCGAAATTAGTTGCGTCTATTGAATCTGCTTAAGGAAATTATATCATAAACGTAAATGTTATCGAAAATGGACGGACAACGCCTCTTATATAGATGCATAGGCGAATTTAAAAATCACAACATAAGAAAAAAGTGGGTACACAGATGAAGTTGCTTTTATTTTCTAAACTGAAAAGGAGGTCCGTGTTTAACTTAATAATACCGTAGCTAATTATGTAGTCTTATTTATCAAGTTAAACAATACCACACATTGAACTCAATTTTGAATCAATGCCGGTGAGATGTGCATATGCATACTATTGTAAATCATGTATATATATATATATATATATATATATATATATATATATATATATATATATATATATGTCCGAAACAGTTACATGGTAAACAGCTGATGATCTCCGTGTTAATATTAGATGCTTACATTAAGGTCTCCTGTTTTTGTTTCACTGTTAGAAACTTAATCCCCCTTTTTATTTTATTTACTTACTATTATATATTTTTATTTATTTATGAATTTTCCAACGATTGTTAAGTCTGCAATATGTTGGATTTAGTTAGTTTCTCTGGGAATTTAAACTGCCTTTTCCTTCTTTTTTTGTTTATTTTTTTTTGTTTAAAGAACTCAAAGCTTCTTTAGACTATATATTGGGTATTTAGATCTGTATGGCTAGGTTTCCTTCCTCTTATCTAATTGCCTTTCTAGTACCTAAGGTACTTAAGCTTCTTTTTTTTAAATGCAACTTTAATTCCTATATAATTTTATTTCAAGCTACCATATCGCAGAATGGTTCTTGGTTGTAGTGTTTAGATAGTAGTAGTAGTAGTAGTAGTAGTAGTAGTAGTATCATCATCATCATCATCATCATCATCATCATCATCATTATTATTATTATTATAACTAGTATTATTATTATTACTAGTATTATTATTATTATTATTATTACTAGTATTACTATTGTTATAATGAATTTTATTTTATATGCAAATTACCATATCACACAGTAGTATAAAGGGTCGTATATTATTATTATTATTTGATTATTATTATTATTTATGTATGTATATATGAGTGAAATTTTAAGCTGAATTATTTCGACACTTGATTATTGGGGAAATGGTAGTTTGATCAGTACCATTGGAGAGCCATGCATATTATTACTGTCCTGTTTTTAAATCTCCGAAACAGTTACATGGTAAACAGCTGATGATCCCCGTGTTAATATTAGATACTTACGTTAAGGTCTCCTGTTTTTGTTTCACCGTTAGATACTTAATCCCCCTTTTTTATTTTATTTACTTACTATTATATATTTTTATTTATTTATGAATTTTCCAACGATTGTTAAGTCTGCAATATTTTGGATTTAGTTAGTTTCTCTGGGAATTTAAACTGCCTTTTCCTTCATTTTGTGTTTTTTTTTTGTTTGTTTAAAATAACTCAAAGCTTGTTTAGACTATATATATATATATATATATATATATATATATATATATATATATATATATTGAAATACATTTACGTAGTAAACAAGATACACCATTATTTATTGACCTGTGTAGTTATTCTTTTATTATTAGTGTTTTGGTCTCTATAGACTAAGCTTTTAAATAGTTGCACTATTTTAAAATCTTCTGTTTCATTGATGTTTTATATACACCTTTCCAATATTGTAACTGATTTCCGAAATAAATTGTACATAATACAATTTATTGATGATCTCACGTATTATAATGTCCTTGTTCCAGACGGTGCGAGATCGCGTGTGTGGGCGAGTACATGATAGTGTGAATCGTGTAGTTGATAAATATAGATTCTATAAGTTTTCTTTTCAAACCGCGAGCAATTTTGTAAGCATTTAATTTGAAGTACGTATCTTTTTTGGGTATTGACAGCTCACGCTAGGTGTCTTTCTACCCTCTTCCTTTTCGCTCTTTCGTTCTAATTCTCTCTCTATATATATATACCCCTCTCTGTATATCTCAATCTCTCCCAGTTTATTTCACTCTCTTTCTCTCTCCCTCTCTCCCTCTCTCCCTCTCTTTCTATCTCTCAATCTCCCTCGGGTTATTTCGCTCGCTCAATTTATCTCTCTCTATCTCTCTCTTTTTCCTTCTTTATCTCTCTCGTTCTTTCTTTAGCTCTCTCTCTCTCTCTTTCTCTCTCTCTCTCTCTCTCTATATATATATATATATATATATAGTAGACGCTTTTCACTCTATCTCTCTCTTTCTCTTTGTTTACTGCCTTTTTTCTTCTATCTATGTATTTCCTATTTGTCTCTACTACTTTCTATCTACTTCAGGTTCTCGCGTGACAGAATAACTCAAAAATACACTGAATTAAAAAAAAAGAAAGTAAGTCAAGTCCCTGAGTGATTTTATTTTCCCCAATTAATGATTACAAAGATGTACATCACAGATGTTATTGTCATCTCCCAACGATTCAACTACTTTCTGATTTGTTAACAATAACAAGTATCTTCAGATGCGTCCATCTAGATCTTCGCGTTTATCGCTGGCCATGTTAGTTAATTGAACAATATATTAAGTACGACACGCCGTTTACAATTGGATTGCAAAAGTAACTCACACCGGCCAGTATAATATCTCTATAAAGCCACCATTAGGTCATGCATGGAGTATTGTTATCACATCTAGACTGGTGTACCAACAACTAGTCTTTTTACTCTTTGACAGAGCAAAAAAAGACTTTCAAACCTCATAGGGCCTACGTTGTCTACAGAGCTCCATGCCCTGTCTCATCGCGGCAATGTTGCATCTATGCGCGTATTTTACAAGTACTTCAACGGAATCTGATCCGACGCACTTATTGCAGTTGTGCCCACTCAGGGTAGATACACCAGACAAACATGACTAAATTTAAAATCCCACCTATTCAGTGAAAAGCGCTCTAAATGCCGGAAAACATCCTACTCTAAAAGATTCTTTCTTCGGATCGCTTGCTTTTGGAATTTATTTCATCTCCCATGTTTTCCGGACTGTACCAAAATGCAGAAATTCAAATGTAATGTGAACAACTCCCCACTTTAAATGGCCCCTTTAAATATTGTCTCTTAATCACAGTAGACCTCTACGTCTGAATGGAAATATGCCTCGTTTGAGGTGAATAACAGTTTTTAAAATTACAAAAAGTAACTTTAACCTTAGCCCTAACCATTGGATACCAACCATCGTACAGAAATATGCTGCCGTATGCAAATTAAAACGCGGCCCTTATATTTGCGCGTCTATTAATGCAAATAGTTCGACGTACAAAAACAAAAGATGTCTTAAACTTATGCGTGACGAACAGAGGAAATGTTATTTAAAACTTAGAACGTGGCAGAAATAACGATTTAAAAATAAAACTTATACAGATGTTTGACCGCATGTGTTCCGATAGATGTTACACTCTGTAGACCGGTACCGTCTTGACCTTCGGGCTTTGGCTCCGCCGATCTGAGGTATTGTCCTGTGCAGTTTTAGGAGGTTCACAATCCCAGGCTTAGCCTTCTTACCCTTTGAGAAGGGGTTAGTTTTTTGCTCATCGCCTGAGACGCTCCCACCAGGGAATGCCGACGGGGCTGCACAGGTATGTGTTTATGGGTCAGAGCGCGCTAATCCTAATGCACTGGCCAATTACATCTGACACTGTGTCTAGCCTCCTGGGTAGTAGTTAAATAAAAAAAATAATTTGAACTTGTATCTATACTCATGCTGGGGAGATAAATCACTTGATCGCATCGAAACTAAATTATGTTCATTTAATTTCAAGTGATGATAATGCTATTTTAATCTGAAATGTGATGGACAAAAAGAGATGCTATTTAACAAAATCGTTATTTAAAAAAAAATCTGACCGACCAGCCGACGGACAGTGGCTCTTATACAAATAAATGGGCGCATCTAAAATAAGATGCGTCCATTCAATCTGCTCATTTAGAAAATAAAATGCTATTTCAATCAGCACAGTTACATGGATTCAATGGTATTTGATGTTTAAGCGTGACAAACTGACGATAATGTTTATTCTAAATTCAGTGTGAGATATTGACCAATAAACAGAGAATGTTATAGAAGTACTTAGAATCTTAAAGACAGTGCATTCATTCAATATGATTGCCTTGCAATAAAAACCCGTTTTCAATTTGACCGACAGAAAATTAGTTTAAATTAAGCAGGGCATGAACGCAGCATCTCTTATGAAGATGATTGGACTCATCAGAAAAAGATGTGTCCATTAAACATGCGATACTATCAAAATATTAAGCTTGACAGACCAAGAGAAACATTATTTTGAACATAAGCATGACAGAAAAATCAGCACACGGCGGCTCTCGTAGAGGAAATTGGACGCATAGGAAACAATCTGCGTCCATTCAACATGACTGTCTATTTTAATTTGAGGGCTGACAGACCAAGAAACAACTAATCAATCGACATCGAAAAAATGCATAGGAATCAAGCTGCGTCTATATATTAGCGATACTATGTAAATTTGAAGTGTGACACACCAACATATATCTCTTTTAAATTTAATCCTTACAGAATATTGAACACACAAAGCCTTTTATAGTCGTAATATGACGAAGCTAAAAGAAGCTGCGTCCATTCAATATGCGATGTTTTTTTTAATCTGAAGCGTTACAGATTAAACACAACTTTAGGTTACACAAAAGAGTCACAAAAATATCAGCACACAGAGGTTCTTATAGATGGGATTGGATGCTTCTAAAGCAAACTGCGTCCATTAAACATGCTATGCTATTTAAAAAAATTTTGTTTAAATGAGGTGTGACAGAAGCAGCAACACACAGGGCATCTAATGATATTGGTTGGACTCATATGAACCAAGATGCATTCATTCAGTATACACTCACAGAGCCTCGATTGAGGGTACTCGACGCATCTGAAACTAATTGCCTTTAGTCAACCTGCGTGGTGAGCGATGACACTACTATTTCAAACTGATCTGTGACAGTCTGATGGACGTAGCACCGATGGACGGATGCTAATATAAAAATGCCTTGGCGCATCTAATAAAAGCCAACAGCTGCTTTGGCCTGATAAAAGGTATTAAAGCACAATTAAGAAATAAATGGTTTTAACCTTATTGAAAGACAATGACTTAGTGAACAGAAAACATCTTTAAAACCAGACATTTCAATAAGAGGCTTAGCCGCAATCCTTGAGAGATTAAAAATATGACTTCTTCTGATCGAATTAGTTCGTTTTTGTTGATTTTTTCCTTTCCGTTTTTGTTGATCGTCTATTTTTTAAATATACAATTCGATTATAGTGTTTTTTTTTATTTCAGAATTTTTCTGCGATACTTAAAGAATAATTTTTTTCAACTTTCTTCTATTCTTCTTCCCTGTCGTTCTTTCCTTCTTTTTTCTTAATTTAGTTGTTTTTATCCGTCTTTCGTTCTATCCTGACTACGTGTTTTCCTTTTTTTATTTCTTTATTTCACTATTTCTAAGATTAATTTTCGACTACTTATTCATTTAATTTCATTCTTCCTTCTGTCTTCCATCCGTGATGCAACACATTCTTCTGTCTTTCTTTTTCTCTCACTCTTTATTTACGTATTTTATATCTTCTTCTTTATTTCCAATTTTGTTCTCATTTCGTTTAGATCTTTTTTGCTGTTCTTATTCTTCTCCTTTTTCTTCTCCTTTTTCGTCTCCTTTTTCTTCTCTTTTTTCTTTTTCTTTCTTCGTTTTTTTTTTTCAAATTTCATCTCTTTATATTATTTTGTACTTTTCATTTCTTCTTATATCTCCTTTCCCTTTTTTTCCGCTTATTTCAGCTCATTTCAGCTTATTTCACCTAATTTCAGCTTATTTCCCATTTCTTTCCTTCGTTTCATTATTCATTGTTTGTTCTGTTTTATACATCGTTGGGAAGCATATATCCTACTTGAAGCATTTGTATGTCTATATGCACACTAAAAAGATGTGATATAGCCAAAGTATCTCTGTGGATAGCTTAATATGTCATGTTTCTTGGGTTGAGCTCTCTGATAAATTAAATCGCCAAATTACATCAGTTTTCTATGCAGCAATCTTTGTGTAAACAAATTAAATTCTTAAAAATTGACGATGTTTAAATTGAGAATTAGTTTTATTTCAGTAGGATCCGAATGCCTGCTAAGTGGTTCGAAGCGTTAACTGTGGTCTAGACTGGCAGGTTTCGACCCCAGCTTAAGGCACTTGCTGTTCTAACTACACTGAATAGATGTGACACAGTGTAACTGCCCGTCTGTCAATAACTATATATATATATATATAACATAATAAAATAAAAAGCTTAAGTCATATACTACACTATTGACCTACTACATAAAGTTTTGTATGAACTTAAAGATATATATATATATATATATATATATATATATATATATATATTATCCCTGCACTGATGAGAGCGAAAGCTTGAAATGCTAGCCTATGTATGTAAACATAATTTAATATTATTTATTTAACATTAATATATATATACATATATATATATTAATATATATATATATATATATATATATATATATATATATTTATATAGCCTGAAGATGCACCCCAGGGATGAAACGCGGGAGCCTCTGTGTAGCTTAATTGTCATAAATATATTTTCATAGCTTACTACCTAGCTCTACTTACGTATCGAACACTGTTGAAGTAAATACTGAAAATTGATACATAAAAACCCCCCCAAAAAATATATCTCCTTATAAAATGTTATGTGCATACATGAAATACTAATATATATATATATATATATACATATATATATATACATATATATATATATATATAATTTATTTGAATATCATATGTGACATATGTCAGAAACGTACCGCGGTTTCATCCAGAGGGACTGACTTTTTTTGACTATATCCAGTAGAATCGTCAGCGTTCCGATTGAGGTCAAATCACGGTGAGAAATATTTGAAATTATACTTTATACGTTTAGATTATATTAAATTACTCTTATAATATATACATATATATATATATATATATATATATATATATATATATATATATATATATGTGTGTGTGTGTGTGTGTGTGTGTGTATGTAATATTTGTTTTTATTAATATTGGGTTGGCGAAAAAGTTCGTTTGTTTTTTTTGTAAGTGCATATTAATATTAATGTACTTAATTTTACACGCTCGCTTTGGAAATTTTGAGAATGTCTGCGTTTTGACTGATTGTCAAACGACAATCTTGTTTAACTTCGGCTTCACTTGGTCACTGTCGCTCATCTTTGGGCGGCCAGATGAAGGAGCAACTCTCACGGAAAAATTCCCATTTGAGAATCGAGCAAACCATTCCTGGAACTCTTTTTTTGTCGCATGGCTTATATTTATGCAGGTGTCTGTAGCATTTTTCCTTTTGTCTAGTACAAACAAATCGGTTGTCGGTAGTGCTTTGCCGAATCTTCAATTTTAAGGCCTAAAATACTAGCAAAAATGTAAGAACTTTTCTGCTCGGAACATACTCGCTACACCAAATACTGGATTTGAAAAAGAGGAATTTATAAATAGCTTTACTATGTAAGAAAGTTAACATTAAATATACGAACGAACATTTTGGCGAGCCCAATACATACATATATATATATATATATATATATATATATATATATATATATATATATATATATATATATATATAAATTAATATATATATATATATATATTAATATATATATATATATTGATTTATATATATATTAATAATAGAGATCATGTATCTGTCTGTCTGTTCGTCTGTCTGAAGCCGAAACACCATCAGAGTAATGGTACTATGGTCTTAGTCTGCCAGCTTCTATATATAGTACTACAAAAACCGCCGTTAACATATAAATAAAGTAGAAATAAATTTCAAGACGAGACTGCGATTAGAACTGAAAACATGTCAAGAATCTTACTTAAACTAATACCTTTTCAATTCCTTATATACTGTTACAAAAAGTTGCTCAGATACTAGACGGGTATTGCCATTTACATAATTCATTCCTTTTAAACTTCAATTAAAATTATATTTACACATATACACTTATAACTGCTATTATGAATTTTACATATGTATTCATACAATATTTTCCGATAAGGTGATATTAATAAAAAGTATTCATACAATATTTTCCGATAAGGTGATATTAATAAAAAGTATTCATACAATTATTTAAACACATTTCATTAAGAAACCAGCGTGTTTTTGAAACCATACTTTGAATGGCAAGTACTGTTAAAATTGCACAGTCATCCTTTCGGAAGTGACGTTATTTTGAGAGGATTTTTTTCACATTATAATTCTTTATTTTCTTTACGTTCCTAAGACAAGGTGTTTTGCTGTAAATTAAGGTTAAGCAAAGCATATCCCAGCCATTATTAAAAGGGTTACTATTTTGGAAAAATAAATTGCTGACTCATCCTTCCGGTCCTTCCGGAAGTGACGTCATAGTAAGATAATTTTTTTCACATTGTCTTTCTTTACGTTGATTACGTTGTTAAGACAAGGTGTTTTGTTGTTAATTAAAGTTAAGCAATACATATCCCGGAAATTAATTGCTTACTCATCCTTCCGGAAGTGACGTAATTGTGAGAGAATGTGTTCACATCATCATACTTTATTTTCATTACGTTGTTAAGACAAGGTGTCTTGTTGTAAAGCATCAAATATCTCGGGCATTACTAAATGGGTAACCATTTGGGAAGAATAACAAAACTGGTTCTTTGATATGACGTAGGCGCCTTCAATAGCATATTTTTACATGAGTTCTTAGATATGACCGACGCACCTCCTATTTTTTTATTACTATGTATGGGGGGGATTTTTTTCTTAACAGGGGGTCAATTTTTTTTTTTAAACTAAAATTATTATTATGTATTGAAGAGGGAAAAAATTGGGGGGTAAAGGGTGACATTTTTTTTGCTGATTATAACTGAAAATATTACTATGTATGCAGGATGGTAAAACAAAATTGGGGGGGGAGGTAAAAAAATTTATTTTTATCTTTTTATTTTCTTAACTGAAAATATCACTATGTATGCGGGAGGGTAAAAAAAATTGGGTGTTTCAAAAATTCTTTTTTTTTTCTTTTAAATTAAAAATATTTATATGTATGAGGGAGAGTAAAAATGTTCGAGTGGTGGGTAATTTTTTTTGTTCTTTTCTTAACTAAAAGTATTTCTATCTATGGGGGAGGGTAAAAAAAAAATTGGGCTATACGCAAAAAAAGCTTTTTTTTATATTTACTAAAAATATTTCTATTTACAAAAATTCGGGTCGAAATTTTTTTTTCTTTTCTTTTAACTAAAAATATTCTTGGTAGGAAGCAAAGAAAATCAATGTCTAACCACCCAAGAAATATGCCTGGGGCTCCATCGGTTTACGGGTGAGCGTTCATTTATGACGCGGCAGCCTAGCAAAAAAAAAACGATCGTAGAGAGGCTATTTTGGCTAGTATATATATATATATATATATATATATATATATATATATATATATATATATATATATATATATATATCCGCACTGATGAGCTGTGAAACAGCGAAACAGTCTGTATGCGGATGACTATATGAAGCTCCCCCGGGTAGAGCTTATTTTGTAAGGGTATCGCCAACTACCATTTAGCTTTAAGGCATAGCTCATTAGGTAAAACTAATTCGAGCTTCCGGCATTTGCAATGTTTACATACATTGAGATATTTCTTACATTCAGTCAGTGTCGCATGATAGCGTAGGGGTTAGCAGCGCCGACTGTCAGCTCGACGGTTGCGTTTCGATCCAAGCTTGAGGCACTAACTGGTCTAGCAGCATTGATGAGCTGTGAAACAGCGAAACAGTCTGTATATGGATGACTATATGAAGCTCCCCCCGGGTAGAGCTTATTTTGTAAGAGTACCGCCAGGGGTTAGCAGCATCGACTGTCAGCTCGATGGTTGCGTTTCGATCCCGGCTTGAGGCACTAACTGGTCTAGCTGGTATATATATATATATATATATATATATATATATATATATATATATAACTTACAGCTTTTTCATTGTACCAATGCGTTTTAGTGCTGCTATATTTGATAAGTGTTTTTACTGTGTGAATTAAAAGGTTATCGCCAGGTAACTTGCCACTGCGATAATCAGTACCATGAATGATATTTCACCACTACAACAATCGACATCGACAGTAAGAGAGATGATAACGCATGTTTGATGGCATTTAAGGTTAAAAGTTACTTCGAAGATTCTATTTTGTATATATGTGTTTATTTATACTAAGTAAAAACTGCACGATTGAATTTTATTCAATATCTAATGTAATGTTTCTTGTAAAAAGCAAAATAATTAATTTTAAAAAGTATTCCCATAAGATTAAACCATGTATCATTTAGATTAGTTAATAGAATATAACATTTAAAATCCGTATTACTATTTGTTCTTGGGCTATTCAAACTGGCTACAGTCTAACAGAGTACCTAAGGCTTAAATATTTCATCAAATTTTGGTTGGCTGAAACAAAAAGTATTTTACACGTAAACATACTTATTCGTACATATTTAATAGTCTTATTTAAATAAGTATATTTACGTCAACAATATTTATTGTATAAATAGGCTAGTTATTTCATTTGTAAAGAATTGCTAAGTTATATTTATAGATGAAGATATGGCATACCAAACCAATTGAAAATGACGATGGGAGATCCAGTTTATACAACTTTTTGATTGGCAGACAAGTTTCAACTGGGATTTCTGTCGTCTTTATTTTGCATGATGAGTTTAGCTTTTCTCAGAACCGATGTGTGTGAGCTTCGATGATGAAGTGAAGAAAATGTATCTCTCGAAAGATGTGTCTGCCTCTTATACGTGTTGCAGGATGTGATTTTTAGAATTGATATCATATTGAAAAATTAAACAGAATATAATTCGCTTGCTGGATCATTAGTCATTTTATTCCAAAATCTACTGAAAGTCTTTGATATATATATATATATATATAAGAGAGAGAATTGCGAACAGAAAGCTGAGTGTAAATTCAGAGTGAGAGGAAAGAGAAAGGAGAGAGACAGAGGGGGTATAAAAGTTAAGATATATATTTAATAGTATATATATATAAATATACATATATAGACATATATATATATATACATATATATATATATACATATATATATATATATATATATATATACATATATAGACATATATATATATATACATATATATATATACATATATAGACATATATATATATATATACATATATATATATATATATATATATATATATATATATATATATATATATATACTAGGGGGGGCGTTAATTACAAAAATGTGTTTCACTCAGAGAATTCCATTATTTTAATAAACTTTTGTAAATTTGTAGATAAATATCCTCAGCAAAATTACCCTATTCTTTAAAATTGATTTTTTAGGGGCATTCTAAATTGTTAGGGCAGTAAATATGCTTTTAAAACAAACTCTACGTTTGATTGGCATAGTCGTAAACCTACACACAATAGCCACAAAAACGTCTCCATCCCTAAAAAGATAACGTACAGAATTCATCTTCAATGGTCAAAAAGTAGTCTACTACCATAACACACTAGAATGCCATGAAAATAAAATAAATATTTTACGTTAAATGTATGTTCTAAACTGATCCCCCTTCTAAAGTCTAACTATTGGTGGTGTTTATCTTTTGGCCAGGTTTTTCAGGGTATTCACACATAATCGCCTGAATAAGTAGAATCTCATTTTACCGAGGGTGGGGTGGTGTGATGTACGGGTGTTCATCTACTTTGAATATTTTTAAATTAATGCCATAAAAACGATATTTAATTAGTTGGATCATTTTTAAGTTTGCTATTTAATTTTCACCGAAAACGTAAACACAACTAAAATCAATTGGTTCAAATAAAAATAAAAAGGGACGTATAGTAAAAAAAAAGTATAAGATTTAAAACAATTTAATATGGGTAAATTTGCAGATTAAAACCATCTATATATACTCCACCACACCGACAAAGATGATATTCTGCTTTTTAAGGAGATTACGTGTTAACACCATGGAAAACGAAATTAAAGAAACACACATATTTCAGAATTGGTTGTATATATATTTAACATAAAATGTTCCCACATTTCCGGGCTATAGTATTCTTTTAGGGAATTAAAACTGTTTATAAAACTACACGTAATCTCCTAAAAAAAGTAGCGCTCCCTTAAGAAAATGCAGCGGATTTAAGCGAGCGAGACAATCACACTCTCCTCGCTTTCTCATCTTGATTATGCCTCGCTTGTAGCAAGCCACAACATTCGGCAAGGTCGCCAGCTTGCGAACGAAGTGTAAACATAAAGGAATTTTGTTATTAAATGATTGTAATTAAGTAATGTTAATATAGATGAAACCATTGCCTAGAGCGAGTAAACATAAGTCAAACCAATTCCAAATTAATAATACTTAACATCAATTAATTATGAATGGTTTAAACAATAGTTATCCTAATAAGGTAGTAAAAGGAATATCTCTTAACCTTTCATCTTCACTATATATATATATACAGATTTTCAAGATTTATGGTGTATTATTGATGTAAATAAGAGAAAACCGTTCTGATTATAATATAGTAGTTATAAATGGAAAACACTTTCGCATTCATATATATATATATATATATATATATATATATATATATATACATACATATATATATATATATATACATACATATATATATATATATATACATATATATATATATATATATACAGAGAGAGAGAGAGAGAGATAGAGAGAGAGAAGGAGAGAGAGAAAGAGATAGAGAGATAGAGAGAGAGAGGGAGAGAGATAGGTGGAATCAAATAGTAAAAATGATAAAGTGTTTACACTTTTTCATTACGAGGTCCATTCAAATGTTTAAGATTCTGGTTGTCGTCATTAGTTTTTTTTAATATAGAATTCAGTGTTTAATAAAGAAAAGGAAGTGTGACTTTTTATGTTTGTGAACATGTATAATATGCTGCTCTTAAAAGTTTTGTTAAGTGGCATTGTGTTTATAGTAAACAATAGTTATGGTAGAGAGCATCTCGCTAGAAAATGTCTCTCTACATTTTAATCTCACATGTTATCCTCCAGATTTCAGTTCTAGTCTCTATGTTTCAATTGTTTTCTGTATAATATTAATAATTTGATCAGAGCATTCAATTAGCTATACTAGGAGTATTCTGTTCTAGTCTTTCTTGTAGTCGATCTATGCCATAGCTATGCTCCTTTTTTCTGCGTTATATTCTTTTCAGGTTCATTTGATTTCAGTATAGCATGTGTTCTTCCCTCTTGGCAATGTACGGCATCTTTTCCCTTCCTCGGGAAGTAGTATATAATTATTTAAAAAGTGGTACATCTCTGCTCTTAGTTGAAAAGTTTAAATGTTTAACATAATTGGTAGGCAGGTTATTGTAATTATTATTATCATTATTATTATTTGTACTCACTAAGAGTTCTCACGCAGGTAATCATTGATTGCTCAGCGACAACCGGTTGTATTGCCTGTAGTCTTAGTTACAAGTCTCCCCAGATTTCCTGTATTCCCCACCTACCCAGCCGTTACCATTGATGTCTCGCTGGTAAGGACCATTGGTCTTCTCTTGGATTTGGGTGGCGGCAATAAGCCTCCCCAACGTCCCAGCAGTATATGCACTTCCAGTGGATGTCTGGTTTGTGCTGTCCCTGCTCGGTGTTCTCATCCTCCTTGACCCTATGCAAATATGTGTTGTGGTGTCAGCGGGGGAGCTGATGGTGTTTTTTGCTATTATTATTATTATTATTATTTACTCACTAGGAGTTATCACACAGGTCATCGTTTGCCAACAACCTGTGGTATTCCCTGGAGTCTGAGTGACAACAAGTCTCCTCAGACTTCCAGTATGCTCAACTTCTCTTCGTTCATAACCGCTGATGACCTTGCGGTATCGCAACAGCAACCTACCACCGATACCCCGCTGATAAGGGGCATTGGTCCCCTCTGGGGCCCGAGTGGCAACAAGCCTCCCCGAGGTCCCAGAGCTGTCCGCGCTCTTCCAGTGGAGGTCTTGTTTGCGCTTACCCCCCTCGACCCTCTGTCCATAATTTTCGTTGTGACAGCCTATGCTTGCGCCTCTCTCGTGCGGTTGTATTTTCCCCGGTTCTGTTGTCTTGTGCTTCCATGTGTTTGTTCTCCATTCGTTGCTTACGTGGGTTGGTTTCCGCATTCGAGGACATTTTTCAGGTTTGTAGCTGTTTTGATCATTACTGTCCTTTGTATGGTCTCAGTTATCCCTTTGATTTCTATTTCTTCTAGTCTTTTCTCCATGTTTTTGGGGACTGTTCCTAGTGCTCCTATGATTATTGGTGTTATACTGACTTTCTTCATGTTCCATATTCCTTTCAATTCTCTGGCAAGCTCAGTATATTTGCTACTATTTTCTGGTCTCTTTGATCTTCACTCTGTGGTCCGGTGGAACGGCAAAGTCCACGATTTTGCAGGATTTTTCTTTCTTGTTGATTATTATCATAACCGGTCTCCTTGCTGTTATGGGTTTGTCTGTTTGTACATTCATATCCCATATGATTTTGTGTTTTTCGTTTTCTAGTACAGTTTCTGGTTTGTGTTTCTACCGTTTTTTGGCATATTCGAAATTCAGTTGTTTGCACATTTTCCGGTGTACTTCGTTCCCCACGCTGTCATGTCTGTTCTTGTATTACTTTTGGGCTAGCTTGCTGCATTCACTTATTATATGATTTATCGTTTCGTCTCTTTGTCCACACAATCGGCATTTGCTGTTTTCCTGGGTTTATCTATCTTTGCTTTAATAAAATTTGTCCTAATCGCATTGTTCTGTGCGGCCGTCAGCAGAGATTCCGTTTCTCTGTTCAAGTGTCCTTTTCTTAGCCATTCCCAGCTGTTTTCATTGGCTTCATCGCTTGTGAGTCTTATAAAGCGTCCATGTAGTTGTATTTCTTCCCACTTTTCCTTTCTTGGCATTTTTGTTTCTGGGTTCAGTGCTTCTGGAGTTGTTTGTTGGGCTGATGTCTCTTGCTGTGGTGATCAGTTTTTCCGTGTTCTGGGTTACATATTTCTCCAGCTCTTTTTTGGTGTCTTCCACACAGTCTTCTATACTTACCAGTCCTCTACCTCCTTTATTTCTTTTCATGTAGAGTCTGTCCGTATCGTCTTTTGGGTGCAATGCATTGTGCATAGTCATTAGTTTTCTAGTCCTCTGGTCAAGGTGCCTGAGTTCTTCTTCGGTCCAGCCTATGAATGGTCCAGAGTATCTTATTAGTGGTACAGCACATGTGTTTATCCCTTTTACTAGGTTTCTGCTATATAGTTGTGTTTCTAAGAGTTTCCAATCTTCTCTTTCATTTCTGTATATTTGATTGTGTCTGTTCCAGAACTCCCAGGTATTTATAACTATCTTGTTCTCCTAGCGCCCTCATCTCCTCTTGGTTGGGAAGTTCTATACCTTTAGTCGTCTCCAGTTTTCCTCTTTTAATCTCTAGTAGTGCACATTTTTCTATTCCAAACTCCATGTGTATATCCTGGCTGAATATCCTGGTTGTATTTATCGGCTTTTCCAGTTCTTTTTTGTTTTTTGCAAACAGTTTAAGGTCATCTATGTACATCAGGTGGTTTATTCTTTGTTCTGTATCCGTAAACCTGTATCCGGCATCATACATTTTGAGTATGTAGTTGAGTGGAATCATGGCTATTATAAACAGTAGTGGTGATAGAGAGTCTCCTTGAAAAATACCTCTCTGTATTTTTATCTCAGACAGGTGTTGTCCTCCGGCTGTCAGTTTTAGTCTCCATGTTTCCATCGCTTTCTGGATGAGATTAATAATCCTGTCTGGTACCTTGTATATTTTTAAGCATTCAATTATCCACGTTTGGGGGATTCTGTCGTAGGCTTTCTTGTAGTCAATCCATGCCATGGCTATGTTCTTTTGTCTACTCTTCACCTCCTTCAGGGTCTTTTGATCAATGTATAGTAGATCATGTGCCCCTCTTTGTCCTTTCCGGCATCCTTTTTGTTCCTCGGGGAGCAGCCCACGTTTGTCCAGGGATTGATAGATTTGTTCTGTCAGTTGTGCTGTGAGAATTTTCCACATTATGGGTAGACATGTTATCGGTCTGTAGTTGCTGGGGGTCGTTGCCTTTTTGGGGTCTTTTTGTATTAATGTTGTTCTTCCTTCCGTCATCCATTCTGGTACGTCTGTTTTGCGGATACATCCACTCAGTTTCTGCGCTAGTCTTTCATGCAGGGTCGTGAATTTGTAAAGCTAGTATGCATGTATTCCATCGTGGCCTGGTGCTCTCCAGTTTGCCATTTTTCTTAGGGTTTTCTTGATCGTTTCTTTGTTGATTTCTGTTTCGGTTCCTTGTTCGATTTCCTGCAGTTCATCTTTCATGTTTTTCAACCATTGGGCATTCTTGTTGTGCTTTTTTGGGTTCTTCTCATATCTTGCTCCAGAATTGTTTTGTTTCTGTTGGGTTCGGTTGCTCTGTTGTTGTTTTTTCTCCATTTAGGTTTTTGTAAAACTGCCTTTCATTGTTTTCAAAGGTCCTGTTCTTTTTGCTGTTCTGATTTGTACCTGTATCGTCTCAGTCTTCCTTCTATTGCTGCTATCTTTTGTTTTATTTCTTAATGTTTCCCATTTAGTTTTTCCTTGCGTTTCTGATTTTTGCTTCTTAATCGTTTCATGTCCTCCTTCATTCGGTTCACGGTTTTAGTTTCTCTCCGAAGTTTGGTGATCTGGGTTTCCAGTCTGATTTCCCATCCAGGTTTTTTCGGTCCTCTCTTTTGTCCATTCTCTTCTTTTCTTAGTTTCATACTTACCGATTTTGCCCCTGCATATATCAGGTTATTTAGGTCTGTAATAGTTCTGTTGGGATGTGTGTGAGGAGTCTGTTTACTTTTTCTGTTTCTGCTTTTAACTTCTTCGCTACTTCATTCCTGAGAGATGGGAGCTTTGTTTTGTTTTGTTTTCTAACATGTATCGTCTAATGTTCTCCACGTCACTTGCTTCTTTTTCGTTGAGTTCTATCTCAGCAGGTTCTGTGGTTCCGCAGTCTTCTATCTCATCTGGTTCTGTGATCCTGTAGCCTTCACTCTCTTCAGTTTCAGTGTGTATGTTTTGCCCGTCCTCTTCCTGTGGTTTCTCTTTCGGTGGTGTTTCTTGCTCCGTTTCGCCATTAACCTTCTGTCAGATTTTCGTCAGTTCCATCTCCGAGAACCATCCTCGCTTGAGGATCTGTCTTGCTTGATCTGCTATCCTTTGTTCCGTTGTATGGTAGTCACTAGCAATGTCCCAGAGATGTTTCATTCGTTTTCGGTAACCTCTTTCTGTAGGGTAGCGGCTTTTATAATAGCACTCCATCACCAGTCTGTTCTCTTTCGTGGTCCATTTCTTTCTATATCTTTTCAGTTTGTTGTTTTCGCTCTGGTTTTCTTGTCTTTGGTCTGTGTCCTTGTCATATCTGGAATCAGAGAGGTTACTTACCTGGTTCTTGTCCGTTGTCTTGTTTCTGAAATGAGAAGGGCCAACATTCGCAGGATGCGGACCGGGTCCCCCTATGTTGGCTAACGAGGGAGCACCTGCCCATCATGACACTCAGGTCTTTCTCCTTAGTAATTATTATTATTATTATTAGTAGTAGTAGTAGTAGTAGTAGTATAATTATCATGATCATCATCATCATCATGATCATGATGATGATGATGATCATCATGATCATCATCATCATCATCATCATCATCATTATTATTATTATTATAATTATTATTATCATCATCATTATTATTATTATTATTATTATTATCATTATTATTATTATTATCATCATCACCATCATAATCATCATCATCATCATCATCATCATCATCATCATCATTATCATTATTATTATCATTTTTATTATTGTTATTATTATTGTTATTATTAGTATTATTTGTTATTATTATTATTATTATTATTATCATGATTATTATTATTATCATCATTATTATTATTATTATCATAATCATCATCATCGTCATTATCATCGTCGTCGTCGTCATCATCATCATCAGCATCATCATCATCACCATCATCATCATCATCATCATCATCATCATTATTATTATTATCATTATTATTATCATTGGTATTATCATTTTTATTATTGTTATTATTATTGTTATTATTATTATTGTTATTTGTATTGTTATTATTATCATTATTATTATTGTTATTATTATTATTATTATTATTATCATCATTATTATTAGTGTTATTATTATTAGTATTATTATTATCATTATTATTATTAGTTGTAGTAGTCGTAGTAATATTATTATTATTAGTAGTAGTGTTATATTATGACGGGCCCTGTATTTCAAACGGTTAGATTAACTAGTAGCAAATAGCTAGTTTTGTTATTCGAAAAATAGGCTTTGTTTCTGGACTCAGAAATGAGTCATAGAAGTGTTTGATCTAGGAGCAGTCATAACAAATCTGGAGAAACCTGACGTGACCTTTTGAGTCAGAGATCAGTCAGTCGTTTTGTCCCCAGATTGCGCGTGGGAACGAGAATCACGTGACCACAGAAAAACAATAACTTAGTTTTAGAAATGAGTCTGTGCCTAGAAGTGAAAGTGTGCAGATCGCTGCGAAAATGTAGCCGGTAAAAACGGGTAAGGCCCCACTGTGGGGGGGGCAAAAGATATTCCCAGAAGAAAAGAAAACAGCCCGAGTGTGAGATAATCGAAGCCGGAATCCTCCTGACGACAACCAACAGAACCGAGCAGTAAGAAAATGGTGTGTTGAGATTAAATAAAATCGTGTGAAATATTCCCTCAAGAAAATCAATGTCTCGTTTGTTCCTTTGTTTGAGACATGCTTCTTCCTTTGATCGAGACGATCCAGCGGAGACTAGACGAATCACGGACCAAAAGAACCGAAGAAGGCAAGGTAACCTTTGAGATTCATTTGAGATTTGTTTGAGAACTGTTTTAAAGACGTTAAGATACGTGTAATTCTAAGAGACGTTTAATGAAAAAAGGCTTGAGATGCCGTGAAAATATTCGTAGTTGAAAAAGGCCTGAGATGCCGTAAACGGCAGTGGTTTTAAAGAGGCCGTAATTGAAAAAGGCCTGAGATGCCGTTAAAAGATTTGTAATTGAAAAAAAGGCTGAGATGCCGTAAGTTGATGAGTGAAGTTTTAAGACTGTGGTCCGAATTTATAGAAAAAGAAAGAGAAAAATACTGTTCGAATTTTATGAAAATGAAAATGAATTAGAGTAAATTGTATCGTGTATGGTGTTGGGGGGAGAGATTGAAATCGTCATTGATCCTCTCGTGAACATTTCGCGTTGTTTTCGGCCGGAGAGGATGAGATCCGAACGGCTGAGGTGGTTTTGAAGAAATGCCTCAGTCCGGAAGGATTTCTGCGAGAAGTAATGGGGAAGTTCTCTTTCTCCCCCCCTGTATGCAACATATATATAATTGGTTGCCGTGTCCTGCTATTTCCACAAGAAATAGGTTGAAACGAACCGCGTTGCTACAACGGAAATCTTGGGGTCCAGAGGCGAGCGAAGACAGAGAGAGAGAGAGAGTGATGTCATCGAACAGTGAGTACCTCGTAATTTTTATGTGGAATAGATAAAGTTTAAAAAAAAAAAGAAGAAAAAAAAGGAACTCTTACGAAGTTAAAGTAATAGAAAAAGAAAAAAAAAAAGGAGACACGAGGGAGAAATTGTTAAGATTCACAAAAAAAAAGAAAGAAAGAGAAAGAGAGGAAAGAACGCACGCACACACACATTTATTAGATTGCGCAGAAAGAGATTTTGTTAATTGTTAAAATCCACAAAAAAAAAAAAAAAAAAGAAAGAAGAGGAAAGAAAAACGCACGCACACACAATTGTTAGATTAAAATAAAAAAAGAAAGAAAAAAAAAAGAAAGACACATTTTGTTAAGAAAAGTACATTCTAGTTAGAAAGAAAAGGACGATTTGCCGTAATTATGTTTTTTTGGTGTTGTGTTTTAAGAATTTGTTGCTAAGATTCACAAAAAAGAAAGAAAAAAAAAGAAAGACACATTTTGTTAAGAAAAGTACATTCTAGTTAGAAAGAAAAGGACGATGTGCCGTAATTATGTTTTTTTTGGTATTGTGTTTTAAGAATTGTTGCTGTAGTTTTTTTTTTCATGTTTGTGTTGGTGGGAGACGAAGGCGAAGGGCGGTGACGGGCGAAAAAAGAAAGAAAAAGGAGAAACGAGGGAGGTATGCAATTAAAAAGAGAGAGAGAGGGGAGTTGAGATGTTAAAAGAGATTGTTTAAAAAGAATGTGCACGCGAGGACGGGTGTGCGTGTTTAGAAAAAAGAAAGAAAGAATGTATATGCTTCTTAAAAAGAGAGAGAGAGGAAGAAGTGAAATGTAAAAGAGATTGTTTAAAAAAAAAAAATGGGCGCACGAGGTCAGAATATGCTTGTTAGAAAGGAAGAGAGAGAGAGAGAGAGAGAGAGAAAGAGGGCGCCCGTGGGCCTTGAAAACTGCTATGAAGGTGGCAGAAAAATGGCGACGACAGCGGCGACGGGTGATCTGGTGCCGTCCGGGCCGGAGCTTGGCGGCATGTCGACCCGCTGTGGTGAATTGTATTGTATTGTGTTGTGGAGATATGTTCTCCATTGGTTCTGTCGGTTTTGGTTTTATTTTTTTGTTGTTGTTGGGTGGAATGAATTTTATTTTGTTTTTTTTTTTGATGTTTTTTGATGTTTTTTGATGTATTTTGATGTATTTGTTACATGGAGGATTCCGGGTCTTCAATGCTTGAGTGAATGAGATTTTACTATTTAGAGGATGGAGAAATTTAAAAATGTAATTGAAAAAAAAAAAAAAAAAAACAGTTCTTAAATTGAATGTTACGTGGGTCAGCCGGGCGAATTGAGTTGATTAGGTTCGGGCAGCTGGTGGCAGCTAGAGTGGGTTTGGGTCGGATCGCGGAAACCCTTGGACAGGGTTGATTTTATCGGGAAAAATCCCCGTGTACAGAGTATGTACAGGCTTGGAAAGTCAATGAGGGATTCCCGGCGTTTGCTCGTATGCTCTCTTTTATAGGGTACCCATGGGTTAGTGGCGAGGCTTTTGGTAAAGCCTGCATACGTTAAAATTGCGAACGGGAGTAATGACGGTGATATGGTCATTCTGTGGGACCACGAGAAAAGGAAGGTGGTCAGTTATGGAAATTGTTGTTTTTGTGACCCAGGTGTGCCCAACTGCGCCGATAGAGTGTGTGAAAGTTGTGTGAAATGTTAAGCTTTGAAATTGTGGTCCCAAATTTTTTTTGTGGATTTTGGATGTTTGCCGACGAGTGTGCTGCGAAGATACCCCACCCCCTCACCGCATAGATAAGGACACGGGAAGGGAACGCATAGAATTGGTGTCTGCTCAACACCAGTGGGGATGGAGTTAAGCTGGGGTGTGGTGTGACCCGGGTGCGCGCGTCGCGGGCGGATAGAACCATGGGGATCGATTTAAAAAAAAAAAAAAGAGGTACCGGGTGTTAATTGGATTTAATTGTAAGATTATAGGTTGGGCCTAGTTTTTGGTCATTCGGCGTGTTCCGGGAGCAGAGATGATTCGATGTGACATTTCGCTCAATACCGTATCGACTAGATAGATCCATGGGATGGGGTCCTCCACGTTTAATGAACAGGGCTGGGAGCTAGAGACATGGGCGATTGTTCGCGGACGTTTGCGCCGGGGCACTGGGATGCTCGAGGTATATGGTCCAGATTAGACAGTGGTAAGAAAACGGTACCTTTTGTAATTTTGAGAGGCTGACCATTTAAGTTTACAGGTTAAGGAAAGGGGTTTCTGTTTTTGCGCCCCCATATCGTGGCAATACGCCCGATCAGCAATCGGTCGTGTACCGATGATTAGATGAATATGTGCGTGTGTATTTAAAAAAAAAAAAGTGTTGGTGATGGATTTGGATATTTGTGTAAATTTCTTCAGGGAAGAAATTTTGAGAGATAAGGTGGAGAGGAGTGTTATATTATGACGGGCCCTGTATTTCAAACGGTTAGATTAACTAGTAGCAAATAGCTAGTTTTGTTATTCGAAAAATAGGCTTTGTTTCTGGACTCAGAAATGAGTCATAGAAGTGTTTGATCTAGGAGCAGTCATAACAAATCTGGAGAAACCTGACGTGACCTTTTGAGTCAGAGATCAGTCAGTCGTTTTGTCCCCAGATTGCGCGTGGGAACGAGAATCACGTGACCACAGAAAAACAATAACTTAGTTTTAGAAATGAGTCTGTGCCTAGAAGTGAAAGTGTGCAGATCGCTGCGAAAATGTAGCCGGTAAAAACGGGTAAGGCCCCACTGTGGGGGGGCCAAAAGATATTCCCAGAAGAAAAGAAAACAGCCCGAGTGTGAGATAATCGAAGCCGGAATCCTCCTGACGACAACCAACAGAACCGAGCAGTAAGAAAATGGTGTGTTGAGATTAAATAAAATCGTGTGAAATATTCCCTCAAGAAAATCAATGTCTCGTTTGTTCCTTTGTTTGAGACATGCTTCTTCCTTTGATCGAGACGATCCAGCGGAGACTAGACGAATCACGGACCAAAAGAACCGAAGAAGGCAAGGTAACCTTTGAGATTCATTTGAGATTTGTTTGAGAACTGTTTTAAAGACGTTAAGATACGTGTAATTCTAAGAGACGTTTAATGAAAAAAGGCTTGAGATGCCGTGAAAATATTCGTAGTTGAAAAAGGCCTGAGATGCCGTAAACGGCAGTGGTTTTAAAGAGGCCGTAATTGAAAAAGGCCTGAGATGCCGTTAAAAGATTTGTAATTGAAAAAAAGGCTGAGATGCCGTAAGTTGATGAGTGAAGTTTTAAGACTGTGGTCCGAATTTATAGAAAAAGAAAGAGAAAAATACTGTTCGAATTTTATGAAAATGAAAATGAATTAGAGTAAATTGTATCGTGTATGGTGTTGGGGGGAGAGATTGAAATCGTCATTGATCCTCTCGTGAACATTTCGCGTTGTTTTCGGCCGGAGAGGATGAGATCCGAACGGCTGAGGTGGTTTTGAAGAAATGCCTCAGTCCGGAAGGATTTCTGCGAGAAGTAATGGGGAAGTTCTCTCTCTCCCCCCCCTGTATGTAATAGTAGTAGTTGTAGTAGTAGTAGTAATATAATAATAATAATAATTATTATTATCTATATATTAATACGATAGCGTGTGTGTTCGTGTGTCACGCTTCCGGCAAAAGCTCTGTGCATGCGTGCCGCACCTAGATTTCAAAAAACATTCAAGTCGCTTGATTTTCAAAGTATTTTAAAGTGTTTCCCTCTGGCGTAGCGACGTAGTATTTTTGACTTCGGTCCGACTGGTGTATAGTTCGATCCCAACCAACCTCTAAGATTTTTTTTTCTACATTTTAAGGGGAAGGGGAAGAGAGGTAGGGAGGGAGGAAGGGGAAGAGAGGTAGGGAGGGGACGACCAGGAAGACACATTAATACAATAGCGTGTGTGATTTTGTGTGTCATGCTTACATCGAAAGCAACGACCTTCCGAATCTTTGTATGCTACTCACCTGGTTAAAAAGTACTTTTTTGTGTTGCTTTAAACTTAAAACTATTTTTTGTTTTTTAGCGTTTTTAAGGGCATTGTCTATTTAATTACGTTTTCTTTTGGTTGTAGAGAGGGCCAGTATTATTTTTTATTTATTTATTTATTTTTTTGAACGGATGTCATATCAACCTTTTTTAGTAGATATGCGCAGTGTCCATCGTACACGAGTTACCATTTAAAAAATTATTTCACTCTTATCTAGAAGAGGGGGGGGGCTCATAATAAAGCAAGTGTAACTAACAAATAGAGGGTGTTTTGTTACATTAGGACCCGCGCTAACTTTTGCACCGTTGTTAGAGTTAGGGTCAGTGTGGAAGACGATAACTTCGTCAACTTTTTCAGTTTTATTTTCAAGAAATAATTAAAAAACCGCACACAACACGGTGTAAGTAAAAATTAAAATTTTAAAATTTAAAAATTCCGTGTAATTTACACGGGTCCCGCTAGTTGTTATTATTATTATTATTATTTCTGCTTTTTGTTGTTGTTGTTGTAGCATTTCCTCTTCTTTTTCGACATAATAAATGAATTCCCTGCATGTGAAATGCTGATAAAATATTTATTTGACAGTATCCAACATATGCTAATGAGTTATGGGAAATGATTAGGGAATTCTCAACAAAAACATCTCACATTCAAAACAAAATAAATACAGAAATAACGAAAACACCTGGTCAGTGAGAACAGAATGAAATGTTTTGAAAAGTAAAGTGTTTATAGACGTTCTCAGGTGCAGTAGGTTATACAGTATAGTTGATTCGGTCATCAAGAGCCTCATATGCGATGGCTTATTGGTTAACTTAATGAAGTTACATTGCAAATATTTGAAGTCGGATTTAAATTGTCCCCGGAATATTATAATAGGTAAACGTCATGTAAATTTCTTTACGTTCATGGTAAACGTTCAAACCAGACGCAGCTCTTATTTGAGTAAACGGAGGTCCATTATGTAAGGGCATAAAATACTGCTTAAAGTAGCGTAACCTAGCCTAGTTCTATACATATATTATTATTGAAAGAAAAAATACTTAAACAATATATACAATAAACTAGTCTATAATCTATATAATTATAAAGTTAGGTTTATATATATATATATATATATATATATATATACGAACAAGTATATGCTTCATCCCGTCGCATTTTGCATGATGAACAGACTACATACTATCCCCCAAAAGAGGAGGTAGTAACGATGATATACTACACTAATCTTCAAAAGAGGAGGTAATGTTTGCTAGAATAGTATCATGACAAGAAGAACATGTACTACAATACCCCTTCCAAAATAGAAGAGGTAATGCATGGGAAGATTTTACCATAAAACCAGAAGATACTGACTGAGAGTATAGTATCATGGCAACAGAACAGATACTACATAACTATATGCCTCTCCAAAACCTTGTCTCTGAGAAGATGGCTTCATGACAAAAGAACAGATACTATATTAACCCCCCTCACAGGAGAAAGTAAGATCTTGCAGGATTACCGCCATCACCTTTAAAATGAACGAGGCAATTCCTAGGAGGACTGTCATATGACAACAGAACCAATACTACACTAACCTTCGCCTATTAAAACATAATACAATAATAGATTAAATCAGTTTTTTTTGCGGGGGGGGCTATTCATTTATAAATGTCTTGTCATTAAAAACAATTTTTATAGATTGTTGGCCCTTTACCTAAGTTCCTACTCCCCATTTAAATCTAATGAATTACTGTAAACAAATGTATTCATTTAAAAAACAAAAACAATTAAGAGATATTTTAAGACGAGTAGCTCCCAAAATAAATGTGGTATTGCGGTGACTGAGATGATTCTAGTTAAGAGTATGGTAGACAGTTTTATAACTTTTGACCAAGAATGACCATTTACCAGCGGCCTCCATTGTTCCCACACGTTTGATAGCCTTATTCCTAATTTGTTCGTAATCAAAAATCTTATAGTTGTGCAAATAAATTATTCAAAGTGTAGTACATGTTCTCAGCATCTTTGACTATCGACAAAACTATGACTTCAAACAATAAAATAAACAATAACATAATAATACAATGTCGTAAACGGTAGAGAGTGAAAAGTAGAGAAAGGGATAAATAGACAGCCAGAGAGCGAGAGAGATTGATAGAGACAGACAGACAGACAGACAGTAAACCAAACAGACATACAGAGACATAGTTTTTTTTTTAAGTAAAACTTATATCGCGTTTTTTGTTTTTGTTTTGTTTTTTGAACTTTACGCGGATATTTTTCTTTTAGTAAGATGTAACTCGCGTACGTGGTTATTTTTGTTGTTGGTGGTGTTGTTGTTTTTTGTAAGAGTCACCTTGATTAGTTGTTTCAGATAAAACAGTAAAACAATAGAAGGAAATCAATTACCTTTTAAATGTTACCTAAAGAAAGGGAAAAAAAGAAACTGTTGTGAAGTTGTCCAACAGTAAATAATAAAGAAAGGAAGTCAAGTCGAGGGTTGGTTTAACAAGTGTATTAACAAAGTAAGAAAGTGACTAGCACTTGGCTAGACAGTTACAAGACTGTGCTTTGTCTTCTCTGTGTCTCTGGTGACTCGCACTATTTATAGTGACAACCGGTGTTGTTTCTCCTGTGTAAGAACGGCCGGTGTAACAGAAACAATTTGCCTTTTCACTGGCAATTTAGAAAAATCGAGTCGGTACTCTTTCTTTAGAGCGACCGACACTTGAAACATTTGAACGTCGTTAGAAAACGTTTGAATACAATTGCTTTGCCCAGAAAATAAAAACAAATATTGTGAAAAAGATAGTTGTTATATTGGAATTCAAAAAAAAATCATTAAATTAAAAAACAATAACAAATAATAGTTTATTAATAAAATTAACTTTTACAAAACGAATATGCAAAATAGTTTACTCTGTGAATCTGAGATCACATCTACATAAACGGTAGATAAAAAATGGTGCGTCAATTAAATAAGTTGAATTTATTGGAAATAGAAAGTTTAAGTTAATTCTATTAATTCAGGGTTTACTAGCGCCATAGCCCATCACTTAATTAACGACCATTCCTGCTCCTGATCGGAATTCAGATAACTCTAAGTACAAAATACCAAAATCTTACAATATAGTACTAACAAACAATAACTCCATATATTAGAAGCCCTATATATAAAAAAGCAAACAAATCCTAATTAATAGAATTAACTTTAATATCAGTAATAATATACTAAAATGTCTATAATTCAAACTATAGTTTCGTACTTGTTACATTATTCTCGCCAAAATATTTTATAATAATAACGCATGGTATGTACCTGATTTACCTCATTCCCTTGAAGATGGGCGCGGATGGGTCTGAAAGTACTTGGGGCACACATCTAAACTATGGCAAATTCATCAGCCAATTTCCCCCAGAAACTAATATCCTGATTCTGACTATTGAAAGGATCTACCAAAGGATATCTAGACATGAGTTGTCTCTTATATTCAACAATACTTGCCTGCATGAGAGGATGCTGCTTATATATATATATATATATATATATATATATATATATATATATATATATATATATATATATATATATATATATATCAGTCTTCCGACCGGTGTGAATAATTCTTATTTTATACTGACGATTCCCGTAAAGTTGAAACTTATGCGTATGTAGAGAAAACCAAATATTTATAATTGATTATTTGTCGCCCCTCAAACTAGGCCGGATTAATGGTGGGTACTATTAACAAAGTTTTTTTCCTGACTTAAGTGGAATGTATCTTTCAAAAGTCGAATTCTCTACGACAGCTGCCTTTAAATATGATAATTTTCTCGTCGATATACGAGGTTGTTGACGGCGGTCGTCAGGGCAAAGGCGTTGGAATTTGAGTTTGAAATACCTCTCGTGCTCGGGGGTCAAGCCCAGTGACCGGCGTCAATAATTCTTTTAAACACTGATGATTCTCGAACTGGTGTAACGTATACGTATGCAGATAAAAAAGAATATTTCTAATATATATATATATATATATATATATATATATATATATATATATATTAATAATGTAGTTTATGTATCTGTATGTATGTCTGTCTGTCTGAAGCCGAAACTCCACTAGAGTAGTATGACTATTTACTAAGTCCGCAAGCTTCATTATATACTATGAAAAAAACCCGCCGCAAACACTATGCGTATTTCTCAATTTACATAATAAATTGCATTTGAATTTCTAATAAATTAGTATTCGCAAATATACACTCATGATTGTTTTCTTCAGATTTCCACATGTACTTACACAATTTTGCTCGCTAATAATCTCACTTTAATTTATCATTCCATGTTTTATTTTTTAAAAATAAGATGTTATTTTTTTCTTCACTATCAACAAAAAAACAAACATATTGTACTGGAAACTATACAACTTATTTTAGAATCAAATTGTTTAATTAAAAAAAGGTAATTAAACAAACAAACACACACAGTGTTCACTGTATTTAATTTTTTGGTGCTTTTTCATTTTAGGATCCGCGCCAACTTTGACCCTGTCGTTAGGTTAAGGGTCAAGGTCAAAGTGGGGGTTAGAGTTAGTGTTAGGTTTTTTTGCCTTTTTAATTAAAAATATTTATATGTATGGGGGAGGATTAAAAAAATTGGGGGAAGGCGGTCAAAATTTTTTTTTTCTTTTCTTAACTGAAAATATTTCTATGTATGGGGGAGGGTAAAATAAAATAAATGAGGGGGGGGGGGCAAAACATTTTTTCTTTCTTTTTTAAGTAAAAATATTTCTATTGATAGGGGAGGGTAAAACAAAAATCGGGGTAGGGTCGAACTTTTTTTTTCTTTATTTTAAACTAAAAATATTCTTGGTCAAAAACAAAGAAAATCAATGTCTATACACCCAAAAATATGACTGGGGCTCCATCAGTTTACGCGTGAGCGTTCATTTCTGACACGGCAGCCTAGCAAAAATATTCGACCAGAGGGAGCATATGTTTGCTATAAATAAATATATAAATACTGATAACTGCTAAAATTGTTTTGCGGGGAGAAAAGCTTTGGTTTGTACTTTTATACAATGTCTGATATTTTCTGAGATAGAGTTTTATATTACTGAAAAGGCAAGTTGTTTGTGTCCCTTTACTATGGTTTCAAGCGCTTGCGAACGATCTTCAAACTATCTAATTTAAAAATATTAGGAGTATGGGGAATGCCAATTCGACTACATGTAATATGTACATTATAACGTCTGAAGATCGTGTATAAGCGTGTGCCACCACAGCAATGGAATAAAACAATCTCTGTTTATGTAATATATATATATATATATATATATATATATATATATATATATATATATATATATATATATATACATATACATATATATAGTAAGTTATAACAAATATTCATGCAATTAAGCTACACAGAGGCTTCCGCGTTTCATCCCCGGAGGGAATCATCAGGCTAAAATGTATGGAGTTAGTTTTTCCGGGTGTTTTTATATACACGTTTATATATATATATATATATATATATATATATATATATATATATATATATATATATATATATATATATATATATATATATTATAGTTAATAATAGTTTTGAATAAATTTCATTTTTTAATTATTTTTTTATGTTTATTAAATAATTCATAATTTTATATATTGATATATATATTAACTGTTCAGTAAACTGACTCACGTGGAGAAACCTTTGTTAAAGCGATCGAAATTGAGGAAACAATTACTGATGAAATGGTAGTCCGTCCAGAGCCGCTCATCACGTACGTGACACACGACATTGAATCGTCTTGTCTTTCTGGCTCAAGGATTGTTCCACTCGGAGCGATAAGTCTTCTCACACGATAAGTCGCTGTCTAGTACGCTAATAATAGGTGTTTAAGAGGCAAGACTTAAGAGAATGACATTTTCCCTTAGGCTGTATACAAAGGAGAAGAACCAATTTATTTTGTCTTTATCTCTCCATTTTCCTTCTTGTATCGAATCGATTATTCTGGTCATTTTGTATTTCGCCATTATTGTATTTTCCTCCTGACTCGTCTTATCTATCTGTCTCTTCCTACATATACGCCCGCAAACACACATATGCTCTACACCATACGTGTGACTTATTGCCATGGAGGACCGATACGCAAAGAAAATTAGATGCAACAACACAAAAAAGTGGAAATAAGTATGAATTCTTGATTGGCTGAATAGAACTACGTGACATAGAAAATAATACGTCAACAATAATAATAAGTAAACTAGTTAATGGTAAACAGAGCTAAGAGGTGGTATTAATATTTGTGAGTTAGGATCTAGGTGTCTGAAATAATATAGTTAATGATTGAAACGGCTAAGAAAGTTATATGAAGATGGAATACTTTACGTGAAAAAGGATTGCTTAGAAGATTTTAAAATACAACAATTAATATGGGATAGTCAGAAACAAAGATGTATGTAAATCTCCAATACCTACAATAGAGTGACAATGGCGATCACAACTCTAGAGAGAACTCATGTTCGAAAAACATCGTAATGTTACTCTTCTGAATTTTTTTAGATGAGGATTGATAAATTGTCCCCAAGGGCCTGTGGCGTAACGGATTAAGTACTAAGTAAAAGTCAGTGCTAAGTGACACTGTTTTGGAAGTTAAAGGTTTAATCCTCACTGTGAGCGATACTAAGAAAGCACTTGCGAATTACTTAAGACTTCTACCCGGTCATGGCTGACAGAATAAGAGCATGCTACCCCACGTGGATTAAATAAAGGGTTCTGTTCAAAATTCCGTACATATTCTCAAGTTTGACAATATATACCTGAAGAAGGTCAGAGGTTACATCGGCTGAAACGTTGTGAGAATAACACTCTAGATGATAACAGTATTTTGAATTATCCAAATAATACATCATAATACAGGGTGGGCAAAAATAAGGGTCCTATTTTTAAAAATTCATAACTTTTTTATTTATTGATTTTTTTAAATTTTTTTTTTAGAATAAGTAAAGGACCCCTTCCGAAGCAAGCATGAGCCGTATTAGCCCTAAGGAACGTACCCTCATTTAGAAAACATTATTTTTGCTTAAAAAACTCAAAACAGTGTAAAAAACAATACTTTAGTTTTTGTAAGTTTTAAGAAGTGTTTTTCGGCTAAAATTTGTTTTGTTTATTTCAAAAAATCTCGGAAGAGTCACTCTACACACACATAAAGTTTGGTGAGTTTAACTTTTATTTTGTGGAAGTTATTCAAATTCAAGTTATTCAAATTTAAAGATAGGACCCTTATTTTGGCCCACCCTGTACTACTGATAAATTGCTAACTCCTACAGTCCAAAAGCCGATTTCCCGCCAGCATTTAATCCGTCTTTTTAAATGGCAGTTAGTCTCTACATCTACAAATAAGTTGCTCACGCATGCACATTGGTTCCAACTATGAAAATTGTCAATAATAAAACAGTTTCTTTGTCTGGAAAACGATCGACCGACACGTAAAAGAGAAAAACTTGGAATGAAAAACAAACAGAGATAGTATTTTATGTGATCACCTGAAAAAAGAACGAACAGTGAAAGATCCTAGGATTGTAATAGATCAAAATATTTGTAAAGATTATATTTATCAATCAATTACGTGAATGAAAACAAATAAGACATGCCTCAAAATACGATTAAAATCTATCTCTTTTTTGCACAAACAGCGGCTCCTAAAGGGGAACCGACAACAATTATACAAATAAGTAGTTACGTGACAGTTGACAACAATTACCGCACGTTACATCGTTATTTCACGCACAAACGAATACGTTAGGGTATCTTTGTATTTCCTATAAAGAGAATTCTATACAGCAGTCAGACAGCTTGAAGCCGCTCAAAAAACGGGACGCAACACTATTCGACCGAGCTCTTACTTGCTACGAGCTGGATATACGAAAGAAAACGTAGACTACTACTAACTCCTTTCCATACAACGACATACATACTCACACACTGAAAAAATTGAAACAAGCCTACCCACATACAGACTTCTTACATTGACTAATCCCTTTCCCCACTTGACAAACAAAGGAAACCAGTTTAAGTTTATGCAAACAATGTTCATGCTTTGCATTTTTTTAATATATAAATATGTTGCATTACGATAATATATTTTACTTCATTCACGCCTTTATTTAGACATGGTGCACTTAACAAAAAAGCATCGTCTATCTCATTCGTATCGTGGCTCACGCTACAAACTTATGATGCCATGAACCGGCCGGGTGTCGTTTATTTGTATGTCTTTATTACATATCAACCCAAGAAATTTGGATGTGTCACAGATACGAGCCTCATGTTGACTGGTGTAATTACTAGATAATAACAAATCGTTCTTGGATGATAGATCCAAAAATGCGACGATGTGTGAGGATTACTTATCTTCTGTTGAAGACCAAACATACACTACGCTTTTATCCTGGTCCGAAGGTAGGGTGAACAGGCTGGTTTGTAGTTAATAGCTTATTATTTTAAAGAAGGTGTTCGTAGTCATCACGCTATCCCAGTACAGATATGAAGTGCTAAGATGTTATGAGTGTGCACACGTAGGAATCAATTAAATCGAAGAGATGTTATGTGTAACGTTGCCAGTATTGATGTATACATGAGCTCATTCAATATGTCTGATATCTCAACAGAATACAATCTCAACAGGTGTCCCTTCTGGCACTACTGAAAACAAGCTTCTGACTCACAAGTACGTTTGAAAATGGTCTGTGATCATCAAGAAGAAAAGGCAATGGCTAAATAGTTTAAAGTCATTTGATTTAAAAAAGAGTGTTGACAGTCTAAACAAACAGTTACTCTAATGACACAATGATGCGATGTTTTAAACATACATTGTGGGATATAACGTGCAATACGCTGATGAGTTCAGCGTATTACACGGGCTATGACACCTTAAAAGAATATCAATTGAAAACTATTAATGGAAAGAAGATAGAATAAATGAGTATATGTTTTGTTTTTCTTTTATATGCACCTCGATAAGTCGTTGGATCAGTTATTAAGTCGTTTAGTCAGACATAAGTTGAAGATATTATTTTAAGCGCAAATCGTTTATTCAATATAAACAATATAGAAGCATTTCCTCATTTATTTGACTAGAATTGGTTTATTAACAGCAGACGCACGCCTAAATTTGTTCAGTCAATCATTGTTTGCAAATGTTCGTCCGTGTTATTTAAAAAGTTGTATTTCCGATCAATGTAATCGCATTTTGTTTTTAGTCATTCGACAGTTTTTGCTTTGATTTCTAATATAATATTGATTTGATTTCTAATATAATATTGATTTGATTTCTAATATAATAGAGATTTGATTTCTAATATAATATTGCTTTGATTTCTAATATAATATTGATTTTATTTCTAATATAATATTGATTTTATTTCTAATATAATATTGATTTGATTTCTAATATAATATTGCTTTGATTTCTAATACAATATTGCTTTGATTTCTAACATAATATTGATTTTATTTCTAATATAATATTGATTTGATTTCTAATATAATAGAGATTTTATTTCTAATATAATATTGATTTGATTTCTAATACAATATTGCTTTGATTTCTAATATAATATTGCTTATTTTTCTAATATAATATTGATTTGATTTCTAATATAATATTGATTTGATTTCTAATATAATAGAGATTTGATTTCTAATATAATATTGCTTTGATTTCTAATATAATATTGATTTTATTTCTAATATAATATTGATTTGATTTCTTATATAATATTGATTTGATTTCTAATATAATATTGATTTGATTTCTAATATAATATTGATTTGATTTCTGATATAATATTGATTTGATTTCTAATATAATATTAATTTGATTTCTAATAAAATATTGCTTTTATTTCTAATATAATATTGATTTGATTTCTAATATAATCTTGATTTAATTTCGAATATAATATTGCTTTAGTTTCTAATATAATATTGATTTGATTTCTAATATAATATTGATTTGATTTCTAATATAATAGAGATTTAGTTTCTAATATAATATTGCTTTGATTTCTAATATAATATTGATTTGATTTCTAATATAATATTGATTTGATTTCTAACATAATATTGATGTTATTTCTAATATAATATTGCTTTGATTTCTAATTTAATATTGATTTGATTTCTAATAAAATATTGATTTGATTTCTAATATAATATTGCTTTGATTTATAATATAATATTGCTTTAAATACTAATATGATCTTGATTTAATTTCTAATATAATATTGATTTGATTTCTAATATAATATTGCTTTGATTTCTAATATAATATTGATTTGATTTCTAATATAATATTGATTTGATTTCTAATACAATATTGATTTGATTTCTAATATAATAGAGATTTGATTTCTAATATAATATTGCTTTGGTTTCTAACATAATATTGATTTGATTTCTAATATAATATTGATTTGATTTCTAATATAATAGATATTTGATTTCTAATATAATATTGATTTGATTTCTGATATAATATTGATTTGATTTCTTATATAATATTGCTTTGATTTCTAACATAATATTGATTTGATTTCTAATATAATATTGATTTGATTTCTAATATAATATTGATTTTATTTCTAATATAATATTGCTTTGATTTCTTATATAATAGAGATTTGATTTCTAACATAATATTGCTTTGATTTCTTATATAATAGAGATTTGATTTCTAACATAATATTGCTTTGATTTCTAATATAATATTGATTTGATTTTTAATATAATATTGATTTGATTTCTAATATAATATTGATTTGATTTCTAATATAATATTGATTTGATTTCTTATATAATAGAGATTTGATTTCTAACATAATATTGCTTTGATTTCTTATATAATAGAGATTTGATTTCTAACATAATATTGATTTGATTTCTAATATAATATTGATTTGATTTCTAATATAATATTGATTTGATTTCTAATATAATATTGATTTGATTTCTAATATAATATTGATTTGATTTCTAATATAATATTGATTTGATTTCTAATATAATATTGATTTGATTGCTAATATAATATTGATTTGATTTCTTATATAATAGAGATTTGATTTCTAATATAATATTGCTTTGATTTCTAATATAATATTGATTTGATTACTAATATAATATTGATTTGATTTCTAATATAATATTGATTTGATGTCTAATATAATATTGATTTGATTTCTAATATAATATTGCTTTGAATACTAATATGATCTTGATTTAATTTCTAATATAATATTGATTTGATTTCTAATATAATATTGCTTTGATTTCTAATATAATATTGATTTGATTTCTAATATAATAGAGTTTTGATTTCTAATATAATATTGCTTTGATTTCTAATATAATATTGATTTTATTTCTAATATAATATTGATTTGATTTCTAATATAATAGAGATTTAGTTTCTAATATAATATTGCTTTGATTTCTAATATAATATTGATTTGATTTCTAATATAATATTGATGTTATTTCTAATATAATATTGCTTTGATTTCTAATTTAATATTGATTTGATTTCTAGTATAATATTGATTTGATTTCTAATATAATATTGCTTTGATTTATAATATAATATTGCTTTAAATACTAATATGATCTTGATTTAATTTCTAATATAATATTGATTTGATTTCTAATATAATATTGCTTTGATTTCTAATATAATATTGATTTGATTTCTAATATAATATTGATTTGATTTCTAATATAATAGAGATTTGATTTCTAATATAATATTGCTTTGATTTCTAATATAATATTGATTTGATTTCTAATATAATATTGATTTGATTTCTAATATAATAGAGATTTAGTTTCTAATATAATATTGCTTTGATTTCTAATATAATATTGATTTGATTTCTAATATAATATTGATGTTATTTCTAATATAATATTGCTTTGATTTCTAATTTAATATTGATTTGATTTCTAATATAATATTGATTTGATTTCTAATATAATATTGCTTTGATTTATAATATAATATTGCTTTGAATACTAATATGATCTTGATTTAATTTCTAATATAATATTGATTTGATTTCTAATATAATATTGCTTTGATTTCTAATATAATATTGATTTGATTTCTAATATAATAGAGATTTCATTTCTAATATAATATTGCTTTGATTTCTAATATAATATTGATTTTATTTCTAATAAAATATTGCTTTTATTTCAAATATAATATTGATTTGATTTCTAATATAATCTTGATTTAATTTCGAATATAATATTGCTTTGATTTCTAATATAATATTGATTTGATTTCTAATATAATATTTATTTGATTTCTAATAAAATAGAGATTTGATTTCTAATATAATATTGCTTTGATTTCTAATATAATATTGATTTGATTTCTAATATAATATTGATGTTATTTCTAATATAATATTGCTTTGATTTCTAATTTTATATTGATTTGATTTCTAATATAATATTGATTTGATTTCTAATATAATATTGCTTTGATTTATAATATAATATTGCTTTAAATACTAATATGATCTTGATTTAATTTCTAATATAATATTGATTTGATTTCTAATATAATATTGCTTTGATTTCTAATATAATATTGATTTGATTTCTAATATAATATTGATTTGATTTCTAATACAATATTGATTTGATTTCTAATATAATAGAGATTTGATTTCTTATATAATATTGCTTTGGTTTCCAACATAATATTGATTTGATTTCTAATATAATATTGATTTGATTTCTAATATAATAGATATTTGATTTCTAATATAATATTGATTTGATTTCTGATATAATATTGATTTGATTTCTTATATAATATTGCTTTGATTTCTAACATAATATTGATTTGATTTCTAATATAATATTGATTTGATTTCTAATATAATATTGATTTGATTTCTAATATAATATTGCTTTGATTTCTTATATAATAGAGATTTGATTTCTAACATAATATTGCTTTGATTTCTTATATAATAGAGATTTGATTTCTAATATAATATTGCTTTGATTTCTAATATAATATTGATTTGATTTTTAATATAATATTGATTTGATTTCTAATATAATATTGATTTGATTTCTAATATAATATTGATTTGATTTCTTATATAATAGAGATTTGATTGCTAACATAATATTGCTTTGATTTCTTATATAATAGAGATTTGATTTCTAACATAATATTGATTTGATTTCTAATATAATATTGATTTGATTTCTAATATAATATTGATTTTATTTCTAATATAATATTGATTTGATTTCTAATATAATATTGATTTGATTTCTAATATAATATTGATTTGATTTCTAATATAATATTGATGTTATTTCTAATATAATATTGCTTTGATTTCTAATTTAATATTGATTTGATTTCTAATATAATATTGATTTGATTTCTAATATAATATTGCTTTGATTTATAATATAATATTGCTTTAAATACTAATATGATCTTGATTTAATTTCTAATATAATATTGATTTGATTTCTAATATAATATTGCTTTGATTTCTAATATAATATTGATTTGATTTCTAATATAATATTGATTTGATTTCTAATACAATATTGATTTGATTTCTAATATAATAGAGATTTGATTTCTTATATAATATTGCTTTGGTTTCTAACATAATATTGATTTGATTTCTAATATAATATTGATTTGATTTCTAATATAATAGATATTTGATTTCTAATATAATATTGATTTGATTTCTGATATAATATTGATTTGGTTTCTTATATAATATTGCTTTGATTTCTAACATAATATTGATTTGATTTCTAATATAATATTGATTTGATTTCTAATATAATATTGATTTGATTTCTAATATAATATTGCTTTGATTTCTAATATAATATTGATTTGATTTCTAATATAATAGAGATTTCATTTCTAATATAATATTGCTTTGATTTCTAATATAATATTGATTTTATTTCTAATAAAATATTGCTTTTATTTCAAATATAATATTGATTTGATTTCTAATATAATCTTGATTTAATTTCGAATATAATATTGCTTTGATTTCTAATATAATATTGATTTGATTTCTAATATAATATTTATTTGATTTCTAATATAATAGAGATTTGATTTCTAATATAATATTGCTTTGATTTCTAATATAATATTGATTTGATTTCTAATATAATATTGATGTTATTTCTAATATAATATTGCTTTGATTTCTAATTTAATATTGATTTGATTTCTAATATAATATTGATTTGATTTCTAATATAATATTGCTTTGATTTATAATATAATATTGCTTTAAATACTAATATGATCTTGATTTAATTTCTAATATAATATTGATTTGATTTCTAATATAATATTGCTTTGATTTCTAATATAATATTGATTTGATTTCTAATATAATATTGATTTGATTTCTAATACAATATTGATTTGATTTCTAATATAATAGAGATTTGATTTCTTATATAATATTGCTTTGGTTTCCAACATAATATTGATTTGATTTCTAATATAATATTGATTTGATTTCTAATATAATAGATATTTGATTTCTAATATAATATTGATTTGATTTCTGATATAATATTGATTTGATTTCTTATATAATATTGCTTTGATTTCTAACATAATATTGATTTGATTTCTAATATAATATTGATTTGATTTCTAATATAATATTGCTTTGATTTATAATATAATATTGCTTTGATTTCTTATATAATAGAGATTTGATTTCTAACATAATATTGCTTTGATTTCTTATATAATAGAGATTTGATTTCTAATATAATATTGCTTTGATTTCTAATATAATATTGATTTGATTTTTAATATAATATTGATTTGATTTCTAATATAATATTGATTTGATTTCTAATATAATATTGATTTGATTTCTTATATAATAGAGATTTGATTTCTAACATAATATTGCTTTGATTTCTTATATAATAGAGATTTGATTTCTAACATAATATTGATTTGATTTCTAATATAATATTGATTTGATTTCTAATATAATATTGATTTTATTTCTAATATAATATTGATTTGATTTCTAATATAATATTGATTTGATTTCTAATATAATATTGATTTGATTTCTAATATAATATTGATGTTATTTCTAATATAATATTGCTTTGATTTCTAATTTAATATTGATTTGATTTCTAATATAATATTGATTTGATTTCTAATATAATATTGCTTTGATTTATAATATAATATTGCTTTAAATACTAATATGATCTTGATTTAATTTCTAATATAATATTGATTTGATTTCTAATATAATATTGCTTTGATTTCTAATATAATATTGATTTGATTTCTAATATAATATTGATTTGATTTCTAATACAATATTGATTTGATTTCTAATATAATAGAGATTTGATTTCTTATATAATATTGCTTTGGTTTCTAACATAATATTGATTTGATTTCTAATATAATATTGATTTGATTTCTAATATAATAGATATTTGATTTCTAATATAATATTGATTTGATTTCTGATATAATATTGATTTGATTTCTTATATAATATTGCTTTGATTTCTAACATAATATTGATTTGATTTCTAATATAATATTGATTTGATTTCTAATATAATATTGATTTGATTTCTAATATAATATTGCTTTGATTTCTTATATAATAGAGATTTGATTTCTAACATAATATTGCTTTGATTTCTTATATAATAGAGATTTGATTTCTAACATAATATTGCTTTGATTTCTAATATAATATTGATTTGATTTTTAATATAATATTGATTTGATTTCTAATATAATATTGATTTGATTTCTAATATAATATTGATTTGATTTCTTATATAATAGAGATTTGATTTCTAACATAATATTGCTTTGATTTCTTATATAATAGAGATTTGATTTCTAACATAATATTGATTTGATTTCTAATATAATATTGATTTGATTTCTAATATAATATTGATTTGATTTCTAATATAATATTGATTTGATTTCTAATATAATATTGATTTGATTTCTAATATAATATTGATTTGATTGCTAATATAATATTGATTTGATTTCTTATATAATAGAGATTTGATTTCTAATATAATATTGCTTTGATTTCTAATATAATATTGATTTGATTACTAATATAATATTGATTTGATTTCTAATATAATATTGATTTGATGTCTAATATAATATTGATTTGATTTCTAATATAATATTGCTTTGAATACTAATATGATCTTGATTTAATTTCTAATATAATATTGATTTGATTTCTAATATAATATTGCTTTGATTTCTAATATAATATTGATTTTATTTCTAATATAATAGATATTTGATTTCTAATATAATATTGCTTTGATTTCTAATATAATATTGATTTGATTTCTAATATAATATTGATTTGATTTCTAATATAATAGAGATTTAGTTTCTAATATAATATTGCTTTGATTTCTAATATAATATTGATTTGATTTCTAATATAATATTGATGTTATTTCTAATATAATATTGCTTTGATTTCTAATTTAATATTGATTTGATTTCTAATATAATATTGATTTGATTTCTAATATAATATTGCTTTGATTTATAATATAATATTGCTTTAAATACTAATATGATCTTGATTTAATTTCTAATATAATATTGATTTGATTTCTAATATAATATTGCTTTGATTTCTAATATAATATTGATTTGATTTCTAATATAATATTGATTTGATTTCTAATATAATAGAGATTTGATTTCTAATATAATATTGCTTTGATTTCTAATATAATATTGATTTGATTTCTAATATAATATTGATTTGATTTCTAATATAATAGAGATTTAGTTTCTAATATAATATTGCTTTGATTTCTAATATAATATTGATTTGATTTCTAATATAATATTGATGTTATTTCTAATATAATATTGCTTTGATTTCTAATTTAATATTGATTTGATTTCTAATATAATATTGATTTGATTTCTAATATAATATTGCTTTGATTTATAATATAATATTGCTTTGAATACTAATATGATCTTGATTTAATTTCTAATATAATATTGATTTGATTTCTAATATAATATTGATTTGATTTCTAATATAATAGAGATTTCATTTCTAATATAATATTGCTTTGATTTCTAATATAATATTGATTTTATTTCTAATAAAATATTGCTTTTATTTCAAATATAATATTGATTTGATTTCTAATATAATCTTGATTTAATTTCGAATATAATATTGCTTTGATTTCTAATATAATATTGATTTGATTTCTAATATAATATTTATTTGATTTCTAATATAATAGAGATTTGATTTCTTATATAATATTGCTTTGATTTCTAATATAATATTGATTTGATTTCTAATATAATATTGATGTTATTTCTAATATAATATTGCTTTGATTTCTAATTTAATATTGATTTGATTTCTAATATAATATTGATTTGATTTCTAATATAATATTGCTTTGATTTATAATATAATATTGCTTTAAATACTAATATGATCTTGATTTAATTTCTAATATAATATTGATTTGATTTCTAATATAATATTGCTTTGATTTCTAATATAATATTGATTTGATTTCTAATATAATATTGATTTGATTTCTAATACAATATTGATTTGATTTCTAATATAATAGAGATTTGATTTCTTATATAATATTGCTTTGGTTTCCAACATAATATTGATTTGATTTCTAATATAATATTGATTTGATTTCTAATATAATAGATATTTGATTTCTAATATAATATTGATTTGATTTCTGATATAATATTGATTTGATTTCTTATATAATATTGCTTTGATTTCTAACATAATATTGATTTGATTTCTAATATAATATTGATTTGATTTCTAATATAATATTGATTTGATTTCTAATATAATATTGCTTTGATTTCTTATATAATAGAGATTTGATTTCTAACATAATATTGCTTTGATTTCTTATATAATAGAGATTTGATTTCTAATATAATATTGCTTTGATTTCTAATATAATATTGATTTGATTTTTAATATAATATTGATTTGATTTCTAATATAATATTGATTTGATTTCTAATATAATATTGATTTGATTTCTTATATAATAGAGATTTGATTTCTAACATAATATTGCTTTGATTTCTTATATAATAGAGATTTGATTTCTAACATAATATTGATTTGATTTCTAATATAATATTGATTTGATTTCTAATATAATATTGATTTTATTTCTAATATAATATTGATTTGATTTCTAATATAATATTGATTTGATTTCTAATATAATATTGATTTGATTTCTAATATAATATTGATTTGATTTCTAATATAATATTGATTTGATTTCTAATATAATAGAGATTTGATTTCTAATATAATATTGCTTTTATTTCTAATATAATATTGATTTGATTACTAATATAATATTGATTTGATTTCTAATATAATATTGATTTGATTTCTAATATAATATTGATTTGATTTCTAATATAATATTGCTTTGAATACTAATATGATCTTGATTTAATTTCTAATATAATATTGATTTGATTTCTAATATAATATTGCTTTGATTTCTAATATAATATTTATTTGATTTCTAATATAATATTGATTTGATTTCTAATACAATATTGATTTGATTTCTAATATAATAGAGATTTGATTTCTTATATAATATTGCTTTGGCTTCTAACATAATATTGATTTGATTTCTAATATAATATTGATTTGATTTCTAATATAATAGAGATTTGATTTCTAATATAATATTGATTTGATTTTTGACATAATATTGATTTGATTTCTTATATAATATTGCTTTGGTTTCTAACATAATATTGATTTGATTTCTAATATAATATTGATTTGATTTCTAACATAATATTGCTTTGATTTCTTATATAATAGAGATTTGAGTTCTAACATAATATTGCTTTGATTTCTAATATAATATTGATTTGATTTCCAATATAATATTGATTTGATTTCTAACATAATATTGATTTGATTTCTAATATAATATTGCTTTGATTTCTAATATAATATTGCTTTGATTTCTAATATAATATTGATTTGATTTCTAATATAATATTGATTTGATTTCTAATATAATAGAGAGAATCAGAGGAGCATACTCTCCCAGAGTCCTAAGTCACCTTTCTGCAACCAATGACACTTAAAAAGAACCAAGAAAAAAATCTAATAACTCCATTTTTTTAATACACCGATAATGCTCTCGCTCTCTTATTTTTCATTAGTTAATTCCCACAATTGAAGATTATTCCACCTACTTACACAATATCATTCCCATGTTTCAGAATATGTGCATTAATAACATTGGCGCAGTGACGAAATTGGTAAAATTCCAAAGTGTATTTCACTTCTGAGGACGAAAAATATTTTTTTACATTCATTCTAATTTTAAAATTGCGGTCGTCATTTTACTGTTGCAAAGTTGGAATGAAAAATAAATGGTCGAATATGTTCCTTTTTTTTAAATAGGATGCAATCATTATGCATAACCCAAATAACATTTTACACAGAGAAAATAAATCCTATTTAAGACATGTCACGTAGTAATCAAAATAAAGAATCCCGCTTAACGCTGGGTATAGGACAGCTAGTACTACATGAAATAAGTGAGAGGGGCGTTCTTTATATGTAGGTAATTTAGGCATAAGTTTTAACCGAAATTAATTGATAAATGTCAATATTTAATTAAACTAGTGGGAATATCTAAAATAAGAACGCAGTCTATTCGATGCATTCCCTCATCTCTACGGGTATATCCGTCGGTTGGTCGGTGCACTGACACTTTGGGTGAAGTATAATATAACATTTTGAATGGTAAAAGCTTTTTTTATTGTTTTCTTGTGTTAAGATGCGTCGGATTGCGTACGAATAGGCTTTATTTACTCCTCCCCAGGAGTTAGGCACAAGGCCAGTTTTATCTTACTCCCACAAGTAAGATGTGACCCAAGATCGGGTCGGGAAAGTGGGGTTTGAAAAGCCAGTGCTCGAGAGGTGAGCACTCTGGCCATTTAAAAATTGCCTGGACAGCCCCGGCTGCATTCCCCGGTAGGGGCGCCTCCGACAGTAAGCAATTAACTTACTCCTCCCCAAAGAGGGGAGGCAAAGCCTGGGAGGGTGGACCTCCTAGAACTGCACAGGACAGGCGTGAAGTATCCATCGGAACAGATACTACACTTTGTTCTTAGCCAAAAGGCGAATAGGCAACTTCAATGATATTTTGAAGAGTTTTATACTGTACTCCTGGCAAGTACTCACACCGGGACCCACATGAATGTTACTAATATTGTAGCGGAAATAGTGCTAATGATTGGACGTAAATACCTCCTTTCAAGTTTTCAATGCGTACTTGTATCAACTTTAACTAAGCCAATGCACTTTGTATGTGTTCATAAATCATTATTACAGGTCCCGTCTCTTAGGCCGCCAATCTCTCATGCATATGTTTAAAAAAACGTTTTTTTATAGCGTCTACAAATTCCAAACGAAACTCTGTCCGTCCATTGATCCATCCTTCTGTCTCTGAACGCTTAAAATTCAATCCGCACTAAACGGACAGATTGAATAAACACATTTAATGAGTATGCGTTCATTTGTTTTGTTGCTTTTGTTGTGTTTTCTCGTGTCTGGAACGTCTTCAAAAACTGAGACGTCTGATTGACCAAAGGGTTCTTCTTTATTTTGGAAAACAGATCCAAGCTACTAAGATCAAAGGCAAAGGAAGTCTATCTCTCGCAATGTTACAGTTTTTTTAAGTTGACCATGCGAGTCCCTATTGTTCCTGGCTAAATGATGATCGAGTTTCATTCTTGTAATCTGAGTATTGAATTGACTTTCAGTTTCTTACTATAGTCTTTGTTTGCTTTGTCTGGTTTCCTCTTTACGGGCTGTTATACAAAAAAACAACACAAAAAGCAATTAACTTTTGTACTGAAAACCAATTAAATGAATAACGGTTATATTACTATTTCGATCTCTATCCCATCTCTCTTTCTCTTACTTATATATATATATATATATATATATATATATATATATATATATATATATATATATATAGTGCGTCAGGATATATTTTGAAAATAAATAAATATAAGCTTTGATCGTATGAATGCCAAACCTGAAATAAAAATTGTTTATTTAAAAATTATATATTACATATTATAGGGACGTACAATGATTTCCTTGACACCACAGGTAGAACTTCATTCTCTGGAAAAAGCCCTTAAAACACATGTCAAATATTCGGTAACTCATGGAATGAAAACAGTTTGAACTGCTTTCATTCTATGAGTCGCGAATGATTTTAAATGTAGTTTAAAGGTTTTTTTCTACAGAGTAAAAGTCTACTTGCGGTGTCAAAAAACAATGATTGACGCCAGAATATGTAATGTATAGTTTTTACATCAATAATGTGTGTATATATATATATATATATATATATATATATATATATATATATATATATATATATATATATAAAGAGAGAGATAGATAGATAGATAGATAGATAGATAGATAGATAGATAGATAGATAGATAGATAGATAGATAGATAGAAGGCGGGAAATAAACAATATATAGTTAAAGTTACATTCGTATGAGAAAATCTCGTTTAGAGTTCATTATAGAAAGCAATTCCAAATTGTATTGTAAAAGCACAATATTAAAGCGCTTAGTAATATGTATTCAGAGATTTATAATAGCATGTAAATAAAAGGAACATATATTTTACTTAAGTTTCAAGACGATAAACTTTCATAGATTTCATTAATTAGTCAAACTGTAGGGGTGACGTTTCGTTGAATCTTGAATTAAAGATGACGCATTTAATAAACCTATTATTCCTCTAAAAGCGTACGTAACGTCATGTTATTTTAAGAATTTTCCTGTCGAAACTTGATTTTAATATTATTCTAAATGTATAAATGTATGTTTCTCGATAACACTATATAAAGCATATCACAATTGGAACATAACACATTGTTTAGAGGAAAATACCAAATTATAAACTTCAGAAACTGAATTAAATCAGATATATATAGGAAAGACAGCCGGTTTCAGTAAATTACACCAAAATAGCATTGCATCTGACAAATCCTGATCTGATTGTTTCATGTTCTTTGCAAGAAAATATTGTGTTTTTCTTCAGTTTGTTTGAGAAACTACTTTTTCCAACTAGGAAGATTGTAAGGCTGAGGGAATTCATGTGTACAAATTAAATACACTGAAATGCCTTTAAGGGTTTTAGCTGTCTCCTATTTCAGATACAAATTATACTTATAAAACATTAATATTAGACGTTTTATATTCCATAGATACTTGAACATCATAAAAGGTAAGTAAACAAATTTGGCTAATTTCAAAGTTCTATTCAAGCAATGCTGCAACAGTATTTTGTTTCAGTTGAGTATTTATGAATCCTATTTTCTTATCACAACGAGTTAAAACATTCAACGGTGTTAATACTAAAAGCAGTTTTGTAAATATAAATTTCTACTGAATAAAATACAAAAATTGAAAAACAAAAGTTAACCAAAGGAATTAACTTTTCTTTCTGATACTTTACGAACACGCACTGCTCGATTACAAGAATATAAGATTCGTATAACGAACACGTACGGCATGTGTAAGGAGAATAAACGAATAACATTAACAAACAAAAAGACGCAGATTTGTTCTTCCTCGGATAATGTTTAGCGCACATACTTCCATGAGGTTGACTTTTTTCCTTATTCATACAAATGGTTCATCCGATGATCGTTATTACAAAATACCGGTAACATTTAGTTGAATTTATTTGTTTATATTGTTGTAATATTAAACACATTAGTGAACATAATATTAAAGACATCAATACCATATTGTCATTGCTTATTTACAACTAGTTATCTGTTTTTCTACTTCTAATGTTTTCATCTTTCGTAACAAAGTTTTTCCTAGTTTTTAGCTATTACGGCAATGATTTTAATATGTATATATGATATATTCATTATTATTATAAGTTACCTTTAAAATAAACTTTTTAATTGTATTTCCACAATTGCTACGTATGAACCAAAAGGTTATCGGATTTTCTGTTTTACTTACCTGAAATTTCGTAATTCCTAATTTCTGCATTAATACAACTAGCAGACGAAAACTTATGTGTATATGCACGTGTTTCTCTCCTGTACGTAACATAGAATCATGATTTTTGTTTCGTAATACTCGAATGTTTATTGAAATCAAATATAAAATAAAGGAAAAATAAAACACATTTAAAATAATCAAATGTTTTTTTTAAAAAGTGTAAACATGACTATATTTGGAATTATTTTAGGCTAATCCATGAAACGCCTGATAAATAAACGCACTTTACAGATAAGTTTTCTACACAAATGTAGACATGTTAACAACTATTTGTTTGGCTATTTAAGCCCTGATTAAAGTAAGAAATAAAATGTCTTAAGGGTTTAATCTCAATAACTCGGAGCTTTGACTTTAATAGTATATCACAATAATTATTTGGAATGATTACTTATTACAGGAATTTTTGGCAAGTAGCAAAGTGTATTATCTCTGTTGAGACTACACTGCTATCTTTTCTACCATCAGTCAGTTAAGGAGAAATCCTTCTAAAGTGTGGAAATTTAGATTGTTGTCCCAATTCAAGATACCCATTTTGTAGAGCTGAATACACGCACATAAAAAAACTGACCTTGTGTCTAACTCTGCCCTCGTTCTGATGGGCAAGTAAATAGGGACTGCCTGTTATATATACTCTAATGAATGTTTTTCTTTTCTTATCAAAACCTGAGCAATGTTATAAACAGATCTTTACTATACCAATTGAACGGTGGAGTGATATGAAAAGTTACAGAATAAGATATATATAGGAGTAAATATGTATTGGTCGACTGTACATAATTAAACCGGAGATACATTACAAAATCAGAAGGTGTAATGTTTGTACTTATCTATGTAAGCACACCTATAAAATTGGTTGTCATACGAACAGAGAAATCTAAGAAGACACTAATATTGGCTCAAAGGCAGAAATTGACCCAGATATTTATCCTCTCTATCTCTCTCTCTTTCTCTTTCTCTATCTTCTATCTATCTTTTTTCTGTATATATGTGTATCAATTTCATGCCCACTCTTATGTGTGATAATTTAGTTTGCGTTTATTGGTACTTATATATATTTACATACATAATTGTATGCATGCTTATATATATATACATATATATATATATATCTTTAATGTTATGTGTGTTTATCCTGGCTAGATTCTCTGTCTTCTTCCCTCTTATCGCCTTTACCACATCACCCTTTTTTTCTCATCCCATGTGTGTGTTTTCAAAATAAAATTGTTTCCAAATCTTCACTTTTTCTGAAGACGTTCGTTAATACGAACGAAACCGGTCAAATATCTTGTTTTTGTTTGTCTCTTGCATTTAAACCTGTTTTCTGTTTGTTTTTTTCCACACACACTCATATATATATATATATATATATATATATATATATATATATATATATATATATATATATATATATATATATGAAATCATATATTACATATTAGCGTGTAGTAAGATTGTATGTGGGTAAAACTGTGGTAAATACCGAATTTTCCACATTAAGTTACATTTAGCAGAGACACCTAAGCATTTCCGTAAAAGTAAAATAATCATGTTTAGGGTAACGTGTCGTTCGAAGTAATATGTAGTGAGGAAGATAGCAAAATACTTTTTTGGCCCACGAGCTGATTGCGATCGGACGCGTTGTTGACGCTCTATCTTTGTTGGCAAACTATTCAAACTACAGTAACGTGTTAAAATAAGTCAGATTTATTATGTACTAGCGGGGCTACCCGGCGTTGCTCGGGGTCATAAAAACATATAATTGAAGAAAAATCGTGTGTGTAACATCTTTATATACAAACTTCTATTTCTCCCCCCCCCCCCTTTCTCTATAGCCGTCTCTTTATCTTTCTACCTTTCTCTTCCCTGGTCACCCCATTTCAGCGCTACTTTCTAATTTTGCCTTTTGCGAAAGCTGTTTCTTCCCCACCATTTCTCCTACGTTGGCCAGGGCAATAGTATATCATATTTCTATAAAAAGTAACACCTCTATCTGCGCCTTCTATATAAGAACTTATCTCCGCCCCGGTGTTCATACTATATACGTATCTATCATCACCCCGGTGCGCATACTATATACGTACCTATCGCCGCCCCAGTGCACATACTATATATGTACCTATCGCCGCCCCAGTGCAGATACTATTTAAGTACCTATCGCCGCCTCGGTGCGAATGCTAAATAGTACCTATCGCCGTCCCGGTGTGCATGCTACATAAGTACCTATCGCTGCCCTAGTGCGAATAATTAATATGTACATATTGCCGCTTTGGTGCGAATGCTAAATACGTACCTATCGCCGCTTTGGTGCGAATGCTAAATACGTACCTATCGCCGGCCCGGTGCGAATGCTAAATACGTACCTATACCCGCCCCGGTGCGAATGCGAAATACATACCTTTCGCCGGTGCATGTGCTATATACGTACCTATCGCCGCCCCGGTGCACGTGCTATATACGTCCATATCGCCGCCCCGGTGCGCGTGCTATATATGTACTGACTGCCGCCGCAGAGCGCATGCTATGTACGTACTTATTGCTGCCCATGTGTACATGTTATATACGTAGCTATCGCCACCCCTAAATTCTGAATACGTACCTATAGCCGCCCCGGTGTGGAAGCTAAATAGGTACTAATTGCTGCCCCGTACCTATAGTCTCCTCGGTGCGAATGCTAAATAGGTACCTATCGCCGCCCCGGTGCGAATGGTAAATACGTTTATATCGCCGCTAAAAATTTCCACGACTACCAATCTCTCCAAGCCCCCCAACTTTTTTTTACTCTCGCCCAACCCTGAGTAATATTTTTAGTTCCAAAAATAAAAAAATAAAAAAATTTGGCCCGACCCCTAAAAAGTTTGTCCTGACCTCTAAACATTTCCCCGAGCCCCCAATCTCTTCAGAACGCCCCCAACTTTTTTATTATTCTCTCCCAATCCTAAGAAATATTGTTAGTTAAAAAAATAAATAAACAAAAAAAATTTGGCTCGACCTATAAAAAGTTTGTCCTGACCCCTAAAAATTTCCCCGAACCCCCCAATCTCTCCAGCCCCCCCCCACAGTTTTTTTACTCTCGCCCACCCTGAGTAATATTTTTGTTCAAAAAATAAAAAAATTTGGCCCGACCACTTAAAAGTTTGTCCTGACCCCTGAAAATTTCTCCGACCCCCCAATCTCTCCAGCCCCCATCAATTTCTTTTACTCTTCCAAACATGAGAAATATTTTGAGTTCAAAGAAAAAAAAAAAATTTGGCCTGACCCCTAAAATTTTCCCCGACCCCCTAATCTCTCCAGCCCCCCCCCCTCCAACTTTTTTTCACTCTTCCCCTGAGGAATATTTTAAGTTCAAAAAAAGAAAAAAAAAAATTTGGCCTGACCCTTAAATTTTCCCCGACCCCCTAATCTCTCCAGCCCCCCCACCAACTTTTTTTTCAGTGTCCCACAACCCTGAGAAATATTTTAAGTTAAAAAAAAATAAAATAAAAAATTTGGCCTGACCCCTAAAAAATTTGTCCTGACCCCTAAAATTTAATTGTGTTTTTAAACGTGAGTTAACGCACTTCCTTAGCTATCCTCTAACAAATAAATTTCATTAAAAACATTAATTGGTTTATGAACTTGAGGTATTACGTAATTAAATTACAATATGACTCAGCAATTTCAAATTACTATAAAATATAATGAAAAATAAATGAAAAGCCCCCCCCCCTGATGAAATATTCCCCATGGACCCCTAAGGGCTGGGTTAATAGATTCGAGAATACTCTCATCATCTTACTCTGTGAATTTTACATAAGAATACACTTTTATATGTTATGTATATATTCTCTAACCTTGTTTTAAACACCTTAATTGTGTTTTTAAACGTGAGTTAACGCACTTCCTTAGCTACCATCTAAAAAATAAATTTCATTAAAAAACATTAATTAGTTTATGAACTTGAGGTATTACGTAATTAAATATGACTCAGCAATTTCAAATTACTATAAAATATAATGAAAAATAAATGAAAATTCCCCCCCCCCTCGATGAAATATTCCCCATGGACCCCTAAGGCCTGGGTTAATAGATTCGAGAATACTCTCATCATCTTACTCTGTGAATTTTACATAAGAATACACTTTTATATGTTATGTATATATTCTCTAACCTTGTTTTAAACACCTTAATTGTGTGTTTTAAACGTGAGTTAACGCACTTCCTTAGCTACCCTCTAAAAAATAAATTTCATTAAAAAACATTAATTGGTTTATGAACTTGAGGTATTACGTAATTAAATTACAATATGACTCAGCAATTTCAAATTACTATAAAATACAATGAAAAATAAATGAAAATTCCCCCCCCCCTCGATGAAATATTCCCCATGGACCCCTAAGGGCTGGGTTAATAGATTCGAGAATACTCTCATCATCTTACTCTGTGAATTTTACATAAGAATACACTTTTATATGTTATGTATATATTCTCTAACCTTGTTTTAAACACCTTAATTGTGTGTTTTAAACGTGAGTTAACGCACTTCCTTAGCTATCCTCTAACAAATAAATTTCATTAAAAAACATTAATTGGTTTATGAACTTGAGGTATTACGTAATTAAATTACAATATGACTCAGCAATTTCAAATTACTATAAAATATAATGAAAAATAAATGAAAAGCCCCCCCCCCCCGATGAAATATTCCCCATGGACCCCTAAGGGCTGGGTTAATAGATTCGAGAATACTCTCATCATCTTACTCTGTGAATTTTACATAAGAATACACTTTTATATGTTATGTATATATTCTCTAACCTTGTTTTAAACACCTTAATTGTGTTTTTAAACGTGAGTTAACGCACGTCCTTAGCTACCCTCTAAAAAATAAATTTCATTAAAAAACATTAATTAGTTTATGAACTTGAGGTATTACGTAATTAAATTACAATATGACTCAGCAATTTCAAATTACTATAAAATATAATGAAAAATAAATGAAAATTCCCCCCCCCCCTCGATGAAATATTCCCCATGGACCCCTAAGGGCTGGGTTAATAGATTCGAGAATACTCTCATCATCTTACTCTGTGAAGTTTACATAAGAATACACTTTTATATGTTATGTATATATTCTCTAACCTTGTTTTAAACACCTTAATTGTGTGTTTTAAACGTGAGTTAACGCACTTCCTTAGCTACCCTCTAAAAAATAAATTTCATTAAAAAACATTAATTGGTTTATGAACTTGAGGTATTACGTAATTAAATTACAATATGACTCAGCAATTTCAAATTACTATAAATATAATGAAAAATAAATGAAAAGCCCCCCCCCCCGATGAAATATTCCCCATGGACCCCTAAGGGCTGGGTTAATAGATTCGAGAATACTCTCATCATCTTACTCTGTGAATTTTACATAAGAATACACTTTTATATGGTATGTATATATTCTCTAACCTTGTTTTAAACACCTTAATTGTGTGTTTTAAACGTGAGTTAACGCACTTCCTTAGCTACCCTCTAAAAAATAAATTTCATTAAAAAACATTAATTGGTTTATGAACTTGAGGTATTACGTAATTAAATTACAATATGACTCAGCAATTTTAAATTACTATAAAATATAATGAATAAATGAAAAGCCCCCCCCCCCCCCCGATGAAATATTCCCCATGGACCCCTAAGGGCTGGGTTAATAGATTCGAGAATACTCTCATCATCTTACTCTGTGAATTTTACATAAGAATACACTTTTATATGGTATGTATATATTCTCTAACCTTGTTTTAAACACCTTAAGTGTGTGTTTTAAACGTGAGTTAACGCACTTCCTTAGCTACCCTCTAAAAAATAAATTTCATTAAAAAACATTAATTGGTTTATGAACTTGAGGTATTACGTAATTAAATTACAATATGACTCAGCAATTTCAAATTACTATAAAATATAATGAAAAATAAATGAAAAGCCCCCCCCCCCCCGATGAAATATTCCCCATGGACCCCTAAGGGCTGGGTTAATAGATTCGAGAATACTCTCATCATCTTACTCTATGAATTTTACATAAGAATACATTTTTATATGTTATGTATATATTCTCTAACCTTGTTTTAAACACCTTAATTGTGTGTTTTAAACGTGAGTTAACGCACTTCCTTAGCTACCCTCTAAAAAATAAATTTCATTAAAAAACATTAATTGGTTTATGAACTTGAGGTATTACGTAATTAAATTACAATATGACTCAGCAATTTCAAATTACTATAAAATATAATGAAAAATAAATGAAAAGCCCCCCCCCCCCTGATGAAATATTCCCCATGGACCCCTAAGGGCTGGGTTAATAGATTCGAGAATACTCTCATCATCTTACTCTATGAATTTTACATAAGAATACACTTTTATATGTTATGTATATATTCTCTAACCTTGTTTTAAACACCTTAATTGTGTGTTTTAAACGTGAGTTAACGCACTTCCTTAGCTACCCTCTAAAAAATAAATTTCATTAAAAAACATTAATTGGTTTATGAACTTGAGGTATTACGTAATTAAATATGACTCAGCAATTTCAAATTACTATAAAATATCATCAAAAATAAATGAAAAGCCCCCCCCCCCCCGATGAAATATAAATGCACATTGGTCTTTATTATAGATAAATATAAATGCACATTGGTCTTTATTATAGATACAAATAAATGCACATTGGTCTTTATTATAGATACAAATAAATGCACATTGGTCTTTATTATAGATACAATTAAATGCACATTGGTCTTTATTATAGATTTTCTTAATATCCCCCCCCCCCAAGAAAAAAATTGGCCTGAGGCGCTCACACCGGCGAATGCCGTCACCCCCCTCCCAATTTGGCATGAAAGGAGGAGGTAATGCCTATCATGATAACGGAAGGGAGGGGGAGGAATATTAGCGTCTATTAAAAGGTTGTAGTGTGAGTGAATTTCTTCCTGACATTTTGCATTATTTTTCAAATTATCTGCCACTCTCTGACGTCATGATGACCTGATATAACTGGACACAATTTAGAGCAAGACCGGGTACATCCGGCAAGGGATTATGGGACAGGTGCGGATGTGATTGAGCAACCCTTGTTTCACTACACACACTTAACATAGGATTCCTATGTTGTTATTGATGCATCCGGACAGAAGTTATTGGATGATCTGATACAACCGGACACAATTTAGGGCAAGACCGGGTACATCCGGCAAGGGATTATGGGATGTTTACAGTGACTGCATTTTTATCGGATTAGTACACAAATACATTAGAGTAATTTACTCCTCTCCAGGAGTTAGGCACAAGGCCAGTTTTTATCCTACTCCCACCAGTAAGATGTGACCCAAGCTCGGGTCGGAAAGTGGGGGTTGAAAAGCCAGCGCCCGAGAGGTGAAAGGTGAAATACATTAGATTATTTTGAATATGTTTAAAAAATGGCGTATAAAAGCTATGTTGAATTAGAGAAAAACGGCCTAGAGGAGTCTAAAAAATTTTGTTGATATTTAAAACTCATGTAATAATTTGTTAAATAGTATTGTACAATGTTTGTTGAAAGAAAATCATAGTTATTATTACTTGTTAATTTATTAAAGTAATTTGAACAGTGTATAGTGGATAGGCTGCTGTACTGCAGTAGATTTGTTATAAATAATCCAGTAAATCGCATCTGCTTCCTTGGTCTTTTGGCTAAGATCAAAGTGTAGTATCTGTTCCCCATAGACTGGTATTGTCTTGGCCTCCGGGGCTTGATTTACGCCGGTCTATGGGATTGTCCTGTGCAGTTCTAGGAGGTCCACCCTCCCAGGCTTCGCCTCCCCTCTTTGGGGAGGAGTAAGTTTATTGCTTACTGTCTGAGGCGCCCCTACCGGGGAATGCCGACGGGGCTGCCCAGGCAATTTTTAAATGGCCAGAGTGCTCACCTCTCGAGCGCTGGCTTTTAACCCCACTTTCTCGACCCAATCTGTGGTCACATCTTACTTGTGGGAGTAGGATAAATCTGGCCTTGTGCCTAACTCCTGGGGAGGAGTAAATACCTTTTAAGCTTTGTCGGCCTTTTGGCTAAGATCAAAGTGTAGTATCTGTTCTCGGCATTTTTGCCTTGAGATCAAGTGTATTATCTAGTCCTATCCGATAGGTGTCGATCTTACACTCTCGAATCAAAAATCAGATTATCATTTTATTTTTTAATCCCTTTTCCTTTGGTGCACTTCCTCTCCCCTAAAGTACGGCTGATCGCGCCCACGGTAGGGATCTCTCTCACGCCGACTAATACTCAAACTCCCCAAAATTTCGCCTGAGCCGCTCATACCGCGAATGCCGCCATTCCCCCATCCCCAGATTTGGCCTGAGGCGCTCATACCGACGAATGCCGACATTCCCCCTCCCCAGATTTCGCCTGAGGCGCTCATACCTGCGAATTCCGACATTCCCCCTCCCTAAATTCGGCCTGAGGGGCCCGACTGCTGACATTCCCCCTCCCCAGATTTGGCCTGAGGCGCTCATACCGGCGAATGCCGACATTCCTCCTCCCAAAATTCGGCCTGAATGCCGACGCTCCCACTCCCCAAATTTCGCCTGAGGCGCTCATACCGGCGAATGCCGACATTCCCCCTCCCCAGATTTGGCCTGAGGCGCCCCACCACCGAATGCCGACACTCCCCCTCCCCCAAATTTCGCCTTAAGCGCTCATACCGCCGAATGCCGACACTCCCCCGCCCCCAAATTTCGCCTGAGGCGCTCACACCGACGAATGTCGACACTCCCCCTCCCCAAATTTCGCCTGAGGCGCTCACACCGACGAATGTCGACACTCCCCCTCCCCAAATTTCGCCTGAGGCGCTCATAACGGCGAATGCCGACACTCCCCCTCCCCCAAATTTGGCCTGAGGCGCTCATACCAGCGAATGCCGACATTCCCCCTCCTCAGATTTGGCCTGAGGCGCCCCACCGCCGAATGCCGACACTCCCTCTCCCCAGATTTGGCCTGTGGCACTCACATCGGTGAATGCCGACATCCCCCCCCCTATTTGGCCTGAAAGGAGGAGGTAATGCCTGGAAGTATTATATCAGGATAACAGAACGGCCATAGTGAGGAAGGGAGGGGGGAAGGAATATTAGCGTCTATTAATAATTAAGGAAGAAAGTGTGGGAGTGAGAGGGGAAGAAGAAAGAAAGAAAAAAAATGGTTGTAGTGTGAGTGAATTTCTACCCGCCACTCCCTTACTCTGACGTCATATCTAGTTTATCGTGACTTTGCATTATTTTTCTTCTCAAATTAGTATAAATAACGTTGAAAAATGGAGTTAAAAGCCACCCCCCATTGGAGAAAAGTGCTCAGTCGACCCCGGAAGAGTCAATTTTTTTTTCCGGTTCCGAGATATTAGACGCGCCTGGGCTGGCCGGTTGGAATGATGTCACCCGTGTGACCGTTTGTTGGGTACTTTCGGAGGAGAAGCTTTACATACATACATACATACATACATACATACATCCATACAGACAGGTGGGATTTATATAATAGACTAGCGGGGCTACCCGGCGTTGCTCGGGGTCATAAAAACATAACTGAAGAAAAATCGCGTGTGTAACATCTTTATATTAAAACTTCTATTTCTCTCCCTCTCTCTCTATAGCTGTCTCTTTATCTTTCTACTTTTATCTACCCTGGTCGCTACTTTTAAATTTTGCCTTTTGCGAAAGCTGTTTCTTCCCCACCATTTCATCCTACGTTTCACAGGGCAATAGTATGACTTATTTCTATAAAAAGTACCACCACTGTCTGCGCCTTCTATATAGGTACTTATAACCGCCCCGGTGTTCATACTATATATTTTGAATCCCCTCATGATATCCTTCATCATTTTAACTCCCCTCGTTGTATTCATCATTTTCGATCTCCTCATACTATTAATCATTTTCAATCCCCTCATAATATTCTTCATCATTTTCAATCCCCTCATGATATTCTTCATCATTTTCGATCCCCTCATGATATTCTTCTCATTTTCAATCCCCTCATGATATTATTCATCATTTTCAATCCTCTCATGGTATTCTTCATCATTTCCAATCCTGTCAGCCTATTCTTCATAATTTTCAATCCTCTCATGACATTCTTCATCATTTTCAATCCTCTCATGACATTCTTCATCATTTTCAATCCTCTCATGACATTCTTCATCATTTTCAATCCCCTCATGATAGTCTTCATCATTTTCAATCCTCTCATGATAGTCTTCATCATTTTCAATCCTCTCATGATAGTCTTCATCATTTTCAATCCTCTCATGATAGTCTTCATCATTTTTAATCCTCTCATGATAGTCTTCATCATTTTCAATCCTCTCATGATAGTCTTCATCATTTTCAATCCTCTCATGATAGTCTTCATCATTTTCAATCCTCTCATGATAGTCTTCATCATTTTCAATCCTCTCATGATAGTCTTTATCATAGCTCTATCTAGGATATTGAGCACTTTTCTCTCAGACAACGCCGAGTACTTTGAAAATCAAGGAGGCCTCATGAGCACTACTGAAATCACTTAGGTATCCTCTCTCCTTCTGATCTGCCAAATAGTCCAAAGGGGAACGAAGATGGCGTTAAAATATTTTCCAAACCTATCACTACAGTAGCTCTATCTAGGACATTGAGCACTTTTCTCCCGGCCAACGCCGAGTACTTTGATAATCAAGGAGGCCTCCTGAGGACTACTGAAATCACTTAGGTATCCTCTCTCCTTCTGATCTGCGAAATAGTCCAAAGGGGAACGAAGATGGCGTTAAAATATTTTCCAAACCTATCACTACAGTAGCTCTATCTAGGACATTGAGCACTTTTCTCCCGGACAACGCCGAGTACTTTAATAATAAAGGAAGCCTCCTGAGGACTACTGAAATCACTTAGGTGTCCTCTCTCCTACTGATCTGCGAAATAGTCCAAAGGGGAACGAATATGGCGTTAAAATATTATCCAAACCTATCACTACAGTAGCTCTATCTAGGACATTGAGCACTTTTTTCCCGGACAACGCCGAGTACTTTGAAAATCAAAGACCCCTCCTGGGGACAACTGAAATCAGTTAGGTATCCTCCCTCCTTTTCATCTGCAAAATTGTCCAAAGGGGAAGAAGATGGCGTTAAAATATTTTCTAAACCTATCACTACAGTAGCTCTATCTAGGATATTGAGCACTTTTCTCCCGGACAACGCCGAGTACTTTGAAAATCGAGGAGGCTTCATGAGCACTCCTGAAATCCCTTAGGTATACTCTCTCCTTCTGCTCTGCGAAATAGTCCAAAGGGGAACGAAGATGTCGTTAAAATATTTTCCAAACCTATCACTACAGTAGCTCTATCTAGGATATTGATCACTTTTCTCCCGGACAACGCCGAATATTTCAAAATCAAAGAGGCCTTCTTAGCACTACTGAAATAACTCTTATCGATTCCCCCATCCTTTTCAGCGTAGATGCTGTTAAAATATTATCCAAACCTATCACTACAGTAGCTCTATCTAGGACGTTGAGCACTTTTTTCCCGGACAACGCCGAGTACTTTCAAAATCAAAGTAGCCTCCTGGGGACAAATGAAATCAGTTAGGTATCCTCCATCCTTTTCATCTGCAAAATTGTCCAAAGGGGAACGAAGATGGCGTTAAAATATGTTCTAAACCTATCACTACAGTAGCTCTATCTAGGATATTGAGCACTTTTCTCCCGGACAACGCCGAGTACTTTGAAAATCGAGGAGGCTTCGTGAGCACTCCTGAAATCAGTTAAGTATCCTCCATCCTTTTCTATCTGCAAAATTGTCCAAAGGGGAACGAAGATGGCGTAAAATATTTTCCAAACCTATCACTACAGTAGCTCTATCTAGGATATTGAGCACTTTTCTCCCGGACAACGCCGAGTATTGTAAAATCAAAGAGGCCTCCTGGGGACTACTGAAATAATTCTTATCCATTCCCCCATCCTTTTCAGCGTAGATGCTGTTAAAATATTATACAAACCTATCACTACAGTAGCTCTATCAAGGACATTGAGCACTTTTTTCCCGGACAACGCCGAGTACTTTGAAAATCAAAGAGGCCTCCTGGGGACAAATGAAATCAGTTAGGTATCCTCCATCCTTTTCATCTGCAAAATTGTCCAAAGGGGAACGAAGATGGCGTTAAAATATGTTCTAAACCTATCACTACAGTAGCTCTATCTAGGATATTGAGCACTTTTCTCCCGGACAACGCCGAGTACTTTGAAAATCGAGGAGGCTTCATGAGCACTCCTGAAATCCCTTAGGTATCCTCTCTCCTTCTGATCTGCGAAATAGTCCAAAGGGGAACGAAGATGGCGTTAAAATATTTTCCAAACCTATCACTACAGTAGCTCCATCTAGGATATTGAGCACTTTTCTCCCGGACAACGCCGAGTATTTTAAAATCAAAGAGGCCTCCTGGGGACTACTGAAATAATTCTTATCCATTCCCCCATCCTTTTCAGCGTAGATGCTGTTAAAATATTATACAAACCTATCACTACAGTAGCTCTATCTAGGACATTGAGCACTTTTTTCCCGGACAACGCCGAGTACTTTGAAAATCAAAGAGGCCTCCTGGGGACAAATGAAATCAGTTAGGTATCCTCCCTCCGTTTCAGCTGCAAAATTGTCCAAAGGGGAACGAAGATGGCGTTAAAATATTTTCTAAACCTATCACTACAGTAGCTCTATCTAGGATATTGAGCACTTTTCTCCCGGACAACGCCGAGTACTTTGAAAATCGAGGAGGCTTCATGAGCACTCCTGAAATCCCTTAGGTATCCTCTCTCCTTCTGATCTTCGAAATTGTCCAAAGGGGAACGAAGATGGCGTTAAAATATTTTCTAAACCTATCACTACAGTAGCTCTATCTAGGATATTGAGCACTTTTCTCCCGGACAACGCCGAGTAGTTCAAAATCAAAGAGGCCTCCTGGGGACTACTGAAATAATTCTTATCCATTCCCCCATCCTTTTCAGCGTAGATGCTGTTAAAATATTATACAAACCTATCACTACAGTAGCTCTATCTAGGACAGTGAGCACTTTTTTCCCGGACAACGCCGAGTACTTTGAAAATCAAAGACCCATCCTGGGGACAAATGAAATCAGTTAGGTATCCTCCCTCCTTTTCATCTGCAAAATTGTCCAAAGGGGAACGAAGATGGCGTTAAAATATTTTCTAAACCTATCACTACAGTAGCTCTATCTAGGATATTGAGCACTTTTCTCCCGGACAACGCCGAGTACTTTGAAAATCGAGGAGGCTTCATGAGCACTCCTGAAATCCCTTAGGTATCCTCTCTCCTTCTGCTCTGCGAAATAGTCCAAAGGGGAACGAAGATGGCGTTAAAATATTTTCCAAACCTATCACTACAGTAGCTCTATCTAGGATATTGAGCACTTTTCTCCCGGACAACGCCGAATATTTCAAAATCAAAGAGGCCTCCTGGGGACTACTGAAATAATTCTTATCCATTCCCCCATCCTTTTCAGCGTAGATGCTGTTAAAATATTATACAAACCTATCACTACAGTAGCTCTATCTAGGACATTGAGCACTTTTTTCCCGGACAACGCCGAGTACTTTGAAAATCAAAGAGGCCTCCTGGGGACAAATGAAATCAGTTAGGTATACTCCATCCTTTTCATCTGCAAAATTGTCCAAAGGGGAACGAAGATGGCGTTAAAATATTTTCTAAACCTATCACTACAGTAGGTCTATCTAGGATATTGAGCACTTTTCTCCCGGACAACGCCGAGTATTTCAAAATCAGAGAGGCCTCCTGGGGACTACTGAAATAATTCTGATCCATTCCCCCATCCTTTTCAGCGTAGATGCTGTTAAAATATTATACAAACCTATCACTACAGTAGCGCTATCTAGGACATTGATCACTTTTTTCCCGGACAACGCCGAGTACTTTGAAAATCAAAGAGGCCTCCTGGGGACAACTGAAATCAGTTAGGTATCCTCCCTCCTTTTCATCTGCAAAATTGTCCAAAGGGGAACGAAGATGGCGTTAAAATATTTTCTAAGCCTATCACTACAGTAGGTCTATCTAGGATATTGAGCACTTTTCTCCCGGACAACGCCGAGTATTTCAAAATCAGAGAGGCCTCCTGGGGACTACTGAAATAATTGTTATCCATTCCCCCATCCTTTTCAGCGTAGATGCTGTTAAAATATTATACAAACCTATCACTACAGTAGCTCTATCAAGGACATTGAGCACTTTTTTCCCGGACAACGCCGAGTACTTTGAAAATCAAAGAGGCCTCTTGGGGACAAATGAAATCAGTTAGGTATCCTCCATCCTTTTCATCTGCAAAATTGTCCAAAGGGGAACGAAGATGGCGTAAAATATTTTCCAAACATATCACTACAGTAGCTCTATCTAGGATATTGAGCACTTTTCTCCCGGACAACGCCGAGTACTTTGAAAATCGAGGAGGCTTCATGAGCACTCCTGAAATCCCTTAGGTATCCTCTCTCCTTCTGATCTGCGAAATAGTCCAAAGGGGAACGAAGATGGCGTTAAAATATTTTCCAAACCTATCACTACAATAGCTCTATCTAGGATATTGAGCACTTTTCTCCCGGACAACGCCGAATATTTCAAAATCAAAGAGGCCTCCTGGGGACTACTGAAATAATTCTTATCCATTCCCCCATCCTTTTCAGCGTAGATGCTGTTAAAATATTATACAAACCTATCACTACAGTAGCTCTATCTAGGACAGTGAGCACTTTTTTCCCGGACAACGCCGATTACTTTGAAAATCGAGGAGGCCTCCTGGGGACAAATGAAATCAGTTAGCTATCCTCTATCCTTTTCATCTGCAAAATTGTCCAAAGGGGAACGAAGATGGCGTTAAAATATTTTCTAAACCTATCACTACAGTAGCTCTATCTAGGATATTGAGCACTTTTCTCCCGGACAACGCCGAGTATTTCAAAATCAAAGAGGCCTCCTGGGGACTACTGAAATAATTCTTATCCATTCCCCCATCCTTTTCAGCGTAGATGCTGTTAAAATATTATACAAACCTATCACTACAGTAGCTCTATCAAGGACATTGAGCACTTTTTTCCCGGACAACGTCGAGTACTTTGAAAATCAAAGAGGCCTCCTGGGGACAAATGAAATCAGTTAGGTATCCTCCATCCTTTTCATCTGCAAAATTGTCCAAAGGGGAACGAAGATGGCGTAAAATATTTTCCAAACATATCACTACAGTAGCTCTATCTACGATATTGAGCACTTTTATCCCGGACAACGCCGAGTACTTTGAAAATCGAGGAGGCTTCATGAGCACTCCTGAAATCCCTTAGGTATCCTCTCTCCTTCTGATCTGCGAAATAGTCCAAAGGGGAACGAAGATGGCGTTAAAATATTTTCCAAACCTATCACTACAGTAGCTCTATCTAGGATATTGAGCACTTTTCTCCCGGACAACGCCGAGTATTTCAAAATCAAAGAGGCCTCCTGGGGACTACTGAAATAATTCTTATCCATTTCCCCATCCTTTTCAGCGTAGATGCTGTTAAAATATTATACAAACCTATCACTACAGTAGCTCTATCAAGGACATTGAGCACTTTTTTCCCGGACAACGCCGAGTACTTTGAAAATCAAAGAGGCCTCCTGGGGACAAATGAAATCAGTTAGGTATCCTCCATCCTTTTCATCTGCAAAATTGTCCAAAGGGGAACGAAGATGGCGTTAAAATATTTTCCAAACATATCACTATAGTAGCTCTATCTAGGATATTGAGCACTTTTCTCCCGGACAACGCCGAGTATTTCAAAATCAAAGAGGCCTCCTGGGGACTACTGAAATAATTCTGATCCATTCCCCCATCCTTTTCAGCGTAGATGCTGTTAAAATATTATCCAAACCTATCACTACAGTAGCTCTATCTAGGACATTGATCACTTTTTTCCCGGACAACGCCGAGTACTTTGAAAATCAAAGAGGCCTCCTGGGGACAAATGAAATCAGTTAGGTATCCTCCATCCTTTTCATCTGCAAAATTGTCCAAAGGGGAACGAAGATGGCGTTAAAATATTTTCTAAACCTATCACTACAGTAGCTCTATCTAGGATATTGAGCACTTTTCTCCCGGACAACGCCGAGTCCTTTGAAAATCGAGGAGGCTTCATGAGCACTCCTGAAATCCCTTACGTATCCTCTCTCCTTCTGATCTGCGAAATAGTCCAAAGGGGAACGAAGATGGCGTTAAAATATTTTCCAAACCTATCACTACAGTAGCTCTATCTAGGATATTGAGCACTTTTCTCCCGGACAACGCCGAGTATTTCAAAATCAAAGAGGCCTCCTGGGGACTACTGAAATAATTCTGATCCATTCCCTCATCCTTTTCAGCGTAGATGCTGTTAAAATATTATACAAACCTATCACTACAGTAGCTCTATCTAGGACATTGAGCACTTTTTTCCCAGACAACGCCGAGTACTTTGAAAATCAAAGAGGCCTACTGGGGACAAATGAAATCAGTTAGGTATCCTCCCTCCTTTTCATCTGCAAAATTGTCCAAAGGGGAACGAAGATGGCGTTAAAATATTTTCTAAACCTATCACTACAGTAGCTCTATCAAGGATATTAAGCACTTTTCTCTCGGACAACGCCGAGTACTTTGAAAATCGAGGAAGCTTCATGAGCACTCCTGAAATCCCTTAGGTATCCTCTCTCCTTCTGATCTGCGAAATAGTCCAAAGGGGAACGAAGATGGCGTCAAAATATTTTCCAAACCTATCACTACAGTAGCTCTATCTAGGATATTGAGCACTTTTCTCCTGGACAACGCCGAATATTTCAAAATCAAAGAGGCCTCCTGGGGACTACTGAAATAATTCTTATCCATTCCCCCATCCTTTTCAGCGTAGATGCTGTTAAAATATTATACAAACCTATCACTACAGTAGCTCTATCTAGGACATTGAGCACTTTTTTCCCGGACAACGCCGAGTACTTTGAAAATCAAAGAGGCCTCCTGGGGACAAATGAAATCAGTTAGCTATCCTCTATCCTTTTCATCTGCAAAATTGTCCAAAGGGGAACGAAGATGGCGTTAAAATATTTTCTAAACCTATCACTACAGTAGCTATATCTAGGATATTGAGCACTTTTCTCCCGGACAACGCCGAGTATTTCAAAATCAAAGAGGCCTCCTGGGGACTACTGAAATAATTCTGATCCATTCCCCCATCCTTTTCAGCGTAGATGCTGTTAAAATATTATACAAACCTATCACTACAGTAGCTCTATCTAGAACATTGAGGCGCCCTACCGGCGAATGTCGACACTCCCCCTCCCCAAATTTGGCCTGAGGCGCCCTACCGGCGAATACCGATACTCCGCTCTCCCTACAAATTTGGTCTGAGGCGCTCACACCGGCGAATGCCAACCCCCCCCCCCAATTTGGCCTGAAAGGAGGAGGTATAGGAAGGGAGGGGGGAGGAATATTAGCGTCTAAAAACTGGTTGTAGTGTGAGTGAATTTCTTCCTGCCACTCTCTGACGTCATTTCTGGTTTATCGTGACTTTGCATTTGATTTCTTCTCAAATTAGTATAAATAACGTTGAAAAATGGAGTTAAAAGCCACCCCCCATTGGAGAAAAGTGCTCAGTCGACCCCGGAAGAGTCAATTTTTATTTCCGGTTCCGAGATATTAGACGCGCCTGGGCTGGCCGGTCGGAATGATGTCACCCGTGTGACCGTTTGTTGGGTACTTTCGGAGGAGAAGCTTTACATACATACATACATACATACATACATACATCCATACAGACAGGTGACGTTTATATAATAGACTAGCGGGGCTACCCGGCGTTGCTCGGGGTCATGAAAACATAAAATTGAGGAGAAATCGCGTGTGTAACATCTTTATATTCAAACTTCTATTCCCCCCCTCCTCTATAGCCGTCTATTTATCTTTCTACCTTTCTCTTCCCTGGTCGCCCCATTTCACCGCTTCTTTTTAATTTTGCCTTTTGGGAAGGCTGCTTCTACGTTGCCCAGGGAAAATATTATGACATATTTCTATAAAAAGTACCACCTCTATCTGCGCTTTCTATATAGGTACTTATCTCCGCTCCGGTATTCATACTATATACGTATGTATCGCCACCGTGGTGTGCAGACTATATACGTACCTATTGCCGCCCCGGTGCATATACTATATAAGTACCCATTGCTGCCATAGTGTAAATGCAACATACGTACCTATTGCTGCCCCGGTGCAATGCTACATATGTTCCTATCGCAGCCCCAGTACTTTCAAAATCGAGAACGCCTCCTGAGCACTACTGAAATCACTTAGGTATCCTCCCTCCTTTTTATCTGCAAAATAGTCCAAATTGGAACGAAGATGGCGTCAAAATATTTTCCAAACCTATCACTACAGTAGCTCTATCTAAGATATTGAGCACTTTTCTCCCGGACAACGCCGAGTACTGTGAAAAAATAGGAGTCCTCCTGAGCACTACTGAAATTACTTAGGTATCCTACCTCTTTTTTATCTGCAAAATAGTCCAAAGGGTAACGAAGATGGCGTTAAAATATTTTCCAAACCTATCACTACAGTAGCTCTATCTAGGATATTGAGCACTTTTCTCCCGGACAACGCCGAGTACTTTGAAAATCAAGGAGGCCTCCTGAGCACAACTGAAATTACTTAGGTATCGTCCCTCCTTTTTATCTGCAAAATAGTTCAAAGGGTAACAAAGATGGCGTTAAAATATTTTCCAAACCTATCACTGCAGTAGCTCTATCTAGGATATTGAGCACTTTTCTCCCGGACAACGCCGAGTACTTTGAAAATCAAGGAGGCCTCCTGAGCACTACTGAAATTACTTAGGTATCCTCCCTCCTTTTCATCTGCAAAATAGTCCAAAGGGGAACGAAGATGGCGTTAAAATATTTTCCAAACCTATCACTACAGTAGCTCTATCTAGGATATTGAGCGCTTGTCTCCCGGACAACGCCGAATACTTTGAAAATCAAGTAGCCCTCCTGAGCACTACGTAAATAACTTAGGTATCCTCCCTCCTTTTCATCTGCAAAATAGTCTAAAATCGATCGAAGATGGCGTTAAAATATTTTCCAAACCTATCACTACAGTAGCTCTATCTAGGATATTGAGCACTTTTCTCCCGGACAACGCCGAGTACTTTGAAAATAAAGGAGGCCTCCTGAGCACTACTGAAATTACTTAGGTATCCTCCCTCTTTTTTATCTGCAAAATAGTCCAAAGGGTAACGAAGATGGCGTTAAAATATTTTCCAAACCTATCACTACAGTAGCTCTATCTAAGATATTGAGCACTTTTCTCCCGGACAACGCCGAGTACTTTGAAAATCAAGGAGGCCTCCTGAGCACTACTGAAATTACTTTGGTATCGTCCCTCCTTTTTATCTGCAAAATAGTCCAAAGGGTAACGAAGATGGCGTTAAAATATTTTCCAAACCTATCACTACAGTAGCTCTATCTAGGATATTGAGCACTTTTCTCCCGGACAACGCCGAGTACTTTGAAAATCAAGGAGGCCCCCTGAGCACTAATGAAATTACTTATGTATCCTCCCTCCTTTTTATCTGCAAAATAGTCCAAAGGGTAACGAAGATGGCGTTAAAATATTTTCCAAACCTATCACTACAGTAGCTCTATCAAGGATATTGAGCACTTTTCTCCTGGACAACGCCGAGTACTTTGAAAATCAAGTAGGCCTTCTGAGCACTACTGAAATTACTTAGGTATCCTCCCTCCTTTTCATCTGCAAAATAGTCCAAAGGGGGACGAAGATGGCGTTAAAATATTTTCCAAACCTATCACTACAGTAGCTCTATCTAGGATATTGAGCACTTTTCTCCCGGACAACGCCGAGTACTTTGAAAATCAAGGAGGCCTCATGAGCACTACGTAAATTACTTAGGTATCTTCCCGCCTTTTCATCTGCAAAAAGGTCCGAAGGGGAACGAAGATGGCGTTAAAATATTTTCCAAACCTATCACTGCAGTAGCTCTATCTAGGATATTGAGCACTTTTCTCCCGGACAACGCCGAGTACTTTGAAAATCAAGGAGGCCTCCTGAGCACTACTGAAATTACTTAGGTATCGTCCCTTCTTTTTTATCTGCAAAATAGTTCAAAGGGTAACGAAGATGGCGTTAAAATATTTTCCAAACCTATCACTGCAGTAGCTCTATCTAGGATATTGAGCACTTTTCTCCCGGACAACGCCGAGTACTTTGAAAATCAAGGAGGCCTCCATAGCACTACTGAAATTACTTAGGTATCCTCCCTCCTTTTTATCTGCAAAATAGTCCAAAGGGGAACGAAGATGGCGTTAAAATATTTTCCAAACCTATCACTACAGTAGCTCTATCTAGGATATTGAGCGCTTGTCTCCCGGACAACGCCGAATACTTTGAAAATCAAGGAGGCCTCCTGAGCACTACGTAAATAACTTAGGTATCCTCCCTCCTTTTCATCTGCAAAATAGTCTAAAGGGGATCGAAGATGGCGTTAAAATATTTTCCAAACCTATCACTACAGTAGCTCTATCTAGGATATTGAGCACTTTTCTCCCGGACAACGCCGAGTACTTTGAAAATCAAGGAGGCCTCATGAGCACTACTGAAATTACTTAGGTATCCTCCCTCCTTTTCATCTGCAAAATAGTCCAAAGGGGAACGAAGATGGCGTTAAAATATTTTCCAAACCTATCACTACAGTAGCTCTATCTAGGATATTGAGCGCTTTTCTCCCGGACAACGCCGAATACTTTGAAAATCAAGGAGGCCTCCTGAGCACTACGTAAATTACTTAGGTATCCTCCCTCCTTTTCATCTGCAAAATAGTCTAAAAGGGATCGAAGATGGCGTTAAAATATTTTCCAAACCTATCACTACAGTAGCTCTATCTAGGATATTGAGCACTTTTCTCCCGGACAACGCCGAGTACTTTGAAAATCAAGGCGGCCTCCTGAGCACTACTGAAATTACTTAGGTATCCTCCCTCTTTTTTATCTGCAAAATAGTCTAAAGGGGATCGAAGATGGCGTTAAAATATTTTCCAAACCTATCACTACAGTAGCTCTATCTAGGATATTGAGCACTTTTCTCCCGGACAACGCCGAGTACTTTGAAAATCAAGGAGGCCTCCTGAGCACTACTGAAATTACTTAGGTATCGTCCCTCCTTTTTATCTGCAAAATAGTCCAAAGGGTAACGAAGATGGCGTTAAAATATTTTCCAAACCTATCACTACAGTAGCTCTATCTAGGATATTGAGCACTTTTCTCTCGGACAACGCCGAGTACTTTGAAGATCAAAGAGGCCTCCTAAGCACTAATGAAATTACTTAGGTATCGTCCCTCGTTTTTATCTGCAAAATAGTCCAAAGGGTAACGAAGATGGCGTTAAAATATTTTCCAAACCTATCACTACAGTAGCTCTATCCAGGATATTGAGCACTTTTCTCCCGGACAACGCCGAGTACTTTGAAAATCAAGGAGGCCTCCTGAGCACTACTGAAATTACTTAGGTATCCTCCCTCCTTTTCATCTGCAAAATAGTCCAAAGGGTAACGAAGATGGCGTTAAAATATTTTCCAAACCTATCACTACAGTAGCTCTATCTAGGATATTGAGCACTTTTCTCCCGGACAACGCCGAGTACTTTGAAAATCAAGGAGGCCTCATAAGCACTACGTAAATTACTTAGGTATCCTCCCTCCTTTTCATCTGCAAAATAGTCCAAAGGGTAACGAAGATGGCGTTAAAATATTTTCCAAACCTATCACTACAGTAGCTCTATCTAGGATATTGAGCACTTTTCTCCCGGACAACGCCGAGTATTTAAAAAAATCAAGGAGGCTTCTGGAGCAGTAATGAAATCACTCTTACCGATGCCCCCACCCCGCTTTTCATCTGCAAAATAGTCCAAAGAGAAACGTAGAAGCTGTTATTCGGCATTCCCCGGTAGGGGCGCCTCAGGCAGTAAGCAATAAACTTATTCCTCCCCAAAGAGGGGAGGCAAATCCTGGGAGTGTGGACCTCCTAGAACTGCACATGACAAACTCATAGACCGGCGGAATGAAGCCCCGATGGCCAAGACGATTCCAGTTTATGGGGTGCAGTATCCATCGGAAGATACTACACCTTGATATTAGCCGAAAGAAGTGAATTAATGTAATTTTCGGTAAAAAAAAAAATGGCGTCTAAAAGCTATGTTGAATTAGAGAAAAACGGTCTGGGGGAGTTTAAAATTATTTGTTGATATTCAAAACTCATGTAATAAGTTGTTAAATAGTATGATACAATGTTTTTTGAAAGAAAATCATAGTTATTATTACTTGTTAATTTATTAATGTAATTTAAACAATGTATAGTTGATAGACCGCTGTACTGTGGTAGATTCGTTATAAATACTGATAGAAATCGTGCCCAAAATTTTAATTTCGGATGCTTCCTTGGTCTTTTATCCTTTACCGGCTGTCTGTACTACCACTGCCTGCGGCCCGCCTTATCGCTTTCACGCGCTTACTCTTCTCGCTTCTTTGGAAGGGCCGGAAAGCGTACGTCCGCAGACAGGTCTGTACTCAAGTTCCGAGTGTGGGAGGCTTGGGGATGCCTGACTTGGCAAGTCATCGACATGCCGAGAGACTGGCTTTCCTGAGTCGGACTTTGATGGAAGACACTCCGTGGGTCCCTGCGGTCGGGAGCGCCTTTCCCAACCTCATACCCGACCTCTCGGTCGAAGGACGACGTAGGCCGAGAGGGGAGCCCTTGTTCTTCACCGAATGCCGGGCCGCGCTTAGAGCGCTGCCGGGGTCCAGTAACCTTGCCCGGTCTAGGAAGAGACTATATCGGGACCTAGTGGAGGGGTCCGCTTCGGATCCGCTTGGGACGCGGCTTGGATTGTCGATTGGGGAGGCTCGCTCCCAGTGGAGTTGGGCGCCAGGCCAGAGTTATCTCAACAATTCTGAGTATTCTCTGACCTGGCGATTGGTTCGAAATGCACTGCCCCTCTATGGCAGATTACGCAGGGATGGCATAAGGGACGTTCCCTTATGCCCGCGCTGTGAGGACAATGAGGAAGAAACGGCCGAGCACGCCTTCTTCACTTGCAGCAAAGTTCGTCGTCTCTGGGAGTATGTCAGAGAGGTAACGGCTCGCATCGACGCCGAGCAGCCGATGGTACTTGATGTAGCATACGTTATCAGCAACGTTGCACCGCCATGGTCTAGGGAGAAAAGAATGGTTTTTCTGGCGATCCTAGCCGTAGCTAGGTTAGTGACGTGGGTTACACGTCTAGATGAGGTTCATGGGGTTGGGTCTGTTTCGGATCGTGATCTGGTTGTTTACTTTAAGCATCAGCTTAAAGTGAAAATCAGATGCGATTGGAAACGACTACATCGCATGGAGTTCAATAGAAGATGGGTGCACAACACTAGTTTGTGCATTCGACGAGGGTCCAGGTTTGAATACGTTTTCCCGCCTTAGCATGGCGCAGACGGTACTGGGTCATACGGAACCCAGCCCAGTATAAAACAAAATTATTTTTTATTAGCCTAGTCGAACTATAAGCTAGTAGGAATAAGTGATGTCCTGTCCCGATTTTGTTTTTTGCCGGCACTAGAGAGCTTCCAAAGATGCCCACTCCACATATTTATTTTGTCCCCGGCTGATGAAACCCTTGGTTTTATTATCTTGGAAGACGCCATCCATTCCCGTACCCAGAGCCTGATTAATTTATTTTCAGAACGCCCCTACTTTATTCCCACTCCCAATTAGGGGTCGACCTGCTTGTTTTCGGCCTCGAGCCGGAAAACAGTGGGCGGTCCAAAATTAGCAAAAGGGTAGGGAGGGTCCTACTAACCACCCCTTATCATTTTATTTGGTTCTTTATTTTTCTTTCTTTTTGGGTGTTTTTAATGTGTCATCCCACTCCCACGTTATTTCATGTTTTCATGTATCATTTTGGGGATATTTTAAGTAGGGTTAAGCCATAGAGTGACTGCGAGTTTTTTAGTGTGAATGTCTAGCTTAGGGTAGAGTAGGTTTTTGTCATTGTGCATTTTGTTCTTTGTCAAATAAAAAATGTCTTTGTTTTGTCTTTTTTGAAAAACTTTTTGTCAAATAAAAAATGTTTTAAAAATGTGTTAGAAATGTCACAATGACCCCCGACCCCCACCTTCCCCCTTCCACAGCGGGCTTTTATGCCTAAGGTGGTATGCATTCTGGGAATGTAATTTTAACTCTAGGAGTTAATGTTTTCCAGGATGCATCCATCTAAATAAATCCTTGGTCTTTTATCCTTTACCGGCTGTCTGTACTACCACTGCCTGCGGCCCGCCTTATCGCTTTCACGCGCTTACTCTTCTCGCTTCTTTGGAAGGGCCGGAAAGCGTACGTCCGCAGACAGGTCTGTACTCAAGTTCCGAGTGTGGGAGGCTTGGGGATGCCTGACTTGGCAAGTCATCGACATGCCGAGAGACTGGCTTTCCTGAGTCGGACTTTGATGGAAGACACTCCGTGGGTCCCTGCGGTCGGGAGCGCCTTTCCCAACCTCATACCCGACCTCTCGGTCGAAGGACGACGTAGGCCGAGAGGGGAGCCCTTGTTCTTCACCGAATGCCGGGCCGCGCTTAGAGCGCTGCCGGGGTCCAGTAACCTTGCCCGGTCTAGGAAGAGACTATATCGGGATCTAGTGGAGGGTACCGCTTCGGACCCACTTGAGGAGCGGCTTGGATTGTCGAGGGAGGAGGCCCGCTCCCAGTGGAATTGGGCGCCAGGCCAGAGTTATCTCAACAATTCTGAGTATTCTCTGACCTGGCGACTGGTTCGGAACGCACTGCCCCTCTATGGCAGATTATGCAGAGATGGTTTAAGGGACGTCCCCTTATGCCCGCGCTGTGAAGACGACGAAGAAGAAACGGCCGAGCACGCCTTCTTCACCTGCAGCAAACTTCGACATCTCTGGGGATACGTCAGGGAGGTGACGGCCCGCATCGACGCCGAGCAGCCGATGGTCCTGGATGTAGCATCTGTCATCAACAACGCAGCACCGCCGTGGTCTGGGGAGAAACGAATGGTGTTTCTGGCCATCCTAGCCGTAGCAAGACTAGTGACGTGGGTTACACGTCTTAATGAGGTTCATGGGGTTGGATCTGTTTCGGATCGGGATCTGGTAGTTTACTTTAAACACCAACTTAAAGTGAAGATCAGATGCGATTGGAAACGATTACATCGCATGGATTTCGATAGGAGATGGGTGCATGACACTAGTTTGTGCATCCGACGAGGCGCCAAGTTTGAGTTCGTGTTCCCTCCATAGTTATGGCACACGCGGTACTGGGTTCTACGGAACCCACCCCTGTAGAGTTTTTTTGATTTATTTCAAAAAACTGGTAACCTCTTAAACTAGTAGGAATGAAAGTTATCCTGTCCCTATTTTATTTTTGCCGGCACTAGAGAGCTTCCAAAGATTCCCACTTCCACTGTTTTATTTTGTCCCCGGTCTTTTGAAACCCTTGGCATTACTATCTTGGAAGACGCCATCCACCCAATGATCCCATTCCCGATGAATTTATTTTTTGAACACTCCTCTCTTAAGTTCCCACTCCCACTTAGTGACCGACCCGCTTGTTTTCGGTCTCGTGCCGGAAAACAGTGGGCGGTCTAACACTTAGTCATGAGGGAAAGCCGGGCCATACTAACTTTTCTACCATTTTATTTCGTTCCTTATTTTTCTTTCTTTTTGGGTGTTTTTAATATTTTTTCCCACTCCCACGATAATTCTTTTTTACATCGATGTTTTTTGGGGATATTTTAAGTAGGGATCCACCCACAGAGTGAATGCGGTATTTTGGTGCAAGAATCTAGTTTAGAGTCAGCAAATGTTCTTTTTATGTTGTTTGTAAAATTTTGTGAAATAAAAAACATTGAACAGCTTGTCTCACTTATCCCCGACCCCCCCTCCCCCTACATAACGGGCACTATGCCTAAGGTCTGGTGAGTTCCCAAGGTTTGTAAAATCTTCATCTGTAGATAAAGATGAGGGTTGTCCGAAGGAACTCACCTGCCTAAATAAATTGGTCTTTTGGCTAAGATCAAAGTGTAGTATCTGTTCCCCATAGACTGGTATTGTCTTGGCCTCCGGGGCTTGATTTACGCCGGTCTATGGGATTGTCCTGTGCAGTTCTAGGGGGTCCACCCTCCCAGGCTTCGCCTCCCCTCTTTGGGGAGGAGTAAGTTTATTGCTTACTGTCTGAGGCGCCCCTACCGGGGAATGCCGACGGGGCTGCCCAGGCAATTTTTAAATGGCCAGAGTGCTCACCTCTCGAGCGCTGGCTTTTAACCCCACCTTCTCGACCCAATCTGTGGTCACATCTTACTTGTGGGAGTAAGATAAAACTGGCCTTGTGCCTAACTCCTGGGGAGGAGTAAATACCTTTTAATTTCGGATGCTTTCCTGGCCTTTTGGCTAAGATCAAAGTGTAGTATCTGTTCTCAGCATTTTTGCCTTGAGATCAAGTGTATTATCTAGTCCTATCCAGTAGGTGTCGGTTTTACACTGTCGAATCAAAAATCAGATTATCATTTTTTTTTTAATCCCTTTTCCTTTTGGGGATTTCTTCTCCCCTAAAGTACAGGCTGAGGTCGTGATCTCACCGACGATTACTCATACTCCCCCCCCCTCCCCTGAATTTCACCTGAGGCGTTCACACCTGCGAATGTTGGAACTCCACCTCCTCAAGTTTCGCCTTAGGCCCCACTGGCGAATACCGATTTCCCCCCCGATTTGGCCTGAGGCGCTCATACCGGCGAATGCCGACACTCCCCCTCCTCAGATTTGGCCTGAGGCGCTCCCCCTCCCCAGATTTGGCCTGAGGCGCTCATACCGGCGAATGCCGACACCCCCCTCCCCAGATTTGGCCTGAGGCGCTCCCCCTCCCCAGATTTGGCCTGAGGCGCTCATACCGGCGAATTCCGACATTCCCCCTCCCCAGATTTAGCCTGGCGCCCCACCGGCGAATACCGATAGTCTCCTATCCCCCAAATTTGGCCTGAGGCGCTCACACCGGCGAATGTCGACACTCCCCCTCCCCAAATTTGGCCTGGGGCGCTCATACCGGCGAATACCGACATTCCCCCTCCCCAGATTTGGCCTGAGGCGCCCCACCGCCGAATGCCGACACTCCCTCTCCCCAGATTTGGCCTGTGGCGCTCACATCGGTGAATGCCAACATTCCCCCTCTCCCCCCTATTTGGCCTGAAAGGAGGAGGTAATGCCTGGAAGTATTATATCAGGATAACAGAACGGCCATAGTGAGGAAGGGAGGGGGGAAGGAATATTAGCGTCTATTAATAATTAAGAAAGAAAGTGTGGGAGTGAGAGGGGAAGAAGAAAGAAAGAAAAAAATGGTTGTAGTGTGAGTGAATTTCTACCCGCCACTCCCTTACTCTGACGTCATATCTAGTTTATCGTGACTTTGCATTATTTTTCTTCTCAAATTAGTATAAATAACGTTGAAAAATGGAGTTAAAAGCCACCCCCCATTGGAGAAAAGTGCTCAGTCGACCCCGGAAGAGTCAATTTTTTTTTTCCGGTTCCGAGATATTACACGCGTCTGGGCTGGCCGGTCGGAATGATGTCACCCGTGTGACCGTGTGTTGGGTACTTTCGGAGGAGAAGCTTTACATACATACATACATACATACATACATACATACATACATACATACATACATACATCCATACAGACAGGTGACGTTTATATAATAGACTAGCAGGGCTACCCGGCGTTGCTCAGGTTATAGAATAGAAGAAAAATCGCGTGTGTAACATCTTTATATTCAAACTTCTATTTCTCTCCCTTTCTCTATAGCCGTCTCTTTATCTTTCTACTTTTCTCTTCTCTGGTCGCCCAATTTCACAGCTACTTTCTCATTTTGCCTTTTGCGAAAGCTGTTTCTTCTCCACCATTCCTTTTACGTTGGCCAGGGCAAAAGTATGACATATTTCTATAAAAAGTACCACCTCTGTCTGTGCCTTCTATATAGGTACATAATATATAAGTACCCATCGCCACTCTGGTGTGAATGCTAAATCCGTATCTATTGTCGCCCAGGTGCGCATGGTATGTACTTACTTATCACCATCCCTGTTCACATGCTATATACGTACCTATTACAGCCCCGGTGCGCATACTATATACGTACCTATTGGCGTTGCACGGGGATCACTTCTCCAGTCGCCCTCCTTCCACAGTTGCCAGGAGTAAAAGATGTCACGTACATGGTTGCCAATTCACCCTGGCTACACTATCTCCGGCCTCCCCAAAACTCTGCACTACCTCTCCATTCCCTTGAGTAAAAATGTAATATTTCTATTAAAAGTACCATATTTGTCTTCAGTATTAATGTTAATAAGGGTGTTTGTTTATTTACTTCTTCATGTCCGTGTATGTTAGATAAAATAACCTAGGTCAATCAGGCCCCTCTGACAGCAGTCTTTGTTAATGATAATAATGGTGTCTATTTACTTCTTTCATGTTTGTGTATGTTAGATTAAATAACCTAGGTTGATCACCGATTAAATATTTTATATGAATATAATAAATGGTATCAATGGGGAAGAATAATTTTTTCTTTTAAATTCACCGATCGAGACATTATTTTATATGAATATAAATAATAGTGCTAACAATGGGGACCCTTCCTATTACATTCTACTCAGACTCCGTAATATACCATTCGGGTTGAACTCCAGGCCTTGACTCTTTCCTGAACATCAGGCTCTGACTCCTACCCGAACAATTAGGACCTGACTACTTCCTGAAGAGCTGGCTCCGACTCCTTAAACATCAGGGTGACTCTTTCATATACTGCAAGCTCTGAATCTTTTCCCGAACCTCCAGCTTTGACTGTTTCACTGTTTCACTGCTCCCCAAACATCAGTTTGTTTTTTTTAATCCTGTGCTATGGTGTGTATAATAAACACATCTGCTCTATCTAGGATATTGAACTCTATTTAATTAAACACTCGTTCTATGTAGGATAATGAGCACTTTTAAAATAAGGAGGCCAAGAGAGCACTATCACAATCAAGCGCCTAGAACTTGTTAAATTTCAATGTAAAAAAATGATGACTGATTTGCTATTCTCTTTTACTGGATAACATTAAAAGCAGTGTTTAATTATAACATTAAAGGGAAAATGCCAATGTTACCTTACTGTAAAGAATTTACTATTTTATGTTAACCTTCCACTAACCTTACTCAGCAACAAATGTCTTAGCTGGGGAAACATAGAAATATTAATTTTTTTTCATATGTTAGAACAATGATGACCGACGACACTCTTTCCCACACTTCTGATGGTCTTGTGTCTAATTTGTGTTATGAGTAAATGTGGTATTGTGGTGACTAACATTCTAGTTATAGTAGGATATACATTTTTATTACTTTAGAACACTTTTGAAAGCCTTGTTTTGAATGTAATTTTTTCATATTTTCTGCAAGTAAATAATTCAAAGTTTAGTATTTGTTCAGATGGATGGTTAACGTCCGTAAAAACTAAAAAGAATGAAAGTTTACAACTTGTTCAATAAAGCAAAAAGCAAATATACGGTTATGAGTAAATGTGGTATTGTGGTGACTGATCATTCTAGTTAAAAGTAGAATAGACCGAATTTACAGAAAGCTGCTGTATTTAGGGTAAAGAACACCGACAGATTAAGCAGGTACACCTTACCAAGTTTTACACTGTTCTATCTAACATATTGAACAGTTACTGATTTAGTATATATCCATTAGTAAATTACACACATGCTATCTCTATGATATTGTGCACTGTTAGATTCACCATAAGACATACTAAGAGTCACACTATATTATAACACATACTTGCTCTATCTAGAGTATTAAGTACATCCGAATGCAGCATTTACTATGTTTTGAGTGTCCTACTGCATTATTGCACACATCTGTTGCATCTAGGGAACTGATCAGTGTTTTCTACAAAATATAACATTTAGAAAGTGTCCTAGTGCAGTAATAATGTATTGCTCCTGAGTTTGTTTCAGATTATAAACCTAGGCATGAACAACAAAACAATAGTCAAAAAATGTGCTTAACATATTTATGAAAAATGATTAGTTTATTGCTCAATATATTGAAACACATTTATTTTAAGTTTGTTCACCACTTTCAAGCAAGAATATAATGAAAAAAAAACAAAAACAATTTTATATTTAAATGGGTGATTTTTATTTTAATGTGTCTTTTGAGAATGTGTAATTGTGTCAAAAGATAAAAACACAAATTTAAAAAAGGAACTGCAGCACTTAATGATATCAATCACAGAAACACATTGTTCAACCGTGATGTTTTAGTAATAAAACGTTTTTTAACTGTCCTCATTTTGATTATTTGTAATAAGATTTTTGCTATAGTCTTCATTTTATATAAAAGAATATAAAAATAAATTTCAAGCTACATTGTCATCATCGAAATCTCCAGGTTGATTGTGTGGTTAATGAAACTAAGTAGGCAAATTCACTTAAATGAAAGATGTAATTGGGAAAAACAACCAAATTGTCTGAAATGGAAGATGAAATTAGAAAATATATTATTCAATTGAATGAGTACAGTAATCAAAATGATGTGGCTAAAAATGTACATCATTAATAATCACTTTTTAAAACTCAAAACATGAAAGTACTGAAATGTTTGTGTTAAGTTCTTATTAGTGACTTGCTATCATCAAGAATCCACCCCAAAGAATGTTCTTTCTTTTATGATTTTGAGGAATAGGTAATTAAAAACATGAGAGCTATGACGTAGTTATTATTGCAAGAACAGAGTCCTTCGTTTGTGATGATCAGTGATTTTTTTTTTTTTTTTACTAATCATACATCAAACTAAAGTCATGTATTAAAAAGAAATTGTTCATAAAGATTACACACACAAAAAAAAATAACTGAAGCAGTGAGTCCTGTGTTTATAAGAATAAATGGTGTCTATTAATCCATGCATAAGGTAATGAATAGTCTGAATTTCTCTTAATTCAAATTGTGGTATAGCCGGACTCTGATAATCAAATCTGAAGGAAAGAAAGCATCAAATATATAGAACATAAAGGAATCTATTTAAAAGGTGTTCTGAATTGTGAATAGAAAAGGATAAAATGCAGTTTGTTTAAAAATAGATAGTTTTGTAGTAAAAGATATAAAATTACAAAGAACAAATGCTGTACTCTATTGAAAAAGGCTGCTTCAATTGAGATTTTCTGGTACTGGGGGGTCTCAGGCTGTTAAGCAATTCCAAACTTAAACAGAACTAAGATATTGTTTAGTAGTAAAATAGCTTGGCCTTTTGGCTAAGATCAAAGTGTGGTATCTGTTCTGATGGGTGCTGCACTTCATGGATCGGTGTTGTCTTGGCCTTCGGGGCTTGGTTTCCGCCGGTCTGTGGGTCTGATCTGTCCTGTGCAGTTCTAGGAGGTCCACCCTCCCAGGCTTTACCTCCCCTCTTTGGGGAGGAGTAAGTTAATTGCTTGCTGCCTGAAACGCCCCTGCCGGGGAATGTCAGCAGGGTTGCCCAGGCAATTTTTAATGGCCAGAGTGCTCACCTTCTCGAGCGCTGGCTTTTCAAATCCCACTGTCAGTCCTTGTGTCACATATTCCTATTGTGGGTGGGGGTTAAATACGCCTTTTGGCTAAGATCAAAGTGTAGTATCTGTTCCGATGGATACTGCACTTCATAGATCGGTATTGTCTTGGCCTTCTGGGGCTTGGTTTCCGCCGGTCTGTGGGTCTGATCTGTCCTGTGCAGTTCTAGGAGGTCCACCCTCCCAGGTTTTACCTCCCCTCTTTGGGAAGGAGTAAGTTAATTGCTTACTGCCTGAGGCGCCCCTACCGGGGAATGCCGACAGGGCTGCCCAAGCAATTTTTAATGGCCAGAGTGCTCACCTTCTCGAGCGCTGGCTTTTCAAATCCCACTTTCAGTCCTTGTGTCACATATTCCTATTGTGGGTGGGGGTTAAATAACGCCTTTTGGCTAAGATTAAAGTGTAGTATCTGTTCTGATTGATACTGCACCCCATAAACTGGTATCGTCTTGGCCTTCGGGGCTTGATTTACGCCGGTCTATGGGTCTGTCCTGTGCAGTTCTAGTATGTCCACCTTCCCAGGCTTTGCCTCCCCTCTTCGGGGAGGAGTAAGTTTATTGCTTACTGCCTGAGGCGCCCCTACCGGGGAATGCCGACGGGGCTGCCCAGGCAATTTTTAAACCCCACTTTCCCAACCCGACTTGTGGGAGTAAGATAAAAACTGGCCTTGTGCCTAACTCCTGGAGAGGAGTAAATCTATACTCTAGTGTAAATTTGTGTTGATGTTTTCCTTTGTGTAACTTTCTAATAGGAGATGTATTTACTATTGCCTGTTGGGTGAGGTGCTTTACTATATTCACGAGGGAGTCTCAATGGGACTATACAGTAATTTCACTTCTCACCAAAGTGCCATTGTTTTCACTAAGTTTCAGTGCTAATAGTTTTCAAACATTTACTTAGAAAGTGAAAATAATTATAAAAAAAAGAATGTGCACCAAAAAAGTAAACAAAAATATTTTCTCTGATAATGACTGTTTTCCCCTATCTGTCCGACTGTCTCCCTTGCTTCATCTGTGTGCATGGTTTGGTTTATATCATGTAGCAGTATTTATATGGTGTTGCATAGTTAATAGAATAATACACATGCTGTTTATTGAATGTAACATCGACAGACTAATAGATTAAATAGCAAGCAAATAAAAATACTTGTTTGAAACAAAATAGTTGAAGAATACATTACCAGAGCCTTGTTAGCCAGGGTTATACAGAGTGAAACGGGCTATAATAACTGGTGTAAAGTTACATCCATAACCTCCTAAGCATTTACACTGTTTTACCCTGTTACCACCTCCCAGAACGGGGACCAGAGGTTGGATTTTGGGAGGCATGTTTGGATGTTAAACAACCAAAACCATGTTCTTTTAGTCAATTCTCAACTGTCATTCATTTTTAAGTTATTCTCAACTCTGGAGAGGTGTCATTCATTTTTAAGTCATTCTCAACTCTGGTGGATGTGTCATTCATTTTCTAATTATTCTCAACTCAGGGGGGGGGGGGGGCATCATTCATTATTTAATTATTCTAAACTCTGGGAGAGTTGTCATTTTAGAATTGGTAATTTGTATAAACAAAATGTAGTTAAAATGAGTTTAGAATTCTGAAAACTCTTGAGGAGTTTGAAATTGGTGACTTACTGGAAAAGAACATGATGACAATTAATATTGGAATTTTTATTGTGTTGTACACATTTTAGTTGTCAATTTTGTTTTGTTTATCTGTTTGTTTTAGATTCTTACGTACCTATTACAGACTCGGTGCGCATACTATATACGTACCTATTGGCGTTGCACGGGGATCACTTCTCCAGTCGCCCTCCTTCCACAGTTGCCAGGAGTAAAAGATGTCACGTACATGGTTGCCAATTCACCCTGGCTACACTATTTTCAGGCCTCCCCAAAACTCTGCACTACCTCTCCATTCCCTGGAGTAAAAATGTAACATTTCTATTAAAAGTACCATATTTGTCTTCATTAGTATTGTTAATAAGGGTGTTTGTTTATTTACTTCTTCATGTCCGTGTATGTTAGATAAAATAACCTAGGTTGATCAGGCCCCTCTGACAGCAGTCTTTGTTAATGATAATAATGGTGTCTATTTACTTCTTTCATGTTTGTGCATGTTAGATTAAATAACCTAGGTTGATCACCGATTAAATATTTTATATGAATATAATAAATGGTATCAATGGGGAAGAATAATTTTTTCTTTTAAATTCACCGATCGAGACATTATTTTATATGAATATAAATAATAGTGCTAACCATGGGGACCCTTCCTATTACATTCTACTCAGACTCTGTAATATACCATTCGGGTTGAACTCCAGGCCTTGACTCTTTCCTGAACATCAGGCTCTGACTCCTACCTGAACAATTAGGACCTGACTACTTCCTGAAGAGCTGGCTCCGACTCCTTAAACATCAGGGTGACTCTTTCATATACTGCAAGCTCTGAATCTTTTCCCGAACCTCCAGCTTTGACTGTTTCACTGCTCCCCGAACATCAGTTTGTTTTTTTTAATCCTGTGTTATGGTGTGTATAATAAACACATCTGCTCTATCTAGGATATTGAACTCTATTTAATTAAACACTCGTTCTATGTAGGATAATGAGCACTTGTAAAATAAGGAGGTCAAGAGAGCACTATCACAATCAAGCGCCTAGAACTTGTTAAATTTCAATGTAAAAAAATGATGACTGATTTGCTATTCTCTTTTACTGGATAACATTAAAAGCAGTGTTTATATATTGATAACATTAAAGGGAAAATGCCAATGTTACCTTACTGTAAAGAATTTACTATTTTATGTTAACCTTCCACTAACCTTGCTCAGCAAAAAATGTCTTAGCTGGGGAAACATAGAAATATTAATTTTTTTTCATATGTTAGAACAATGATGACCGACGACACTCTTTCCCACACTTCTGATGGTCTTGTGTCTAATTTGTGTTATGAGTAAATGTGGTATTGTGGTGACTAACATTCTAGTTATAGTAGGATATACATTTTTATTACTTTAGAACACTTTTGAAAGCCTTGTTTTGAATGTAATTTTTTCATATTTTCTGCAAGTAAATAATTCAAAGTTTAGTATTTGTTCAGATGGATGCTACAACCCTTAATTGGTAACTGAAGTCGGTACCAGTCTAAGTGTTTGGTTAACGTCCATAAAAACTAAAAAGAATGAAAGTTTACAACTTGTTCAATAAAGCAAAAAGCAAATATACGGTTATGAGTAAATGTGGTATTGTGGTGACTGATCATTCTAGTTAAAAGTAGAATAGACCGAATTTACAGAAAGCTGCTGTATTTAGGGTAAAGAACACCGACAGATTAAGCAGGTACACCTTACCAAGTGTTACACTGTTCTATCTAACATATTGAACAGTTACTGATTTAGTATATATCCATTAGTAAATTACACACATGCTATCTCTATGATATTGTGCACTGTTAGATTCACCATAAGACATACTAAGAGTCACACTATATTATAACACATACTTGCTCTATCTAGAGTATTAAATACATCCGAATGCAGCATTTACTATGTTTTGAGTGTCCTACTGCATTATTGCACACATCTGTTGCATCTAGGGAACTGATCAGTGTTTTCTACAAAATATAACATTTAGAAAGTGTCCTAGTGCAGTAATAATTTATTGCTCCTGAGTTTGTTTCAGATTATAAACCTAGGCATGAACAACAAAACAATAGTCAAAAAATGTGCTTAACATATTTATGAAAAATGATTAGTTTATTGCTCAATATATTGAAACACATTTATTTTAAGTTTGTTCACCACTTTCAAGCAAGAATATATTGTAAAAAAACAAAAACAATTTTATATTTAAATGGGTGATTTTTATTTTAATGTGTCTTTTGAGAATGTGTAATTGTGTCAAAAGATAAAAACACAAATTTAAAAAAGGAACTGCAGCACTTAATGATATCAATCACAGAAACACATTGTTCAACCGTGATGTTTTAGTAATAAAACGTTTTTTTAACCGTTTGATTATTTGTAATAAGATTTTTGCTATAGTCTTCATTTTATATAAAAGAATATAAAAATAAATTTCAATCAACCTGGAGATTTCGATGATGACAATGTAGCTTGTGTGGTTAATGAAACTAAGTAGGCAAATTCACTTAAATGAAAGATGTAATTGGGAAAAACAACCAAATTGTCTGAAATGGAAGATGAAATTAGAAAATATACTATTCAATTGAATGAGTACAGTAATCAAAATGATGTGGCTAAAAATGTACATCATTAATAATCACTTTTTAAAACTCAAAATATGAAAGTACTGAAATGTTTGTGTTAAGTTCTTATTAGTGACTTGCTATCATCAAGAATCCACCCCAAAGAATGTTCTTTCTTTTATGATTTTGAGGAATAGGTAATTAAAAACATGAGAGCTATGACGTAGTTATTATTGCAAGAACAGAGTCCTTCGTTTGTGATGATCACTGATCTTTTTAAAAAATTTTTTTTTTACTAATCATACATCAAACTAAAGTCATGTATTAAAAAGAAATTGTTCATAACGATTACACACACACACAAAAAATAACTGAAGCAGTGAGTCCTGTGTTTATAAGAATAAATGGTGTCTATTAATCCATGCATAAGGTAATGGGTAGTCTGAATTTCTCTTAATTCAAATTGTGGTAAAGCCGGACTCTGATAATCAAATCTGAAGGAAAGAAAGCATCAAATATATAGAACATAAAGGAATCTATTTAAAAGGTGTTCTGAATTGTGAATAGAAAAGGATAAAATGCAGTTTGTTTAAAAATAGATAGTTTTGTAGTAAAAGATATATAATTACAAAGAACAAATGCTGTACTCTATTGAAAAAGGCTGCTTCAATTGAGATTTTCTGGTACTGGGGGGTCTCAGGCTGTTAAGCAATTCCAAACTGAAACAGAACTAAGATATTGTTTAGTAGTAAAATAGCTTGGCCATTTTGCTAAGATCAAAGTGTGGTATCTGTTCCGATGGGTGCTGCACTTCATGGATCGGTGTTGTTTTGGCCTTCGGGGCTTGGTTTCTGCCGGTCTGTGGGTCTGATCTGTCCTGTGCAGTTCTAGGAGGTCCACCCTCCCAGGCTTTACCTCCCCTCTTTAGGGAGGAGTAAGTTAATTGCTTGCTGCCTGAGGCGCCCCTGCCGGGGAATGCCGACAGGGCTGCCCAGGCAATTTTTAATGGCCAGAGTGCTCATCTTCTCGAGCGCTGGCTTTTCAAATCCCACTTTCCGACCTTGTGTCACATATTCCTATTGTGGGTGGGGGTTAAATAACGCCTTTTGGCTAAGATCAAAGTGTAGTATCTGTTCCGATGGATACTGCACTTCATAGATCAGTATTGTCTTGGCCTTCGGGGCTTGGTTTCCGCCGGTCTGTGGGTCTGATCTGTCCTGTGCAGTTCTAGGAGGTCCACCCTCCCAGGCTTTACCACCCCTCTTTGGGGAGGAGTAAGTTTATTGCTTACTGCCTGAGGCGCCCCTACCGGGGAATGCCGACGGGGCTGCCCAGGCAATTTTTAAACCCCACTTTCCCAACCCGACTTGTGGGATTAAGATAAAAACTGGCCTTGTGCCTAACTCCTGGAGAGGAGTAAATCTATACTCTAGTGTAAATTTGTGTTGATGTTTTCCTTTGTGTAACTTTCTAATAGGAGATGTATTTACTATTGCCTGTTGGGTGAGGTGCCTTACTATATTCACGAGGGAGTCTCAATGGGACTATACAGTCATTTCACTTCTCACCAAAGTGCCATTGTTTTCACTAAGTTTCAGTGCTAATAGTTTTCAAACATTTACTTAGAAAGTGAAAATAATTATAAAAAAAAGAATGTGCACCAAAAAAGTAAACAAAAATATTTTCTCTGATAATGACTGTTTTCCCCTATCTGTCCGACTGTCTCCCTTACTTCATCTGTGTGCATGGTTTGGTTTATATCATGTAGCAGTATTTATATGGTGTTGCATAGTTAATAGAATAATACACATGCTGTTTATTGAATGTAACATCGACAGACTAATAGATTAAATAGCAAGCAAATAAAAATACTTGTTTGAAACAAAATAGTTGAAGAATACATTACCAGAGCCTTGTTAGCCAGGGTTATACAGAGTGAAACGGGCTATAAGAATTGGTGTAAAGTTGCATCCATAACCTCCTAAGCATTTACACTGTTTTACCCTGTTACCACCTCCCAGAACAGGGACCAGAGGTTGGATTTTGGGAGGCATATTTGGATGTTAAGCAACCAAAACCATGTTCTTTTAGTCAATTCTCAACTGTCATTCATTTGTAAGTTATTCTCAACTCTGGAGGCGTTGTCATTCATTTTTAAGTCATTCTCAACTCAGGGGGGGGGCATCATTCATTATTTAATTATTCTAAACTCTGGGAGAGTTGTCATTTTAGAATAGGTAATTTGTATAAACAAAATGTAGTTAAAATGAATTTAGAATTCTGAGAACTCTTGAGGAGTTTGAAATTGGTGACTTACTGAAAAAGAACATGGTGGCAATGAATATTGGAATTTTTATTGTGTTCTACACAGTTCAGTTGTCGCTTGAAGAGCTTAGTTTTACTGTCCCAGGTATAATAAAGTGGAACTTCCGAGTAAAAAAGTGTACGTGCAAAAAAATCTGTTTGACACAATTTGAAGAAAGCTGTTAGAGTGGTTGTAGGTGGATTTGCAACTCTATCTGCTGCAGTACTTTCAGTAAAGTATATTCGCTGTCCATTTTCTAGAGTAACTGATAGGTGAATAACTGGGGGATGATGTACATGTATGTGAAAGTTAAGTATTCTCCAAATGGCTTCATTGGTTGATATGTAACGTCCTGTTTCGTATCTCTTAACTTCATCATGAGCATTACTTTCAATTGTGAAGATAGCTTGATCACTACCTTTATTTACATATTTACAAATGTATTTTATTGATTTCACGCTGTTGCAGTATTCAACATTGATATGTGCATCAAAAATCTTACAAAGCAGTTTATTATGTGGTACAACCCATCGGTTGTCTACAGGAACCGTTATGTTGCCAGGTAGGGTAACTGTCGTCTCAAAACCTCCAGCTAAAGGAGCTAGTCGTCGATATTGTGGGTAGCCATTTGTATCCGATTGAGTTTCACTCAAGAAGTGTCTGGGATATCTCTTACTGCAGTGTCCATCTTTGAGACAGAGTGAACATCTGTTTATGTTTCCACATGGTCCATGAATCATATGGTGCCTAATGATATCATGTAAAAGCGGATCTGCCACTGGATCCGGAATTTCCGCACTGATAACTGAATCTATGTCAGAGGATCTCAATTTTTGTTGAAGCCAAACCAGACAATGAGCATGTGGCAATCCTCTTTTCTGCCACTCAACAGTGTAAATGTATGCTATGACCACTCCTAAAATGTTTCCTTTCGTTAGGAGTTGGATACCTAGCTTTAGATGGAAAACTCTTGCTATGAAAATCTTGAAAATGTGGCAGGTTAGTCACGTCTGATTTGCAAGAAATTAAACCAATTTTGATCTGAACCATGTATTGTGTTAAAAGTCCAAAGGATATGTTATTGTATGTAATATGTTTCTGATGTGTATCAATTGGGCAAATGAAGGGGGGCATTAATTACTATTTAAAGCACGTAAATTCTATTTCCGTATGGAGCTTGAAAGGCAAACAAATCTGATGTGTTGGTCAGTAAATACTACTGGAAGTTATTGTAGTAAGTGTGAAACAGAAATATTGTTGTAGTCGAGTGGTGAACACTATCGACAATATGTCGCTTGCCACCGCCTCACGGGTAAATCTAAGTCTAAATTAATGTCAATTAGTGTATGTTGAAAAAAGAAGAAAATGTATTTAATATAAGGGCAGCAGTTTGGGGGGGGGGGGTAATTTTAATGTGGCTCTGTAGGCCTCTTTAATTTTCAAAGGCCCCCTTATCACAGACAGAGTAAGTGTTTATTAAAAAATTTCAGCAATTGTTTTATTTTTTTTTGTGAGTTTAATGTTTTTTTTTTTAAATTTATTATAATGGAAAATATCCGAATTTGTCAATTGTTTTTTATCGTGTAAAGTTCTAATGCCTTAAAAAGAAGTATATCATATTTAATTATCGACGTTTACGAATTCATATTTGATTATGTCCGATGAGTTTTTATACTTAAAAATATTGTAATATTATTTATAAAAATATTGTAATATTATTTATAATGGGTGGCACGTTATTATGTAGTCGCTGTCTTATATATTTAGGTGGGGTGGGTGGGGGAACATTTATTCCGTTTACACAGATTTTTCATTTACACGAAAAAATAATTATGCCAAATTCTTATACTTTATATTATAAAAAAGGAAAAAAATAAAACTTTAAACTCTAAAAAATAAGAAAAGAAACAATACAAAAACTTTAACAAATTCTGATATTTTATTGTAATAAGTAAGGGTAGTTCTGCATTTCAAACGTCACTTGGACTTAATAATTGAAGAGTTCCATTCATTCCACCGAGTCAACCGGAAGTGCCAAACTGAATGTAAAGTCATCGATTTATCTTATTGTATGAATGAAAAGTTTCTGAAAGTAGGCAACAGTAATTTCTGAAGTGAAAATGTATCAATGAAATGAGTAGTTAGTGATTAGTCAATAGTGATCGTTTAAAACGATTTTAAGAAAGTTCAAATTCTGTATAAGTAACAGTTGTTTTAATTTCATGTAAATAAGTAAAACTCTTAATACTTGTAAAGAAAAATACATAAGAATTATAAATAAATATATTTTAATTTGTTGTGTTTTTTTTGGGGGGGGGATGAACAATTGTCAGTCAAATGTACATGTAAATGTTTTTATTTAAGTGTGAAAATACCGTTTTATTTGGAGTTGGCTTACGAAGAGAAATGTAAATATTTACTTGCCTCCCCACGAAGGGAGATTGCATAATAAAGTCATATCCTGTTTTTTTTTTTTACGATACGTTTAATAAACAAAAAAATTAAGTTATAGAAATATTTGTAAATAAAATTATCGATCTTAATTGTTGATTATGGATGGTGAGGCCAATGTAGGGTTATTTTTTAAAATGTATATATTTTGTTTATTTATTAAAATATATTGTGTTTCACGTTGGGAAACTAAACAAACATGTTTTTGTGTCAGTATTTACGTGCCTCCCCACGAGGACAGAATGCATAATAAACTCATATATATATATATATTTTTTTTTTGCGATACGTTTAATAAACAAATAATATTAGCAATAAATATATTTTAATTTGTTGTGTTTTTTTTTTTGGGGGGGGGGGATTAACAATTGTCAGTCAAATGTGTACATGTGAATGTTTTTATTTAAGTGTGAAAATACCGTTTTATTTAGAGTTGGCTTACGAAGAGAAATGTAAATATTTACTTGCCTCCCCACGAGGACAGAATGCATAATAAACTCATATATATATATTTTTTTTTTTTTGCGATACGTTTAATAAACAAATAATATTAGCAATAAATATATTTTAATTTGTTGTGGTTTTTTTTTTGGGGGGGGGATTAACAATTGTCAGTCAAATGTGTACATGTGAATGTTTTTATTTAAGTGTGAAAATACCGTTTTATTTGGAGTTGGCTTACGAAGAGAAATGTAAATATTTACTTGCCTCCCCACGAAGAGAGATTGCATAATAAAGTCATATCCTGTTTTTTTTTTTTACGATACGTTTAATAAACAAAAAAAATAAGTTATAGAAATATTTGTAAATAAAATTATCGATCTTAATTGTTGATTATGGATGGTGAGGCCAATGTAGGGTTATTTTTTAAAATGTATATATTTTGTTTATTTATTAAAATATATTGTGTTTCACGTTGGGAAACTAAACAAACATGTTTTTGTGTCAGTATTTACGTGCCTCCCCACGAGGACAGAATGCATAATAAACTCATATATATATATATATTTTTTTTTTGCGATACGTTTAATAAACAAATAATATTAGCAATAAATATATTTTAATTTGTTGTTTTTTTTTTGGGGGGGGGGGATTAACAATTGTCAGTCAAATGTGTACATGTGAATGTTTTTATTTAAGTGTGAAAATACCGTTTTATTTAGAGTTGGCTTACGAAGAGAAATGTAAATATTTACTTGCCTCCCCACGAGGACAGAATGCATAATAAACTCATATATATATATATCTTTTTTTTTTGCGATACGTTTAATAAACAAATAATATTAGCAATAAATATATTTTAATTTGTTGTGGTTTTTTTTTTTTGGGGGGGGGGATTAACAATTGTCAGTCAAATGTGTACATGTGAATGTTTTTATTTAAGTGTGAAAATACCGTTTTATTTGGAGTTGGCTTACGAAGAGAAATGTAAATATTTACTTGCCTCCCCACGAGGACAGAATGCATAATAAACTCATATATATATTTTTTTTACGATACGTTTAATAAACAAATAATATTAGCGAATTTTTTTGTTTAAATAAAAATTAAGTTGTTTATAATTGTTGATTACAGAAACAAATTAAAAAAAAGTCGTAAACTTACGTTTTCATAAATGGCGCGTTCAAAATGGTCTTATTGAGGAAGTGACATATAGTTCACGCATGCGCAAATCGGTTTTGTACTATGTCTTGATTTTTGAAGATATCCCCCCCCTCAACGTTTCGAGCCATTTCTATACGAAAATATGAACGTTTCCCCCCAATTCTCAGAGATAGCACGTCTGGGGGCTGGCTGGTTTTAATTATGTCACCCGCGTGACCGTGTGTTGGGTAGTATCGGAGGAGAAGACCTACATACATACATACATACATACATACATACATACATACATACATCCATACATACATACATCCATACAGACAGGTGACGTTTATATAATAGACTAGCAGGGCTACCCGGCGTTGCTCAGGTTATAGAATAGAAGAAAAATCGCGTGTGTAACATCTTTATATTCAAACTTCTATTTCTCTCCCTTTCTCTATAGCCGTCTCTTTATCTTTCTACTTTTCTCTTCTCTGGTCGCCCAATTTCACAGCTACTTTCTCATTTTGCCTTTTGCGAAAGCTGTTTCTTCTCCACCATTCCTCTTACGTTGGCCAGGGCAAAAGTATGACATATTTCTATAAAAAGTACCACCTCTGTCTGTGCCTTCTATATAGGTACATAATATATAAGTACCTATCGCCACTCTGGTGTGAATGCTAAATCCGTATCTATTGTCGCCCAGGTGCGCATGGTATGTACTTACTTATCACCATCCCTGTTCACATGCTATATACGTACCTATTACAGCCCCGGTGCGCATACTATATACGTACCTATTGGCGTTGCACGGGGATCACTTCTCCAGTCGCCCTCCTTCCACAGTTGCCAGGAGTAAAAGATGTCACGTACATGGTTGCCAATTCACCCTGGCTACACTATCTCCGGCCTCCCCAAAACTCTGCACTACCTCTCCATTCCCTTGAGTAAAAATGTAATATTTCTATTAAAAGTACCATATTTGTCTTCATTATTAATGTTAATAAGGGTGTTTGTTTATTTACTTCTTCATGTCCGTGTATGTTAGATAAAATAACCTAGGTCAATCAGGCCCCTCTGACAGCAGTCTTTGTTAATGATAATAATGGTGTCTATTTACTTCTTTCATGTTTGTGTATGTTAGATTAAATAACCTAGGTTGATCACCGATTAAATATTTTATATGAATATAATAAATGGTATCAATGGGGAAGAATAATTTTTTCTTTTAAATTCAACGATCGAGACATTATTTTATATGAATATAAATAATAGTGCTAACAATGGGGACCCTTCCTATTACATTCTACTCAGACTCCGTAATATACCATTCGGGTTGAACTCCAGGCCTTGACTCTTTCCTGAACATCAGGCTCTGACTCCTACCCGAACAATTAGGACCTGACTACTTCCTGAAGAGCTGGCTCCGACTCCTTAAACATCAGGGTGACTCTTTCATATACTGCAAGCTCTGAATCTTTTCCCGAACTTCCAGCTTTGACTGTTTCACTGTTTCACTGCTCCCCGAACATCAGTTTGTTTTTTTTAATCCTGTGCTATGGTGTGTATAATAAACACATCTGCTCTATCTAGGATATTGAACTCTATTTAATTAAACACTCGTTCTATGTAGGATAATGAGCACTTTTAAAATAAGGAGGCCAAGAGAGCACTATCACAATCAAGCGCCTAGAACTTGTTAAATTTCAATGTAAAAAAATGATGACTGATTTGCTATTCTCTTTTACTGGATAACATTAAAAGCAGTGTTTAATTATAACATTAAAGGGAAAATGCCAATGTTACCTTACTGTAAAGAATTTACTATTTTATGTTAACCTTCCACTATTTTCAGGCCTCCCCAAAACTCTGCACTACCTCTCCATTCCCTGGAGTAAAAATGTAACATTTCTATTAAAAGTACCATATTTGTCTTCATTAGTATTGTTAATAAGGGTGTTTGTTTATTTACTTCTTCATGTCCGTGTATGTTAGATAAAATAACCTAGGTTGATCAGGCCCCTCTGACAGCAGTCTTTGTTAATGATAATAATGGTGTCTATTTACTTCTTTCATGTTTGTGTATGTTAGATTAAATAACCTAGGTTGATCACCGATTAAATATTTTATATGAATATAATAAATGGTATCAATGGGGAAGAATAATTTTTTCTTTTAAACAAATGTCTTAGCTGGAGAAACATAGAAATATTAATTTTTTTTCATATGTTAGAACAATGATGACCGACGACACTCTTTCCCACACTTCTGATGGTCTTGTGTCTAATTTGTGTTATGAGTAAATGTGGTATTGTGGTGACTAACATTCTAGTTATAGTAGGATATACATTTTTATTACTTTAGAACACTTTTGAAAGCCTTGTTTTGAATGTAATTTTTTCATATTTTCTGCAAGTAAATAATTCAAAGTTTAGTATTTGTTCAGATGGATGGTTAACGTCCGTAAAAACTAAAAAGAATGAAAGTTTACAACTTGTTCAATAAAGCAAAAAGCAAATATACGGTTATGAGTAAATGTGGTATTGTGGTGACTGATCATTCTAGTTAAAAGTAGAATAGACCGAATTTACAGAAAGCTGCTGTATTTAGGGTAAAGAACACCGACAGATTAAGCAGGTACACCTTACCAAGTTTTACACTGTTCTATCTAACATATTGAACAGTTACTGATTTAGTATATATCCATTAGTAAATTACACACATGCTATCTCTATGATATTGTGCACTGTTAGATTCACCATAAGACATACTAAGAGTCACACTATATTATAACACATACTTGCTCTATCTAGAGTATTAAATACATCCGAATGCAGCATTTACTATGTTTTGAGTGTCCTACTGCATTATTGCACACATCTGTTGCATCTAGGGAACTGATCAGTGTTTTCTACAAAATATAACATTTAGAAAGTGTCCTAGTGCAGTAATAATGTATTGCTCCTGAGTTTGTTTCAGATTATAAACCTAGGCATGAACAACAAAACAATAGTCAAAAAATGTGCTTAACATATTTATGAAAAATGATTAGTTTATTGCTCAATATATTGAAACGCATTTATTTTAAGTTTGTTCACCACTTAATATATTAAAATATATTGTAAAAAAACAAAAACAATTTTATATTTAAATGGGTGATTTTTATTTTAATGTGTCTTTTGAGAATGTGTAATTGTGTCAAAAGATAAAAACACAAATTTAAAAAAGGAACTGCAGCACTTAATGATATCAATCACAGAAACACATTGTTCAACCGTGATGTTTTAGTAATAAAACGTTTTTTTAACCGTTTGATTATTTGTAATAAGATTTTTGCTATAGTCTTCATTTTATATAAAAGAATATAAAAATAAATTTCAATCAACCTGGAGATTTCGATGATGACAATGTAGCTTGTGTGGTTAATGAAACTAAGTAGGCAAATTCACTTAAATGAAAGATGTAATTGGGAAAAACAACCAAATTGTCTGAAATGGAAGATGAAATTAGAAAATATACTATTCAATTGAATGAGTACAGTAATCAAAATGATGTGGCTAAAAATGTACATCATTAATAATCACTTTTTAAAACTCAAAATATGAAAGTACTGAAATGTTTGTGTTAAGTTCTTATTAGTGACTTGCTATCATCAAGAATCCACCCCAAAGAATGTTCTTTCTTTTATGATTTTGAGGAATAGATAATTAAAAACATGAGAGCTATGACGTAGTTATTATTGCAAGAACAGAGTCCTTCGTTTGTGATGATCACTGATCTTTTTTTTAAATTTTTTTTTTACTAATCATACATCAAACTAAAGTCATGTATTAAAAAGAAATTGTTCATAACGATTACACACAAACACAAAAAATAACTGAAGCAGTGAGTCCTGTGTTTATAAGAATAAATGGTGTCTATTAATCCATGCATAAGGTAATGGGTAGTCTGAATTTCTCTTAATTCAAATTGTGGTAAAGCCGGACTCTGATAATCAAATCTGAAGGAAAGAAAGCATCAAATATATAGAACATAAAGGAATCTATTTAAAAGGTGTTCTGAATTGTGAATAGAAAAGGATAAAATGCAGTTTGTTTAAAAATAGATAGTTTTGTAGTAAAAGATATATAATTACAAAGAACAAATGCTGTACTCTATTGAAAAAGGCTGCTTCAATTGAGATTTTCTGGTACTGGGGGGTCTCAGGCTGTTAAGCAATTCCAAACTGAAACAGAACTAAGATATTGTTTAGTAGTAAAATAGCTTGGCCATTTTGCTAAGATCAAAGTGTGGTATCTGTTCTGATGGGTGCTGCACTTCATGGATCGGTGTTGTTTTGGCCTTCGGGGCTTGGTTTCCGCCGGTCTGTGGGTCTGATCTGTCCTGTGCAGTTCTAGGAGGTCCACCCTCCCAGGCTTTACCTCCCCTCTTTGGGGAGGAGTAAGTTAATTGCTTGCTGCCTGAGGCGCCCCTGCCGGGGAATGCCGACAGGGCTGCCCAGGCAATTTTTAATGGCCAGAGTGCTCACCTTCTCGAGCGCTGGCTTTTCAAATCCCACTGTCAGTCCTTGTGTCACATATTCCTATTGTGGGTGGGGGTTAAATAACGCCTTTTGGCTAAGATCAAAGTGTAGTATCTGTTCCGATGGATACTGCACTTCATAGATCGGTATTGTCTTGGCCTTCTGGGGCTTGGTTTCCGCCGGTCTGTGGGTCTGATCTGTCCTGTGCAGTTCTAGGAGGTCCACCCTCCCAGGTTTTACCTCCCCTCTTTGGGAAGGAGTAAGTTAATTGCTTACTGCCTGAGGCGCCCCTACCGGGGAATGCCGACAGGGCTGCCCAAGCAATTTTTAATGGCCAGAGTGCTCACCTTCTCGAGCGCTGGCTTTTCAAATCCCACTTTCAGTCCTTCTGTCACATATTCCTATTGTGGGTGGGGGTTAAATAACGCCTTTTGGCTAAGATTAAAGTGTAGTATCTGTTCCGATTGATACTGCACCCCATAAACTGGTATCGTCTTGGCCTTCGGGGCTTGATTTACGCCGGTCTATGGGTCTGTCCTGTGCAGTTCTAGTAGGTCCACCTTCCCAGGCTTTGCCTCCCCTCTTTGGGGAGGAGTAAGTTTATTGCTTACTGCCTGAGGCGCCCCTACCGGGGAATGCCGACGGGGCTGCCCAGGCAATTTTTAAACCCCATTTTCCCAACCCGACTTGTGGGAGTAAGATAAAAACTGGCCTTGTGCCTAACTCCTGGAGAGGAGTAAATCAATACTCTAGTGTAAATTTGTGTTGACGTTTTCCTTTGTGTAACTTTCTAATAGGAGATGTATTTACTATTGCCTGTTGGGTGAGGTGCTTTACTATATTCACGAGGGAGTCTCAATGGGACTATACAGTCATTTCACTTCTCACCAAAGTGCCATTGTTTTCACTAAGTTTCAGTGCTAATAGTTTTCAAACATTTACTTAGAAAGTGAAAATAATTATAAAAAAAAGAATGTGCACCAAAAAAGTAAACAAAAATATTTTCTCTGATAATGACTGTTTTCCCCTATCTGTCTGACTGTCTCCCTTGCTTCATCTGTGTGCATGGTTTGGTTTATATCATGTAGCAGTATTTATATGGTGTTGCATAGTTAATAGAATAATACACATGCTGTTTATTGAATGTAACATCGACAGACTAATAGATTAAATAGCAAGCAAATAAAAATACTTGTTTGAAACAAAATAGTTGAAGAATACATTACCAGAGCCTTGTTAGCCAGGGTTATACAGAGTGAAACGGGCTATAATAACTGGTGTAAAGTTACATCCATAACCTCCTAAGCATTTACACTGTTTTACCCTGTTACCACCTCCCAGAACGGGGACCAGAGGTTGGATTTTGGGAGGCATGTTTGGATGTTAAACAACCAAAACCATGTTCTTTTAGTCAATTCTCAACTGTCATTCATTTTTAAGTTATTCTCAACTCTGGAGAGGTGTCATTCATTTTTAAGTCATTCTCAACTCTGGTGGATGTGTCATTCATTTTCTAATTATTCTCAACTCAGGGGGGGGGCATCATTCATTATTTAATTATTCTAAACTCTGGGAGAGTTGTCATTTTAGAATTGGTAATTTGTATAAACAAAATGTAGTTAAAATGAGTTTAGAATTCTGAAAACTCTTGAGGAGTTTGAAATTGGTGACTTACTGGAAAAGAACATGATGACAATTAATATTGGAATTTTTATTGTGTTCTACACATTTCAGTTGTCAATTTTGTTTTGTTTATCTGTTTGTTTTAGATTCTTACGTACCTATTACAGACTCGGTGCGCATACTATATACGTACCTATTGGCGTTGCACGGGGATCACTTCTCCAGTCGCCCTCCTTCCACAGTTGCCAGGAGTAAAAGATGTCACGTACATGGTTGCCAATTCACCCTGGCTACACTATTTTCAGGCCTCCCCAAAACTCTGCACTACCTCTCCATTCCCTGGAGTAAAAATGTAACATTTCTATTAAAAGTACCATATTTGTCTTCATTAGTATTGTTAATAAGGGTGTTTGTTTATTTACTTCTTCATGTCCGTGTATGTTAGATAAAATAACCTAGGTTGATCAGGCCCCTCTGACAGCAGTCTTTGTTAATGATAATAATGGTGTCTATTTACTTCTTTCATGTTTGTGTATGTTAGATTAAATAACCTAGGTTGATCACCGATTAAATATTTTATATGAATATAATAAATGGTATCAATGGGGAAGAATAATTTTTTCTTTTAAATTCACCGATCGAGACATTATTTTATATGAATATAAATAATAGTGCTAACAATGGGGACCCTTCCTATTACATTCTACTCAGACTCCGTAATATACCATTCGGGTTGAACTCCAGGCCTTGACTCTTTCCTGAACATCAGGCTCTGACTCCTACCCGAACAATTAGGACCTGACTACTTCCTGAAGAGCTGGCTCCGACTCCTTAAACATCAGGGTGACTCTTTCATATACTGCAAGCTCTGAATCTTTTCCCGAACCTCCAGCTTTGACTGTTTCACTGTTTCACTGCTCCCCGAACATCAGTTTGTTTTTTTTAATCCTGTGCTATGGTGTGTATAATAAACACATCTGCTCTATCTAGGATATTGAACTCTATTTAATTAAACACTCGTTCTATGTAGGATAATGAGCACTTGTAAAATAAGGAGGTCAAGAGAGCACTATCACAATCAAGCGCCTAGAACTTGTTAAATTTCAATGTAAAAAAATGATGACTGATTTGCTATTCTCTTTTACTGGATAACATTAAAAGCAGTGTTTAATTATTGATAACATTAAAGGGAAAATGCCAATGTTACCTTACTGTAAAGAATTTACTATTTTATGTTAACCTTCCACTAACCTTGCTCAGCAAAAAATGTCTTAGCTGGGGAAACATAGAAATATTAATTTTTTTTCATATGTTAGAACAATGATGACCGACGACACTCTTTCCCACACTTCTGATGGTCTTGTGTCTAATTTGTGTTATGAGTAAATGTGGTATTGTGGTGACTAACATTCTAGTTATAGTAGGATATACATTTTTATTACTTTAGAACACTTTTGAAAGCCTTGTTTTGAATGTAATTTTTTCATATTTTCTGCAAGTAAATAATTCAAAGTTTAGTATTTGTTCAGATGGATGCTACAACCCTTAATTGGTAACTGAAGTCGGTACCAGTCTAAGTGTTTGGTTAACGTCCATAAAAACTAAAAAGAATGAAAGTTTACAACTTGTTCAATAAAGCAAAAAGCAAATATAAGGTTATGAGTAAATGTGGTATTGTGGTGACTGATCATTCTAGTTAAAAGTAGAATAGACCGAATTTACAGAAAGCTGCTGTATTTAGGGTAAAGAACACCGACAGATTAAGCAGGTACACCTTACCAAGTGTTACACTGTTCTATCTAACATATTGAACAGTTACTGATTTAGTATATATCCATTAGTAAATTACACACATGCTATCTCTATGATATTGTGCACTGTTAGATTCACCATAAGACATACTAAGAGTCACACTATATTATAACACATACTTGCTCTATCTAGAGTATTAAGTACATCCGAATGCAGCATTTACTATGTTTTGAGTGTCCTACTGCATTATTGCACACATCTGTTGCATCTAGGGAACTGATCAGTGTTTTCTACAAAATATAACATTTAGAAAGTGTCCTAGTGCAGTAATAATGTATTGCTCCTGAGTTTGTTTCAGATTATAAACCTAGGCATGAACAACAAAACAATAGTAAAAAAATGTGCTTAACATATTTATGAAAAATGATTAGTTTATTGCTCAATATATTGAAACACATTTATTTTAAGTTTGTTCACCACTTTCAAGCAAGAATATAATGAAAAAAACAAAAACAATTTTATATTTAAATGGGTGATTTTTATTTTAATGTGTCTTTTGAGAATGTGTAATTGTGTCAAAAGATAAAAACACAAATTTAAAAAAGGAACTGCAGCACTTAATGATATCAATCACAGAAACACATTGTTCAACCGTGATGTTTTAGTAATAAAACGTTTTTTTAACCGTCCTCATTTTGATTATTTGTAATAAGATTTTTGCTATAGTCTTCATTTTATATAAAAGAATATAAAAATAAATTTCAAGCTACATTGTCATCATCGAAATCTCCAGGTTGATTGTGTGGTTAATGAAACTAAGTAGGCAAATTCACTTAAATGAAATATGTAATTGGGAAAAACAACCAAATTGTCTGAAATGGAAGATGAAATTAGAAAATATACTATTCAATTGAATGAGTACAGTAATCAAAATGATGTGGCTAAAAATGTACATCATTAATAATCACTTTTTAAAACTCAAAATATGAAAGTACTGAAATGTTTGTGTTAAGTTCTTATTAGTGACTTGCTATCATCAAGAATCCACCCCAAAGAATGTTCTTTCTTTTATGATTTTGAGGAATAGATAATTAAAAACATGAGAGCTATGACGTAGTTATTATTGCAAGAACAGAGTCCTTCGTTTGTGATGATCACTGATCTTTTTTTTTAATTTTTTTTTACTAATCATACATCAAACTAAAGTCATGTATTAAAAAGAAATTGTTCATAACGATTACACACAAACACAAAAAATAACTGAAGCAGTGAGTCCTGTGTTTATAAGAATAAATGGTGTCTATTAATCCATGCATAAGGTAATGGGTAGTCTGAATTTCTCTTAATTCAAATTGTGGTAAAGCCGGACTCTGATAATCAAATCTGAAGGAAAGAAAGCATCAAATATATAGAACATAAAGGAATCTATTTAAAAGGTGTTCTGAATTGTGAATAGAAAAGGATAAAATGCAGTTTGTTTAAAAATAGATAGTTTTGTAGTAAAAGATATATAATTACAAAGAACAAATGCTGTACTCTATTGAAAAAGGCTGCTTCAATTGAGATTTTCTGGTACTGGGGGGTCTCAGGCTGTTAAGCAATTCCAAACTGAAACAGAACTAAGATATTGTTTAGTAGTAAAATAGCTTGGCCATTTTGCTAAGATCAAAGTGTGGTATCTGTTCCGATGGGTGCTGCACTTCATGGATCGGTGTTGTTTTGGCCTTCGGGGCTTGGTTTCCGCCGGTCTGTGGGTCTGATCTGTCCTGTGCAGTTCTAGGAGGTCCACCCTCCCAGGCTTTACCTCCCCTCTTTGGGGAGGAGTAAGTTAATTGCTTGCTGCCTGAGGCGCCCCTGCCGGGGAATGCCGACAGGGCTGCCCAGGCAATTTTTAATGGCCAGAGTGCTCATCTTCTCGAGCGCTGGCTTTTCAAATCCCACTTTCCGACCTTGTGTCACATATTCCTATTGTGGGTGGGGGTTAAATAACGCCTTTTGGCTAAGATCAAAGTGTAGTATCTGTTCCGATGGATACTGCACGTCATAGATCGGTATTGTCTTGGCCTTCTGGGGCTTGGTTTCCGCCGGTCTGTGGGTCTGATCTGTCCTGTGCAGTTCTAGGAGGTCCACCCTCCCAGGTTTTACCTCCCCTCTTTGGGAAGGAGTAAGTTAATTGCTTACTGCCTGAGGCGCCCCTACCGGGGAATGCCGACAGGGCTGCCCAAGCAATTTTTAATGGCCAGAGTGCTCACCTTCTCGAGCGCTGGCTTTTCAAATCCCACTTTCAGTCCTTCTGTCACATATTCCTATTGTGGGTGGGGGTTAAATAACGCCTTTTGGCTAAGATTAAAGTGTAGTATCTGTTCCGATTGATACTGCACCCCATAAACTGGTATCGTCTTGGCCTTCGGGGCTTGATTTACGCCGGTCTATGGGTCTGTCCTGTGCAGTTCTAGTAGGTCCACCTTCCCAGGCTTTGCCTCCCCTCTTTGGGGAGGAGTAAGTTTATTGCTTACTGCCTGAGGCGCCCCTACCGGGGAATGCCGACGGGGCTGCCCAGGCAATTTTTAAACCCCATTTTCCCAACCCGACTTGTGGGAGTAAGATAAAAACTGGCCTTGTGCCTAACTCCTGGAGAGGAGTAAATCAATACTCTAGTGTAAATTTGTGTTGACGTTTTCCTTTGTGTAACTTTCTAATAGGAGATGTATTTACTATTGCCTGTTGGGTGAGGTGCTTTACTATATTCACGAGGGAGTCTCAATGGGACTATACAGTCATTTCACTTCTCACCAAAGTGCCATTGTTTTCACTAAGTTTCAGTGCTAATAGTTTTCAAACATTTACTTAGAAAGTGAAAATAATTATAAAAAAAAGAATGTGCACCAAAAAAGTAAACAAAAATATTTTCTCTGATAATGACTGTTTTCCCCTATCTGTCTGACTGTCTCCCTTGCTTCATCTGTGTGCATGGTTTGGTTTATATCATGTAGCAGTATTTATATGGTGTTGCATAGTTAATAGAATAATACACATGCTGTTTATTGAATGTAACATCGACAGACTAATAGATTAAATAGCAAGCAAATAAAAATACTTGTTTGAAACAAAATAGTTGAAGAATACATTACCAGAGCCTTGTTAGCCAGGGTTATACAGAGTGAAACGGGCTATAATAACTGGTGTAAAGTTACATCCATAACCTCCTAAGCATTTACACTGTTTTACCCTGTTACCACCTCCCAGAACGGGGACCAGAGGTTGGATTTTGGGAGGCATGTTTGGATGTTAAACAACCAAAACCATGTTCTTTTAGTCAATTCTCAACTGTCATTCATTTTTAAGTTATTCTCAACTCTGGAGAGGTGTCATTCATTTTTAAGTCATTCTCAACTCTGGTGGATGTGTCATTCATTTTCTAATTATTCTCAACTCAGGGGGGGGGCATCATTCATTATTTAATTATTCTAAACTCTGGGAGAGTTGTCATTTTAGAATTGGTAATTTGTATAAACAAAATGTAGTTAAAATGAGTTTAGAATTCTGAAAACTCTTGAGGAGTTTGAAATTGGTGACTTACTGGAAAAGAACATGATGACAATTAATATTGGAATTTTTATTGTGTTCTACACATTTCAGTTGTCAATTTTGTTTTGTTTATCTGTTTGTTTTAGATTCTTACGTACCTATTACAGACTCGGTGCGCATACTATATACGTACCTATTGGCGTTGCACGGGGATCACTTCTCCAGTCGCCCTCCTTCCACAGTTGCCAGGAGTAAAAGATGTCACGTACATGGTTGCCAATTCACCCTGGCTACACTATTTTCAGGCCTCCCCAAAACTCTGCACTACCTCTCCATTCCCTGGAGTAAAAATGTAACATTTCTATTAAAAGTACCATATTTGTCTTCATTAGTATTGTTAATAAGGGTGTTTGTTTATTTACTTCTTCATGTCCGTGTATGTTAGATAAAATAACCTAGGTTGATCAGGCCCCTCTGACAGCAGTCTTTGTTAATGATAATAATGGTGTCTATTTACTTCTTTCATGTTTGTGTATGTTAGATTAAATAACCTAGGTTGATCACCGATTAAATATTTTATATGAATATAATAAATGGTATCAATGGGGAAGAATAATTTTTTCTTTTAAATTCACCGATCGAGACATTATTTTATATGAATATAAATAATAGTGCTAACAATGGGGACCCTTCCTATTACATTCTACTCAGACTCCGTAATATACCATTCGGGTTGAACTCCAGGCCTTGACTCTTTCCTGAACATCAGGCTCTGACTCCTACCCGAACAATTAGGACCTGACTACTTCCTGAAGAGCTGGCTCCGACTCCTTAAACATCAGGGTGACTCTTTCATATACTGCAAGCTCTGAATCTTTTCCCGAACCTCCAGCTTTGACTGTTTCACTGTTTCACTGCTCCCCGAACATCAGTTTGTTTTTTTTAATCCTGTGCTATGGTGTGTATAATAAACACATCTGCTCTATCTAGGATATTGAACTCTATTTAATTAAACACTCGTTCTATGTAGGATAATGAGCACTTGTAAAATAAGGAGGTCAAGAGAGCACTATCACAATCAAGCGCCTAGAACTTGTTAAATTTCAATGTAAAAAAATGATGACTGATTTGCTATTCTCTTTTACTGGATAACATTAAAAGCAGTGTTTAATTATTGATAACATTAAAGGGAAAATGCCAATGTTACCTTACTGTAAAGAATTTACTATTTTATGTTAACCTTCCACTAACCTTGCTCAGCAAAAAATGTCTTAGCTGGGGAAACATAGAAATATTAATTTTTTTTCATATGTTAGAACAATGATGACCGACGACACTCTTTCCCACACTTCTGATGGTCTTGTGTCTAATTTGTGTTATGAGTAAATGTGGTATTGTGGTGACTAACATTCTAGTTATAGTAGGATATACATTTTTATTACTTTAGAACACTTTTGAAAGCCTTGTTTTGAATGTAATTTTTTCATATTTTCTGCAAGTAAATAATTCAAAGTTTAGTATTTGTTCAGATGGATGCTACAACCCTTAATTGGTAACTGAAGTCGGTACCAGTCTAAGTGTTTGGTTAACGTCCATAAAAACTAAAAAGAATGAAAGTTTACAACTTGTTCAATAAAGCAAAAAGCAAATATAAGGTTATGAGTAAATGTGGTATTGTGGTGACTGATCATTCTAGTTAAAAGTAGAATAGACCGAATTTACAGAAAGCTGCTGTATTTAGGGTAAAGAACACCGACAGATTAAGCAGGTACACCTTACCAAGTGTTACACTGTTCTATCTAACATATTGAACAGTTACTGATTTAGTATATATCCATTAGTAAATTACACACATGCTATCTCTATGATATTGTGCACTGTTAGATTCACCATAAGACATACTAAGAGTCACACTATATTATAACACATACTTGCTCTATCTAGAGTATTAAGTACATCCGAATGCAGCATTTACTATGTTTTGAGTGTCCTACTGCATTATTGCACACATCTGTTGCATCTAGGGAACTGATCAGTGTTTTCTACAAAATATAACATTTAGAAAGTGTCCTAGTGCAGTAATAATGTATTGCTCCTGAGTTTGTTTCAGATTATAAACCTAGGCATGAACAACAAAACAATAGTAAAAAAATGTGCTTAACATATTTATGAAAAATGATTAGTTTATTGCTCAATATATTGAAACACATTTATTTTAAGTTTGTTCACCACTTTCAAGCAAGAATATAATGAAAAAAACAAAAACAATTTTATATTTAAATGGGTGATTTTTATTTTAATGTGTCTTTTGAGAATGTGTAATTGTGTCAAAAGATAAAAACACAAATTTAAAAAAGGAACTGCAGCACTTAATGATATCAATCACAGAAACACATTGTTCAACCGTGATGTTTTAGTAATAAAACGTTTTTTTAACCGTCCTCATTTTGATTATTTGTAATAAGATTTTTGCTATAGTCTTCATTTTATATAAAAGAATATAAAAATAAATTTCAAGCTACATTGTCATCATCGAAATCTCCAGGTTGATTGTGTGGTTAATGAAACTAAGTAGGCAAATTCACTTAAATGAAATATGTAATTGGGAAAAACAACCAAATTGTCTGAAATGGAAGATGAAATTAGAAAATATACTATTCAATTGAATGAGTACAGTAATCAAAATGATGTGGCTAAAAATGTACATCATTAATAATCACTTTTTAAAACTCAAAATATGAAAGTACTGAAATGTTTGTGTTAAGTTCTTATTAGTGACTTGCTATCATCAAGAATCCACCCCAAAGAATGTTCTTTCTTTTATGATTTTGAGGAATAGATAATTAAAAACATGAGAGCTATGACGTAGTTATTATTGCAAGAACAGAGTCCTTCGTTTGTGATGATCACTGATCTTTTTTTTTAATTTTTTTTTACTAATCATACATCAAACTAAAGTCATGTATTAAAAAGAAATTGTTCATAACGATTACACACAAACACAAAAAATAACTGAAGCAGTGAGTCCTGTGTTTATAAGAATAAATGGTGTCTATTAATCCATGCATAAGATAATGGGTAGTCTGAATTTCTCTTAATTCAAATTGTGGTAAAGCCGGACTCTGATAATCAAATCTGAAGGAAAGAAAGCATCAAATATATAGAACATAAAGGAATCTATTTAAAAGGTGTTCTGAATTGTGAATAGAAAAGGATAAAATGCAGTTTGTTTAAAAATAGATAGTTTTGTAGTAAAAGATATATAATTACAAAGAACAAATGCTGTACTCTATTGAAAAAGGCTGCTTCAATTGAGATTTTCTGGTACTGGGGGGTCTCAGGCTGTTAAGCAATTCCAAACTGAAACAGAACTAAGATATTGTTTAGTAGTAAAATAGCTTGGCCATTTTGCTAAGATCAAAGTGTGGTATCTGTTCCGATGGGTGCTGCACTTCATGGATCGGTGTTGTTTTGGCCTTCGGGGCTTGGTTTCCGCCGGTCTGTGGGTCTGATCTGTCCTGTGCAGTTCTAGGAGGTCCACCCTCCCAGGCTTTACTTCCCCTCTTTAGGGAGGAGTAAGTTAATTGCTTGCTGCCTGAGGCGCCCCTGCCGGGGAATGCCGACAGGGCTGCCCAGGCAATTTTTAATGGCCAGAGTGCTCATCTTCTCGAGCGCTGGCTTTTCAAATCCCACTTTCCGACCTTGTGTCACATATTCCTATTGTGGGTGGGGGTTAAATAACGCCTTTTGGCTAAGATCAAAGTGTAGTATCTGTTCCGATGGATACTGCACGTCATAGATCGGTATTGTCTTGGCCTTCTGGGGCTTGGTTTCCGCCGGTCTGTGGGTCTGATCTGTCCTGTGCAGTTCTAGGAGGTCCACCCTCCCAGGTTTTACCTCCCCTCTTTGGGGAGGAGTAAGTTAATTGCTTACTGCCTGAGGCGCCCCTACCGGGGAATGCCGACGGGGCTGCCCAGGCAATTTTTAATGGCCAGAGTGCTCACCTTCTCGAGCGCTGGCTTTTCAAATCCCACTTTCAGTCCTTCTGTCACATATTCCTATTGTGGGTGGGGGTTAAATAACGCCTTTTGGCTAAGATCAAAGTGTAGTATCTGTTCCGATGGATACTGCACCCCATAAACTGGTATCGTCTTGGCCTTCGGGGCTTGATTTACGCCGGTCTATGGGTCTGTCCTGTGCAGTTCTAGGAGGTCCACCTTCCCAGGCTTTGCCTCCCCTCTTTGGGGAGGAGTAAGTTTATTGCTTACTGCCTGAGGCGCCCCTACCGGGGAATGCCGACGGGGCTGCCCAGGCAAATTTTAAACCCCACTTTCCCAACCCGACTTGTGGGAGTAAGATAAAAACTGGCCTTGTGCCTAACTCCTGGAGAGGAGTAAATCAATACTCTAGTGTAAATTTGTGTTGACGTTTTCCTTTGTGTAACTTTCTAATAGGAGATGTATTTACTATTGCCTGTTGGGTGAGGTGCTTTACTATATTCACGAGGGAGTCTCAATGGGACTATACAGTCATTTCACTTCTCACCAAAGTGCCATTGTTTTCACTAAGTTTCAGTGCTAATAGTTTTCAAACATTTACTTAGAAAGTGAAAATAATTATAAAAAAAAGAATGTGCACCAAAAAAGTAAACAAAAATATTTTCTCTGATAATGACTGTTTTCCCCTATCTGTCCGACTGTCTCCCTTGCTTCATCTGTGTGCATGGTTTGGTTTATATCATGTAGCAGTATTTATATGGTGTTGCATAGTTAATAGAATAATACACATGCTGTTTATTGAATGTAACATCGACAGACTAATAGATTAAATAGCAAGCAAATAAAAATACTTGTTTGAAACAAAATAGTTGAAGAATACATTACCAGAGCCTTGTTAGCCAGGGTTATACAGAGTGAAACGGGCTATAATAACTGGTGTAAAGTTACATCCATAACCTCCTAAGCATTTACACTGTTTTACCCTGTTACCACCTCCCAGAACGGGGACCAGAGGTTGGATTTTGGGAAGCATGTTTGGATGTTAAACAACCAAAACCATGTTCCTTTAGTCAATTCACAACTGTCATTCATTTTTAAGTTATTCTCAACTCTGGAGAGGTGTCATTCATTTTTAAGTCATTCTCAACTCTGGTGGATGTGTCATTCATTTTCTAATTATTCTCAACTCAGGGGGGGGGCATCATTCATTATTTAATTATTCTAAACTCTGGGAGAGTTGTCATTTTAGAATTGGTAATTTGTATAAACAAAATGTAGTTAAAATGAATTTAGAATTCTGAAAACTCTTGAGGAGTTTGAAATTGGTGACTTACTGAAAAAAAACATGATGACAATGAATATTGGAATTTTTATTGTGTTCTACACATTTCAGTTGTCAATTTTTTTTTGTTTATCTGTTGATTTTAGATTCTTACCTATTTAGACTTTAGGTCATGTTGGGAGTTAAAATGAATTTAGAATTCTGAAAACTCTTGAGGAGTTTGAAATTGGTGACTTACTGAAAAAGAACATGATGACAATGAATATTGGTATTTTTATTGTGTTCTACACATTTCAGTTGTCAATTTTGTTTTGTTTATTCGTTTGTTTTAGATTCTTACGTACCTATTACAGCCCCGGTGCGCATACTATATACGTACATATTGGCGTTGCACGGCGATCACTTCTCCAGTCGCCTCCTTCCACAGTTGCCAGGAGTAAAAGATGTCACGTACATGGTTGCCAATTCACCCTGGCTACACTATCTCCGGCCTCCCCAAAACTCTGCACTACCTCTCCATTCCCTGGAGTAAAAATGTAACATTTCTATTAAAAGTACCATATTTGTCTTCATTAGTATTGTTAATAAGGGTGTTTGTTTATTTACTTCTTCATGTCCGTGTATGTTAGATAAAATAACCTAGGTCGATCAGGCCCCTCTGACAGCAGTCTTTGTTAATGATAATAATGGTGTCTATTTACTTCTTTCATGTTTGTGTATGTTAGATTAAATAACCTAGGTTGATCACCGATTAAATATTTTATATGAATATAATAAATGGTATCAATGGGGAAGAATAATTTTTTCTTTTAAATTCACCGATCGAGACATTATTTTATATGAATATAAATAATAGTGCTAACAATGGGGACCCTTCCTATTACATTCTACTCAGACTCCGTAATATACCATTCGGGTTGAACTCCAGGCCTTGACTCTTTCCTGAACATCAGGCTCTGACTCCTACCCGAACAATTAGGACCTGACTACTTCCTGAAGAGCTGGCTCCGACTCCTTAAACATCAGGGTGACTCTTTCATATACTGCAAGCTCTGAATCTTTTCCCAAACCTCCAGCTTTGACTGTTTCACTGTTTCACTGCTCCCCGAACATCATTTTTTTTTTTTTTAATCCTGTGCTATGGTGTGTATAATAAACACATCTGCTCTATCTAGGATATTGAACTCTATTTAATTAAACACTCGTTCTATGTAGGATAATGAGCACTTTTAAAATAAGGAGGCCAAGAGAGCACTATCACAATCAAGCGCCTAGATCTTGTTAAATTTCAATGTAAAAAAATGCTGACTGATTTGCTATTCTCTTTTACTGGATAACATTAAAAGCAGTGTTTAATTATTGATAACATTAAAGGGAAAATGCCAATGTTACCTTACTGTAAAGAATTTACTATTTTATGTTAACCTTCCACTAACCTTGCTCAGCAACAAATGTCTTAGCTGGGTTATTTAACATATATATATATTTTTTTTTTCATATGTTAGAACAATGATGACCGACGACACTCTTTCCCACACTTCTGACTGTCTTGTGTCTAATTTGTGTTATGAGTAAATGTGGTATTGTGGTGACTAACATTCTAGTTATAGTAGGATATACATTTTTATTACTTTAGAACACTTTTGAAAGCCTTGTTTTGAATGTAATTTTTTCATATTTTCTGCAAGTAAATAATTCAAAGTTTAGTATTTGTTCAGATGGATGCTACAACCCTTAATTGGTAACTGAAGTCGGTACCAGTTTAAGTGTTTGGTTAACGTACGTAAAAACTAAAAAGAATGAAAGTTTACAACTTGTTCAATAAAGCAAAAAGCAAATATAAGGTTATGAGTAAATGTGGTATTGTGGTGACTGATCATTCTAGTTAAAAGTAGAATAGACCGAATTTACAGAAAGCTGCTGTATTTAGGGTAAAGAACACCGACAGATTAAGCAGGTACACCTTACCAAGTGTTACACTGTTCTATCAAACATATTGAACAGTTACTGATTTAGTATATATCCATTAGTAAATTACACACATGCTATCTCTATGATATTGTGCACTGTTAGATTCACCATAAGACATACTAAGAGTCACACTATATTATAACACATACTTGCTCTATCTAGAGTATTAAGTACATCCGAATGCAGCATTTACTATGTTTTGAGTGTCCTACTGCATTATTGCACACATCTGTTGCATCTAGGGAACTGATCAGTGTTTTCTACAAAATACAACATTTAGAAAGTGTCCTAGTGCAGTAATAATGTATTGCTCCTGAGTTTGTTTCAGATTATAAACCTAGGCATGAACAACAAAACAATAGTAAAAAAATGTGCTTAACATATTTAAGAAAAATTATTAGTTTATTGCTCAATATATTGAAACACATTTATTTTAAGTTTGTTCACCACTTTCAAGCAAGAATATAATGAAAAAAAAACAAAAACAATTTTATATTTAAATGGGTGATTTTTATTTTAATGTGTCTTTTGAGAATGTGTAATTGTGTCAAAAGATAAAAACACAAATTTAAAAAAGGAACTGCAGCACTTAATGATATCAATCACAGAAACACATTGTTCAACCGTGATGTTTTAGTAATAAAACGTTTTTTTAACCGTCCTCATTTTGATTATTTGTAATAAGATTTTTGCTATAGTCTTCATTTTATTTTATATAAAAGAATATAAAAATAAATTTCAAGCTACATTGTCATCATCGAAATCTCCAGGTTGATTGTGTGGTTAATGAAACTAAGTAGGCAAATTCACTTAAATGAAAGATGTAATTGGGAAAAACAACCAAATTGTCTGAAATGGAAGATGAAATTAGAAAATATATTATTCAATTGAATGAGTACAGTAATCAAAATGATGTGGCTAAAAATGTACATCATTAATAATCACTTTTTAAAACTCAAAATATGAAAGTACTGAAATGTTTGTGTTAAGTTCTTATTAGTGACTTGCTATCATCAAGAATCCACCCCAAAGAATGTTCTTTCTTTTATGATTTTGAGGAATAGGTAATTAAAAACATGAGAGCTATGACGTAGTTATTATTGCAATAGAGTTATTATTATAGAGTCCTTCGTTTGTGATGATCAGTGATCTTTTTTTTTTTTTACTAATCATACATCAAACTAAAGTCATGTATTAAAAAGAAATTGTTCATAATGATTACACACACACAAAAAAAATAACTGAAGCAGTGAGTCCTGTGTTAGTCTGAATTTCTCTTAATTGTCGTAAGTGTTTATTAAAAAATTTCAGCAATTGTTTTTTTATTTTTTTTTTGTGAGTTTAATTTTTTTTTTTTTTAATTTATTATAATGGAAAATATCCGAATTTGTCAATTGTTTTTTTATCGTGTAAAGTTCTAATGCCTTTAAAAGAAGTGTATCATATTTAATTATCGACGTTTACGAATGCATATGTGATTATGTCGGATGAGTTTTTATACTTAAAAATATTGTAATATTATTTATAAAAATATTGTAATATTATTTATAATGGGTGGCACGTTATTATGTAGTCGCTGTCTCTTATATATTTAGGTGGGGGTGGGTGGGGGAACATTTAATCAGTTTACACGGATTTTTCATTTTAAAAAATAAAATAAAAATAAAACTTTAAACTCTAAAAAATAAGAAAAAAAACAATACAAAAACTTTAACAAATTCTGATATTTTATTGTAATAAGTAAGGGTAGTTCTGCATTTCAAACGTCACTTGGACTTAATAATTGAAGAGTTCCATTCATTCCACCGAGTCAACCGGAAGTGCCAGACTGAATGTAAAGTCATCGATTTATCTTATTGTATGAATGAAAAGTTTCTGAAAGTAGGCAACAGTAATGTCTGAAGTGAAAATTTATCAATGAAATGAGTAGTTAGTGATTTTTTTCATTGTAAGAATTCAAATTCTATTGACTATTTTGTCAATAGTGATCGTTTAAAACGATTTTAAGAAAGTTCAAATTCTGTATAAGTAACAGTTGTTTTAACTTCATGTAAATAAGTAAAACGTAAAATTATTATATTAATTGTTAGGTGATTTTTTTTAAAAATTATTATAATATGAAATATCGGATTATTCATACGAGAGTTGAGATTCGGTGGACCAGAAATGCGTGCACACTTTACGTATAACTTATATAGGAAAATACCCCCCTCCTAAATTATAAAATAATAACAATTTTCATAAATTTTTTTCTTAGCAGATATTTTTTTAGGCTGTTTACATGTAATTTGCCAAAAAAAGTAGAAACTTTTTTTTTTAGGGGTCGAAATACGAAAGGTGCACTTCTATAAATTTACCAAAAAAAAAAAAAAAAATGATATAGTGTTTTTTTTTCTTACGATACGTTTAATAAACAAAAAAAATTAAGTTATAGAAATATTTGTAAATAAAATTAGCGATCTTAATTGTTGATTATGCCTAATGTACGGTTATGTTTTAAAATGTATACATTTAGTTTATTTATTAAAATATATTGCGTTTCACGTTGCGAAACTAAACAAACATGTTTTTGTATCAGTATTTACTTGTCTCCCCACGAGGACAGAATGCATAATAAACTCATATATATATATTTTTTTTACGATACGTTTAATAAACAAATAATATTAGCAATAAATATATTTTAATTTGTTGTGTTTTTTTTGGGGGGGGGGATGAACACTTGTCAGTCAAATGTATTTAGGTGGGGGTGGGTGGGGGAACATTTAATCAGTTTACACGGATTTTTCATTTTTAAAAATAAAATAAAAATAAAACTCTAAACTCTAAAAAATAAGAAAAAAAACAATACAAAAACTTTAACAAATTCTGATATTTTATTGTAATAAGTAAGGGTAGTTCTGCATTTCAAACGTCACTTGGACTTAATAATTGAAGAGTTCCATTCATTCCACCGAGTCAACCGGAAGTGCCAGACTGAATGTAAAGTCATCGATTTATCTTATTGTATGAATGAAAAGTTTCTGAAAGTAGGCAACAGTAATGTCTGAAGTGAAAATTTATCAATGAAATGAGTAGTTAGTGATTTTTTTCATTGTAAGAATTCAAATTCTATTGACTATTTTGTCAATAGTGATCGTTTAAAACGATTTTAAGAAAGTTCAAATTCTGTATAAGTAACAGTTGTTTTAATAAACTTCATGTAAATAAGTAAAACGTAAAATTTTTATATTAATTGTTAGAGGTGATTTTTTTTTAAAATTATTATAATATGAAATATCGGATTATTCATACGAGAGTTGAGATTCGGTGGACCAGAAATGCGTGCACACTTTACTTATAACTTATATAGGAAAATACCCCCCTCCTAAATTATAAAATAATAACAATTTTCATAAATTTTTTTTCTTAGCAGATATTTTTTTAGGCTGTTTACATGTAATTTGCCAAAAAAAGTAGAAACTTTTTTTTTTAGGGGTCGAAATACGAAAGGTGCACTTCTATAAATTTACCAAAAAAAAAAAAAAATGATATAGTGTTTTTTTTTCTTACGATACGTTTAATAAACAAAAAAAATTAAGTTATAGAAATATTTGTAAATAAAATTAGCGATCTTAATTGTTGATTATGCCTAATGTACGGTTATGTTTTAAAATGTATACATTTAGTTTATTTATTAAAATATATTGCGTTTCACGTTGCGAAACTAAACAAACATGTTTTTGTATCAGTATTTACTTGTCTCCCCACGAGGACAGAATGCATAATAAACTCATATATATATATTTTTTTTACGATACGTTTAATAAACAAATAATATTAGCAATAAATATATTTTAATTTGTTGTGTTTTTTTTTGGGGGGGAATGAACACTTGTCAGTCAAATGTTTTTATTTAAGTGTGAAAATACCGTTTTATTTCGCTTACGAAGAGAAATGTAAATATTTACTTGCGTCCCCACGAAGGGAGATTGCATAATAAAGTCATATCGTGTTTTTTTTTTTACGATACGTTTAATAAACAAAAAAATTAAGTTATAGAAATATTTGTAAATAAAATTATCGATCTTAATTGTTGATTATGGATGGTGAGGCCAATGTACGGTTATGTTTTAAAATGTATTTATTTTGTTTATTTATTAAAATATATTGCGTTTCACGTTGCGAAACTAAACAAACATGTTTTTGTATCAGTATTTACTTGTCTCCCCACGAGGACAGAATGCATAATAAACTCATATATATATATATTTTTTACGATACGTTTAATAAACAAATAATATTAGCGAATTTTTTTGTTTAAATAAAAATTAAGTTGTTTATAATTGTTGATTACAGAAACAAATAAAAAAAGTACGTAAACTTACGTTTTTCATATTTGGCGCGTTCAAAATGGTCTTATTGAGGAAGTGACATATATTTCACGCATGCGCAAATCGTTTTTGTACTCTGTCGTGATTTTTTAAAACATCCCCCCCCCCTCAACGTTTCGAGCCATTTCTATACGAAAATATGAACGTTTCCCCCCAATTTTCAGAGATAGCACGTCTGGGGGCTGGCTGGTTTTAATAATGTAACCCGCGTGACCGTGTGTTGGGTAGTATCGGAGGAGAAGACCAACATACATACATACATACATACATACATACATACATACATACATACATACATACATACATACATCCATACATACATACATCCATACAGACAGGTGACGTTTATATAATAGATTATTGCTATGAAGCATTATCTGAACTAATAATATCGCTCTATTAATATAATTTCAGAAAAGTATATTGATATATAAAAATGTATGATGTATTGATATTCATGCATATATATATATATGTATATATATATATATATATATATATATGTGTGTGTGTGTGTGTGTGTGTGGGTGTGTGTATGTTTATACTCGATCAGATGAGATTTTATATATCACGATCAACTTTTAACATGCCATCAAGAAGAGATAGCTTTTATTCGCATTTTATTTTTTTGAAAAATGTTTTTCTTTTGTGTCGAATCGAGGCAGTTTTTGTTATTGCCACAGTCAATGAAAAGAACAGAGTTTCGGATCATAACCTCACCCCTCTTGTAGTTTTTGATTGTTCATCTGAAGAACTGCCAGCACACAATAAGAAAACTGTCTCATCTTCTTTTCAGGGAGACGGCTGTCTTGAACTTTTTTTCTAATATCGCACAGAAGCGGTCAATAAGAATAAGCGGCTGGAAATCGATAAGTACGAATATTTGCTGTCGCTAAGAAAACCTTATTATTTCGTTAAATAATACTTAGTTGGGTAATGTATTATACCAGCTGGATGTGCATACATTACACAGGATTTGACATCCGTGCACTGAAATCTGCCAATATCTTCGGTGAGTTATACGCCGTTACATAATACTAACTATGTACACACTTACGTGTTCTTTTCGTTGGCGAATTTTCGTAGAATTTTTTGTATAATCTTTTCCTCGGTGAACTGGTTTTCAATTAAAGACTCCAAAAACAAAAACGGATTTGCATCGCTTATTTTTTTATGTTACAATGTTTTTTCATACTCTTCTATTTCATACTCTTCTATTTCATATGCTTTGTGAAGCTCAAACCCCTCTAGTGGGAAAGAAGAGCTATCGAAAATCCGGTGATAAGGTTTCTAATACAATAGTACGTATCCATTCAGATGTTACCTCAACTAACCCACGAACAAGTATTGTATTTGAATTACATCAACGCATTCGTCACTTAATTTTAGAACTTGATATTTTAGTCAGAGTTTGTGTCAAAACAACTTACCCCCAGGCGCAATCTAATTACTATATCATTAAATTGTCAATGAAATACACGGAATTGTCTACATAAACATACTTTTGTACATTTATTCTGTTATATATTTGTGTTAACGTTGAAATATTAATTTGTTTAACTGAGCCCCTAATATAATTTAGTGTAACATAAAATACATCCAGCTATTATTTCTTTAAAAGTAACTAATACATACTAAGCACAAGACTAGAGAAGAAGATTAACGGTGTGTACACCAGGATGCTAAGAGCTGTATTTAATAACTCCTAGAGACAGCACTCCATGAGAGAGGAACTCTACCTACAAATTACTACAATGATGTTTAAGCTGATTTATTAACGAAATTAGATAAAAATTACAGTATTATTTTACATAACTCATATTTCGATAAAGTATTTGCTTATTTTATAACGTTTGAAGTTAGAAGTGAACCACCGACACAATTCTCTTACAAGTCATTACAACGCATTGCTAACTCTGCATACATTATAATGAAAACGAGGCTTTCAAAATATGTTTTGAATTATTGAATGCCTTCCGTGCAGATCTCGTAACCTACATAAGAACTACCATTTTAAAAATGTAATTTTTATCTTTTTTTAGGTTCGTGTATTTTTATACTCTTTCTCGTTTTGTTACTTAATTATGATAGAATGATAGAATAGTTAATGACGAGAGCGTTTGCAATTCCCTCGAGTGTCAGAATGATTAATGTCGCGTGTCTTCTTCAACAGCAATCACTTTTATCTTGATGCGTCCGGAAAAAAGTATTCCTACTTCGCTCAGTCTGTCACGTTTCAGTTTTGAAGATCATATTTTGGTGTGTCACGGATAAGTTTGAAATACAATCTTCGTTAGCCTGTCACGCGTCAGTTGTAAATATCACTTTCATGTGCTTGTCATGCATTAGTTTGAATCAACATATGTTATGGTCTGTAACGCTTAGGTTTAAATTATTATTTTTGTCGATCGATCACGCTTACGCCTGAAATAAAATGTTCTTTGGTTTGCCATGCTTAACTTTGAATTAGAATTTTCTTTCATCTGTCACGGTTAAGATAAAAATATAATTTTCGATGACCTTGCATCTTACGTTTGATCCGATATTTTTGGTATGTGATACTCATATTTGAAATATGATTCATGCTTAGGTTTGAAACAGCATTTTATATGGTCTGTAATATTTTAGTTTCAAAAAAACATGTTCGCTGGTATGTCATGATTAAGTTTGAAATAACTATTATTTTCTGTTTTGCAGTTACGGTTAAAACAGCATGTTATATGGTCTGTGAGATTTACATTTAGAATACCATTTCCATTCATATGCCACGGTTCGATTTCAAATACAGTCCTGTCCCAAATCAAGGAACCAAAAGTTAAATCTTCTGAATCTAAACAAAATTATATATTATGTTACCTTAATGTTCCTTTATTTTGAAAACTTGAAATATGTAAAATGGTGGATAACTTTAATAATATTACTTTAATTCATCTGAAAATCTCGGTAAAAGTCAAACTACATAATTTACATATGTAGTGAACTTTTCACAAATATTAAAATATAATTTATTTGAGATTAGGAAGATTTTATTTTTGTTTCTTAATTTTGGACGGTACTGTAGGTATGTTTTCGTATGTCACGGTTGTGCCAAATAAATTGTATTTTTCTTAGCTTAAGTTTGAGAGATGATTTTTCGTTTTTTTTTCTGTGACGCTCAAGTTTAAAACATACATTTTTTGGTTCGCCTGTCATGCTTAATTTTTAAATAACACTAGAACAATACCCGTCCTATGGTGGATAAAATTAATTCCCCGAACAGATTTTCTTCCATCACTTGTATGCCCCATTACGAAAATTAAAATCAATATTTAAAAAAACTGTTACTTAGTTTTCCAAAAATTATTTATGCAATGTTTTTTTATGTTGTGTTGTGTTATTGTTTCTTTAATTTATAATGAACGTATCCAGTTTTTAAGAAAATAATTCAGATTTACGTGAGAACTGAACTCAGGTATTCCATGTGTACAAAATTCGAAAGCTAACGGTCACGTAGGATGTTTATATTTAACAACATTGTCTATCTCTCTCGCTCTTCCTCTTTCTCTGTTTCCCGCTCTATCTGTCAACCAATCGTGTGTTTCTATTCGCGTACGAACAGACACTCCAAAAGAATCATAACTTTTCATTAGTATATAGATTGAGTTTCCCGAATCAAAATGTGAAATATTTCTACTTCAGGAGGTTCTCAGATATAAAGGGGCCTCTCCCTACTGATAATACTTGATTTATTTATGAGAGTCATAGATATTCGATTGTTTATTCTAAGTTATTCTCTACTTCTCAAATATTCAGTAAGTAAAGCAATAAGGAATATTAATAACTATTCTTATTTCTACAATGAACCACTTAACTATGCTATAGTTTATTTTCTTGTGGTCTTCTTTGTGTGCTGCTAGATTGTAGGACCAGAATTCATCTGGTATATATGAGCCAGTTTGCGAATATATTTATTTGTGCATCGAATTCTATGTAATTTTAAATATTTGGTCAGGGTTTCCTTGTAAGGTGAAGCATACTTATGCTAAATTGTCCTGACGCACCCCTGTACAGAGGTACCTAAGACACTCGAGAATGGTGTCTAGTAGGCATTCAAACTCTCTCATTACTAATTGATAATGCGTCCACACATGGCGATAAATGCCGCGTCCGTCTGTTTATGTACATCACGGTTCATTTTAAAATAGTATTTTATTTTTTTAACTTTTTATTTCTGTGCAAATTAACCCAACTGATTTTTCATGTTGTTCCGTCTTTTCGCCGACTTCTTTTTTCTACACTAGTCAACACCCTCTACCAGACATGATGGGGAGAAAAGGTTATGCTTCGTCAGTGTTCATTACATAAGACACAAATAAAACATTTAATTTGAAGTGGCGTAAACTTTTTCACTTTCTTTTGTTCTGAAATTAGGTTTTAATTGTCCTTTCCTTTTACTATATTTTTAATTTTCGTTCTCTTCTTTTTTAGATGTTCTGTTCTTTCTCTCGTCTATGTATGACTTTCTTTGATCTGTCTTTATTCAATTTCTGTGTGTTTCCTTTTCTTATTTATTACGCTTCGTTTTGCTTGTCTTTTTTTTTTTGATTTTCCTAAAATTGATGTTTTCCTCCCTCATTTGTCTTTATTATTAATTATTCTTTCTATTAATCTTGATTATATCGTTGACTCAATTCGGGGGCTATTGGTATTATCTCTTCTATCAGTATGTCTGTCATGATACACACCCACACACACACACACACATGCACACACACATATATATATATATATATATATATATATATATATATATATATATATATATATATATATATATATATATATATATATATATATTCTACGCATTTACTTCTGTGTTTAATCTGAATAGATAATTCGGATTGAGATATTGTTACCTAATTTCATTTGCGTACCAAATTGGAATTAACTATTTGATCTACTCTGAAACCTATTTTTTAAACACATCTTTATACCTATTTTTAAATTGCCCATTGACTTGCGTAATTTTTATTTGTATTTAGCGTACTTGCTCAGGTAACATATGTTAGAATTATACGTTTATCGTCTCATTAAATTGCACGTACTCCCTTTTCACCCTTTATTGCCATGCATTCTTTATATTAGGTATCTTATTTATACTGCAATTTTTTCTGATGTTTTCTTACTCGTATTCCCATCGAAACAGTTCAACTCTGCGCACTATATATATATATATATATATATATATATATATATATATATATATATATATATATATATGTCTGTATATATATATATATATATGTCTGTATATATATATATATATATATATATATATATTAATGGAATTACATAATAAAATGAGAAATTAATAAGATTTTATTAAAGTTCAAAAACAAGGAGTGATATTATATATATATAGAGAGAGTGTATAGTTATCATGGATGTAGGCGATATATTGACGATCTTGTATGCATTCATGATAACGAAGAGTTTGAAAATACTAAACATTTAATATACCATACAGAGTTAAAATTAAACTGGGAACACACTGGAACACAAGCTACATTTCTTGATATTGATATAAAGATCAAAGATAAAATAATTCTTTATAAACTGTTTGATAAATGAAATTCCTTCCCTTTTCATATCGTGCGCATGCCACATAAAATAGTACCTGCCCTGTGTATATTTTTCCATGGGAGCATTATGTCCGAATTTCTGAAAATTGCTCGTGTTACCTTAATATTAGTAGATTTTATACCCCCAATGTCTGCTTTAATAATAAGTATGATTTAACATGGCGGAGATAAAAATAAAATATTTAGACAAATAACTGAGGCAGTTACTCGCCATCCTGAGCCTTTAAGTCATATCAAATTAATCAAAGTAAATTGACAGAGAAAATCTAAAACTGTCTAAATTAAAATAATATAGAATATGTATAACCGCATATATATATATATATATATATATATATATATATATATATATATATATATATATATATATATAGTGTAAACAAGAAAAGAAAAAATACATGTATATATATCTATATATTTATTTTTTTAAATATTTTTTAATATGAAACTAACTATACTTAAAAATAAAAATACATAAAACTATAAATCACTTAAAAAGTAGTGTAAAGGATTCACCCGAACACTTTAAAATACAGCAACATCTTTGTAAATAACGGATGCATTTTCTTATATACAGACGAAAAACACAAGTAAGGAGGTAAATTTTTAATAACCCAATAAGTTAACAAAATATTTATCTGGAACAAAACTTAGATCTAATATACGGAACGTTTTTGTTCTTGTATTTTAAGGGAAGTGGGGTCTGATAAACTCTGCTGGGAAGCCATGAGATAAAACACTGTCTTGTTTTTAAATTCTCGAAACACTTTCTAATGGTTGACTACTGCTGACCACTTAAATAACGTTAAAACTAGCGTAAATTCTTGGAAACAAACTAATTCAGTGACTGTAAACAGTAAATTGACTTACAAGAAAAGTAATTTCCGACACCGACCGACTTAGGACTAAAATGTTTGTTTTTTCATATAGTTTTAATGGTTGAAACACTTCAGCGACTATATATATATGTGTGTATATATATATATGTTAATATTCATATATATATATATATATATATATATATATATATATATATATATATATATATGTACATATATGCATATATGTATATATATATACATACACATTTATATATATATATATATATATATATATATATATATATATATAGTAATAAACATACAGGCTGTTTTGCTGTATCAAAGCTCTTAAGTGCGACTAGACCAGTTAGTGCCTCTAGCAGGGATTGAAATTAAACTGTCGAGCGTACAATCGGCGCGCCTACCCTGCGCTATCATGCGACACTGGCTGAATATGAAGGTGTTTTATAAGGATAAATATCTAACATGTATGGACAAAAAAGTTATTAAACTAAATAGAAAAGGAAACGTTCACACAAAATTTATGTTCTTTTGACTTCATATTTCGTTTCAGTTATGTAATTTTGTCGAATTAAACAACGCATAATTATGTGTTCGCGTTTCCCTGTTCTATTTAATTTACTCATAGGCATATAAGCTTATTTTTAATTGCACCTACACACGCGCACATACACACACATATAGATATATATATATATTTATATATATACATATAAATATATATATATATATATATATATATATTGTAGAAAAAAAAAGGATAACGAACTAATATTTAAATAACGATGTCGCCAGGGTCAAGTCCAAATGGCAAGAAAAACAACCGTCTCTCACAACTGTATATAAAAACAAAACGTCTTTCAAATCAACATGAAAGAAAATCCAGCACTCTTTTCTTTTGATCGCTTTTCAATACGCGTTCAGAACGATGTCCACGAAAAAACTGACTGACTCTTAACTTTTCGCTCTCTTATTATAACGAAAATCCCACGCATGAAAACAACCTAATTTGCATGAACAAATAAAATAATTCAAATCTTATTTCACTTTCTGACGCCTCTCTCCTTCCACTCCACTTTCTTTTTATGTCGGCAACGAGGGTTTTCGGGTTCGCCACACACACACAGCATAGCAGACGCTGTCTCTTTGAACGGCGCCGACAAGTGTCTGCATCTACTTCAATCGGCCGCTCTGATTTCATGATCACACATGTGGCAACCTGGTGCAGGTCTTATTTGTCTGGTGCTTCTTCGCGGTAATACTGTAGTGTCTTCTTGCTCAGATAACTCGTCCGCAGGGGGAGCATCCGATGCATTTGTACAAAGCCTTGGACTCTCTTGCCTTCTCCGCGGTGATGCGACCACAACTTCCTCCTCCTCCGATGATTCGTCTCCAGAAGAATCACCCGATACATCTGTGCTAAGCATGGGGCTATTTGCGCTGCTCATAGTTATCACTCGCGCACTCTGAGTGGACGAATCACTGTCACTTCCACTTTCCGATGTAGTTGAGTAGGTCCCATACATGTCGAGGTATCTCATCAATAAGGACATTATGTGGGCTAATCACACCTGTAACGCGTCCAACTGCATAAGGGGATGCACACCGTCCATTCGGACTTCTCGCCCAAACACGATCTCCCACCTCATTACACAAGTGTTGCTGTTCGGGCTCATCGGGGGACACCATTTCGATGCCCTTCAGTCTTACCGTGTAACTATGGATCATGTTAGCAGGAGCTGTCAGGGGTGACACATCGTCCTTCAGGGTGGCATTGTACCAATAAACTGCTTCCATCACTGAACACAGTTTTCTTGCGGCAATCCGCTTCACACTTCGATGGTACCGCTCTGTAATACCATTATCTGATGGTATATGTGCACAGCGAAATCGCAGTCGAACTCCCCACTCTTTCATAAAGTCTTTAAAACTCCTATTGCAGAATGCTGGGTCATTATCCAGGAGTATCTCAGTTGGTGGCCCGCGCTCGCAAAATACATTTTCTAATTGGTCCATGATGTTTGCTGCGTCTTGCCGTCTGAGACAACGCCAAATAGTAAACCGTGTAGGCCCACAGTCGATGATCGACAGATAGTGCTTTCCCTGATAATGTGTTATATCTATCCCCACTCGATACCAAGTATCACTGACATCCAAGTTCCCCTTCGGCCACCACACGGGCGGCGGATCGATCGACTGACACTCTTTGCACTTTTTCACTACTGTCCTGACGGATGCCTTAGAAATCGTGGGGTTGACCCTGCTAACAAAGTACCATGTCCTTTTTTATGCCAGAATGACCACTTTTGCGATGGATAGCCCTGACTTGGTCGGATTCTGGAGTGGGTGTTGATACAGCACACACCGGGCTCTGGGGTTCAGCTGCTTTTCTAATTAAGTTAAACCATCGTTGTGGTACGCGTGTCAGACTATCCGCTCGGTTATATTCTGACTTTACTTAGGTAATGTCCACTGATAACCTGTACTCTTCTATCAAGCTTAAGAGCACACCCAGTCGTCGTCTTATTAGCATTTCGCTTGCTGCTTTAGTTTGCACTCTAGACTTTCCTGTAATTGTATCTATTATCCATTTGTGCACACAGGCAGAGTCAGTAAAAAGATGCAATATGGATGCCTCCCACATCAACGCCATATTAATACCTTTTAGTACAGCATCAAGTTCTGCCAAATTTATGTGGTGTGTATCCTTTGCTTTGCGTATCCAACTTGCATCGTCTATCACAGTTCTATCCTGCTCCAGCGAAACTCTTATCGCCAAAGAACTTGCATCAACCCAAACATCGACCCTATGACCGTTAACACACCACCTGCCTCGTACGGGGTCTCCTTCGTGCACTCTCGCAACAATTTCTGTCATTATGGTGGGCAACGGAATATCGTCCACCTCATCGTCCCAGCCCTTGGTAACTGCCACTGCTCTCCTTTCGATAAATGCGGCTGCCACTCTGATCCATCTGCCCACTGGGAAGTGCCCAACTAGTTTTCCACACAAAGAAAACACGACACGTCTGGTGATGCTGCGTGGCATACTCGGGATCTTGTTGCCCTGTTCTCATTTTAGCATATTGCATTCCTGCCAAACTTTCAAGCCGAGTACCCGCGCACCGTCTTGAAGCCGTTCAGGTTCCTTACTCAACAATCCAAAGTCGACTAGATGCTGCCTCACTTTAGCTGCGGACACTGTTTTCATTTATGAAAACATCATCGATATATGCTGATGTTGCCCGTTGAATAGAGTCGTCTCTCGACAATGACGCGTCCACAATAGCTCGCATAATGGCTGGTGCCACATTGAGCCCAAAACCCATGCGTGTCAAGCAGTACCTCTTCCCCTCCAATATGACAGTCTGGTATGGCAACAAGGATTGATGCACATGCACCTGTAGGTAAGCTCTCCGCAGATCGAGCACTGATACATTAGGGCCTTTCGTTCGCCACTCTCTCAGCTTGTGTGCACATATGTCTGCATGTGCCGTGTAGGCATCGACGTACTCATTCAGTTCGCGAAAATCCAGAACTGGCCGTACCTTAGATTTGTTTTGCTGGATGATTGCCATTAGCGGAATTAGGCTCTTATGGGGTCCTAGTTTGTCTTCAGGATAAGGAAGTAGCCATCCATTGTTCAGCCATGTTTGAAGCTCACGTCTATAGTCCTGGCGGATTTGAGCGGGTACTGAGTATTCAGGCACCCTGTTTTTGAGTTTACCAGGTGGTTGATCACCTGACTACTTCCACGACACCGTCCACACTTTGGCCTGTTCGTCAAACGTGGTGCTAAAATCGGGTTCCTCTATCGTGATCGCAGCGCAAGCATGTAAACCTGTTTTATAAAAGTAGGCTTCGCCAGACTGGTCAATGTTGACCCCACCACACATCTTAATAACATCCATCCCAAGTAACTTGTCGAAACCTAACAGCCGACTGCGTACGACCAAAACATCGACCTTTACCGGGCTCATATCGGTTATTGCCAACGAAATGGTTCCAACGCCATGACTATGGATAGTTGTACCGTTAGCGGTCATAATGTTCGATCTCCGACAATTCCGAGGACTACATATTGAACCAGTTACTGTAGACCTGGAACATCCAGAGTCCACAAGTGCTCTGCGTTTCTTTCCATCGATCCACACTTCAACGGTCGGGAGCGCCTCTCTTAAATTGACTGAGGAGAGACCGGCACTCAGATGCAATGTGTTCTATCTTCTGACATCTATAACATTGTAACTTTCCTCGTGATTCATATTTGTGGCCAGTATGCCCTTCACCAGACTGATATTCGCAGTTCCTTGCGAAGTGGTTTGGTCCAGAGCAACTATAGCACATAATGCTTCAACTGGCCGACACATTGCGTGATGTTTGATTAGCTTTAAACTGAACCGGTTGTATAGCTGCCGCAACTAATTCCTTGTCGTCCGCCATGATTGCCCGTGCTCTCGTTACAATCTGCGCTAGACTCATGTAATCCATTCTCGACGACGCCCAGAGATATTGCCTTACGTTGCTCGGCAGTCCTGCTACAAAGGCGCATACCATCCATTTTTCTGGATTGTCTCCCCAATAAGGAGGGCAAGTCTTCGAAGCTCAGCCAAAAACACATCTACAGTCTCTTAAGGTAGTGGCCGTCGCGTCGTGAAGTCCTCATAAGTCACAAATGAATCGATGGCAAATGCGGTTATCAGCGCCTGCTTGACTTGATTTACATCTGCCCTCTCTTCCTTACCTAGCTTTCGATACACAGCTAGAGCTCCCCCTCTTAACCGCAAGGGAATAACTCGCGCTACTACGTAAAACTCACATAATTCGCAAACAAGTTCTACCTGTTCGATCCATTCCACCATCAGTTGTAGTTCCACTAAATTCTGGAATCAGGCGAATGTCAAATTGCCTATTGGTCATGTTAAGGCCGAAATAGCTTGTAGGAAAAATGTACATAACATTTATCAACAGGCACGTGATTCGTCGTATCTAATAGTCACAAGTGTGGCTAGATGCCGCGATATTCAGAAATCACATTCCAGTATTGGCGTACGGTTCTCTATACAGTGAGTTATCAAATCTGCTACATAACGTGTGGGAGGCTATATCTTATTGGAATATGAGTATTTATGTACGATATTTATGACCGATATGACTCTATTCTTTTTACAGAAGATTATTACTTCATCACTAAGTTGAAGCAACATCTCCTTCCACCAGAGTGTTCCAGCCTCACACATTATATATATATATATATATATATATATATATATATATATATATATATATATATAATAACATTACTGGTTGTTTGTTATCACCTGATTTTTTTTGTAAATTACTGTGAAATAATGATCAATGAGAAATAAATAGTTTTCGTTTGACAGAACACGCAACAGTTCAAGCGGGAAACACTAAAGTCTGGGATTGACATCAAACCATAACAGAAAAAGCGCGGAGAAATCTTAATGTTTGATCCTTGATTTTGACCTCAGGCAAATGTTTCGAACTGAAGGCCATTTTTGACTTCTGACATACTGTTGTATTGATGGTTTGTTTTGTTAATAGTGATTTTATTATCTTACACTCGTGTACAGTTACCGGGGAATATAGGGAGAATCAATAATTAACAGCCAAAAGTAAAATGACCAGAAATAACCGGGGATACTTTTCAATGTTAAATGCTAAGACTTTAACACGATATACGAATATTAATAACACCTTATTTCGAGCCAATACTAACTGACTTATTTTCGTTGACGCTGTGTGTGCCTGCTCAAAGTGTAGGCTTTGTTTTAATTTACAATATAACAAAAGAATTAAATAGCTGATTCGTGTAAGAATTTACCAAATGGCATTACAGTGGAAATTAATTTTGTGATAAAATGAATTTAGAAGAAAGGGTAGACAATGACTTGGTTCTATGTGGGTCTGTCTCCAGAAGTAAATTGACCGAAAAAAAAACTGAAAGAAGTATTTACTTTGCAAAGATATGCGTAAATAAACCGATCGGTTATAATAAAATGCCAACAATACTTGAATTAATAAGATAAAGAATAATAGTTAATCAATGAAATGCGTTTTTCTAAAGCCATATGTAAATTAGATGACTCGAAGACGTCGATCACATACATATGATCAGGATATTAACAAACTATTGTTCTTCTATTTTGATTATTAATGTTGTGTTTAGATCCACACTTTTCGTAATTGTCTTTTTGCTTTACTTAACTTCATAAGATCAACTCCTGATGCCATGGGTAGTATAACTAAAATGAATAAAATAAAGATAGTTCGCACACCATTGATCAATGGTTCAGAATTCTTACACGACAACCCATCACACATAAATCTGCATTTCCCAGCTTTTTTACATTCAGTTCTTGTGTGAATGTGTTTATTACTTGATTACTATACCTCCTAACCATATCAACTACTTGGACTATTTACAACGCCTTCATCGGTATCATCCTAAACTACTGTCGATGGTGAAGCTTCTAATTTGAGAGATTTGGAGAGTGTAGATCCAGTTCTTATTTGCTATTACTCGGAGTAATATATCCTGCCAGGGTGTCTGTGTTTCCTTTAAGTGTGGGGATTATGTCAGCTTACGTGATTTTTTTAATTAGTATTTACTCCCAAGAAGGCTGGTCCAATCATATATATGTGTGGGCTTTGGGGGTGGTATTATGTCAAATTATTATTATTATTATTATTATTATTATTATTATTATTATTATTATTATTATTATTATTATTATTTACTCACTAGGAGTTCTCACACAGGTAATCAGTGATTGCTCACCGACAACCAGTGGTATTCCCTGGAATCTGAGTGACAACAAGTCTCCCCAGATTTCCAGTATGCTCCACATCTATTCGATAGTCACCGCGAATAAATTTGCAGTATCAAAACAGCCGTTTACCATTGATTTCTCGCCGGCAAGGACCATTGGTGTTTTCTGGGGTTTGGGTGGCAGTAAGCCTCCCCGAGGTCCCAGCAGTTTTTGTACTTCCAGTGGAGGTCTGGTTTGTGCTGTCCCTCCTCGGTTTTCTCATCCTCCTTGACCCTATGCAGATATTTTGTGTGGTGTCAGCCTAGACTGGTACCATTTTTTAAAATTATATATATATATATATATATTTATTTTATTTTTATTATTTTTTATTATTATTATTTTTTATTTTTTATTTAATTTTTTTATTTTATTTATTTATTTATTTTTATTTTAAAAATATTTGTTATAAATTTTTGTTAGGCGGGGGGAGCTGATTATTTTTTATTTATTTATTTTTTGAGCGGAGCTGATTATTTTTTATTTATTTTGTGGGGTGGGGTGGTGAGCTTATGGTGTTACTTGCTATTTCTGTTCATTGGTCCATTTTTGTGTTGTGTCAGTTGAGGCCGTAGTAATTTATTGGGGGAGGGGGGCTTATTAAGTGATGTTTCTTGCATTTTCTGTTTCTTTGTTTGTGGTGTGTTCTTTCATTAGTTTTGTTTTCTTCCTGTGTTAGATTCCGTATGATCTTTCGTAGCTTATGCGGGTTAGTTTCCGCATCCAATAATTTTTCTTAAGATTGTAGCTGTTTTGATCATTGCTGTCCTTTGTACAGTTCCAATGATTCCTTTGATCCCAATTTCTCCCAGTCGTTTTTCCAGGTATTTGAGGATTGTTCCTAGTGCTCCTACGATTATTGGTATTATGCTGACTTTCTTCATGCTCCATATTCCTTTCAGTTCTCTGGCTAGTTCTGTGTATTTGCTTCGTTTTTCTGTTTCTTTGCTTTTCACTCTGTTGTCTGCTGGAACGGCGAAGTCTACGATGTTGCAAGATTTTTCCTTCTTGTTGATTATTATAACATTCGGTCTTCTTGCTTGTATGAGTTTGTCTGTTTGTATATCCATATCCCAGATGAGTTTGTGTGTTTCGTTTTCCAGTACTGTTTCTTGCTTATGTGTGTACCATTTGTCTGCGTATTCGAAATTCAATTGTTTGCACAGTTCCCGATGTACTGCTTTCCCCACACAGTCATGTCTGTTCTTATACTCGTTCTGGGCTAGTTTGCTACATTCACTTATTATATGATTTATTTTTTCGTCTCTTTGTCCACAGAGTCTGCATTTACTGTTTTCCTGAGTTTTATCTATTTTAGCTTTAATGTAGTTTGTCCTAATTGCATTGTTCTGTGCAGCCATCAGTAGAGATTCCGTTTCTCTGTTCAAGTGTCCTTTTCTTAGCCATGTCCAGCTGTTTTCGTTGGTTTCTTCTCTTGTCAGTCTTCTGAAGTGTCCATGTAGTATTTTTTCCCCCACTTTTCTTTTCTTGCCGTTTTGTTTCTGGTTTCGGTGCTTCCCGAGTTGTTCGTTGGATTGGTGTCTCTTGCTGCGGTGATAAGGATTTCCCTGTGTTGAGTTATGTATTTTACCAGCTCTTTTTTTGAGTCTTCCACACAATCTTCTATATTTACTAGTCCTCTTCCTCCTTCGTTTCTTTTAATCTAGAGTCTGTCGGTATCGTCTTTTGGGTGTAGTGCATTGTGCATGGTCATTAATTTTATGGTCCTCTGGTCCAGGTGCCTGAGTTCCTCTTTGGCCCAGCCTATGAATGGTTCAGAGTATCTTATTAGTGCTACTGCCCAGGTGTTTATTCCTTTTACTAGATTCCTGCTATATAATTTCGTTTCTAGGAGTTTTCTTCTTCTTCGTAAATATTCTTTTCCAATCTTCTCTTTCATTTCCGTAGATTTGATGGCGTCTGCTACCAGAACTCCAAGATATTTGTAACCATCCTGTTCGTCTAGCTCCCTCATTTCCTCTTGGGTGGGGAGTTCTATTTTCTCTGTTGTCTCCAGTTTTATTTTTTATTTCTAGTAGTGCACACTTTTCCAATCCCAATTCCATTTGGATGTCTTGGCTGAAGATTCTGGTCATATTTATCAGTTTTTCCAGTTCCTTTTTGCTTTTTGCAAATAGTTTTAGGTCATCCATGTACATCAGGTGGTTTACTCTTATTTCTGTGTCTGTAAACTTGTATCCGGCATCAACTTTTCTGAGTATGTAGTTAAGTGGCATCATAGCTATTATGAACAGTAGTGGTGATAGGGAGTTTTCTTGGAAGATGCCTCTCTGTTTCTTTATCTCAGTCACCTGTTGTCCTCCGGCTGTCAGTTCCAGTCTCCATGTTTCCATTGCTTTCTTAATAAGATTAATCATCCTTTCAGGTATTTTGTATATTTTCAAACATTCAATTATCCATGCTTGAGGGATTCTGTCGTAAGCTTTTTTGTAGTCAATCCATGCCATGGATATTCTTTTTCCTGTTTTTTTTACCTCCTTCAGTATCTTTTGATCGATGTATAGGAGGTCATGCGTCCCTCTTTTCCATTTGCGGCATCCTTTTTGTTCTTCGGGGAGTAGTCCACGTTTGTTTAGGGACTGGTAGATTTGTTCTCTCAGTTGTGCCGTCAGGATTTTCCACATTGTTGGTAAACAGGTAATTTGTCTGTAGTTGCTTGGGGTTGTTCCTTTTCTGGCTTCTTTTTGTATAAGCGTTGTCCTTCCTTTGGTCATCCGCATTGGTATGTCTGTTTTGTGGATACATCCTCTCAGTTTCTGCGCCAGTCTTTCATGTAGGGTTGTGAATTTTTTAAACCAATATGCATGTATTCCATCATGACCTGGTGCTTTCCAGTTTGCCATTTCCCTCAGGGTGTCCTTAATGGTTTCTTTAGTAATCTCTGTTTCTGTTTCTTCTTCTATTTCCTGTAGTTCATTTTTCATGTTTTTTAACCACTTGGCATTTTTGTTGTGTGTTTTAGGATTTTCGCATATCTTGCTCCAGAAGTGTTTTATCTCTGTCGGGTCAGGATGTTTTGATGTTATTCGTTCTCCGTATACGTTTTTGCAAAACTTGCTTTCATTGTTTTCAAAGGTCCTGTTCTGTTTTTGCTGTTCTGATTTGTATCTATATCGTCTCAGTCTTCCCTCTATTGCTGCTATCTTTTGTTTTAATTCTTCATGTTTCTTATTCAGTTTTTCCTTGTCGACCGGATTTCTGCTCTTCCATTCTTTCCTATTTTCTTTCATCCTGTTTACGGTGTAAGCTTCTTTTCGGAGTTTGGTTATCTGGGTTTCCAGTCTGATTTCCCATCCAGGTTTTGTCGGTCCTTTCTTTTGGTCAGGCTTTTTTTCTTTTCTAAGTTTCATACTTACTGATTTTGCCCCCGCATATATCAAGTTGTTTAGGTTTGTGATGGTGTCTGTTGGGATGTACGCGAGTACCTTGTTTACTGTTTCTGTTTCAGCTTTCAACTTCTTCCAATCTTCGTTCCTTAGAGATGGGAGATTTGTTTTGTTCTCAGACATGTATCGTTTTATGTTTTCCACTTCTCTTGTGTCTTCCTCGGTGAGTTCTACTTCGATGAGTTCTGTGATTTCGTAGCCTTCGACCTCTTCCGTTACTGGGTTTATGTTTTGTCTGTCATCTTCCTGAGGGGTTTTGTCAGGCGGTGTTTCTTGTTCTGTTCTATTCTTCTGCTTGATTTCCGTCAGTTCCATCTCTGAGAACCATCCTCTCTTGAGGATCTGTTTTGCTTGGTCTGCTATCCTTTGTTCCGTTGTATAGTAGCCAGTAGCAGTGTCCCAAATATGTTTCAATCGTTTCCGGTAGCCTCTTTCTGTGGGGTAACGACTTTTGTAGTAGCATTCCATCACTAGTCTGTTCTACTTTGTGGTCCATTTCTTTCTATTATTATTATTATTATTATTATTATTATTATTATTATTATTATTATTATTATTATTATTATTTACTCACTAGGAGTTCTCACACAGGTCATCAATGATTGCTCACCGACAACCGGTGGTATTTCCTGGAGTCTGAGTGAAAACAAGTCTCCCCAGATTTCTAGTATTCACCACCTCTTTTCAATAGCAACCGCAAATAAACTTGCAGTATCAAAACAACCGTTTACCATTGATTTCTCGCTGGTAAATACCATTGCCATTCTCTGGGATTTGGGTGGCAATAAGCCTCCCCAAGGCCCCAGCAGTCTCTGCACTTCCAGTGGAGGTCTGGTTTGTGCTGCCCCTCCTCGGTCTTCTCATCCTCCTTGACCCTATGCAAATATGTTGTATGGTGTCAGCCTAGGCTGGTACCATTTTTTTCTTTTTTTTCTTTTCTTCTTTTTTTCTTTTTTTATTTATTTTTTTAATTAAAATTTTTTTTAATAATATTTGTTTTTTGTTTTTTTTTTAGGATGGGAGCTGATTATTTCTATTTATTATTATTATTATTATTATTATTATTATTATTATTATTATTATTATTATTATTATTATTATTATTATTATTATTATTATATATTATTATCATAATTATTATCATCGTTATTATTATTATTTGTACTCACTAGGAGTAGTCGTGTTATTTTAGTATTAGCATGAGTAGTATTAGTATTATCATTATTATTATTAGTTATAGTGTTTGTTATATTATTATTAGTAGTAGAATGAGTAATATTAATATAGGTAGTATTAGTATAATTAGTAGTGTAATTGTAGCTAGTATTATTAATAGTATTATTATTAAATTAGTAGAAGTAGTATTAGTGTTATTTGTATTAGTAGGCATTATAAGTAGATTTAGTGTTATCATTATGAGTAAGAGCATTAGTAGTAGTAGTATTAATGTTAGTAAAAGTACTATTAGTGGTATTTGTATTAATATAATCATTATTATTAATATTGTTTAAGTATTATTATTAGTAGTAGTATTAGTATTACTATTATTAATAGTGTTTTTATTAGTATTAGTAGCATCATGATTATTATTAGTAGAAATTATAGTAGTACTAGTAGTAATAGTAGTAATAATAGTAAAGCTTGTTTATGTCCTGTTTTAAGGTATATAACCGCCCAACGTGTAATTTAATACCGAAACAGAATACCCTTTGTCAACGATTAATTGTACGTGATTAGTTGAAGAGGACTGGCTGGCTTTGTCATGCCGGGTGGTGAGGGGAAGTGTACGTGGAGATATTTACAACTAGTGTTGCAGGTAATTGAACACAACAGATCTGAATTCAGCATATCCAATTCAATTGTCTGCGACGATGTCCATTCGACTTATCACGCGACCCCAATATGGTTTGTATTAATAATTAAAATTACTACGAATAAGAGTAGTGTAGCAAAAAAAGAAAGTGATACATACCGATTGCTGGTGCCGGCCTTCAAGGGGGGTGGCGATAAGACCAACATGAGCAGAGATAAAGAGGTGATATTTATAGTTGTTAAGAATGGGGGTGGCAGGTTGTTACAAACCTATCAATTGAGGTTCTACCTCTCACCGGGGAGTTTAGTGTTAAAAGTGTTATTGTGTTCCAGAGTTTGGTGGTGACCTGAATTAGTACATTTTTTGACTAACTATAGACCAGACTCTGGATTGCTGCTCCTGTAGAGAAATCCTTTCTCTGCCCCATTACATATTGTTACAAGACCTATTGGTTGTGTCGCTAAGGGAGCAATTCCTTTTGCAACCCACCCCAACTGCTGCTTCGGCCCCTTTCAGGGTATTGACTTTGAATTGGGTTTTTTTTTTACATTTGGATTTATTCTTAAAGTAGTGGTAAAATGTGTATGCTCATATGTAGCATGCTATTCGAACAGTGGTTCATGCCAAACCTGGTAGAATGCTGCCGAATAGATGTTAGCTCATAAGGGGTCATTTTATAATCATTAATTATGTATACGTTATTACTTACTAGCTAGCGTCACCTGCTAGTTATCGCATCGGAATTTAATTCACATTCACTATTTGAAATCATTGAAACGAAACTAATCGAATACAAAAAGAAGACACTACTAATCGATAATGAAAACGAATATAAAACTAATCGATAAAAAATGATCACCAACAAAAAGGAGACACAACTAATCGATAAGAAAAAGAAGAAAAAAGTAATCAATGAGAAAAAAAACAAAGCTAATCGATAGGAAAAAGAAGACAGAATTAATCGAGAAAAAAGAAGACAACATAATAGATCAGACGAAAAAGTAATCGATGCGAAAAAAAAAGAAAAAAGTAATCGATACAAACGGACAACGTTAATCGATAAAAGAAACAGTTTCAATAAGAAGACATAAGTAATCGATAAGAAGACAAAAAATTAATGAGAAAAAAAACTTATCGATAAGATAAAAGACAAAGCTAACAGATAAGATAGACTTTATCGCTAAGAAGACAAATCTAATTAATAAGAAGACAAAAATCGATAAACAGAGGACAACAATCGATGAGAAAAAGAAGGTGAACTAATTGATAAGAAAAAAAAAAGCTAACCGATAAAATATAACTCATCGATAAGAAGAAAAAACTAATCGATAAGAAGACAAAAAAAGCGATAAAAAAGAAAGAAATAATCTTTAAGAAAAAAGGAAAGTTCATGAAGATACGTGATTATTCTTTCCTTCCTTTTATATTATTATCAGTTAGTGTTAAGATGAAGAAATTTACATACGTGATTATTCACACTGAAAAGCGAGCCGGACACACTTACGGTATCTTTTATTATATAGATGGTTTTATTATTATTAATTTATTATATTCTATTATTTATAATTTTTTAAATTTTTATTATCTATAATTATATTATTAAAAGAAATTATTATTTATATAAAATGTCATTTCATTATATAACTAGCGGTACTCACCTGTCATAGCCAGCGTGGAGATAGTTTACTAGTCGGAAGGTTTTTCAGGGGCAAATAATGTTATATATAGTCATGTTTACAATGTTTGCATTGAGTGAAAAGTGTGAAGTATAATTTGTTATAAAAACTTAAAAAATCTACTACATAAAAATAACATTTGTAATATGAGGTGAAGTAATAAAAAAATGTTTGAGCCGTAATATTCTAATAATACTACCGTTCTAACAGATAGCGGTTAAACGACAAATGGTGTTAATGAATCGAAACGAATTTCAATTAATAAAAAAGCGAATTATTTTAAATCTAAAAACTACCAATAAAAATAAACATTTAAATAGTTAAGCCCTTTTAATACATTCTCTACTGAAGTATTATTTGCTTAATTTTATTTTTGTTTGATGAAACGAGGAAAGGCTATTATTTAAAATGAATTTCGTTTATTTATGTTATGATATATTGCAGTTATTTTATGGGTCTAACCAATACTTGCCGCTACTGATCTCAGAATGAACCCACTAAAAAGATTCAATGGTGGATTTAGATTCTATAAAATATAACACATATTAAAACCTATTTGAATGTTTTTACTGTTAACCAATTGATTTCCATGATACACAAACAAACATATATATATATATATATATATATATATATATATATATATATATATAGAGAGAGAGAGAGAGAGAGATAGCGAGAGAGAGATTATTATATCATTTATTATTATTTATTATATATAACTTTGTTATTATTTTATAGTTTATTATCTTATGACTTTTATATCAAAATAGGTATAATTGATATGTAATAGCATTGTATTATTTATTATTGATCGAAAAAAATAATCAAACCATCAGACATCAGAATATGAAATTTATCATATTAGTAATATTTATTATTCAATTATTCATATTTTATTACTAAATGACTATGAGTGTACACACAAGACTTTACCAGATACATCTCATTAGTGAAAACAGACCGTTTCATTTTAATTGTGAGCGACAGCTACTATTATCGATTCACTTATTATTATGGTAACTCGAGGTGTGTTCTCGCACCAGTTGTGTACTAGTGTTTTTTTGGTGTTAACAGATGTTGATTTTAAATTAAATTTTAGTGACAATAAGCATGTTAAAAGTTCCAATATTCACCGTGCCCTTTCAGTCGAAGTCAGAATTGCACCTATGCACCTTTCCTGGTGTCAGTCGATGTTGTCGACATTGCGTGTTCTAAGAGAAAATAAGGGGGCCGGATTATACTATTATTCTTACACATTGACCAACGCGATAATTGGTCGGTGGTAAGATGCTACGTGTATCCTTGTTTCGTTTATCAAAAATACAATTTTATTAAACTTTATGTGCGATTGGTCAGTATCACCTGGTGTGTCGATTGATTTCCGAACTCGAGGATCTTTCGTAATATGCCAGATATGTTCATTGGTGTCGGGTTTTGCATGGTGTCGATTCTTCCGTTGATTCCAACTTCCTCAAGTCTTTTATTCAGGTTTTCCGGAATTGTTCTCTAGTGCTCCTACAATTATCGGTATTAAATTAGTTCCATGCTTCAACTGTGAATAATGTAAAATAAAGCTTTAGAATAAAGAGATTACAACATTATTTTAATTAGTAGATGCATTAAATTTAAATAAATAATCGAATATTCATCAGAAGAATTTAAACAAGAAACACAATGCAACACTTCAATCCTGCAACAAAGGAAAGGATCTCTAACGAATTGAACAATGACTATTTTTTTCCAATTCATAATTTTCAATAAGGCCATGCCACACTCGATTCAAAGTAAAGTGACCCCAAACAATAAAGATGAGGATATTAGTCAACTATCGAATCCAATAAAAACAATAATTCCAAAACAAAGACCCTTTCATCTGTTCAACTCTTAACAATAAAGGGCGTGCCAGTATTCCCTTCCATAACAAAGGCCAGGTTTTTGTCTTATAATCGATTAGATCAACATAAATTCTAATTCGAACACACTTGGTTTCTTTTGTCATCAAATATCACAATTACGTCAGTCCAGTGAGGAAATGTTCGAATCGTGATTCACGAGAAGCACACCGAGAAAATTCCACGGCAGATTATTTACTGTCGCCTCATTCCCTAACAATACTTTCCAGTAAAAACTTGAAACGAAAAAGAATGTTGTAACTTTTTTATTTAGTTATTAATTGTAAAAATGTTAACTTTTTTAGATTACATCGTCTATTTTGAACGGTAAAAGCAATTGCTTACTAAGTAGGATCTGAATAAATAAATAAATAAAAACAAGTATCATTTTCAAGCGACTACGAAATTCGATTCATGACGTTTTGAACAAATTACGTACGATCCGTTGTCGACAACTTTTGAAGCTTGTAAAATCTTGATTCCAGAGACACCGCACTACCTAAGAGCTCAAAATTACATTATTTGCGTTCATATCTGCCAATCGAACGTTCTCATCGTTTAAAGATCTGGGTGAAAGGTTAAAGTGTATCATTATACCAAGTCTTGTGAATTCAACGTTCGAACAATAGCATGGTTTAATCATTTTTAAATTATCTAAGACCCTCCAAAGGCTTCTGAAAAAGCTCTATCGTAATTCATTGTAGTTCGATTTCAATTAATTACCAACAATGTCCACTTACTACTCATGCGAGTAGGAAATCTATAAATAATAGAGTTTATGTATCTGTCTGTCGGTCTTTCTGTCTGTCTGTCTGTCTTTCTCTCTGTCTGAAGTCGAAACTCCATCAAAGTAGTATGACTATTTACTAAGTCAGCCAGCTTCATTATATACTACTAAAAAAATCGCTGTTAACACTATGCGCATTTCTCAATTTACATAATCAATTGCTTTTGAACTTCTAATAAATTAGTATTCGCCAATATACACTCATGATTGTTTTCTTCAGATTTCCACATGTATTTACGCTATTTTGCTCGTTAATAATCTTACTTATAAATTATAATTATTTATTTTATTATTTATATATATACATACATGAAATAAGTTACGTAGTTAATATAACTATGACGAAACTGATTAAACAGCGAGCGTTAATCCATTGAATTGGTTCCCTCCCTCCATTATGTGTTTTTTTTCTTTTCTGTCAACAAAAAAACTAACACATTATACTGGGAAACTATACAACTGATTTTAGAATCAAATTGTTTAATCAAAACAGGTCGTTAAGCAAACACACACACACACACATTCTAATGAATTTGATTTAGATACACTTTCTTTCCCAGAGCATTCACATAACTAATCGTATTCATTTTATTTGATTTTTTGGTGCTTTTTCACTTTAGGACCCGCGCTATCTCTGACCCCGTCGTTAGGGTTAGGGTCAAGGTCAAAGTGGGGGTTAGAATTCGGATTTAGAGTTTGGGTTAGGTTTTTCTTTCTTTTTTCATTTTAAATATATTTATATGTATGGGGGAGGATAAAACAAAAATGGGGCAGGTAAAAAATTTTGTTTTTTCTTTTCTTAACTAAAAATATATCTATGTATGGGGGAGGGTAAAATAAAAAATTGAGGGGGGCCAAAAAAATGTTTTTCTTTCTTTTTAAACTAAAAATAGTTCTATTGATGGGGGAGGGAAAAACAAAAATCGGGGTAGGGTCGAATTTTTTAAAAATTTATTTTCAATTAAAAATATTCTCGGTCATAAACAAAGATAATCAATGTCTAACCACCCAAGAAATATGACTGGTACTCCATCGGTTTACGCGTGAGTGTTCATTTCTGACGTTGCAGCCTAGCAAAAATATGCGACCGGAGGGAGCATATATTTGCAAGTTAATATAATGGTATATGCCTTTTTTTAAATTATGAAATCCATTAATTTATTTAGTGGGCAAGCTCGTTTGTCAAGTCAGGCATTTAAACAGTCTCCTCTCATTAGAACACGCCATAACCGGAAAGTGCTTAAAAAATAGAAACTAATGTTGGCACATATAATACACTCTGTTCATAATTAAGCGAAAAGCAAAAAATAGATAAACATGTATTCTTCGACAATTTTCCTGAAGAACGTACTGTTATATATACTTCCCCGTCCTAATTTCTCACAAATCACAACCAAATATAATACATGGGTTTTTACTAATGCAATCACAAATCGTAACAGAAAATAAAATGATACGTCATGTAACAACCCCTCCCATGACTGAGGTCTTTAGTTTCTTATCGTCTCTATCGGGGGAATTCTCGATGGAATAAAAGTTGGATGATAAACACGCTGACACTTCGTTTATAAACAGCGGTTTATTGTAAAGAGCAGTACATAATATTGCATCTGTGTGTAAGATAGAAAAAGAAGGAGAAAGAGAAAGTGGGAGAGATTAGAATAGTTTTCGCTACATTAGTTGTTCTTGTATGCTGTTACCGGTTAGGCAGCACGTGCAAAAACACGTATTCTCTTGTTCTAGTCTCGCCGGCTAAATCCGATGAATAGGAAGCGGGAAAGTAAATCACGTGGTTTACGTAACTTTTATTAGATGCAACCGCCTTCGACACAAACTTTTTTTATTAACACGCCATATGTTACCGTACATATGCTTTTGCATAAAATATCCTTATTGTTTACAGGCATTTCTTTAAGAGTAAAGCCGGGAAAATTTAAACATTTCATTTTTCTGTTCTTATTCTTTCAGATTACTATCGATAGCAACGTTGTGGTCATTCGCCTTACTTCATAAACCCCAAAACTTGTCTATGCGAGCAGTATACAGGTCTAATGGCGGGTTTTCTGATCGTTATAATGAAAATAATTCATTGAAAACAATACTTTTTCTATCACTTGTATGCCCCTTTACAAATATCAAAATCAAGATATGTTACTAAACATTGTGTCTAGAATCTTTATTTTAACTTTGATCGAAATCCGTCGATTGATTTTGATTATAGAAACATGTCTAAAATGAAAAACTTACGGTTTCTTAAAGGGGAATTTAAACCAAGGAAATAATATGATGTTGGGTAGTTGTCATTGTTAGATTTGTAGCATGCAGTCTCTATCATTAGTAGCCAGAAATGTGTAATAAATAAACATTTTGTTTTGGACTGAAATAGATGTCTTAGTTTACTTGTTCGTTATGTTTGCCTCAGAGAAATAAGTCCTTCAATGATACGTCCGCAGACAGAACCAAAGAAAGAGTTACTAGTATTTTTTACTACGTCTATTTTTACGTTACTGTCGGAAACGATTTATTGTTCGCTATGTCACTACTCGTTTCTGAGTCCCGTGTCTCCTATTCTCTAACGTAGTTTTGTGTAACCTAGTTGCTATCATTTGAATATCGTTACAAGCCAAAGATCAACTCTTTAACGTACAATATGCTCTGAGTAATTACAGAACCTTAAACTTTCTTTATAAAAGTAAAAAGATTTAATTTTCGTTTTACAAAACAGTGAACACTTATCAGGCCCAACAGCCACTTGAGCATAAGCTTTAATGAGTGTCAAGGTGGACGGTGAGACACCACCATGAGGATTGGTAATGATGGTGGGAAATGGGTAGAATTTATTATTTAGGAGGATGGCGTAAGAATGTGTATACATTTCACTTGAAAATGAAATTGCTGTAGTCAGCTGGAAGGAATCCCCGCGGTATTGTGTTCCACAGACGGGTAGTTATAAAAAGATAACTTTGCTCATGGATGTTTCGTTTAGTTCTAGGCACAAAGAAGTTGAAACGGAAATTATTGGCAGTGATTGTAGCTAGACGAGTTTTTAATGGTGATCTTTTACAGAGGAGGAATACATTGAAGGAACCTGTCATGAAAATAACGATGCAGTGGGTAAAGAGAAGCAACGTCTTTTCTGTGATAAAATAGTAGTAGGACAGAGAAAAAATAGGAACATTTACTCAATTCGTATTCTAGCGATATTTATGTCGACAATTATTTACGCCATTTGTATGTTTAAATAAAATTAAATGAAAAATAGCAATACTTATGAAGTTAAAGCTATAGATGTCGGTAAGAAGGAAATTTTAATGCATTTGGTGAAAGTCATGTGTTGTATATTTTGTTTATTTTTAATTTACTGGCTGTTTACTATACTGCGGGTTTGTCGGGATTTCTTCATCTAAATTCTGGTTTTCTTTCTTGGATACAGAATCTTATTTTCGAATTTACGGGGACATCAAAGTTTTTACAAATGTTATTCCCCCAATAATTTATAATCGCATTAATATGAAATACATTTTAATCTGTGTTTATCGCTTCATAAACATCGATGCAAACGCGTTTATAAAGAATTGGAGAAAGTTTGTTGGTGGAGTTGATCTTTACCGAATTCCGAAATAGCAACGACACTAAATGATGGCGCTACTTATTTGGTTTGAAGTTTCCTTTTCTTGTTTGAAAAGAAAAAAAGTATATTGTTTTTTCATAGGGAGTATTTTGATAGCTTTCAAAAATGGTTATTGGTCAAATACTTACTATAAAGCTGTGACTTCGAAAGAATAAGAAGGTAAAATAAGGTTGCACTATCTCATGTATTTTGTTTTTCGAAATACGCACATGTGCAATATGTATTATGGCAACTGATTTAACACTCGGGAAACTATATTTTATGAAAAATAGATTGCAATATAATGTTAAGTTCTTACTCCTTAAAAGTTCAAGAGAAACCAACGTGTTCGCAAACATTCAAGAAATCACTGCTTTTGTTTCTTCAAAATCTAATAATTTTAAATGAAGTAAAGATTATTATTCCTTCTCACTTTCAATAGATTAAGTTATACACCAAAATTATTCTCACAAAGTTGATTGATGTGTTCTTAATTTTAAGTCATCAGAAATGATAATAATAATTTATGTATGAAAGATAAAATTACGTAATTCAATGATTTTATATACATATTTTAGTTATATATCTAGAGAAATCACAGCTGCTAACACTGTCGAAGCATGTGATGTTTTCCGTTAATTCCGGAACAATAAAAAAAATATATTACGAAAATAGAAAATCAATGTTCTTTGTTTCGATGTCCCGACGCGCTCACCATTTTCACCAACAATATCCCGTTAGACGGCGCTTTAATAAACAATTCATCTCCGCTTTTATTCTGGAAGACAACACAACTCAAACTGGTTCATTTCAAAACACATAGCAACATCCTTCGATATTAAATGTTTCATCAAATATAATTACCCAAGACTTTAAAACATTCTATCATCTTCTAGTAATGCTATTGTTAATGATACTCATGACTCTTTTACGCCATCTTGCTCTATCCTCTATCACATTAAGATACAAATAAAAGCATTACACATGAGAAATAGTCCACATTTTTAAATTGTTAAATATTAAATGTAGGTCAACTAATACTTAGTTCGTAATTAAACCTTTATGGAAAACGGTAGTACGTAAACAAGAAATAAAGGTTAGCTGATCTTTCGCGTCCATTTTCGCCTGTGTGGGGTCACAAACAGCCTCATAAAATAGAACTTTTAAAAAAAAATTAATTTAGTGTTTATTTTGCGGTTGTGTGCAAACTTTGATTCTAGAACGAGAATGCATCCATCACAGATGGCCACCCATCAGAGACCACAGATACGATTTTTGATGTAGTGTCCTTAGTCTTGGAGTAGAACTGTAGGTAAGCACGCAATACACAAGGTATTATTTCAGTGTGCTTTATGACTCGATCAATTGCATTCGATAACAACCATGTATTTTGTTGATTTGGACATACACAGCGTAAAACCTCCCTTTTGAAGAGATGTAATGCTAACCTATTCCGAAAGAGGAATATTATTTTACATCCTTGTACTTTTGAAGTTCCAGTAAATATATCAAGGTCTTCACTAACAACCATTTCTCAAGGCCTCATAAAATCTCCCACATGGGAAACTATATGCTTCTTTCTCTAAAAGAAACCAACCCCTTTTAAACAAATCAAATATCAACATCATATTGCGTCCTTGCTACTTCGGAGTTCCGTAGAGATCAACATCTTCACCAACAAGCATTCGCCAAGACCTTACAACCGCGTTCGTGTTAGAACGCAGGTGCATTCATCTTGAGATTAAAATCAGCTCCGCTTCCAACAATGTCTTGGGAGTGTAGAAAACGATTTGCAAATTGAATTACCAATAATTAGAAATGTCAGTAAACAAAAGAAGATTACAGTTCCGGATAGGAAGTTCGAGTGACGAGGCAATTATAATGGAGTTGTTCTGTTTGGCCTCAACAGGAAAGAACATACGAAGGGGCACTTACTTGAACTTTGATATCGGATTTTATATATATATATATATATATATATATATATATATATATATATATATATATATATATATATATATATATCAATTTGGGAGTAAAGTGGGGATTGTCTCTTGTCAGAGGTACAGGGTCAGTGTTGCTTCTTTCTCATAGGATTTAAAATATGCCGCTAGGGCAACAGATTTACATATTTGTATAATATATGTCTATGTCTGCGTATTTAGTTAGAATTTGGAATTAGTGTATTAGCATGGGACAAACTATTTGAAATATAAACACAGACACATCTTTAAAACCTGACGGTATTTCGGTCATGGATACGACCATAAAATATGTTAGAAAATAGTATGGATTGAAGAATAATGACTTTTCATACCGAAAGATTTTGAAAACATTCAGTGGGAGGGTAAACATATATAAGCCGCCTCATAACATATATATATATATATATATATATATATATATATATATATATATATATATATATTGTGTTTGCGTTAGAATGAAACATCGATGTCTGTAGGTAATAAATAATTAATATTTATTCATAAATATATATATATATACATATATATATATATTTATATATATGTATATATATATATATATATATATATATTATTTCTGACAATATGGTATGTGTATTGTGCCTTTTTGTGACAGTCGTTTTTGGGTCCGTAATAGCTAATTTATTTTACAGGAGGGAATAAAAATACCTCGAAGTGATAATTAAGACTATTACAGGATTCGATTCTGTGCATCCGAATGATTAAATACTTGTTGCTTTTTTGTTAGTCAACACTCGTCACAGATAAGAGCCTCTTTCTTGGGCGCATGTTCGAATCCTGTTCCAGTATCATTGTTTTCTGTGTGGTTTATTTTCATTAAACCTACATCTATAGACTAAATTAACCGTGTTTTTAGTATTACGCACCCAGAAATAAAGGCAAAAGCAACACGATATAGTTCATATATCTATCTATCTATCTATCTATCTATCTATCTATCTATCTATCTATCTATCTATCTATCTCTCTCTCTCTCTCTCTATATATATATATATATATATAGAGAGAGAGAGAGAGTGAGAGAGCGAGAGAGAACACAGTATTTATATCAGTTCCACTAATTAAAACTCAACAAATATTTGACGTATGATCGTTTATGTGTTATGTGTGTGTAAAAGTTTGTTTTCGGCCAAAAAATATGAATATTTTTATTTTTTACAAATAGAAAATATCATTATGGAAAACATAAACATATTTACACTGTATGTGTAGTCATCATTTCAATTTGGATATTTTGAACGGACACCCGTTCTTCATCAGTAAAAAAGGGTTTTGAATGAAATATAACTGTTATTAAGATTAGACATCTATAACTATGTGTGTCGTGTTTTCGCGTGAAATACTTCCGCGTAATAGAAAAGAAACAACCTTTCATGCGTATAATTTGGTATATGAGGACTACTGTTCTCATCTTGGGTGTTTTTATCACAACATTTCAGTCGATGTAACCTCCGATCTTTTTCAGGTGCACTTTGTCGAACTCGGGAATCTTTCGACAAAGTACACCTGAAGAATGTCAGAGGTTACATCGGCCGAAACATTGTGATCAAAAACACCCAAGATGAGAACAGTAGTCCGAATATACCAAATTCTACGAATTATCAACCCTCATCTCAAAAATTCCGAAGCAGAACCTTTAATGTTTTCGATCAATATTAACTGACCCGCTTATGATTACCGTTAAGAACACATACTTATTGAAACCAACAAACTTTAAACAAAATCACTTGAAAAGAAATATTGTTCAGTCTGTAAAAATCTTAAACACATTACTTATATATTTATAGTCGTACTTCCATGCTGATGAGTCTTGATTGAAAAGAGACGAAACGTATACGTCCATAGATAAATAAACAATAACAAATATTTATATTTGAAGCTCCTCGTTAAAAAGTAGAGCACTGTAAATGGTAGTAATAACACAGCGTGACGTCACTTGCTTTATATGCGTCATTCCTTTCACTTATAGAAGTTGAATGCCTGTACGTTTCGCCGCCTCGAAAAGTGTTAAAATTATCTAATCATTGTTTATAAGCTGTTAAGAACTGGCCTATCGGTTAGCGACGTTGGATCGGGGTTGAAAAATACTTGTAATCCAGGGTTTTGAATCGTGTGACCGGTGGTGAATAGTCGTACTTCTATGCTGATGAGTCTTGATTGAAAAGAGACGAAACGTATACGTTCATAGATAAATAAACAATAACAAATATTTATATATATATATGTATATATAAATATATATATATATATATATATATATATAAATGAATAAATGCGAAAGTGAGGCTTATTTCTTGCACGAACGGTAAAGTCAAAACAGCCTATTTCCAAGTAATTCAACTTCTTCAATAGCCGTGCCATGTTTAATATATACCGTTTATGTAGATGTGATATCAGATTCGCTAGGTTAACTAATTTGCTTATTGGTTTCGTAAGAGTTAATTTTATTAATTAATAATTATTGTGTATTGTTTTTTTAAGTCAATGATTTTTTCAATTTTAATGTAACAAATGTTCTGTTTCGCAATATTGTTTTATTTGTTGGACAAATATTTAGCATTTGTGTTCATACGTTTTCTAACGCCGTTTAAATGTTTCAAACATCGGTCGCTCTCAAGAAAAAGCGACCGACTCCATCTTTGTAAATTGCCAGTGTGAAGAAAAATTTGTTTCTTTTTTGTTTTCTTTTATTTAGGTCACACTTAAAAGGTAAAACAATGTTTCGAAATTACCCAAATGTTTACGTTTCGTGTTTGAAAAGTGTATTATTGTAAACGAGCAGAGCTATCCGATATTGGGAATAGTAATTTATTTTTATCAATAACAATTGATTTCCTACTGTTGTCAAACCTTTACAAAAAACAACATAAATAAACAAATGCACGAGTTAAAGTTTTTAAAAATAACGCGAGATAAGTTTTACTTCAGAAAATAAACTAATCTCATCTCTCTATCTTTGTCTTTCTATTTGGCTATCTATTTTTCTCCTTCTTTCTCCTTTTCTCTCTCCCCTGTTAACGACTCCATGTTGTTGTGTTATTGTTCTTTTATTATTTTTTGTAGCAACAGTTTCGTAAATAGTTAAAGAGTAAATGAGATGCCAAGAACAGATAGTAAACTTTACATTAATTATTTGCGCAAAATATTAAAACAATTAAATTACGAACGCATTAGGCACGAGGCGGTCGATCAAAAGTGTGGAAAAGAGGGGGTCGTTGGGTATCCTTAGTTAACAGTTATAAAAATGTCTATCTTACTCTTTACTAGAATCATCTCAATCACCGCAATACAACATTTACTCGGGGGCGGGGGTGGGGGGCATCCTACTTAAAATATCTTCAAATTTTGAAAAAAATATACTTTCATTAATACATTTATTTACAGAAATTCATTGATGTGAAATGAAGAGTTGGATTTTAAGGACAAATATGTGTTTATAAATCGGCATTAATAAATGAATGACACCTCCCCCCCCCCCAACAAAAAAACTGATTTTATCTATTATTGTATTACCTTAATGGAGATCGGTTAGTGTAGTATCGGTTCTGTTGTCATAGAATTCCATCCCAGGAATTACCTCCTTCCTTTCTAATCTTCGCATGTCTTGTATCCTCCCGCGAGGGATGGTTAATGTAGTATATGCTCTTTTGTCATGAGACCATCTTCCCAAGGACTACCTCCTTTGTGGGGTGGCAGGTAGTAGTGTAGTATATTTTCTGTATTTGATTCTATATTCACAGGAATTACCTTTCTGCTTTTATGGAGAGAGACTCCCAGGTATTAGCTCCTCTATTTTGGAAGAGGTATTGCAGTTCCCGTACTGTTGTCATTCCACCATCCTACCAGAAATTACCTTCTCCTCTGAGGATTAATGTAGCACATGTTCATTTATACATCCACCTTTGGGGTTCAGGGTATGTTGTTCCTACATTATGATTCCATCCTCCCAAACTAGCAACAGAATAGGACCGGAGGTAGGATATATTTGCAAGTCTGAAATCAATCTTATAGGTATCTATCTACCTCCCACAAAGTAAAATGTGACACGAGGTCGGAAAGTGGGATTTGATAAGTCAGTACCCTAGAGTAAGAGCACAGGTGCACCTAAATAAAAGCCTGAGCAGGTCCGTCGGCATTCGCCGGCAGGGGAGCCCTAGGCGATTAGCAATAAACTAACCCCTTCTCAAAGGGTGAGAAGGCAAAGCCTGTGAGAGTGAACCTCCTAGAACTGCACAGGACAAACCCATAGACCGGCGGAATCAAGCTCCGATGGCCAAGACGATACCGGTCTATAGGGTGTAGTATCCATCGGAACAGATACTACACTTTGATCCTGGACGAAATAAATCTCATAGAAACCTCGCGACAATGTTAGCAAATAAGAAAACGTGGTGGATGAAAGCATTTCAAATGTTGAGGGGAAATACTTATTCAAACAACATCTGATATCTGAAATGAATTCGGAAAGAAAAATCAAACGTGTTTGTTCTTAAATGCAGGATTTAAAAAAAAAATATAACTTAAACCCAAAAAGAAAACATAAATGTAAGCATGTATTTTGTGTCATTTAAATAACACAAACTAGATGCTAAAATGTATATTTTATTTTGGGGTTTGAGTTACGTTTGAAAAAAAATGTTTTCAATTCTCTTAATTAGCAGCAATTTGTAATAGACTGATACAGTCTTCACTCTCTCCTACTCTCTTAGTTATTTATTTATTTCATCATGTTAATTCAGTCACTCCTGAATATGGCTTAATGTGTATGTGATTATTAAAAACAAGAGTGACTCTTTTTTCTCAAAGTCGTAATGAAATTTGAATGTGTGTGTATTTATAGACACGTATGAAGAGAGACTTATTATTTTTAGTTATGCAGCAAAATTTTCATAAAATATATCTAACTGTTCATGACATTTCGAATGAACTCAAAAGTATAATAAATAGTTGCAGTTTTTTGTGACCCGACGGGTAACGTGTACGTCTTGCACACACATACCTATATATATATATATATATATATATATATATATATATATATATATATATATATATATATATATAGACAGAGAGAACATTTCTTTTCCTTTAGGAGTTTTCCTTTCTGTCCAATTCTCCTGACATGATTTGTCTTTATGTCAGAGCGTAAACAAAGGTTACCAGTAGTCATGCATGACGTTTTTGACATTATGACATATACTGTCACTCCCTCTCTCGTCCCCTGTGTCACTTTCCAGCTCCCCTGCCCCTCTCCGCCCACACCCGAATCATTCGCGCTGCACGCTTCTTGGCACTTTCCCTTCATGACGTAAACTTTCAGGGGCACCTGTCTCGTAACGCGCACGTGTGTAAAATGTTTCGTTTTTTTTCCAAATCAATGGAATGTTTTAACATTCGTGCACTTATGTTGAAAATAAAAAAATGCCTTCTTTGAATCCTGGGAGACAATGGATACCGCATGCACGAGATTTCTATAATGAAGCAAGGGTAGCGCAATTACAAACAAGAATTGCTTGAGTCCACTTACAAGGAGAACTCTGGGATAACAGGATACCAATGTCAGTATCAGCAGATAAATGATGATGTTATACAAGAGGTTTCCTTCTCATAGACTGGTTGCACTATAAAGCCTTATAATCTAGTCTACTCTACTAGTTAATCTTTAGCTGCTAGTGAAGAATATCAATTCATACATTTCCTAATGGAATAAGGGTACTGTGGCCATGACAGAACTTGAATTTGGTACGCCGAGCGGAAAGTCCACCCTGATAACCCTTACACTACGCCACTCCAGCTGATGACAAACCAAATCGATGCATATAATAACAATAGTGGACTAAATGTTTTACGCTAGAATAAATCATCACTCCTTTAGAGTTCTTTGAGACCGTCCTCACAGGCATCACCTACTGTTTCTCTTACGATTTATGTTCTCTCACTCTTTCTCTCTCACATATACAAACTTTCTATACCATTTGTGCATTCTCTAGTAATTTGAAATCAAGTAATTCCATTATAAAATACATCGTATTTCTCTCACTTTCGCTTCTTCTGCCCTTAGATATGTCAGCGGAATATGGAAGAGCAGGAGGTGGTTCAGCGCAGTTTTAAAACATCTTGTGCAATCACTGTCGGTTTAGGCTATTTTAACACTGATATCAGTGTTCTTCTTTAGTAAACTGCACAAATACGGTAACAATTTGGCTCATCAGATTACGTTAGGTAACTGCTCAAATAGTTCCGGTAACAAGCCTGCAGATTAGGTTTACTGAACAAGTAGAACAATGTGTTAAGTGACGATGAGAAACACCAACCTACTTATTTAAGTGAGCAGGCAGCTTCAACTTTACATATGTTAGCGATCACAGGTCTTAAAGACTAATTGAACGATATGGACATATCTAATATTTGAACGTACTATATATTTTTGGATTGCATCGCTTTCATTTTTCTACTTAACACAGCTGACTCTACCTCAACACCATCAACCACCAAACCGACCTAGCGCAATCAATACTTATGCTATGTGAATCTCTTATATGATTATTATCGTAGGATTAAAAATAGTGGTAGTAGTACATTTTCGTTGAGAGTGGGTGCATATATATATATATATATATATATATATATATATATATATATATATCAATTTTATACGTACACAAAAGTAATCCAAGACTCCCTGTCTAGAAAAATGTACGGTTTTTATCACATAAATATTTAATGTGTTTTAAAGTAATTATTGTTATTGTTTGTTTATTCTGACTATGATTTCGATTGTCTCACTTCCTAAGTGATTAAGATGCAGAAAAATGGCATTATTAGTCGCCCTTAACTTTATAGGACGTATGTTTAGTTCATATATATTATTTTATTTAATTTATACTTACATGAAAGGAATCTATGGATACGTGTGTCTGACTCACAACCTTCATTAGCATGGCTTACTTAGACAAGATCGAACCTTCGCTATAGTCAGCGCATTTACCATTGGACCAAGACGCCCTGTCTAGAAATATGTACGATTTTTATCACCTCAATATTTAATGTAGTTTTTTATAATTATTGTTATTGTTGATTGCAGCGTTCGTTTTGTGTTTTTTGCTTATTATTATTTCGATTGTTTCACTTCCTAAGTGATTAAGATGCAGGAAATTGCATTATTAGTCGCCCATAACATTATAGGACGTGTTTTCGTTAACATATATATATATATGTATTCATTTTATTAGTACATAAAAGTAATATATGGGTATGTGTTTCTGGCTCATAGACGTAATTAGCATGGCTAACTAAGACAAGGATCGAACCTTCTATAGTCTAGCGTATTTACCATTGGAATAAAACGCCCTGTCTAGAAATATGTACGATTTTTATCACCTAAATATTTAATGTATTTTTATGTAATTATTTTTATTCGTGATTGTAGCGTTCGTTGTTTTTTGGCTAACTATTATTTCGATTCTCTCACTTTCTAAGTGTTTACAATTATTATAATTACATAAAAAATACATTATACATATTCAATAAACGATCTTTATTTGGGAATGTAGACCCTGTAGCATTATTTACATGCGAGCGTGTAAAATATGCTCGAATTAGAAAATGTTCCTTTAGGGTTAAAATTAATTAGAGCGTGTAATTTTCCATTAAGACTCGAGTTACAGCTACGTATACAGGACATTACGTCACAGACAGGACGTCAATATTGGGACGTGAATAAACGAATCACATAGTTTTATTCATACAGAATTGCGAGTAAGCGGTAGTTTTTTTTGGATAGCTGATTTCTACCTGCATTATTTGTTATATATATATATATATATATATATATATATATATATATATATATATATATATATATATATATATATATATATATATATATATATATACACTAAAGAAATCAATGCAACAGAAACAAGATTTTCAAACCTCAAATGATTTCATTCTGTAGTTTAGTACTAACGTTTACGGCCGCTGCTCATCAAAAGATAAAATACAGCAGCGACTAGAAGGAAAGGAAGAGGAAACGATTGACTGATTCGTGTTATCTACACAATACTGTGTCTACGTGACCAGCCGTCGCCCGGATAATATGAGAGGATCGAGGAATTGGTACGCTTATTGCTACATCCTTACCCCCTGCCTCAATTTGGTGTTCCCACACGCTCTTCATCCCGAATTCTCAATATTAGCAGGATAACCCAGCGTGTCACGGTAGACAGAAAACACAATATAGAGGTGTTTCAAAGAAGGGGTGGGTAACAACATTCTTTTAAAGTGTACCTCTCTTCTGAAACTACCCTATGACTATCTCTTTTTTTACTCTTTCTCTGACATTGTGTCTTCCATTTCATACGACTATCCCTATCTCTCTATTTATCTCCACTCCTTCTCTCTCCCTCCCTTAAATTATTTTTCTCCAATCGCCGCTCTGTGTTTCACTCTCTACCTTCTATTCCGACGCTCTCCCCTCTTTTCTGGCAACTGGTTCACTATAATACAATAAACGAAAACAGAATGGTAAGAAAGCAACAAAGAAAAAAAAAACTTGGCTTACTGACCTAGTTTCAGTGTTGTTTTTTTAACTAATTATCAGCAAGACAGGAAAAAGTTGTTTTTCTCATCATGCACTACTTTCCTCTCTGATGAATCATATAATATAGGTATTACAGTAGTTTTTATCAGAACGATGTCTAGTACACACGCCATCCAATCATGTACAGGTTGTAAGTGTTTCTTGTGTAGTTACTTACCGGACACACACAAAGACAGAACTACGACTTTTCGCCTGTATGTGTAGATTTCGTACTTGAATATCATTCTATTAGAAATGGAAACTTTTGTTACATAATAGTTGGTACTTCCATTGCACCAGTTCTGATGTGGAATCACCTCGACATTGATCACTTCAGGCAGTTGACACATTTCGTCTGATCTCGCTTAGCCTGACGCCTCTAGTCGATTGGAAAGTTCATTGCAATTGCCGCATTGAACGTTTCTAGAAGAACTCTTAAAAGATGATATTGAATAATTCAGCACCATCTCTCGTTAACAAGTAAGCCGTTTTCCAAGAGTTATGCTATAGAAGAAATGTATTCCTCATCTAACAGGGTAGAATTGACGACACACACGTTTACATAACAATGATATAAACGCTATGATATTGAGAATAATGGCTTAATTGCGTAGCTATGTTATTCTTAAATCATCATCTTTGAGCATACCTACGATGACAAAACAGTTTACACAAACATAAAAGGTCCACCCAGCCAGGCTCGTCCGGTCATGAAATCGGGGCTACGTACTTCTGCTCCCAGCTATTTATCTTGTATTACAACTTTCATAAAGTTCTGTAAATGTAAATGTTCTATTTCTTTCTTTATTTACGTCATTTTTTTATTAATTTAATTTTGTTTACGCTGCTAGTGTTACAACTACTGATTTACTTTTCCGTTGTTTCCTATATTTACGTAATTTTCTTACTTCATCCTCTTATACCGCTAGTATGCTGCTGCTAGTACTACGCCCCCTGTATTCTTTTCATTTAATTACTTCTCATTTTATTCTCCTCTTTCAACTTCTTCTCCTCCTTTTCGGCAGTCTCATAAACATTTAACATATTTATTGTGCAATCATGCAAGTAAAAGTAACAGAGTCTTAGTGTTAAATATTAATATATTTGAATAATATATAGTAGAAGTACTTACGTTTCATTCGTCTGGCCATCTGAAAATAAGGCAAAATTCCGGAATACAACGACTGATTAAGGGGCATTATCCTCTCTTAGGATGTTTGAACACTTTTGAGCTTTAGTTTTACATAGATATTAGTGTCGAATCTGATTGACATTTTCTTCTTTGTCTCCTACGATTACCAAATAAACCATGAACGTAATTTAGTACCAGCGCTAAACCAATGATAAGTAAATAAACATGCATAACCTATTTTTATATGTGCAAGTTTTCGTTTAAAACAAAACTATACAGGAGTATTAATTAAAATTGAATTAGGAAAATATGATTTTCCTATAGAAAACATAAAATATATGTATCAAATTATAAATAAAGATTGTAAATAAGCAGATCTAGAGCGGGCTGGATCGATGAAAAACCGCCTGCTCCGGATAACGTATCATCATTACAAGGTTGTCTTAGTTGAGCAAATTATTATAATGTGTTTATTCGAAACTTTCACAATTTGCTATCTCCTCTAAATAAGTTTTAAAAGATACAGTGTCTGAACGATAGAATGCCAGAAGACATTTAGAAAAGCAAAAGAAATATCCTCGCATAAGAATTATTTTTGACGTACTATAATCCAGATCGAGACATCACTGCGACTACTGATGCTGGCTCGTACTTCATTGGCGTATGCATATTAAATACAATAGAAGATGGATGGTTAATACCTATCGCACACGCGTCTCGTACGTTTCTACCTGCAGAAAAATTTACTCAGAAATCAAGAACGTAGAATTCGGTATCATTTTCTAGGTCATCGATTTGTTCATGGAACTAATTTGGTGATGCACACCGACCATAAGCAAATGTTAACGATTAATTGGTCAGAAAAGGATTACCAATGTATACTAAACACATACAGAAGAGATGGGGGCTATTCTATTCAATTACAATTAAAAAATAGAGTTAATTCTACTCTCAACAGTTAGTAATGCTGACGCCTTATCTAGACTTATCCCTAAATATGTTGAACCCATTAAAGAGACCGTGATTGCCTTCCTACAAACTGAGGATAAAGTCAAAATACATTGTGTAACGTAATTAATTAGCGTCCGACAACATTAAAAGAAAAAAGGTTTGGACGACGAGTTTAAAAACATAAAAATAGAATTAAAAAAAAAAACCGACAAATTTCGGAAATTCGAAGTCGTATAGAAGCTATGTGCATTAGACAAGTATGGACAAAGACAAACTGTGAAACTATGAAAAAGTGTTTTGGCAGCGAAGACACCTATCAATTTTAGAATCTGGCAGAAAGCTGATCGAACGTTGTTTAGGATCAACATCTATTTTGCTGACCCACTGGATTCTTTCTATATCTTAATAGTGGTAGACACTTTCTCGACGGTAGTTAACATTCAATTTTTACATGAATGTTTCGCCCTGTTCGTGATCGTTTACTGTTTTGTTTAAGACAGCGGAATGCTGTTCACGCCTACTGAATTCAAACTATACTGTCAAACATTCGTAGTAGAGAATATCTCGATAACGCTGTACCATGCAAGTAGCAATCGACAGGCAGGACGGCTCGTAGACAGGTTCACATGAGCGCTTAAGAAAGCGAAAGGTGCACATACCGATAGGAGCATGCAATCATTTTTGCAGGTATATACAATGGCCCCAAATAACAATATACCATCTCATATGCCGTCAGCAGAAGCGATGTTCTGCAGGATGACAACGAAAAATTACATACATAGAATCGTTAACTAACTTGTAAATCATTGTCATAATCCAACCATGTTTCTTACGAATAAGGTCCAGTCAATATATAACTTGTCCATCAAGTCTCAGTGATAAATGTCGAAAAAGTATTTTTTATCGGCGTTTATTAACATGCATCAAATATGCACCCCTTGGTTTTATAAAAAGTCATCGATACTTATTATGTATTACTGTTCTGTTTAAAAGAATTAGGACGCACTTATATATAAACATATGATGATATATTTTTATTTTCGGTTGCGCACAAAGAGTGTATGTTACTGAAGAAAAGGGGCCTACGCACAAGAATCTGACGGTTTGGTTTTTCTCCAGTCAAAATCGCCCAGTGACGGACAATATCAATTTCGGTGTGATACTATATAGCAATTTGTGACACCATCTGCAAACATATCTGTGAGAATTTGCTCTGAAATTTGCCACGCACCCAGGGCGTTCATTCAGCCATGTACTCTTTTTTTTTGCCCCTAACTTTTGCAGGTTGTTTTAATCATGCACTATCTTTTTCTGACAATCCATCATATTGCTTGATTCCACCGATTGATTTGTTTTATTTTCGTAAATCAATCATGTTCTGTTGTTTTTGTAACCAGGTGCGTGTCCGTGTGAAATGAGCCTACTCATGTCAAATAACCATTTCGGTACACTCGGTCTTGATCTTTAATAACTAGTGGTCGTTGAAAAGTTTTGCGCAGACAAAGCGTTGCTTTGAGGGATGAACATTTTCTTTTGTACAAGATCGGGCAACATCCCGCAATTAAAATGACCCGTGGCTATGGCTGCAGTTACACGTTCATGAGCTTTGATCAGTAAGACGTATGATATAGAATGGGCTTCAACCGCCGGTATCTTAATCCCTATATTTTTTTATCTGTGTGCTTTTTGTAAAACCATTTTTGGACTATTCATGAACTGAAGAGGTGTATCACAGCAATACTCAAGCATGTGCCTAGAAAGGAGTGGGTCAGAGTTATAGACACTTGTGTACGTCTTTAGCAGGTGTGCTTGAAACGTAAAGTTGCATATTTAAAGTTTATAATGAACGACGATAAAACAAAAAACTCTTGGGCATTGATGACTGGAACCTGGTGGACAAGTCAAGCATAAATGCAAGTTCATCATTCAAAATAAGATTGCATAAAATAATTGTGAATGTGATTACATATGTTATAAGTCATATTTAGGAAGAGCGTTCCTTTTATATCCGCCAATCGGTGTGTCACATTTCAGTTTTAAAGTATATTGTTCTCGTTCTGACACGTTTTAGCGTACAATAGAATATTTAGTACATAAAGCGCACAGTGAATAGACGTATGTGAAGATTATCCGGCCTTTGTACTTGTTTGTGTCTTTGATAACACTTTGCTTTATTGTAGGTGACAGTATTTATATACTTATATTTTTTCGATATAGAATTATTTGGCGCTATTTGAACAGGTGACTACGGATATATTTGTTCGCCATTTTTATAGTAATGAACCGAATTATCCGTGGGCAGCAGATCACTATTGGGTCAAGAGTCAGTTTATTCTGAGATGAGTTTATCACAAAAAACGCGAATGTTTGTTTCCATCCTTCGATGGTTATGAAAATATTTATATTCAATAATTAATATGCCAGAGGGATAAATATACCAAACACCGAACCTACATACCCCCATATATATATATATATATATATATATATATATATATATATATATATATATATATATATATATATATATATATATATAAGGGTAAATAGATAAAGAAAAAGTGAGTAACCAAAATTGTGACTGTCACCTAGTTAACTGTTCATATTAATCTACACGTTTAAATATAACACACACACACACACACACACATATATATATATATATATATATATATATATGTATATATATATATATATATATAAAAGAGTATAGTGCAGTATTAGTGCAGTTCCGACGAGAGAAAAGAATATATGTAAAGGAGTAAAGCTACAAACATTTGTAAAATGTTTTTTTCAACATTTATTTAGTATTGTGTTGTTTTATCATTTTATAATTTTATATAACGCTTTTCAAGCGGTGGTCCGCTTTCATCAGATATGTAAATCAATTTGATTTGAAAGGGTGTTTTTAAACAACACTCTATCAAATCAAAAGGCATTTCTTGAAATGGATTTACATATCAGATGAAAGCGAACAACCGCTTGAAACGCGTTATATAAAATTATAAAATGAAAAAATAACGAAATAATAAATAAATGTTTAAAAAACATTTTACAAATGTTGGTAGCCTTACTCCTTTACACACACACATATATATATATATATATATATATATATATATATATATATATATATATATATATATATATATATATAATAGATATGTGGTATTGTTTATTATCTATGTACGTATACTTTTCGTCCTTTTTTAATCGGGTCTAATCAGCATAGAGATAAGACTATTCACTACCGGTCATTTGATTCAAAAACCCGGATTACAAGTATTTTTCAACTCAAATCCGAAGCCTTAACCACTTGGCTTATTTTAAATAGTGAATAAACGGTGATAATGTTAACACTTTATCAGCGGGATTAACGTCTAGAGCGTTCTACTTCTTTTTTTAGGGACGGAGCGATTCAGTTTAAAGCTAGTGACGTCATGCTGTGTTAATACTACACTTACAGTGCTCTACTTTTTCGAGGAGCGACAAATAATATATATATATATATAATATATATATATATATTCATAATATATATATATATATATATAATATATATACATAAGGTCTGTCTGAAAAGTATCCGACCGTACGTCGAAAAATAATTTAAATACGTGACGGTGTTGAGACCTTAATTCCCTTCAAAGTAAGCTCCTTGTGCTTGCCCACAATTATCCCACCGATCTATCCACTGCCGGAAACACCTAGAGTTGAATGCCAAATACATGTATTTGGGGATTTTAATGTACATCACTGTGACTAGTTTAGATTCTCCAGCTATACCGACGAAGCTAGTAACTCCACTTATAGCTTCACCATAGCGCACCCATTTTACCAGACTGTCACTTGGCCGACCCGCCACCCTAATAGTGTGGACCTGCAAGCTTAACTTCTCGACCTGTTTTTGACTTCACTGCATGTAAACTTGTGCGACGAATTCCCATCACTCGTTCAAGACAACTGATATCTTTGTGGTAATGATTGGTATCACCCTTAAATATCGTTCCAAAGCTGATATGTCGTTGCTCAAAACGACAAGATACCATGAGCAGGCTGATTAGTAATAATCAGAGATCATTACAGAGATGCCTCATGCAGTGAAATATATTCTCTCCCTGTTGATCAGTGCGCAAATAATGTAACCGAATGGGTAAAAACAGACATTCAAGCACATGCACCCTGCGAACATTTTACAGCAAGCACAACTCTATACAATGGTTCACCTCGTATTGCGCAGCTGCTTTAGCTCAGGAGCAGCAAGCATTCCGACAATTCACCCGCCACAAGTCACCTACAAATAGACAGAAACTAATAGCGTAAAAAAATAATTGTAAGACATTAATATACGGAGCAAAGAGAAGATATACACAGATGACCAGAAAATGCATTCAGCCACAGAAAGTAAGTACTCCTGATTTCTGGAAAATCTTCAATAGTTTGGTGAACACTGGGCAATCAACGAGCCCCAAGCCATTTAACCACAATGATGTCGTTTTAACGACAACTAATAAGGATGTACTACTTGTCAGCGTTTCACCTTAAACTCTACTTTGTACTCCGCAAACCACTGCCTCCAAAATGTCCAATTCCCGACTAGAGCCACACCTTATGATCTGGACATCACCCCATATCATGTCCGATAATCATAAAAACTCTTGATACCTCCAAAACATGTGAGCTTGATACCAGTAAGAGTAAAAAAACTGCTCTACTGAACTGGCCCCTGTCTTCTCCAAGCTCTACAACAAATGCCTTGCCGAATGTGGGTTCCCTGGTAGCTAGACAATTGTCTCTGTGGTACCATTTTTAAGAATTTCTAACATAGAACTAACCCTCAGAATTATCGCCCCATCAGTTTACTCCCGCTATTCGCTAAAATCTTTGAATCCTTAATAAATCTAGCGATAGTAAGTCATCTCTTAAATGCTAAACTTCTTTCTGTGGATATCCTAATAGTTATCTCTTAACGCATATACCATACACTGTACAAGGCAGGAGAAGCTAAGGCGTTAGCGTTTGATATATCCAAAGCCGTTGACAATGGCCGGCATAAAGATGTTCTCATAAAAATAATTCATGTAGTATTACTGGACGAATATTTAATATAAGCAGACCCTTCTTATCTAATGGAAAGATCCAAGTTGTCGTCAATGCCGTTAATCCAAACAACATGACATGAATGCAAGTGTACACCAGAGATCGATACTTGGACATTGATTGCTTCTGATTTTCATAAACGACATCCCTGATGACATTGTGTTTAGGATGGGTATATTTTCTGATTACACAACGCTCTACTCTCGTCATGTGGGTAAAACGGGCGCGGAAATATCCAAGGCAATGGCTGAATCCTTATAAACTGTCTTCTAGTATGTAGTGGACTGTGGTAATAAATCGATAGTAGCATTTGATGCTGTTAAGATAGCGCTTCTTTTCTTTCAACAAGTACGAGAAACCTTTTCAACCACCGGTTGTCATTGTAAATAACACCTTATCTGAGAGTCTTAACATTCACGGGTTACATGAATTTGAACAAATACATAGAAGACATCACCAAAGCTGCTGTAAACAAAGTGGGCTCACTCTACCGTGTTATGAAACGTGTCACACCTTACAGTGTCCTATACATCTATAAAGTCACCATCCGCCCATCCATGGAGTAGGTTGTCACTTATGTGCATGTGCACCATCCCCCCGTCTCTCCATCTTAGACAAGACCAAAAAAGAGTATCTAATCTAATAGGTCCCTCACTATCAACCATCTCCAGCCCCTGTCCTATCGCCGGAATGTGGCAACCTTGTAGCTTGGTTTACAAGTACTTCAATTAAATGTGCATCCTCGACGTTAATACACTCGACTAACTCGACAACCCGCTAAATCCGATCCATTCACTGTGAAGGTATCCAGATGGCGGAGAGTCTTCTACTCAAATAGCTTCTTTCCTTGTGTTGCCGACCTTTAGAACTCCCTTCCTTGTTTCCCCAACTGTACGGACGTTTAGAAATTAAAAAAAAGACTAATGTGAACATGTATCTCGCTGCACAGTTTTCAATTTAGGATGATCCCGAACACTTTCACCCTAATTGTCAGTAAGCATTACGTCTACAGTGGAAACTTACATTGTTTAGGGTGAACTAAGTAAAGAAAAGTAAATAGTTTAACAATGTCTAACTGTCTGAAACGAATTGACAAGGTGAAATGGATCCTGCATGATTTCAATATATGAATTAGTATTTGTTTTTATGTTGCTTCTACTCAGAATTGAACTCAGAATCTCAAGATAAGCTGCATAAGACGATTGAAAAAGCTAACTAAAAGAATATCACAATGCATACAAATGAAATGCGAACTGTGGAGCACCAAGATTCTTATAAAGGGATGTCTTTCAAATTCCATGGCGATTTTAAGATTAGAAAGAAAGCACCTAAATAGAGCGTCACATTCACATAAGTTAGAAGTTGTACCAAAGTGCTACGCAATAATGTATTATACATTAAAATAAGATATTAGAATGTGCACTCATTAGTATTAGTGATTCGAAATTTAAAAGATAGAAAAACGTTGTGAATAAATTAGTATTGCGGAAAATGTACACTGATGTTATTTTACTAGTGCAGAATTGTTTATCTTTTTAAAAAAATTATTACGATAGAAGACACATGTAATTGAAGTGCATTGATGTGAGATTAGACAAGGTTAATGTCTGATCTTTGTCGTTCACTAGCAATGATGGTTAGTGGTGCCCATGAAATAGGTTGGCCAAAAAGTTCGTTCGTTTTTTTTGTTTGTCTGTCAGTTTATAGAGAACTAAAACACTAAGTAAAGAAACATTATCGAGTTTATGCAATTCATTTCCCACGCTCGATTTGAAATTTTTGAGAATGTCTACGATTTGTCCAGTTCTCAAACGGCAATTATGTTCAACTATTGCTTTTACTTGGTCACTTTCGATCATTTTTTGGAGGACCTCTCACTGAGAAAAAAAAACTCCTTTTCGAAATACAGAAAAAAACATTTCTGGCACACACTTTCTATAACAACATTCTCACTATACCTATGCTATATGTTTATTAAGGTTTATTGGGATGTTCTTCATGATTTGTAGTAAAATAAGCATCAGATGTCGGTAGTGCGCTATTTGATCGTCAATTCTATTGCCTGAAATACTAGCAAAAATGTAAGATTCCTTTGCTCGGGGGTTTATTACACACTGACGTAAACATACGCGCTAGACTAAATACAGGATGTGAAGAATAAGAATAGGAAATGATCGCAAAGGTTCCATTAAAAGAAAAACGAACTTTTGTCAACCCAATAAATAACGACAAAAATATATTTTCATAAATTCTTACTGTCAAGTGAAGAAATAACTTAAAAAATTGAATATTTACAGCTTTTGAATCATTTCCGGTCGTCAGTGAAATATTTACTGGAGTTAACAAAATCAGTACCTTTGGTGGCGAAATGGGGACATTTTATTTCCTAAATATTTATCAAAGACGTCAGTTGTCGCCGTTGAATCAGAACACCTTAAGTCTTAATTATGGCTCTTGCCTGAAACTGTGTTACCTTGCCATAGGGAGCGCTTCTTTTGTTTCATGGTTTAGTAAATCATTTTTTAAAGAAATTGCTCCAGACAAGACATGACGCCACTTGGTGTAAGGAGGGTACAAGAACAAATATGATTATCGCAAATACAGTAGATGCCTTTTGGCCGTAGTCCTGAAAAGACCAAGGTTATAGGTAAGAGGAAAACAGTCAACAGGAAGTTATACAAGCCTGCGATTCTTGGAAAGAAGCTACTGGAATAGATAGCTGTATATCAGTGAGGTATGAAAATAGCGAATTGATGGAGACCACTAGGCGGGGAATATATCACATAATTCTGAAGAACATGCTCTCCTCGTCTGAGCATAACATTCCAACTCTAAATGTGTTTCAATTCTAACTGAGTCATAATTAATGTACGGGATTCTCAATAAATCAAATAAGAATCAATAATGATTATGATAATAAACATATTCACTTGTAAATGGGAAATAGAGATTATAGTGATCGAAACAGAGCTGACATATTCTTTCTCGCATCAAATACAGAATGTGTTGTTTCTCATTAGAATATATTAAACTTATTTCTATTACTAGTAAACAATATGAAACTAAAAAATTCCTTCATTTTAAACCTTGATTATAATTCCATGATAAATGCCAGTATACTGAAATCATATGCTCTTAATAGGGTTAAGATAGAACATTCATATACACTAAATGTACAAAAGCAAGGACATTCCCAATTTTTTACACTTTTATTGTGATTAATTAAGGGTATGACTACATATCAACCAAACGATTTCATTATCACACCACTACAGTATAAATCTCTATGCATAAGTGGATGAAGTGTGTGAGGTGCGCTGAAGAAACATTCCTACCAATAAAATACATAGCCCTGTTGTGCTCGCATACCCTTAATGACAATAAAAGTGTAAAAATTTGTGAATTTCCTTGCTTTTGTACATTTAGTGTATATGAATTTTCATCTTAACCCTATTAAGGGCATATGATTTCAGGATACTGGCATTAATCATGGAATGTCACTACTTTTGTAAAGGCTATGCCTCAATACAATGGTCATTTTTAAGTTTTTTTTTATTTTTCTAAAAAACTAAGGCATATGGTAAACTGAAATTAAAATGCCATCAACTAGACCCTGGAACCTCTATCTCTGCCAAAAATCAGCTGATTCCATAAGATAGTTGATGAGATACAGGGTGGCACATACGTACGTACGTACACACGGATAACACAAAATCATGCCCGACCTTTCTGGATTTTTTGAGTTATGATTGATCAAAGACATGAGATTTCTAGCATAGGCCGTTTTTGATAACTATATTTATTTTCTCCGAAACTGTCTTTGGTCAAATTATTTAAGTTTGCATTGCTTTATACCCTTGTTTCAATTATGTGTTGTACTAATTGGGACTCAAGGATCAAGGTTAATGAAATGAGATGATTGTAAGCTGATATCAAAAACCTCGTGACAGTGATGGGGATGATTAATAGAATGCACTAAGTTCTATTATGTGTGAGGCTGGTTAATAACAGGAATCTGTTGACTTTGACGCTGTTGTAATCTGCTAGGAATGCAGTCGCGTTGCAATGTGTTCCAGATACGGAAGGCCCTTGCGAAAAAGATGTGTGTCCCTGGAAATTTCGCCTAGCGCTAGCCACACAGATGAAGAAAAAAAGTGTTTTCCACCGCCCATAGGCCAAATGATAGAGTAGTGAGAGACTAGTAACATTTATTCTGTGAGAAAAGGGCTGTAAGAAACAGAATGTATCATGCCAACTACACATAGGAGTGGATTTTGAAACGTGTCTAAGCATACTTTTGAAATATTGACCGCTGTTAGATTTTCATTGTTAAAAAGAATTATTATTTTGTGATGAACGTTTTCTTAGTTGGCGTAATCATTACAGACATATTCACAAATTTGTACCCATACTTTAGTCGTTGGTTGTTCCTCCTGTACGACAGAGGGGCTTCCATCCTGTAAATAAAGTATTTCATAGCTTCAAAAGACTAACCTGAGACAAAACTGATGGAAAACAGCGGGGTATTTATTCAACATGGTTTGTCCTCAAAATCAATGGCCAGTGGGCAGAATACAGATAAAGCAAAAACAGGAGAGACGAGATCACTAATTACTTATTCGTTTCAGCCCATGCCATTTTCATGTTCCCGTCAAAGGACTCGCTTTTTTATCACCCTCTCAGTTTCAGCCATATGAAGTAATATCCTTTTCTTGTACATTTTAACCATCTCAACAAGTTTCAACTCAATATCATCAAATTGACCTTGGATAGCAGTTTCCCATTTCATGTTATTCTCAACTAACTACATTATATACTAGTGGATCTGTACAGCCGATATCTAACAACGGAACGCAACAAAAAGAATGAAGGAATAGCTGAAAATTCAATTTTTAATATTGTTTCATGTTGCTGTAAAATTCCTGCCTGCAGATGTGATCATTTTTCTGTCGAATGCAGTAAAAGAAATTGACAAACAAGGCATACATTTTGCACTTATCTTCCTAAAAAAAGCTAATTTTAATTCTGTTTTATATTTTTGATCGTATAATGCAACGCAGTTCTCGTCTCAATTTAAAATATATTAATTGATAAATATAGATAATTTTCCGTGCGAGATATTAATATTTATCAGTTATGTGGATCTGTTACTAAATATATTCAGAAATGTTAGGATCCTAGTAAAAAGAAGAGAATATCAAATAGATCAGAAAGGGAAATTAGGCAAAATGAAGTTTTCAACTTGTACTTATTGACAAAGATGCTTTCAAAACAAAAACACATTCAGCTGAGGCAGAGCTATTGTATAGACTGATTTAAAGAGATACACAAGATTTTCCATAAGTTGTTTTCTCTGGATATAATAGTTTTACATATATCTTCTAGTGAAGAAATAACCGATGAGAGTCTTTAGCATAGAAACTAGTTTATGGGACCGGTACGAAGCTTATTAGAGTTGATGTGCCATCACACTTGACGCTTACCTAGCTAATGCCTTGCTGTAAGACCCATAGCATAGGTGATTCTTCATTCAAACATAAATTTAAATGATTTCACTATTAGAGATACATCGAAAAAAGAAAACAATTAAGAGTTAAAGTAAGCAATCATTGAAGCCATCTACACTAGTAGTTTATTGCAGTTTATGGCAATTTGCAATAGTAAGCGCTTTAGGTAGAAAATGGTGGAAACAAAAAAAAATCAATTGAGCCGAGCACCGCTCACTCTACATCAGAGATATATGCACTGATAATAAATAGTTCATCTAAAGACTGAGATTAAACATTTGCGCAAATACTTCTTACTGTATAGTAGTTTAAAAAATATTATTTAAGTAAATTATGTTTACAAAAATGTGAAACAATTGGTCAGTGATTAGCGTTTTTTGTTCCAACTTACAATTCTCCTTGATTGAGTACAATACATATATGGCATATTTTGCAATAAATGATCTATCCTAAGAATTCTGATTTAAATATTTTTTTCATCTTATTTTGATTGAATTAAACATATACATTTATCTGAATTCATTATTTAAATAGAGAACATTTTAAATCAGTTTATAAGAGCAATGCGGCGGAAATTAAGCATAGCTGTATATTTTATATGCGATATATAAAACAAAATGCTAAAATATCTATGTTTGTATCAGTCTTATAGCACTGCAGCCTTGTTTTCGTCATCAAAATCATGCTGATACCTTAAAAGAGTCTCAAATCAGCCTTCCCTAATGTAAACACATGAAGCTTTAAATTTTGTTTAGAATAGATTAGCTGCTTAATTAGTCTAAGATGAATTTATAGCGAAACTTGACCGCAACAGTAACTATGTATATATTGTTCATGGTAATCGCTCCTTACAAGACACGCAACCACTTGATGTAATATTCTAATGACCTTAGTCTTAAAATGAACAAAGCTATAGGTGGGAGATCAACAGTCACCAGGAAGAGAATTCCACAAGTCTGTCGTTTTTTTTAAAAATAACCTTCTGTAATAGAAATGTGTATAATAACTATATACAAACAGCGAATTGGTGAAGACCACGAGACCAACAAAAAGATCTAGAACAAAGTAAGCCGAGAATAGATGAGATCATTCTGAAGAACGCATTCCATGATAATAATTATAGAAAATACTGAGACTATCAACATTACATCTGTGATAAAGAGTATAACAAATTTCAGATAGGCTTCTGAACCTTATTGAGAACAATTAAATGGGTCAGAGGTTCACTCGATCAAATATGACAATAGTACTCCATACCACGTCTAATAGTAGATTTGTAGAGAGGGAGAATAGCCTCAGGTGTGAGAACGTATTTAGAGGTATTCGTAGAACCGACTTTACGAGAAGATGAAATAGTAATGGATCTAGTGTATGCACTTAAAGAAAGATTTGATGGGAACGAAATTCCACAAAGTTTCAGAGTCGATTTCTCCTTAAGAACAAAACCATCCATGAAAATCTCAGAAAGAAAAGGGGCACGCCTCTGATTGAAATACACGAGTGAAGTCATTTCGTACCCCAGTCTACAACCGAACACATGCCCACCTCTACATCAGCTGCATATTCTATCTGATCCCAGGGAGATGAACGAGAATACACACTAGACCAGAGAGCGGTATAATCAGCATATATCTTGATCTTCGGAATAATATTCTCTGGAAGATCATTGAGATAGAATAGAAACGGTGTTCGGCCTAGAATAAGGCACTGAGGAATACCCTCATTAATAAAGAAGCTAAAGAGACACCATAATAAGTAACTCGCAAACTTAAGTCAGATCAAAAAATAATGCCAAGAAACTTGGTACGAATATCATAACCCTAAGGCGTGTGTTAAAGATCACAATCACATAATATGTCGATGCCTCCTTTAATAGCGCTACCCTCTTCTTAATTATCCATAAACCGACAGATCCGCAAAGTTACTACAGTTTAAATATCAGCAGGTGAACGTTAACAATGAAAGGCATAGTGAACAACACTAAACAAGACCAAAACAGTAAACAACCTTGCTCCTGACCAACCTTAAAAAACCCTTCCTAATAACAGGACATTACTTAGTTGGATTTCACAAGTCACCGGCATCTTTAAAGATAGAGGCAACAGAGGACAATTTCCAGAAAAAAGGAAGAAGGACTGGGCCTAACAGATTGATTAATTACAAGAAGCTTAAAGAAAGTTGATGAATATATATATATATATATATATATATATAAATATATATATATATAATGAAATCAGTAACACGGAATCACATAATAACCGGTGCAAAGAAGGGTAAGATAGCATTCTCAGGTCAATCTGTCTTGCTCCCCTTACAAAAGCTTAACCCTAAGTTCTTTATAATCGTCTATGAAGGCCCGAAAATAAAATTAAAACGTTTGGCGATTCATAAATAAGTTATTATGGAGAGGGGAGGGGAAAAGGAGGTGGGAGAGAATTTGGTTGCCGTAGTGAATACTAAGATTGATACGTAGTTCTCCAATTGGTATGATCATGATTCAATTAGAATTATCAAGAATTAGAATTATCTGATTACTTCATAATAACGCAAAACTAGTTAATATTTGACGTAGAGGTATGTCGAGGTGTGATTAAATATAATTATTGACTTGGAGAATGTTTTTTTCTTATCTTTACGTTACGGCTGATATTACTATTATTGCATCTATTTCTGATAAGTGTTTAATCTATTGCCGAAACATAAATAATTAAAAAAATATTGTCTGAGATTCTAACATGGTCTCGGCAGGCAAGAGCCGTGGCGGTCTTGCGTAACATTTTCTTGTGTTTTCCTTCTTCCTCTCCCCCACCTTCTTTTCCCCTTCCCCTTTCTCTCCTAACGTAGTTCGCAATCGCAAACTGAGGATTTGCAGACGTTATAATTTGAATTTCCGGTCTTCATAGACTATTAAAAATAACCTAGGGTTAAGCTTTTGTAAGGGAAGCCAGACATGTTGATCTGGTTATGATATCTCCCCCTCCTTCCTCTTCCCTGTATACCTTCCGTTGTAAATCATACAATTTCCCCCACTATATATATATATATATATATATATATAAGGTTAGTCAATGAAAAATAGTTAGACCTGTAAATGGAAACAGATCGACCTGTAAATGGAAACAGATCGATATCTTTCTACTCCACTATGCCTAACATAGCGCAAAGTATAATTTCCTCCAATAATAAAAAATAAAAACTGGCCAACAAACTTCCCCCTTCTCCCCTAAATAAATATAATTGTCGTATACCCAGAGACTGTCCCCTAAATGGTGACTGCATTCATAGTGATGTTATATACGCGTGCACCATTAGGGAATTCCGACAGAGCTCTGGCACTACATCGAACCCCGTCGTGACGAACCCCGTCGTAACGAACCCCGTCGTGACAGACCTGCAACCACTACGTGCTGCTTCTTGCCCCAATGATCAGCCAACACATAGTACTAACAATAACTACCTTAGCTCTCACCCATCACACCCAACAAGTAATTCTGAAATCTTCCCAAACAACATAAACACCCCGATTGTTCTTGGTCCTCCCCTAACACCCCAACTTAATACAGTTGTAGATTCATCCTTACAAGAAGCTACCAATATCCTTAATCACTCAAATGTAAATTCCACTCCCCCCCCACAAAATGCACACTTACATAGGTTTGAGCGCCTTCCCAATTAAGATAAGAATCTCAAACCATATGCAATCATTTAGATTAAATAACGATTATTCTAGCACCTCGCTCTCTAAATTAGTCAGAAAACTAAAAATCAGTAATACACCCAACTCATTGCATTGGTCTATCTTGATAAAATCTAGATCATACACCCCAGGCTCTCCACATTGCCGCCTCTGCACTATGGACACTTACACAATAGCCACGGCTAATAAATCCTTAAACACTATTAATTCTAAAAAAACGAGTTGATCTCCCATTGCAGACACAAACGCAAATTCAAATACTCCAACTTTTTGCCCCCTCTACCTAGCAATAATTAACCGTACTTTCCCTCCACCATAACTCCTAATTCTCTTATTCACTATTTATCTATCATGGGTAGTCCCTTTACTAATTCCAATTTCTCTAGTTTTGAACATTTAACCTATCCCTTAATACCCACTAATCTATTGCTGAACTGCATTGCTGCCTGACGACTGCCTTGCGGTTGTCTTTGATCGTGATGCTGGTTTGCCATCCAATATAATATTGTGACCTTGCCTAATATCTTGAGTACATGTATTAGTGCTGCGGATATGCATGTTTGCATATGTATATGTATATAGTCGCCTGAAATCTCGAATGTATATATTAGTGCTACGGATTTCTGCAGACGTGTGTGCCTGATGTGAATATGTGCGAGGATACAGAGATGCTTCTGGTTTTGTAGATGCGTGTATATATATATATATATATATATATATATATATGTATAAGTGTGTACGGGTATGTATGTGTGCAAGTGTGGATTTTACATGTGCATTTGTATGTATATGTGATTATGCTCACGTGGCTACGCGCATGTGCCTGTGTGCATTTCATCTCCGATTGTATGGGATGCTCATTGACATAGGGAGCAGTGGTGTATTGCCCTTTAGCGGTGGAGGGCAGCAGTGCAACTATACATCTATATACCTATTTACCCCCATTTTAAAATTATATTTTATATTTTCCTCATCTTATTTCTCTATCTTTTATTTTTTTATTTCTCACTTTCTATTGCTTATTCACTATTTAATTTTATTAATATACTCTGTATCTGCTAAAACATCCTTCATCGCTTTTACATATTTTAACAACTTACATTGTCAATTTATTTTAAAGAATGACAGTTAGTTCAAAACTCTCAGAACAATGTTATTATACACAGATATCTATTTTATTATACATAGATATCTATTGAATTCTAAGGACTTTTTAATTCCATTACAGGGGGGGGGGCAACTCCGTTATTCACCTCTCAGAACCCCATAGCCCTCCCAACCCTATCTCCACCCTTAAGTTTTTTTTTGGTTTTATCTAATCATCTTCACAGTCATTTCTCTGTGCCCCGCCAATAAGTCTATTCATCTTAGCAAAATCCATCTCGAGTTATAACATATGAAGCTTATCTGCATTTAATCTAAACTTTAAACCCTACGGGAATTCAATTCACGCACTGACCAAAAGCTATAAAATTCCTAATTTTGACCACCCCAGATTTTCTTTTTTTCTTTCTTCTTTTGCCTAAATACTATTAACCCCTTTCCCCACTCACAGGATGGGCACCCCTCTCCTCATTCTCTCTTGCTTTTTTCCTTACTCTTTTCTTTTCTTTTTTTCTCTCCTTTTCTTCTGTTTTTTCTTTTTTCTTTTCTTTTCCTTTTTGTTTTTTGACTTTTCCCATGTTTTTCTTCTGTCTTTTCGGCTCCTAACCCCCTACCTCCTATGCTATTTCCACTTTTTTCTCACTCTTACCCTCCCCTACATATCCCACCATTCCAAGTAAGTTTCACCCTTCACAACAATTCGGATTTCCAATTTTCATTGAGGTTTGGTTCGCTGCTTTTTGCCTTTGTATCTGTTTACTTGAAAACAGGAAGAAATGCGTTTTCTTAATATGGTAAATTTTGTCTGATCTCCCCTCTAAGGACTAAGGACTTGGGTGGAATCTTCGCCGTTGGATTTTCTTGCAGATTCTTCTGGATTTACCAATTACATGTGTAACCCTATACAACTTGGATCTCCGTGTTTGGTGACTTTCATTTACACACCCGTTTTAACTTAAAAACATTTTTTTTTTTAAATAACTTGTTTTTTTAAAAACTTTTTCCAAATTTGAAATATTGACTGTTCTTATATGTCAACTTATCAATCACTACTTCCTCTGATGATAAGATTTTGATCTTTGAAAAGCCGTGCTTAAGAAATGCAATTGAAAGAGAAGAAGAAGAAATATTTTTATTTACTAAATGCTCCTTGTTCTGAACAACTGAAGATATCGATCTGTTTCCATTTACAGGTCTAACTATTTTTGATTGACTCACCGTATTTTTGCTCTATCCAGTATATTGAGCTTTCCTCATCTCACAATAGGCATAATTCTCTAAAGTTATCTTTTAGTTATAAACCTTCATATATATATATATATATATATATATATATATATATATATATATATATATATATATATTGTTCTATTTCTCCTCACTATATGAATTCCGTTATGAATTGTAAAATCACCCCTTCTCTCGATATATATTAAATATGTTATCACCGTCTTCCCTGCTCAATATACGCCTTCCGTTATAAATCGTTCAAATACCTCCTCTCTCCATATACATATTAAATATGCTGTCACTCTCTTAACCCTCACTATATATATATATATATATATATATATATATATATATATATATATATATATATATATATATAATAGTGAGTGTCTATTTTTTTTTCATTTTCAAACATGTAATCTCCTCGTTTGAGTCCTTGAAAAGGCCGGAGAGTCGAACTAAATTATCGCACCAGTGAATATGTGATTCCGTGTTACTTTATTTTATTTCATTCTTCTCTGTTTATTACATTGAGCTCTCTTACTCGGATTTCCCACAATTATTTATTTAACTCTAACACACTATATATATATATATATATATATATATATATATATATATATAAAATAAAATATGAAACTAAAAGTATACTTTTAGTAGATATACCCTATAGTGAAATGGTTTAAGCTCAATATACGAGATAGAGCAATTATAAAGATTCATGAAAGAAGAGGGATAAACATGTACGAATGACAAATTTATTTCCACTTTTATTGTTCAATGCAAGGTGTACTCGGTAAAAATAAAAAATATGATTATTTTCTTTTAGCTAAGGCTTTTCAAAGATTAAAATCTTTTCATCAGAGGAATTACATAGATAGATAAGTGGGCAGTGTGTGCGCGTGTATGTGTCTGTGAAAGTTTCCAATTCGTTGAATTAATTTGTTTACATTACCCGCCTTTGGATAATTATCCTTCTAGTATATATATATATATATATATATATATATATATATATATATATATATATATATATATATATTCCAGTGATATTCTCTCTCTCTCTCTCTCTCTCTCTCTCTCTCTCTCTCTCTATATATATATATATATATATATATATATATATATACAGATATATATACATACATAAAGACAGACAGAGAGACAAAAAATAGTCCGAATAAAATATGATATATATATATAACACCAGAAAACTTCTCTTATAAAATGATTCCACTAGTATTGATCTCGGTATAATATAATCACAATTAAAAAATATAATCACAACAAAATTCACTACAAATAATAAACAAAACATTAAAATAAAATGCAAAAATAGCAATTAATACCCTAAATTAAAATTATCAAACATTTTTATCCACATGATAATTACTTATTAGAATTAAAATAAAATAAGAATGACGGTTGTAATCATAATTTTATTCTCATTTTAAATTTAACTCACTCTGGCCGTCGCTCCATCTCCCTCCTCCCACCCCGGCCGAGATTGAGATCATCACAGCACAGACACGTGAAAAACCTCCCACGTAATAATTTGAAACACGACTTGTTGGGGTCCTCCCCCCTCCCCTCTCATGTCCCATGTCGCCGTTATAGACAAAGCCCCAACTCTGTCCCCCTCCCCCTCCAATGTATTTTCAATTTTCAATCTCCCGTTAAAGTGAAGTTAAAATTTTATGCCATTTGAATTCCTTTCGCCGGCCCGATGAGTTGGTCGCTATTCGCACCAATGAAACAAAACTTATTTTGTCGCAACTAATGGAATAAAATCAAAATATATATATATATATATATATATATATATATATTCCAGTGATATTCTCTCTCTCTCTCTCTCTCTCTCTCTATATATATATATATATATATATATATATATATATATATATATGTATATATACATATATATATACATATATTCCGGTGATATTCTAGTATATATATATATATATATACCAGAAGAATCCTCGTCCCAAGATCGGTAAAATTATTTTCATAAACAAAACAGTTTTACACATGTATGCCCCATATATGTGATTTATGATTATGTTTATTCTAAGGTTTAAGGATGCAGGACATTTTTTTAATAGTATTTAATGACTATGGATTATATTTAATGCAAATCTCTAATATTTTGTAATTTTCAAATAAGTGGTTTTCCCCAGGCTATATTCTTTTTTCCTAAAACAAAAACTTCATGGAAACTGGAGTTTTAGGAATATTTATTAATTGATGTCTATTACTCATTATTAAAACTTAAAAATTGGACCCGTTTTAGCAACTTTTCATTAAACTAAATAAAACTACATATAGTCCACGTTTGCACAAATGACGTCGACAAGATGTGGTTTACAATTTATAGTAGTAGGTTGATTAGGTAAAGAGTTAATCATATACATACAGCACATACATATAACAATATTAATATATGTGACTTGTGAAAGGTAGTGAAGTAGTACACCTTAAACTGAAGAGTTCTTACTCAAGGGAGATAATTTCTAAAATGATAAATTACCTTCAGCTTTATTTTACAGTAATATAATAGCACGGAATAGAATGAATGTTTATCCACCTAATAATATTATAGTACACAATCAATAGGTGTTTATATTTATATAGAGATTAACTAGGTCTTAGAAAGGTTGGTTAATATTTCACCAGATGTGTGATCGACTACAACTCATATGAACGGAGTTTGATTCTTTTGAAACTAACTTGTATGTTTGCTTAAAGTATAACGATAATCTATTGGCTACAAATTTAAGTTCTATTTTATCGTTTTGTATTCTTTCCTATTTGTTTTGGCTGAAAACTAAAAAAAAAGACAAGCAATTCCTCATGAGATAACATTTGTTTTATATGTTTTATTTTTGTACGCTTGGTTCACTGTAATTTTTTCATTATTTCTTCTGTTTTGTTTCGCATTTGAGATGTGTCAAAACACACCTGTACGAGGCTTTGTCGGTTGCCTGTTTGGTCGGGCACACTTTAGTTTTCCTTCATTTACTTGTAGATTCAATACAAGCGTCCGACCATATATATATATATATATATATATATATATATATATATATATATATATATATATATATATATATATATATATAAAATATATATATATATATACATAAATATATATATATATATATATACATAAATATATATATATATATATATACATATATACATACATATATATGGATGTATGTATGTTTATATGTATGTTTATAAAATGAAAATTAATGAAAAAGGTTGAGAGAGTAAATTATATGTATATATGGGTGTGTGTACATATATATATATATATATATATATATATATTTAAGTATATAAATATATACATATATATATATGGGTGTGTGTGTGTGTGTGTGTTTGTGGATGTGTGTTCATTTACATCGTATAACTCGTACAAGAAAGGTAGGGTGTATTGCCCTGAAGTCAGTCACAGGGAACTGACGTTTGAGGTATTATTACCTTATCATGAAGTTGTATGTCATCTTTTTTAATCAAAGAGAAACATACAGAAGTATCTAAATATATTCATATGTACTAAATAAATGGTGAGTTATATGTCGATAAGTGATTGGCCAATTTAATATTTGTCTCTGTTCAAAAACCAAAAAGAAATTTCGAAATAAATGGCAGCTGTAACATGTGTAGGTAATAATGGTCTATAAATAAAATAATGTATACCATAATTCAGCTGTACTTGTTATTGAGCACTATTTTATAAACACCGGAGTTTCATTGGCTTCATTCTAGGAAACAGCAATAGAATTACTACAATTATATATATATATATATATATATATATATATATATATATATATATATATATATATATATATATATATATATACATGTATATATATAACATGTCATGGCATCTATTTTGTTGTCAGACTTACGTTTTAAGTAGTATTATATTTTGTCTGCAACGCTTAATAAAAATAAAATAATCATCGCTAAACGTTCCGATTGAACGGATGTATCTTATAGATGCGTCGAATGGTTACGGATGATCAGCGTTATCCGTCGCTTGGTCAGTTAAGCTTAAGTTTAAATTACAGTTTCGTTTGTGTGTTACGCTTAAAGTTTAAATAATATTATCATTGGTCTGATACGCTGTTAAAATAATAGTTTCGTTCGTCGGTTATGCATACGTTCAAAAAAGCATTTATGTAGTCGATTACGTTTGAAATAACATTTACGTTTGTTTGTTAGGCTTAATTTTTAAATGACAGTTTCGTTTGAACGTTAAGCCTACGTTTGAAAACGCGTTTTCATTGGTCTGTTAACCATGATTTCGAAATAACCGTTTCGTTGGTCTATTACGATTAACTTTGGAATTTCAGTCTCGTTGCTCTGTTAAGCTTAAGTTTGATATAGTAGTTTCGTTTTTCTTTTTAGGCTTCGGTTTTAAAAAAGCAGTTTCGTGGGTCTGTTACGGTTAGTTTGAAATAGCAGTTTTGTTCGCCTGTTCAGTTAAAGTTGAACATCGAATGTTCTTTGGTTTGTTACGTTTAAGTTTCGAATATCATTTTCGCTGATCTGTTACGCTTGAGTTTGAAACAACGTGTTTTTTGCCTGTTACGCTTAAATTGTTAATCCCATATTCGTTGATCTGTTTTGCTTATCTTTGAAATAGCATTGTGTTTTGTCTGTAAAGCTTACTTTTAAATGGAAGCCGTTCAGTTAGTTTAGTGCCCGTAAGTTTTAAACAGCATTTAAATCGCAAGACCAGCTGATTGAATTCATTTAGTTACATCTAAGCATATTTACAAAATACTTTACCGCGCGTAAGTTAGAAATAGAGTGTACGTTGGTTTATGATGTTCATGCGAAAAAAGAGGTTTCGTTGATTAGCCATACTTAAATTTAAAGTTATCTTTTATTGTATATAAGTGTTGTGTAATAATCATTTGAATATTATATATATTCAATCTAGAATAATAATAATTTTAATATTGTATGTATAATCTTTTATGATAATATTTTGTAATTATGTATATATTCAATCTAGTATAATAATAATTTTAATATCATATATATATATATATATATATATATATATATATAATCTTGTATAATAATCATTTATATATTGTATATATTCAATATTGTATAAACATAATGTTAGTAGTATATATATATATATATATATATATATATATATATATATATATATATATATATATGTATATAATCTTGTATTATACTTTTTTATATTGTATATATTCTATCTTTTATAAAAATTATTTTAATATTGCATATATACACTCTTGTATGATAATCATTTGTATATTGTATGTATATAATCTTGTATAATAATTATATTAATGTTTTGTATAATAATCATTATAATATTGTATATATATAATCGTTTATTATAATTATTTTTATAGTGTATATATATATATAATCTCGTATAATGATATTTTAATATTGCATACATATAATATTGTATAATATTCATTTTAAAATTATATGCATATAATTTTGTAGAATAATCATTACAATATGTTGTATATATAAAATTGTATACTAATCCTTTTAATATTGTATGTGTATATATATATATGTGTATATAGTAGTTATTGGTATATTGGATATATACAATCTTATATAATAATTATTATAATATTGTATATAGATACTCTTGTATAATAATACTTTTAATATTGGATGTACATAATTATCTATTATAATCATGTTTTTATTGTGTACATATAAGCGTATATAATAATCATCATAATATCGCAAAACATGCAGATCGAATTCGTCTAAGTATATATAAGTATATATAAGAAGCTTTGTCGGTCGATCTGCCACGTGTACCTTAGAACATACGCATCATAAGAACATACGTTCTGTTATATTTGTTTTTCTTTTTCTTTTTCTTTTTTTTGTTTGAATTTATATTTTATTTGTCGAGATAGAATGTTTGCAGCGAACTGATGAATTCCAATGAACGCCTTGCAAATAGTTCTGAATTCGTAATCAATCTTTTAAATGCCTGATTTGTATTCATCCACCGCTCTTCCAACGGAAGATTTATTTCTTTGCAGAAAAAAACAATTTTCGCATCCCTCGGCCACTTGGGTAAGAGTTCAAAAAAGATCAACATAAAGATAATGCTTATTTAGAACTTTCACATTAGAATGCACTCGTAGGGGAAATACCTCCGCCAATGTCAATATGTATCATTTGTATGAATTCAATACTCATTGAAAATCAATCATAGCTATATAATCATTTTGTTTGCTATTTCCCCCTCTTTGGGGATCAGTTAACATTTTAATGAATAATTTCATTTACATTTTTCATGGATACAATATTTAAAGAGTCTTTCAAACTAATAGGACGTTTTTATATTCTTTAATTTCGGAACCATTTATATGTAATAGCGGTTAAAGGAACCAATATATTGTGTCTATGTACTATTGGTAGGTTTCAGAGCTCAAGACGATGCACGACCGGAATATTGAAAGAAGTGAATCGTATCATTATGATTCGCGCCGAATTCAAACCTTTGGAAATTTTAGTAGCAAGTTAGTGTTCATTGAATATATTGCATGCCTTGAGATATATGAGCTGGAGAAATGTGGAATCAGTGACTAATAGCAAATATCATAACAGGCGTTCTCACTATCACCAGGAAAGGAAATTTGTCGAGAAGCTGCAGGAAACCGTGCGGCAAGATGCAGAAGAGGCAACCACTTCTTGGCGAGAGAGATCTATGAGAAAAGGACTCGACAAGGAACTTCGCTATTTTGTATACAAGATGCGCCAGCGCCAAATACACACCGTTAAGGCGTAAGAGAACCGCCTAACTTAAGCCAAGAAACTTGTCAACAAGGTAAAACCACTTACTTCGGCCAGGATGCTCTACTTCTTTTGAGACGAGAAAAAGATATGCCACGGTCAACTGTACAACTTTCTAGAACAAGGTACTTCCTATATTATTTAAGAAAAAAATGTATGTTCTGATACCATTCCTAGACGGACTGCTTTGACTCTTCTACATACCATGAATACTGGGAGCACTGGACAGGAACTTGCCATGTTGGTGGACTTTTATCTGTCGGTCTGAGGCATTAGTCCTGAGTTGTCTTAGCCGATGCGCAAAACGCAAAATAATAACACATTTCCTCAAATTAAACAACACTCTTTCAAATCGAAATACATTTATTCAAATGGATTTACATATCTGATGAGAGAGGGTCACCGCTTTAAACGCATTATATAAAATTATAAAATGATGAAATAACAAAATAATAAATAAATGCTGAAGACAAACTTTTTACAAATGTTAGTAGCCTTACTTTTTACGCATATATATATATATATATATATATATATATATATATATATATTTAGGCAATATATATAGTGAGATATGGGTGTTTGAGGACACACATAGGCATGTATAAACATATAGAGAATGTGTGTACGAGTGAGATGTGAATATCGAGATACAAACATAAGGACAATCAGATAGGTTGATAGTATCATCCTTTATTTCTCTTGCCCTATTTTTTAATTTTTTATTACGAATGTTATTCCATCGCAACCCCAACTTGAAATAAAAAATATTTTTTTGTATATATATTTTTTTCGTTTCCAAAATTACCACCATTATTCCGAAGAACCGAACCGAAAATTCCACTCCTGGTGACATATTTCCTTTCCTTTTTCATCTGCAGAATTGGACAAGAAAAATGGTGGACAGTTCTTCTCATGCTTTTGGCCTAAAACGCCGTCTGTTACAGTCACACACTGGCACGAATTGTGGACAAGAAAGATCCCTGAAGAAATGGGAATTCAATTGACTGTCGGTAAAGAATTTGGCCCCAAAGAACCTCAAGTATTTTTTCTAGAATATGTGAAAAAAAGAACCAAATGGAATCCTGGGATATATTCTCATAAACAAATGTGTGTAGGTATAATAAAGAATATGTAATGTTTCAAATGAAAAAGGAATGAACGGAAACCTAGGAAAGAAATAAAAAGTATCCCGAATGAAAATCATGAATGAAATTCTTTTCATACATTAAATTATTAAAAGAAATCAAATAGCGATAAATATTAATAGAATAAAATCAAGTAATTTTAAAGAAATAATAAAAGACAATGGGGCGAGTAACACTTTACAGACACAGAAGAATAAGACAAGAGAAAAAAATCAAGACTGAGATGAAGTCGGTAAAAAAATGAGAAAAGAAAGAGAGAAACAGGCCATTAATAGAAAAAATAAAAAAAATAAGAAAAAATAACAAATAAAAGAGTAAGTAGAGAAAACTAGAAAATAAATTTGAAAAAAAAGAAATACAAATTGTAAAGAGAGAATGGAAATTGAAAAATATATGAAAGAAAAAAAGAGGAAGGGAATAATTAAAAGAGAAAAAAATAGAAGGAAAATTACTGGGGACAAAGAAAAACAAGAAACACTAGAAAATAGTAAGAAAGGCGGAAGAAAAGCGAAAGTAAAAATTAATAGATTAGAATAAATAGAAAAAGTACAATAATGAAAGAAAGAAAAGACGTGTAGAGTCGATAATAAATTCATAAATAAAATGAAAGTAAAAACTAAATGTAACGTTTTAGAAAAATTAATAACTAAGAAATAAACAAAGAAGACGAAGTATAGAGGAGGAGAAAGACAATTAAAATGGAAATGTATATAATTTAAAAAAAAATAAAAATATAATGTAAGACATATACGAATAAAGGAAACTGCAAATAAATAGACAGAAATAAAGAATGAAAGAAACATAAAAAATATAAAAAGGAAAACTGAAAAAAACAGACAACAACCCATTACTAATACGGTTACTACTTTTTTTTAGCAATCTAACTTTGAAACTTGGACAACTGAATAACCACTTAATTTGCCATTTTCCTACAACAACTCATTTCTAATACGGTTAATACTCTTTTTTAGCAATCTTACTTTGAAACTTATTCAAATGACTAACCACTTAATTTGCCATCTTGCAACAACAATTCATTTCTAATAGGGTTAATACTCTTTTTTTAGCAATCAAGCTTTAAAACCTGTACAACTGAATAACCACTTAATTGGCCATTTTGCAACACCAATTCATTTCTAATAGGGTTAATACTCTTTTTTTAGCAATCAAACTTTAAAACCTGTACAACTGAATAACCACTTAATTTGCCCTTTTGCTACAACAACCCATTTCTAATAGTGTTAGTACTCTTTTTTAGCTATCTTACTTTGAAACTTGGACAACTAAATAACCACTTAATTTGCTATTTTGCTACAACAACCCATTTCTAATACGGTTAATACTCTTTTTTAGCAATCTAACGTTGAAACTTGGACAACTGAATGACCACTTTATTTGCTATTTTGCAATCTAACTTTAAACTAATTGGTGTCCGAGCTTTAACATATTTTTAACAGGTTATTTATTTATTTTTAATCGGAGTTTTTATTTTCCGTCTTTCTTTTTTCTTTTTTATCAACATGAACAGTTAAAAATCGGCTATGTTTAACTAGCCTTGCGAGATAGCAGCTTTAGAATTTTACTGCCGACCGTAAGACACTGTCCTCGATTTTCTCAGCTCTTTCCCTAACGTGTCATAAGGATACTTCCCGCTACAAGAAACTATTGCCCAAATATTCAAAATAACATTGTATTCAAAGCTCACATAAGATCTATTCAGTGTCTTACACGAATGGTGGTGCACTTTTTCTAAGTAATGGCACTTCATGCAACCGCACTAAGCTTGATACTCCATCAGACTACATTGAATGTTGTCCTGCAATCATGTAAGACCTAGAGAGCACAAGACAACTATACTATAACATTGTTAATTGGTCAATTGGGGCGAGAAACATTTATGGTCTTCACTTCTTTATGAACTAAACGTTTGAGAGGTAAAAAAAGAACTTTAATCGAACACTTGGATATCTGCTTATCTCATATAGAGTTCAAGTCTAAATCCTCGAAAGGGCACTTTGATTTCTGAGATGGTCGACAGAAGTAAACTGGGAAAAAATTAACGATACAACAAAAACATTTAAAATGGATGTGTAGCTTATACTATGCGTGTATTAATAAGACTATTTTTATGAATAAATAGAAGGGAAACAAATAATAACGGATATGATCTTTGCCAATTGAATAACCTTGTAATAATGAAAAACAAGGACAGAAGAAAACTATTAATAGAAATAGTAAACACGATTAAAATTAAAATTAAATGAAATATTATCAGTGCATTTTTAAGGAAAAAAATAATGTGAATAACAACTAAGAAAAAAGTAAGAACAATGTAAGATAAAATGGAAAAAGAAATAAGAGAAAAAATATTGAAAAATAAAACAATAAATAAATCATTTTTAATTAATGTAATACTTAATATATAAAAAATAAAATGTTTTATACATTTTTTAATTCAAATATTGGCTCATACAATAGTAGCAACTAGACATAGATGCAATGATAATTAAACATATTGATGAAGTAAAAAATAAAGGAAATGATATTTCAAAATTTGAAAAAATAGAAAGAACAAAAAATGAGGCAAACATAGTTTTTTAAATGAATAATGAAAATATAAAATCATGAAAAATAAATGAATAAGCTGACACGCCAAAGTGAAAGAAGAAAAGAAAAGAAAGAGAAAACAGGAAAAACTAGGTAGAAAGAAAAAAATGATAAAATAAACTTAGATAACTAAATAAGTTATAATAAAAGAAAGAAGAAATGAATAAATGTAGAAGAATGAAAGAGAAATGAACAAAAAGTAAGAAAGGCAAAATTAAAAACAGAAGAGGAAAAGCAAAGAAACGGGAAATGAAACAAATGAAAGAAACAAAAGTAAGAATAGAAAAATACAAATAAATCATTACACAACGAAATACTAAAGAAAGACAAGAAAAAAGAAAAAAAGTAGAAGAAATAAATCGACAAAATAAATTTGAAAAGAAAAGCAAAAAACAAGGAAATATATTAAAAAAATAAAATAAGAAAACTAGAAAAAGAAAAGGGAGATTATATTTAACTATCTAGTGGGTAGAATACGCAGACATCTAGAAATAATGAAAAATAGAATTAAACAAAGAGAGAAAGAAGCGTCAGAAGTAGGAAAAATATAATAAAGGTGTCGAATGATATAAAGAAATTGATCAAATAAAAGAAACACAAAAAGATCGAACAATCGAATTAGAGAAAATAATGAAAACTACAGAATAGAAGGCCGAAGATTCACCCCTAAAAGACGTGAAGGTGACTGACCGAAAGCAAGAATATCATTGTCCGAGGAGACATTAATTGCATTTTCATGCGACCATTTCAATTCTTTGGAACAGTGACAGCCATATCCCCATATTGTTCACGAATTTAATAAGGACCATGGACCTAAATAGATCCACTGTGATGTTAATTAATGTTACGAACAAAAAAGGCTGTGAATACCAAATGGCAACATGACGGTATGACCGGACAGTTGAATAGTTTGTTTTTGCTCAGAACTGGCAGCTTGACCAAATATAATAAAAGACATGGATGGAATCTTATGACAAATATATGGATTACTTGGAAAACAGTAAAAGTAAACTACATTTTAACAGTAAACTCTGAGTAAATATATTTTGGATGAGTTTCATTCAATCTGCGGGGTTTAGCGATGAAAATTCTGACTCGAACTTAAGCGAAATGAGAGAGAATGGTTTTAAGATTGGTAAACGCGCTTTTATAAAAATGAAGCGTGACTGTCTCACAAAATTGCGCTTTCAAAACAATGTGTGTCAATCTGAGTGACAGTAAAGAACCAATTGTATGCATCTAAAATGTATCACGGAGGAAGACAATGAAGTATCATCGCTGGGTGTTGCATATCTATCTATCTATCTATCTATCTATCTATCTATCTATCTATCTCTCTTTATATATATATATATATATATATATATATATATATATATATATATATATATATATATCCCTGAAGAAGAGCCGAGCAGGTTCTGAAACGCTAGACTATTGACATTTACATCCATGGTTCGATACCTGCTCGGGGTAGTCATGCTGCTGACGGCTCATAGCCAATCACACGGGTTCATGACTTTCTTTTATGTACGTGAAAATTAATTCATAAAAAAATATAAATAAATACATATAAATTGATGACACGTCCGATTGAGCACGATTGAATGTAGCATTATGCATATTCTAAAACAACCCATCAGGGAGCGAAACATAATGATAAAAACATCAGTATTCGCTCGCTAGTAAAAACAATAAAAAAACAATAAAATACAATATATATATATATATATATATATATATATATATATATAAAACAGGGGGGTGCAGCATTAGTGCAGTTCCAACGAGAGAAAAGAATATATGTAAAGGAGTAAGGCTACCAACATTTGTAAAGAAAAAGTTTCAACATTTATTGATTATTTTGATATTGAATCATTTCGTAATTTTATATAACGCGTTTCAACCGGTAGTCCGCTCTCATCAGATATGTACATCGATTTGAAGAACACTCTATCCCGTCGTCAGTAGTGCCGCATAGCAGGCTAAACACGATATTCGACCTCGTATGTTGACTTTTCCATTGAGTGTAGAGTCGATAATTTGATCAAATTCCACGTAATATGTTGGAAGAATTCGTATGTGGTGGAAATCGTATGTAAAGGTTTTCCTGTATATATATATATATATATATATATATATATATATATATATATATATATATATATATATATATATATAGGATTTAATAAATATTCCGCACTTGATTAAACACCATCTTTATTCATAGAATTGGTTCTCCCTATTAAGGATACACATTTTTATATCATTTCTGGTTGCATTTTTATGGGGAAAAATTGTATCAATAAACACTCGAAACGAAAGCTGTTATCTTATTTCATAATGTGTTCAATGATGTGTTTTCCACTAATATTCAGCGAATTTAGTTTTGCGAATAAGTTGTTCTTAGAAACAACCATTTACGACCTAGATAAACGTCATATAGAATAGTAGTTATCAGCTGTATATAAACCTCACATTGTATGTATAGGCACTATTGAAATATACTTTCCTATGCTAATAAGACATGCGTGTATACCAGCATTTAGCTGTGTCCGAAATTAAACAACAACATAGCAGTAGTAGCTGTACATAAACCAGGTTCATCTACCACAGGAAAAAGTTAATGATAGATGAAACTTTAGTTGTTCACAAATGTGTAGGAGTAACTTTGTTTTATGAGTGAGACAACACTAGGACTACACACACACACACATATGACAGAGGAAGAGTAGACGTGTGAACATTTAATTGTAATTAACGTTAGCGAAAGTTACCACCGTGGTATTCGGAGACGAAGGCGTGTCAGTTAGTGTTGTAATTGACTCTCTTCTCTAAACAGTGAAATGTAAAATGTATTTTGAGTACACGAAGATAACGTATATCCTCCACTCTATATTGGCAAATAAAACGCGTACCTCTTTCTTAGCGCCCAGGAAAAACCATTGCATGTGGTAAGAGTAAGCTAAAACCAAATAGAAAGTCAGAAAACAACCTTATACTTAACCCGCCGCTTGAAAATGTATTCGGTAGAGACATCTCACAATAAACCGTTGTTGTTAGTTTTCTTAAGGTCAACAGAAATTATAATGACGTAATTCTATGATTTGATATTAATATTTAAGTAATATATCTAAAGGAATAGCTAGTTAAAACACTGGCGAAGCATACGTTTTTATCTCTCATCTTTGACGCATGATGTTAAATAGTTTTTAATAAGATTGCCTTATGTGTTCTAATCGAGTAAATAACAATAAATTAATACATATAGATGAATTGCACAAGAACGCTACCAATCGAGGACGAAACAATGTTACATATTCATCCGATATGAACCCGAAAATAATTATATCTAACAGAACAAAAACCGATGATAAAATACCTGAACGAAAACATACTGTGTTTTTATGAATGTTCGTTTGCTGTTCATATTTATATATTATAGAGGCACACACGTAGCATTACGGTGGCCTAACTCTTATGATTTCAGAGCGTAACAGAATATGTATGGCCAGCGTTTTGTAATACAAGTTGAATACCTGTTTGGTTTGGACGTCGCAAGTAGTTGCTTTGGAGAAAGTGATATCTCGTTGTAGAAGTAGGCTTAGCTGCAATATAGTAGCAGCGTCTTTCTACTCTTCTTCTTTTCCTTATTGCTAAAGGTTGTCGTCATCTTTGTTTTAATAATTGTTGTGACCTTGAAAGGCAGATAATAATTTAGACAACACGGTGGTATATTTAAAATATAAGTATATGTAATTCTAGTCATATTCTGTTGTAGATGAACATCACTACATATAAATAACAGTTGTGGTAAACGTCATTAATAATGTCAGCACATACACCTTTGAGATTTAATCATTCTTTTGGTGTTTTCTTTTGCTTTCATGATATTCAGTATGCATACTAAATATCTCAAAATCATCCCTCATGAGGAGACTGCTGTCCTAAAATTGACAGCTCTCATAGAAGAAAGGGACATTTTTTCTCAGCTAATGCGCAACGTGTCACTGGCGACTTCGTCTCTGTGACACATTACCTTGGCATGACTCTTTAATTCTAATCTTTTAATTTCTAACTTTTCTGCTTAATTAAAATTCTACATTATTTGTACATAATACTTAAGACTATTTCTACACAATTATTAACATTATTTGTACACAATTGTTAACATTGTGTGTAGACAATTGTAAACATTATTTTTACACAATTATTCACAGTATTTGTACACAATTCTAAACATTATGTACGCAATTGTGAACATTATTGGTACACAATTACATTATTTGTACAGAATTGTTAACATTATGTGTACATAATTCTTAACATCATTTGTGCACATGTGTTAACATCATTTGTACGCAATTGTTAACATTATTTGTGCACAATTGTTAACAATATATGTACACAAACAATTTAAATACTCTAGACTTTTTATATAACCGATGTATCATAGTGAGAATAAAAATAGTACCACTGATACAGCTATAATTACTAATCCCTCTAATATTAATAGTTACAACACTACCAACTAAATAAATAATTTCAAAGTCATGCACCAGATTTGGAATGTAATACTGCAGAAGTAAATGAAATAAATTGATGAAATTTATTTAAAATTAAACTTTAATGTTTTTCTACAAGACCGAGACTAAACTCCGCTTTTATGGCGGTATTATTTTCTGTCTTTCACGTTCAACGTTGCCATTATTTTCAGATACAGCCACACAAATCTATAAGAGCATACACACGTCTGTCTCTCGGTCACTCAGCCGATATTTAAAATATGCTTTTTATCGTTAAACACTCAGGTTCAATAGACGTATCTTATTTGAAATACAGTTCTTGTTTTCTTTGAGTCATCGGTGCACCAAACCGTTTGCAGGCACATTCAATTCGTGGGGAGACACGCTAAGCAGCATTGGCGGCCACCGTAGTTTTGCGGCAAAGAATAGGAGCCCGTCTGTCATCCAATGGCGCTTGTGCTCCACTCTCCTTTTGAACGATACTCAGGTGATGCCTGCTGTCATTCTGCTTTGTTCTATTCGCGGCATGTTTTTCCAAGCTGATTTACAACATCGCTAGTGCATTGCCTCGAGCCCTTCTTGGATGCATTACTTTCTATTCTGTCCTTTTCTCCTCATTAATATTCATTCTAAAAAAAAACATCTTCCGCTCTCAAATTGACTCTCGTCACAGAAATCAAACTGAATCGTATGAATAAATAAAGGAAGGGCCATAAAACCCCTAGGCACATGTAAGGTCTTCTATAAGCCATTATGTATTTCGTTATACAAAAAAAAAATCTCGTTTAAACGGAGCAAGCCTTTCCCCGCTAAATAACGCAGCGCTAAAGGTCGGCTTTTCGTGTACTGGGAAGGAATCACTCGAAATAAATATTACGAATATTGCGTCCTAAATATTTAGTTTAATATGTTTCTGAGTAAAAAAATTAAATCGGAAAACTAGTGTACGCCCTCCGTCAAAAATGCTTAAACATGTTCTTCGCTAGTGTTCGCAGTAATATTCATATAAAAGCATAGAATAACATCAGTAATTTAATTTTTCCTATATACATTGTTATTATAATCATTTATGTTAAGCTAAATACTAAAACACCGTTGACTTTTGATTTAGAGTAAAATATTTCTTTCCAAATTGATTTCAAGCGGTGGTGGGTTGTCTGAATTGCTATTTACTCTCTCGCTTCCCCTCATCACTTCAAATGGTTTCGTGCGGAGGTGATATAAACCACGATTTTACTCGCGTAATTTTGTGTGACGGGACTGATTTAAATATATTTATATACAAATAATTTTAATTGATCTTTATTATAGTGTGGAATATATATATATATATATATATATATATATATATATATATATATATATATATATATATATATATAGCTTAATTACAATATATATATATATATATATATATATAACTTAATTACAATATATTTATATATATATATACATATATATGTGTGTGTATATATATATATATATATATAGAGAGAGAGAGAGAGAGAGAGAGAGCGACAGAGAGAGGAAGATATATATATATATATATATATATATATATATATATATGTCTCTGTGTGTGTGCGCGTGTGTTTCGGGTATACTTAGAGAATGATAATATGAGAGAAGTAGAGGAAACAACCATGGAAACAACAGAAAAGCAACAAAGATTAACAAATACATTACATTAAACCATATTCATGCTTTGAATCGAAATTTCGCTGTAAGTTAGAGCTTAACCAAGAATAAATAAGATAAAATAACAAAATCAAGAATTATATGTTTGATTATGTGATGGGACTTATTCTTCCCAATACGGTATCCAAAACAATACTACTTGCTCCGTAATTTTATCATGATAATAGCAGAGAAAACAAAAATGTACTATCGTTTCAAATCGAGCTTTATAAGAATGCATATGGTTTGCATAACAGTCTACTATAGTTTGGGGGGTCAAATCATAAAAAGTAGATTACTAACCTCACCATCGGTTTTTTACAGTTTAATAAAACTGATCACGAAAACTAAGTTCTTGCTGAGGTTATATATGTGTTCAAATGTATAAAAACATTCAATGTTGATTAATAGAATGTCAATTATTGAACATCTATGCAACTGCAGTTGACTTTTTATTCACTTCTATTAACACTACACACTGACACTAAAACTGAGATTTAAGACGCTATTTTGAATTCGGGTCCAATTTTATAGGGGCATAATAAGTAGGGAGTTGTGCAGCGAGATGAATTTCTTCATGTTGTTACAGTCGGGGATACATAGAGCAGGGAAGGAATTCCATAGTCGAGCGGTTTGAGAGAAAAAAAGCTATCAGAGTACAACGCATTTCGACATCTGGTAGCCTCTACAATGAAAGGATGTGGGTTTGCTTCTTTTTGGGGTTGTTGTTAGTATTTACGGGCACAAGTGCAGTACGTTTGTTAGAGCACATTTCGTTAAAGTACTTGTAAAACAAGTAGAGGGATGCATCATTGCTGCGATGGGACATGAGTTTGAGCTTGATAGATAGTGTGAGACCTATTAGTTTACATACTCGTTTTTGGACCGTATTTAAGAAAGAGAGCCTAGTTGTTGGTGCAATAACCTAGATGTGTCAACAATACGCCATGCATGCGCGATTGGTTACTTTTAGAGATATAGGATACTGGCAGGTGAGAGAAGTTTTGCAGCAGACTTGGAAGTATCTTCTATGTATCTTTTAATACATGTTACTTGTAAATGTTAGGTTAATTATTTCGAATGTTGGATTATTGAGAAGAGTTCTATCAGACATGAAAATCCTTTGTTGGTAAAGGTTTATTATAATTATTCAAGAACAGAAAAGTTTTGTCTTGGCAGCATTAAATGTGATCATCTATTCTAGACCCCATTCGACTACATATTGTAGGTAATTTTCTTAGGATTCAGCTATTTTGTGTGTTCTAATTTTTCCTCATATAAAGGATTAAGCAAGGTGTCATCAGCATAGCATCCCTGGTGCAATTTACACCAGGCGGTAGTTTATAACAATCAGAATAAAGAAAGGTTTAAGGGACGACCTCCAGCGAACCCCCGTATTAAGGTGATGTTGCATAAATGTCCAGCTGTCGAGGACGACCAAGATCTTTTGTTAAGCTAATAATGGCTTGATTATATTGTATACTTGTCAAGTAATAACGTACCAATTCATTGACTATGAAATATTTTTATGTCAAACCTTGCTTAACATGTTGGACAGGTTAACCTGCAATTACCAGTGTATTAGTAGGTATGTTCAGAGATGGTCGTTAAGATATCCAAAGTAAAATGTGATTTCCTAAAATGATATTACTAGTCAGAAAGAAGTTTAGCATTTTGAAGGTGCTGGACTATTTAAAGATTTATTTATGATTCAAAGATTTTAGAGAGGAACGAAAGAAAACTGGTTGGGCGATAATTTTGTGGAGCAGTTCTTTCGCTAGACTTCTTGAAAGATAATACTACAGAGGCGATTTTCCAGCTATTATAGAATCTAGATTCAGGAAGGCATTTGTTATGAAGTTTGAATCATGATACAATAATTTTCTTAAAAGAATTTGTTGGTGGCCTGTAAATGGGATGTGAGGAAAAAACGAACTCAGAGTTTAGAAAAGCAAGTATTTAAAAAAAAGTATAATACAACAGAGAACAAGAGCGGTTGAACGTCAGGCTTGACTGGAAGTATAAAATGATGTGGTTCTCATACTGTGAAGCGACTGATACCAGTATTTATGGCGAGTGGTAAGGTACCATAACCCCCCCCCCTCATATGCCTTACATCATCAGGAGTCACAGTATAGTTTCCTATTTTGAATGCAGCTATTCTGAGGCTACTTGAAGTATCTGTGTGTCGAAAGTGTCGTATCTGGAAATCATAACTTATTAAGAGGAGTGTTTCCCGTGTATTCGATAGTCGTTCCCTAATTTGATTTAGGTTTCGCTTCAGAAAAAACGTGATGCCTCTATCAAAATAAGATTTGATATCCTTCGGTGTCTTTTAATTGTAGACTTCTAATTATAGAACACATCTTTAAACTTTGAAAAATGTTTTCTTTGCTTCGACATTCAACTTCAAGACAAGTCTGCTTACTTTTCATAGTCTTTAGCTTTTCGAACACCTATTTATGCTGCAGCGTTAACGAGTTCAGCTATTTAACTATGATTTACCTCTCTTTAACTTCCAGCTAGTTATCCAAAAACATTGACTTGATTTCTTTAAGTTTGGTGTTAGCTATTTTCAGCGTAACTTTATGTCCTTATGTGCATTGATTTCTGTCGACAATTTATTTTGAGTCCGGTCTATACGATTTTAATGATTAAAACACATTCTTTCCTTCGTTTTTCTGACTCAGTCGTCAGATTTTTTTTATTTTCTTGCTAAAACCGTTGGTTGTTAACTCCATAAGTTTGAACTGCTACACCAAATATATGCAAATAAATTCTTAGTATGTTTTTAATACGAACATTTTTACTGTTTTGCTAGTTCTGTTGAAAGTAATGTCGGTAATAATTTCACCCTAGAATTTATTTCTTCACAAGTCACCGTTCTGGTTATTTGGCTGGTTCTTTAAATGGTTGGTTTTCCCAACTTTTTTCATGTATGCATGTTTATAATTGTATCGATTATAAACATGCATACATCTAATTGTAATTTTACATTTTTATCACGACTTTTACCCGTACAAAGTATCCTATAATTCTGCCGTCCTGTTCGTTTGTTTTCATGGATTTAACCTGAGTGGTATTCCCTCTATTCGTTCTGCCATGTGAACGTATGTTTTCGACTTGTGTACAAGTGAGAAAGGTTTTAAAACGGTATGTGCAATCCGTTAGCTAAATGAAGAGATCCACAACAGAAACAGGGGCTAGGCGGTAATTTATCCTGCTATGTATTGGAATGGCTTGTTTTTATAGAAGTGTGAAAATAAAACCTCTTTTTCTTTTGAGTTGTTTGTGAAAGAGAGTTGTAATGTGATTTCTGATGTATTTTTCTTATGTGTTCAATGCCCGACTCTTCAATGGCTTTAAAATCTTGTTTTACACTTACAAATCTCTGGCAGTATTCGGATAGGTTCTGTGAGGTAACATTTGGTTCACTTTCTAACTTGTTTAGAACCGGACGTCTTTTCCTGATACAAGTCCTTGCACGAAAATTGAACATTTAAAGTATATTGACAAAAATATAATAAAACAGAGAACAAGAGTGGTTGAACGTCATTCTTTGCTGACAGTATAGACTGGTGTGGTTCGAGTTTTTTAATTATGTCCCACCACAAAAATATGTGGCACAAGGCCAGAAGGTGAGGGAGATTCAAGCCAGCGCCTCAGCCCGACAGATAGAAGGTCATCAAAATGGTCCAGTTATTATCGGACTTATTGTCGAGGTCGAATCCTCGACTGGTATTGACCACCACACCGACTCGAAGCAACTTACACTACAGAAAGACTGCACGGGCTGGTGTTAACTCAGGTATTTCATTCCTTCCCACCGCAGAATGAGAACTCTAGCTTATAAAAATTACCTTGTCAGACCTGTCGCCATTCACCGGTCAAGGTGCATCAGGCTCTAAGCAAACCAATTACTCCACCCCAAAGAAGTGAAGCAATACCTGGGAAGGTGGACCTACTAGGACTATTCAGGATTTATACTTCAGCTCGACAGATAAAAGGCAACCGAAATGGCCCTATTCCTCCCGGACCGATTGTTGAGTACGAATCCTCGACTGGTATTTACCAGTCAGAAGTAGCAACTTGCGTTAATGAAAGACCGCATGAGCTGGTGTCAGCCCAGGTATTTAATACTTTCCCACGCCAGGAATATGTAACACAAGGCCGGAAATTGAGGGAGAGTCAATCATGCGCCCCAAAAGAAGGCGAACTCTGGACTTTAAAAAATACATGTGTAACACCGTCGGCATTCACCGGTCATGACGTCTCAGGCAGTAAGCGGTAAATTACCCCACACCAAAGACGGAAAGAAAAACCTAGGAGGGTGCACCTCCTAGGACTACACAGGACTAATACCTCAGTCCGAGAGATACAATGTAACTGAACTGACGTTACAGAAATACAGACGGGCTGGTGTCGGCCCAACACTGAAAAGCAGGTGCTACCAGTATTTATGGTGAGCGGAAGAGTTCAAGGACTTCGTATAAGTAAAGTACCATTACAGAATTAATTTCTATATTGTTAGTAGTTTACTCAAATATATGTAACTAAAAAAGTAAGTTTTTATTTAGTCATACTTTATTTTTCTTTGTATCTAGTTTATTACATCTTATACGTATTTTCTTTATTTTTACGTGTTTCGCATTTTTACATCATATTATTTTTGAAACAACAAAATGCAAACAATTCATAAACACCCCAGAAAAATGTATCTTATTCAGATTACTTTTTCGGTAAAGTAAGCTTTTTGATGATTTTTGAAAAATAAAAAAAATTCTTCAACGCTGTTTTGAATTTTCTTAATCTTTATTTAATAGCGAAATGTACACAACGAATAATATTTTCGGTGATTAAACTAGGAATAAAATGTCCCCGTATATCTTATTTAGAATTAATGTTTGTCGCGGAAAGTCTTGATTAAACAAAAGAACAATTCAGCGACTATTCTACTTCCACAACAAAACAAATACCGATTCACTCTCGGCGGAAAAAAAACCTTTAACGTCACATAGGTTATATTTTGTTTTTACACACAGAATAATTTGTAATTTCAGTGATACTAGGTGGAGACAAACTAAAAAACAAACAAACAAATAAACACACGCAATTATTTCAGAATTTACATAAAACTTTAACGTAACATGTTGCTTTTTTATTTACTTACGAAGTGAACTTTTTTTTCATAGTTCACCCTAAATAAAGCAAGTTAACACTGTAGAGGGTCTACTGAGAATTAGGGTGAAAGTTTATATGGTCATCCTAAATGTAGAGCTGTGCACGGAGGTGCTTGTTCATATTAGTTTAAAATTCCTGCATGTCGGTACAGGTAGCGAGTTCCAAAGGCCGGCTGCACGAAACAAGAAGCTGTTGGAGTAAAATTAGTGTATTTACATCAATTGAGCACCAGAACAGCAAGTTCATCGCAGCACATTCATTTAAAGTATTTGTAAAACAAGCACAAGAATGCAAAATTGCGGCGATGGGATAGGGTCTAGAGCGTAGTGGATCGTAAATGACCGATTAGATTAGCTACTCTTTTTACCTTGTCTAACAAGGCAGGAATCGTAAATGGTTCACCAGCCCAGATGCATGGGTAGATGGTGGCTTCA
>OY744522.1:126082686-126202686 GCA_963556195.1 Sepiola atlantica
GCCCTCAAATGAACATAGATGATATATATGGTTTAAAGAGAAGGAGAACACGAAAGCCCCATCAACTTACATTATATAATAGAACACTTATAAAGTGAGTAGCAACTTCAGCAATATCATTGGGAACATACTCTGGGCCTTGTATAAACTAAAGAAAAAAGAACTCAATAACCTGAATCAAAGACAAAATACGATATATGATGCTCACCGAGCACATGAAAGATGAAGGCACAAGAATGAGGACTGGTAAGTATTGAAAATTGCATGGGAAATTTGGTTAAGGTACTCAAGAAGTAGATTATATAAAAAGAAGAGAGGCTGATTATTGCTGCCAAAGCCTAACCAATCTGAATACTATGGAGGACAGAGAAACGGGAGATAAACGTCGAGAAAAAAATTAGAAGAAAACCATGTTTATAAGATTGGCCAAAGAAATTGCACATGTGAAAACATAACTACATGAAAATAGAGAAACGTAATCACTAGGACATGGAGGTGCAAACAGATAAACTCGTACAAGCTAGGAGACCGGATCTCATAATAGTCAACAAGAAGGAAAAATTCTACCAAATCGTCGATTTAGCCGTTCAAACAGTCCACAGAGTGAATATCAAGAAGACGGAAAAACGAAGAGAATAAACGGTACTTTGTAGACAATTATAAGGGATATGGAGCATTAATAACTATAATATAATACCAATATTTGCAGGAGCATCAGAAACAGTCCCCAATAAACTGGAAACAAAGACTGGTAGAAATTGGAATGAAAGGCATCACTGAGACCATACAAAGGACGGCAATGATAAAAACAGCTAAAATCTTTAGGGAAATCCTCGAATGCGGAAAATAACACACATCGTCTACAAACGGTAACCAATTACATGGAAGTTACAATAGGAAGAAAACAAAACCACAGACAAAACACAACCACATGAACCCAAGAAACAGAGACGGCCAAACATTTCATACACTGCCCCATAAGTGATGGCACGAGCCCCAGCTGATTCACACAAAACAGTTGTGAAGGGTTAAAGAGAATGAGAAGATCGAGAAGGGAGAGCATTCACCAGATTTCTACTAGAAGAGGGCGGAGAGTACTGGGACCTTGAGGAGGCGTATTGTCACTCAAATCCCAGAGGAGACTAAGAGTCTTTACCTGCGAAAAATGAATGATAAACGACTGTTGCGATACCGAAGTCATTTGCAATTGTTATAGAAAAGAGGTGGAGAGTACTTGAAATCTGGGGAGGCTTATTTCCCTCAGACTCTGTGTGAACTTTAAGTGACTTAATAATAATAATAATAAAGACAATACTTATCTTTAAGACCGGTGTTTTTCAGAGCTAGAACTATGGAAATGAGAAAAAAAGTAAGTAAAATAAGAGAGGAAATAACCCCAAGTTATATTCAGTATTAGAAATCCGGACACAGTATTAGCACTGAAACTGTAACTACCAATTGCCCACGAAACGACAGTAATCATCGAGGAACAAGTAAGAGAAGTTGAACGCATCAAAGAAAGTATAAAAGAGGAAAAAATGAAACTGTCATCTCTAAAGAACGAAGACTGGTAGCAAGTAAAATCAACTACGGAAGACATCCAACGGAAAACATAGAAGCAAACCCCGTCAAAAGAAAAGACGAACAATGGAAAAGCAAACAGAGATTCGAAATGAACACACAAAATAATGGAGCTAAATTCTTTCCTTCTTTCCCCTCTCTTCTGCGACTTACCCGACGACACCTGCATCCCTACTTCCGCATTCCCCATAACTTCCTGTTCCCCAAACCCTACAGAAATTCTTACACATTTTTTTATATACTACAAAAAAAACTTTTCTTCTGCTTTATTTTAATTAATAACCATTTTATATATATTAAAAATGTTAATATTAGAATCTAAATTTAACCCCTTACGCACACATATGTAACCCCCCCCCACATTCTACACAAATCACGTCCTACGTGATCTTAGGTTTCTAAAAACGTTTATCAGCTGACGATAATCGGGATGAAACCGACGGTACTGATGTTGAATTGAATTTCTGTATTTTATAAATAAATATTTACGCTTTTAATCCTTCGAAATCTTAGATTTCTTAATTAATCGAGCACTCTGCTGGGTTTTTCCTGCCCTACCACACATTACTTATATATATATATATATATATATATATATATATATATATATATATATATATATATATATATTATATATATATATATATATATATATATATATATATATATATATATATATGTGTGTGTGTTTGTGTGTTTATGTGTATATATATATATATATATATAAATATATATATATATATAAATATATGACATGTTATCGATCAACAGCTGTTAGAAAATGAGATCTCATCAGGGGAATTAAAATATGATCCTCCCCTTCTAACAGCTGTTGATCCATATCAACGACATGCCAGTGTCGCAGATTATGTACATGTCGGTATAAAAAATAGTATATATATATATATATATATATATATATATATATATATATATATATATTAATGGTATACGTACATAAACGTAATTCATAGACTCGTGTTTGTTGAGCCAACCTGTCATCAGCATGGCTAAGTAAAACAAGGATCAAACCTTCGATATCGATGTCCATATAGTCCAGGGTCTTTACTATTCGACCAAGACCCTCTGTCTAAACATATATACAATTTTTATCACCCAAATATTTAATGTATATTTATGTAATTATTTTTATTGGTGATTGCAGAATTCGTTGTTTTTTCATACTATTATTTCGATTGTCTGACTTCCTAAGTGATTAAGATGCAGCAAATTGCATTATTTGTCGCCTTTTACAATATAGGACGTATTTCTCGTTAATATGTAGATATATATATATATATATATATGTATATTTATGTATTTTTTACGTACATAAAAGTAATCTGTGGAAACGTGTTTCTGACCCACAGCCGTAATTAGCATGGCTAACTTAGACAAGGATCGAGTTTAGTGTATCTGTGCATTAGTTTTTATTGCTTTTTCGTCGAATTAATAACTGTGCATTTGATTTGTATACTGTATGTGAAAAGTGTGATTTTGTTATAGGTTTTATTGTTTTACTTTGTTGGTGTATTCAGTTTATATAGAGTTTTATTTGTTGATCGACTATTTTATTAGTGACCTTATTACTGAGTAATGTTCGTCTCATGTTACCAAGTTCTTTATAGAATATTTTCCTGGGTGGGGATATGTTATACGCGCGGTGGACGAGGTATTTTACTAAAACTATTTTATGCTTTTTATGCGTTTATTGTTTGTAGTTGAGGAGGCTGGAGCTATTAGTTTTTTTTTACTATAAGTGGGTTTCCTGCATTGAGTAGGTTCTAAGTGTCTATTAGTACGTCAACGAAAGGGGCGTTCATTGTTAATACCAGTTCGTGAATAAATGTCGGGGCTGAGTGGGGTTCGATTGTTTTCTGGGGATTTATGATAGTTTCATTGTATTTAGAAACTACGAGGATCTGGCGTATATCAACGTTTTAGCTATTATATTGGAAAATATATAAGTTATGATATATAAACCCCCTCACAATTTAGAAAATATACAAAAATACAATTAAAATAATGATAATCTAAAAAAGATTAACATAAAACCTCGCCCAACCCAAATAATATATTAAATTTAACCCTGTCGTTCATACTATTAAAAATACGTTAAAGTAACAGTAATAATTAATGATGATTACAATAAAAACAATAATAGTAATAATAATAATAAAAATAGAGTAACATTTACCTCCACATGAATTAAATATTGTATACATATTTATGTATAAATACATACATGTATATGCACTTTTTAATAAAAGAGATAACTATTAATTATTAAAAAAAAATCGTTAACAAATTGAATTTAAAATTGTAATGAGAACAATTTGCTAAAATCATAATAGCATATTAAATGATTTAAAAGAAAGAAGATAAAGATAAAGTTTTCAAATAAATAAAAGAACTACCTCTTCATTTCAAAAAATGTATATGTTGTGTTAAATTTGCTGCGGGCTACATCAAATCTTGTCGTAGTATCATTCACAACATATAAACCCGTTAATTATGAGAAATATTTGTTTAATTATTTGAAAAAAATAATAATAGTATATACTTATTAAATAAATATTAAATAGATAATATCATAACAGAACAACGAATTGAATAACACTCTTAGCTATTACCCTCTCTACAATATATAAATATATATATATATATATATATATATATATATATACAGGGTGTCTCAAAAAAATCTACTCACTCGTAGAATGACGAGAAAACTTTGCTTCATCGCTTTGTGTGCAAACTCGACATCTTCTGCACATTTTGCCATTCTAAGAGTGAGTACATTTTTTGAGACACCCTGTATATATATATATATATATATATATATATATATATATATATATATATATATATATATATATATATATATATGAACAGTTACTTTTATTCAGACAAATATAACAAAAAACACTTTATCTTTTAAATCAAATAAGAAACTTCGAAAAAAAAATTTTTTTTAATAGTTTTAGTTATATTCCATTTGCTATGGGTGACATTAATATATTTAGCGGTATAAGCATATAGGAATATTACCATTCTGCGCGGACTTTAGAAATTTGGAACACCCACAATTAGATCAAAAGGATATGTCCTCGAAATATATTATGGAACTCGGTCACACACATTAGATCACTGTGTAGAAGTCTTGCCTAATAAGGTAAGATTTACTATAAAATAAATTTTAAAACAACTTTTTGTCTTACATCTTAACGCCGACATATTTCCATTTCTTGCATTGTGATAGACTTAAGATTACGTATTACACAGAACGAAAAATAACTCTCCTTATGATGTATATATATATATATATATACATATATATATATATATGTCTGTGTGTGTGTGTGTGTATGTATAATTCGTAAATTATTATTATTTTATTCATAAATATTGAATATCCAGAGCCAGATGTTTCGTTTTAAATATCAACCCTCAAGGTAGACTCCAGCCCTAATTGACTTTTATTCAACACGTTAATCTATACGAACGCTGTTGCAGCAATATAAAAGAGGAGATAAATACCCCCTATTTATAATTGACGGATGTGGTAAGCTACAGCGAGTATTCGATCTTCGCATTGTTGTCTTAATAGATTTTCGTAATGTTCATTAATGTGGCTATACATCATAATTGTTTCTTTAATAAATCCTTCATATTAACAAACATACATTTAATGTCCACTAACAATCATCATTATATATATATATATATATATATATATATATATATATATATGTTACTGTTACAACGGTGATTTTTATCATATATATGTATAGATATGCAAATTACCATATCACACGGTAGTCTTAAGAGTAATATATTATTATCATTAGTAGTAGTAGTAGTATTTATTTATTTATGTATATGTTAGTGACATTTAAGCTGAATTATTTCTACACTTGATTATCGGGGAAATGGTCGTTTGATCAGTACTATTAGAAATCCATGAATATTATAACTGTCCTGTTTTTGAATCTCTGAAACAGTTACATGGTAAACAGCTGATGATCCCTGTTTTTATATTTCACGCTTAAGTTAAGGTCCCCTGTTTTTATTTTACTGTTAGATACTTGAATCCTTTTTCTTTCTTTTTTTCATGAATTTTCCAAAGATAGCTATGGATTTAGTTAGTTTCTCTGGGAATTTAAACTACACTTTCCTTTTTTTTCTTTTGTTAAAAATGACTCAAAGCTTTTTTAGACTATATATATATATATATATATATATATATATATATATATATATGTGTGTGTGTGTGTGTGTATTGTGTTGGTGTGGTGGGGTGGGTTGGTATTTCTAAGATGCATTTGTCTTTGGTTACATGTCTTATCGACTGTAGAAAAAGATTTTCTTTATGAAATATTAAATTCACAAGCGATTTCCAGTCACATGTATCATTCTGTTAGTCGAAAATATGGCGTTAAATCTTATAGATCTGGCACGGAGGTTTCGACGTCTTCACACATACAGAGCCTAATCTTCTCAAATGGTCACCCATCAGGTACTGACCAGGCTCAGTATCGCCTAACTTCCCCTCTGTGATCAAACGAGAACTGGTGTATCAACGTGATAATTTTTGCATTATGAAGGTAATTTAGTACATATGAAAGCGAACCGAAACATAATTAGCATCTGATTGAAGAATTTGTTTCAGAATCTTTCTGATGAGAATTGATATGTTTTATTGTTTGTATCATTTAACGCAACCCCTATCAAATCGCAGCTCATACGTTAGACGATAAGTATATGCTGGAATACAACATGGGGAGATACCTTTAAATAGTGAATTAGGATATCTTAAAATATATATATATTTACTTAAAAGCAAAATCAGCAATAGCTAACTGAATGTATTATTATTTTCAATAATTGATGATAGAGAACCTAAACAGATTGGTTGATTATTAAGAAAACATAAACATAAAAGCGTAATATTTATTTATATGTGTAATTACCGAAATTTAATACACATCGGTACTGTCGGTTCAAATCAAAACAAAGGAGACTTATAATTAACCTCTTATGCAAGACTCTCTTCAGCCTCTGTTTATGGTTGTCCCAAGAGGCTGAAGAGAGTCCGTCATAAGAGGCCAACTATAGGGTCTCTTTTAATTTGTTTTGAAACCGACAGTACCGATGGTGTCTTAATAGTCGGTGATTACACACACACACACACATATATATGTGTATATATATATATATATATATATGTATATATATATATATATATATATATATATATATATGCTTCTTGTAATTTCAAGAACATCATTTGTTATTATTCTCGAACGTGAGCCATGTCATGATATAATCTATTGCTCGGCTCTATCGAAGATGAAGCGCAACAACAATTGCTGAAAAATAATAACTAAGAAAATCTCTGCCAATTCTTCATGAGTCTTAGACGTAATAAACGGTCAAGTGAATTCTTCACGTTCAGCTGAGAAAGGATGGGGAGAGCGAATGTGGAACGGGGCAAGCGCTGGAGAGGGCGAGTGAGAGAGGGCATGAAACGATGCTGTTTCTTGGAGTTTTTGGGAGAATAAATCTCTCTCCTTGAAGGGTTCTAAAGCTGAAGAAGCGACGTGGATATAAGGCGAGAGATATCTCGGGGCACAGAGGGACGCAAGGGGCGCAAGTAGAGTAATCAGTTGAGGATTTGCGATGCAGATTGAGAAGAAAGGAATTGGTAAAATTCATTTCCACTGACTCGGTGGCACTGGAAAGATTTAGGAGAATAATTACTTTTTCGATGATTATTTTCACCAAATAAATAACTACAGGTGCTCCCATATTCTCATTCCGGTTTCTCGTCAATTACCTCTTTCTTTCTTTATTTCGTTCTCTCTCTTTTTCTGATTATATATATATATATATATATATATATATATATATATTACATCATTCAAATCTCAGTTATCCAAAAAACAACATTCAATATTTACTTTGAAAATATTTTTATTTAAAAACTATTGGTTGTGCCTATCTCTAGAACATATATTCTCATGATATACAAACGTTAATCTATTTTCATAAGAAGGTTTTACTTTTTTTCTCATTTTTCTTCAGTCGAAGTTCTAGGAAATCAAGAGGCCTCTTTATAGGGCTAACAGTTGCTCTCTATATGAGATGCATAGATGTTCGAATATTCTTTATTTCTCAAACGTTGAGTTAGTAAAGAAGTTAAGAACATTAATTAACCTCTCCTCAATTAATCAGTTAATTATATTAGTATATATATTTCTTGAGGTGTCTTGGTCTTACCGGATTCCAGGACAAGAATTCGTCTACTCTTGTGGAGTATCCAGATTAGTGCTGTTACTATAAGCAATACCACTTGGAGAAATTGCACCATTCATCGTATAAGGCAGTGTTGGTTCACAATACCGAGGGGATCTTATTTGTGCTTCGAATACTGTCTTATTTTTTTATATTTAGTCAGAGTTTACTTGTAGGAGAAAGTATCCTCATGCCAGGTTGTCCTGACAAACCCTTGTACAGTGAGACGTTAGACAATCGAAGACAGTGTCAAGTAAGCATTCAAGTTCTCCCCAGTACCAGTATATGACAATGATCTTAAATTAAAAGCTCTAGTTCTACACTATTGAGAGGCAACATAAAACTTTGTATTAAGCAAAAGGAATTTATATATATATATATATATATATATATATATATATATATATGAATATTTATCTGTAATATATATTTAAACTTATTTTATTAAATAATATATTACGTATATATTCAGGCAATATATACGTATCAATGCTCACTACTTTAGTAGAGATAATCATATATTTCTGTAAAGTCAGATACAGAGAAATGTTAGCGTTTTATTCCACTGAAGAAATTCGCTAGGCTGCGAAATATTGATGACTTCGATCTCTTTTCATTGTTTTCTTTTTAAATTTATAAGTTACTCTAGAGAGTCTGGTGAACCCACTTGTAAAAGTATTCGGCGAAACTAATTAAACTTTAGTGATTGATAGAAGTGAGGGTGTTATGAAGACAATCAAAAACAACAGATTTAGGTTTAACTAGAGAGACCGACATGAGTCAGTGGAAGTGAGTGCGAGCGTTTTGAATAAACAAAGAAAACTTATAGCTTTAGATAGTAGGAATCACGTATGAAAAATAATTTTTCAGGTTAACCAAGTGAATGAAACAAACACGCATTTCTATTTAATTCCGTTTAATTCTGATAAGACTACGCTAGTGTCTTTCAATCGCTGACGGTGGTTTTCATGGATGGCTCTGCTCTTGAAGAGAAATACGCTCTAAAACGTCTAGCTCTTTCTTTCCCATTAACTCTATCTCGGAGTTCAGATATTATATTCTATTGCTTTTTTTTGTTTCTCGTAAAGTAGGTTATCTCCATGGCTCCACACTCTTTATCCCACCTCATGCTATTCTCAATCTCTACAAATCTACTATCAGACCATGTCTGGAATACTGATGTTATATTTAGGCCGGTTAATTTATGTCCCATTTCAGGATTATTGATAAAGTTCAGAAACGTATTTGTAATCTTATTGGCTCACACCTTTTCTTCTTCTCCTCATCGTCTATATCACAAAGTGATGTTGCTAGTCTCAGTCTTTTCTATAAATACTATTATGACATGTGTTCTTTAAAATTGTATGACATATTCCTTGTTTCATTTGTTTCCGCTTATTTCACTCGTTGGTGTAGTGGGCTCCATCAATTCGCTATTTAGATACCTCAGTGTAATACAGATTCCTATTCCAATAACTTCTTCCCAAGAACTGCAGGCGTGTGGAACTTTTTTCCTGGTGACTGTTTTCCTTCTACTAATAGCTTCGGTCTTTTCAAGATTAAAACCAAAAGGCATTTCTTGTTTTTGCTATAATCATATTTCGTTCATTGTTATATCCTTACATCAAGTGGTTTCATGCCTTCTCTGGAGTGTTTTCTATAAAAAATGAAACGAACATGTCTGTGTATGCAATCAGTATATTGTATCGTACTACTAAGCTCTACTCACGTCGAAGTTTATACTGAAATAAAAGATATAGGCGCATTATATCATCTTACAATATAAATCTAAGTATTCACTATGGGGTTATTGAGTATGAGCCGAGCTTTAGTTCTGCATAAATGATCGTCACGTTCATTGTTTTATGTTGGTTGGTAATCACAACTATTACAATAATGTGTTGCTTTGCTTGAAGAAAGTTGCAATATATTCAAGATGAAAATACTTGCTTTTCTAAATATGTATACTCGGGCAGCATTTTTCCTTTGATAAATGGTTGGTTTAACAGAACTAAAAGATCGTGTTTGTTCCATTTTTTAATCCAATGTTTCGAGTTTGCTGACCAACGATCTAATGATGTGCTCGAGTATGAATACGCATCTGCCCAAAATAGCAAATGTGTTCGACTATCATGAGTCTCTGTCAGGAATGTGATGAGATTACAGAATTAAACTTGTGAATATATTGAATAAGTCGATCAAAACAGTTATAAAAACATTGTAATATACCCTCTCACTTCATATCGGCTTGTTTGATGGTGTGTTTGCGTGCTCGAATGAGTAAGGCTCCTGTGATGGAGAAGCTAATTTGAGACGGATAGGATAGCAGTGTTTTTATTAATATGTTTCTGAAGTATTTTGGGGGATGTTGTGTGTAATTAGGTGTTGGTAAATATAGCTATGAGGGGAGGAGAAGTGACATGTTTGTCGGCTAGAGGTACTTGTTCTCGTTTGTATGTATATATATATATGTATATATATATATATATATATATATATATATATATATATATATATACAAATGTAATGATGACAAAGTCTATCCATATAAACTATTTTTTGAAAAATGTTAGAATAATGCAAAATAAACTGCGGACAAAGAGTGGGAGTTAACACAGCTCAATAACGTTTTAGGTTAACTAACTGCTGGAAACTGCTGATTAGAGATGGTGTCCAATCAAGAGTTGATACTTACGGCAATATTCACTGCGTCATCTAACGAAATTCTTCTTCCTTAATGGGAAAGGTTAATAACATCTCTTCTGGAATGACTTGTCGGCGGTGCATGGTGATGTTCTTCTCATTTGTTGGCAATATGTTACTATAGTTGACCGTATTGCTATTAAAAGCTGTTTTCGTAGCTTGCTGACTAGATGATATTTGGAAACTTGAATTTTGAAACACCTTTTATGAATTGACGGTATTTTGCAATTCGAATTTGTGTCGTTATTTTGTCCGGTAGACAAGCTTTTGATATGAATAGATTGGTGTTGAGTTCAGTTGATATCGTGTTGCTGTCCACAGTTTTTTTTGTCTAGTTGATGTGACGAGTCTGAGATTGAGTTGTTGTTATTGTGTTTTTTCGGTGGCTTTTATTAATAGCTGGTTTTGTGTGCTTGCTGGGTTACGCTCTGTGGGATAATTAGAATTTGAATCGAGGGTTTTACTGTTTCTTCAAGCTTTGCAGTATTTGCTTTATTTTTCGGAGTGTTGTTTAAAGTAGAAAACACGTACACCAAAGCATACACACGCGCACGCACAAACTTGCGTACATACCAACAATTTTACAATAAAAAAATATTTTACATAGGTAAGAATAATCTAGAGAAAATCATATCTCTCCTGAACACTCGGCAGTCTGATAATAATCTGTAAGTATTGATGAAGATAAACACGCGAATGTACAGAAACGCACACTTTACACAGACAAGCACGAATGCACATATATTCCCAAACAATTTAAACCATCTTGAATTTCTTTCTTAATTCTTGATATAGAGGAGCATTTTTGGCCCCATTACAACGAGGCTATGAGCACTTTTGCCACCTCTTGATATTCGTGCCAAACAACAAAGGGTCCATCAAAGATAGCAGGCAACAATCAATTCCATTTTGAAACCTAATAAATAACAGAAAGAAAGGGAAAAAGACAAAATACGGCCATTTATAACTGAAGGGACTTTTTTGGCCCTTTGTGTAATACGCTCCCGCGTATATATGAGTGCGTGTCTGTCTTTTGTCTTCTCATATTTTGTTCATCTTATGCCAATTCCTTTGGCTCTAATGCAACCATTTAGACAGGTTTTCAGTTTTCGATATGACTGGACCTTTCGCCCCTTGAAGCCATTCCTTTTTTTCTTGAAGTGCAAGACAATTCTTTATTCTTGGAGATGCTTCTTGATGCTGGCCAATTAACTAGAGTGCCAATAGTTCCCATAGCCTCTAGGGAGTGTATCTATCGCAAGCAGGAAATTCTCCTTTTTTTTCAAGAAACAAATGGCCACATCTCTTTTTCTAGTCGAACCCAGTGCTTTAAATTGAAGATTTCCCACTTCTGTCTTTTTCTTAGTTATATTCATTGTCCTCCTTGAAAGAAAAAAACTCCAGGTTTTCTTCATCCAATGTTTTTCATTCTCTTGATGAAAGGATCTGTCTGTCGGGCGATCGGCATGTTTATCAATCCGTCTCGCTAGTTAAAAATATCAGTTTCAAACATAAACGTACAAATTGAATACACATTTATTACTATTATATAATAATATAAGGTATTACGTACGTACGTTATCACCATTCAAACACATTACAAAATAAGATCGCTCGAGCAGTAAATATGTTGATTGCTCATTAACCAGATGTCGCTAAGTTAAACAATTACGATTTTTCCGATTTCGAAATGAATTGTTCAAAAATCAAATTATATCGACTAAAACATTAGAATTTTAAATAAATACGTTTCAATAAGTGACATTGTTTTTATTGATTTAGACAAGATTTAGCTGCTATTTTTTTACTGTTAGAAGACAGAGAATAGTTATTGTTTTAAAAATACTGAAACTGTTACAATTTTTAAAAAAACTGAAGAGAAAAATTACATATTCTTCTTATTTAACGAATATTTAGCAGACAATGACAAGTACCTAATACAGAACAAAACTCGTCATTTTTATTAAGTACTGACTCTGGAAGACATTTATTATTTAAAAAATATATATTATCATCAACAATGAATTAAAGAGATTGATGTCCTAATACCCATTGAATTTCAAGGAGACTTTGATATTTAATTCGTATTTTGTATCTTTATAATAGACATTGGTCGTCTGTGCCTTGAGCGCGGTTGTACTTAAAATAGCATGTTCGTAGGTGTTACAGTTATATTTGGCAAGGCCAGATTAGCACAACTAAACGTTCGTATTTAAAGGACGCGTTCTATTTTAGTGCGCCTAATCGTATATGCATGGTTATCTGTACATCATGTTCAAATAGTAGTGTCGTTGGTCTGCATGGTTGAAGTTTTAAATGATACTAACATTAATATTACTTTTTATTATTTTATTTTTATCTTTATTTCCGACTACAATATTTAAGCACGTATATATATATATATATATATATATATATATATATATATATATATATGTATAATGTTTCATTTTACTTCAGTCAAAGTTCTCAAAATCAGACGGCGCCTTCCTCGGGCTAACACTTGATAACTATATGAGATACATAGATACTCGAATATTCTATTTAAATTCTCCTTAATTTCTCAAACATTGAGTTAGTAAAAAAGTCAAGAATGATAATAAATTTCTTTTCTCCCCAACTAACCAGTTAAGTATGCCATAGTATATCTTTCTTGTGGTCTGTTGGTCTTACAGGATTCCAGGACTAGAATTCATCTAGTCTGGTGGAGAATCCAGCCACGTGGGGTTACTTGAGGTAACATCACTAGGAGAAGATACACGATTCCTCGTATGAGGGGATCTTATTTGTGCTGCAGATACTAAGTAATTTTGAATATTTTGTCAGGGTTTACTTGTAGAAGTAAGTATCCTCATGTCAGGTTGTCCTGACAAACCCTAGTACAGAGAGACCGAAAAAACTCGAGGATAGTGTCTAGTAGGTAATTAAAACTCTCCTATATATATGTGTGTGTGTATATACTAGTCATCCCAACAGCTTGTTTCGCTGTATCACATCTCTTATGATTGGCAAAACACACATGCCGGAATGGAAACTTAATCGTCTAGACGACAGTTGGTGATTTTAAGCACTTAACTACCATTTGGAACCTGCTGAGAACAAGTAGAATTTCAAGTTAAATATTGTCAATTATGTCAGGTATATAATACTATATATATATATATATATATATATATATATATATATATATATATTAGAAAATAATATCTTACGTATATATTTTAGTTTTAGTATTCATTTCAACAGTGCAACATATATGGGAAGATATTAATAATAGTATATACATATAAGTATCAAAATGAGCTACACAGAAACGTTGTATTGTCTGGTATTTAGCCTCTGGAGCAAAAGACATACAATTATATGTAGCATACTTATATGATTTTATATATATATATATATATATATATATATATATAGTCATCCACATACGCACTGTTTCCCTTTTTACCTCAAGCCAGGATTTAAACTCATATATATATATATATATATATATAGGCAATTAATAGTGTTTAATTATGGAAACATCCGGACAGATAATTCGCCTGAACTTTGAATTCTAATAAAATTTTAATTGCACCTTATTTTATTATTTTATTTCATATTTTGCTATACATATATATATATATATATATATATATATATACAGGGTGGTCCTATCTTTAAATTTGAATAACTTGAATTTGAATAACTTCCACAAAATAAAAGTTAAACTCACCAAACTTTATGTGTGTGTAGACTGACCCTTCCGAGATTTTTTGAAATAAACAAAACAAATTTATACCCCAAAAACACTTCTTAAAACTTACAAAAACTGAAGTATTGTTTTTTACACTGTTTTGAGTTTTTTAAGCAAAAATAATGTTTTCTAAATAGGGGTACGTTCCTTAGGGCTAATACGGCTCATGCTTGCTTCGGAAGGGGTCCTTTACTTATTCTAAAAATAAAAATTTTAAAAAAATCAATAAATAAAAAAGTTATGAATTTTTAAAAATAGGACCCTTATTTTTGCCCACCCTGTATATATATATATATATATATATATATATATATATATATATATATATATATATATATACTAGGAAACTGCTCGTCCCAGAACGGATATAAACAAACAATACAGCATTAGATTTAAATTTAAATTGTTTTTTTTTGTTTCTTATATTCCAGGTAATAGTAGTTTCTCTAGTACCTTTTAAATGGTTAATTTTACAAAAATAATTAAGAATGCGTCCACGTTATTCACTCTGTTTCCTAGAATATGTATTACATGATTCATAATGTTTAGTTCAATCTTTTAGTATTTTAGCAAGCATATTACAGATACTCACAGGCACACAACGCTCCTTGTAAATATATATTACTTTACATAGCTAAAATTGCAATGTAGAGCAATTAGTTTCTTTAAATTTCTCATATCTTACAGATTAAAAAGGGTGTTTAGAGGGACGTGTGTTATTTCGTGTTAGCGGACAACCTTTACTTCGAAAGTTTACAAAACAAAAAATGTACCAATATTACTCAACGTGTTACTGAAAATATATATTCGAAAATTCATAATGATTGGTACATAAAAAAGTGTAAAATAAAAAATATCTTCATATATATGCGCCCCTAAATGTTTATATGTATCAAAAATGTGTCTGTGTTACTCACCCTTTTTTCTATAGATTACACTGTAAATATATATATATATATATAAGCGATCTGGTAATACCTGGTTAAGTATTAGCCCTAAGTGGGCTTAGCCTGCTTTTTATTTCTAGGACGCTGCCAGCGAAAATTAAATTCTTGAGCAGGCCCCAGCCGCATGTATATACGGTCATATTATGATAACATAGTGCAGCTGGTATTCCCAAATGATTAGCAAATTTGAGACTGACCAGAATCCAAGTTGCATAACTTCTGTAACCTAAGGAAAACCGCTGTGTATTAACGTGATTGCGCCGTATAATTTATTCACATATATATATATATATATATATATATATATATATATATATATATAATGTTTTTTTCGATATTACAAGGCATCGTGACAATCAACTACAATTTTGTTTAGGAAATCGATAAGGATGTCAAGATTTTCTTTTCATAGAATAAATCAAATATTTCGATTGGAACCGACCTTTTTAAATGAAACTGAGAATCTCACATTGTTATTGTTTTCCTTCTTTCTTAACGCCAACACATTGTCGGCGACCCAACAACGGTGAGCGTGTTACTGCTGTAATTGGAGACGGGTAAATGTCAAGATTAAGTGATTGTGATAGTAACACTCTTTGTGCCTATTTGTATTTTCTGTTTAAGATAATTATTAATTATTTTTTTCATAGCTTTCGTTGTTTGTTTTATTTTAAAAACATATTTTCTTTATTTCCTTTGTTTTTACTTCCTTTCGTCTTTTAATTTTTTCTTTTTATACTTTTTTATGTTCGTTTTTATGTTCCTTTTATCTTTTCGTTGTTTTTACTTGCTTCATTTCCTTCTTTTTCTGACCTTGGGATTAGTGTTGCGTTCTTTATTACTGTCTTTTTCTCTTACGTCGTGTTTTGACTATACAATTATTTATACTAATATATTCATTATTTATATTACATTATACTTTCCCCTTCTTTATTTACTTCATTATGTTGTTTCATTTCATGTTTCTTTCATTTCATCTTCTCTTGTTATTTTTCTGTATTTGTTTCCTCTTTTGTAAACTCTTATATTATTCATATTTATTTACTTTTTCCTCTCTCTCTTTATTTCTCTCTTCCTTGCGTTCTTTCTTTCTTTAAATTCTCACTTTTTTCGAGTTCATTTGGGTTTTTTCTTTGAAACTTTGCTAGTATTTCTTTATTCAGTTCGGTATTTCTCCGTTTGTTGTTTTTTACTTTTTTCTTATATTCTACAATACATGATTATTCTATTTCGCTTTATTCTGTTACTTATTATATTTTTTTTTGCTTTCTAATGTGTAATGTGCTTTCTCTTTCCTATCCTTTATTTAAAGTACCTTCCAACCTACAGGGCCCTTTCATTTCTAAAATATATCAATTACAAATGTATTGATGGGGAAGAAAAGGGTAGGCATCTCATCTGGCAAATAAAGACAAAAACAGCAAAGAAGCTCACACCCCAAACATCTAAAGCAAACGAAACTGAAAAGAAAGAACTTACATGAAGTGTAGGTATGGGGATAGGGCCAAAGCCAATGCAAAATATTTTCAACAGAAATTTGTTTTGATTCGCAAAATTATGGTTTCATTTGTATTTCTGCCAGATGGGAGGTATTGGCCGAAAGACGTGAAACGGCTACGGCCGGTGGTTCACACCTTCCATCCCTACATACCAAATGAAAGATGTGAATTCAGCCTCAAGGATCTCAGCCACAATAACACCATCATGTTTGGGAAGGAAAGCCAACATGATTTCGATGATGATTCCAAGTTGGCATCCCATTCGTATCTGATGACAATTCATTTATCGAAATATAAGAGCATTCCGATTTGGAGATAATAGCAATATCATGAACGGGGTTAAAACATTGTTGTGGGAATAAAAACAATTTTTTTAATGATGAGGTTAGAATGGTGTATCTGTAGTATTCTCTCTCTCTCTCTCTCTCTCTCTCTATATATATATATATATATATATATATATATATATGTATATACATATACATATATATGTATATACATATACATATATATGTATATATATATAGGTATATGGATATATATATATGTATATATATATATATATATACATATATATGTATATACGTATACATATATATGTATATATATATACATATATATGTATATACATATACATATATATGTATATACAAGTATCATTAAAAATAACATACATCTTGTGTCTGGTGATTTTTTCTAAGATCCTTTCCGTTTTTCTGATTAGGTTCTTAGTTTCAGACTGAAACTGGCTGATAAAATTGCCATAGCTTCCCAAAGCGCTTTCGGACCCTTCCAGGTCCATCGTCAGTGGAGCAATGTTAACCAGGCATAGACCTAGGAGTTAAAATATATTCTATTAAGGCGGGAAAATAAAGGACTGTGTTTTATGTAAATTTATATTTATAGGCATTTGAGTATATTAGTACTAATAGTATAGTTAATCTTGTTAATAGCTGGTTTTTCTGTTTTAATGTATAGGGCTTCGAGTATGTGGAGTTAAAGTGTATTAGTATTTTGTGCGATGATTTTTGTGTTATCTACTAGAAGTTTACGGATATGCGAACGGGGGCAGTCGACTCCAAAGATGCTGCCAAGATACACATATATGTATATATATATATATATATATATATATATATATATATATATATATATATATATATATATATATATGTATATATACACATATATATGTATATACATATATATGTATATATATATACATATATATGTATATATACATATATATGTATATATATATATGTATATATATACATATATATGTATATATATGTATATATATATATATATATATATATATATATATATATATATGCAAACATTAGTAAAAATAACAGAATTCGTCTGTTTAATTATACCTTCATTATTATCTATTTTTTCTGATGGTCTTTTTTGTATTAAAATCAAAAAACTAATAAATGTCCATGGGTTTCACAGGTTTCACGAACTTTTTCGATTCTTCGTTGAATCATCCTCAGGTTTCAAAAACAAATGGATAAAAAAGACGGTGGAAACTCGTATAGAACGTTTTCCGCCTTGTTCCAGTAAGTCGTTGACGATTTCAAATTCAGCAACGCTGGATTGCATCACAGAACACAATCGCATTACGTTAAGCATTTTAAAATGTTACAACTGGTTTCATATGTGAGGTTGTTTATTTTAGGGTGTTCTGTTTTTACGTAGATAGCTTCGAGTATATTTAATATTTTTAAATTGGTTTCGGAATGTATAATTTTAGTGTTATTTACTTGAATTAGACTTAAATTAGAGGGAGGGCAGTTATGTTTTTGTAGATATTGGTAAATTGAGCTAGAGTTTACAAGATGCATGGTAAGGCGGCGTGATAGGGTAGTGCTATTCATATACAGACGACGTCGCCTTTGTACCTCTTACCCTCATCAGTGTCGGAGTGTCGGTTGCAAGCGGTGACATGGGTTCGAACGTCGTTCGTAGATTCAGGTTAGAATCACGAGACAAACGCTCAGAACTAAGCGTTTCATAATCTTTATATATATATATATATGTATATATATATATATATATATATATATATATATATATATATATATATATATATATATATATAAAGGGGTGAACTTGAATAAATTGCCTTTTTGCGGAATAGACCTTGCTATGAGAAACTGAATTGAAAAAAGATTTGACTTTTGCTTTTCTAATTCCTTTTCATCCTTCTACATATATATATATATATGTATATATATATATATATATTGTGTATTGTATCTTCATATATATATATATATATATATATATATATATATTGTGTATTGTATCTTCATATATATATATATATATATATATATATATATATATATATATATATATATATATATATACATAAATATATATGATTATTTTTATTTACACATACATCTATAACATCTGGGCACTGGCATGTGGATGTTATCGATCAACAGCTTTTATAGACTGAGATCTTATTCGCCAAATTTAAAATCTCATCTTAACCTTAGATCATATTTGGAAAAAAATAAGCCAAGTTGAAATTCTTGGATTACTATCCTGTGGAGGTTTACCTTGCCTTGATTATTATTACATTTATTATAATTATAATTATTTATATTACTATCATTATATATATATATATATATATATATATATATATATATATATATATATATTCACCTGGCCATAAAGTTCGTTCGTTTCTGGAATGCTATCTTTCCGGCCTACTAAAGATTGTTTTATATTCCTATTCTCTAAACATACCCTGTATTTTGTGTATCGAGTATGTTTACGTCAGTGTGTAATACACCTCCGAGCAGACGAGTTCTTCAATTTTTGCTTGTATTACATACCTTGAAATGGAAGAGTACCACCAACATCTGATTCTATTTTGTTCTACAGAAAAGGAAATAAAGCTTACGATACATGCATAAATGTGTGACATGTGTATAAAGGAATGCTGTTACAGAACTAGTGTGCCATAAATTGTTTGCTCGATTCCGAAAAAGAAATGTTTTCAGTGAGAAAGGCTCCTCTTATTGGCCGATCAAAGATGATCGACATTGACAAGTCAAAGCCGTCGTTGAACAAGATTGCCGTTTGACAAATAGACCAATCGAGGAGATTCTAATAATTTCAGAATCGACCTAGGAAAATGAATTACGTAAACTGAGATATGTTTATAAGCTTTGTGTGTTGGCTCTTTTTTCTTAAAAAAACGAACGAACCTTTTGGCGAACCCAATATATATATAATATTCAAATATTGAATTATTATTTTTTCAGAAGAAATAAACGACTATTTATTAAAATATAATATTCGATAAAACATTTTATAAACTTGAACTATATACATTCTTTGAAGGATGAATCCATCTTTAAAAAAATATATACATTTTATTTGATCAAATTTTTATAACCTGACATACAAAGAACAAAAAAGAAAATAAGTTTTCTTGATAGTTAGATATTTTTTGTTTCATGTAATCTTCTTTTTTTTCTGTAACGAATTGATAAATAATTGGTTGCTCAAGATTAGATTATGGACACTAAACATATCTGAGACATATGTATACACTAATATTTGTTGATGTAGAATTTTAAGAGTATGATTACAAAATATTGATTATGTAATATATAGTCCGATATAAGTATATATATATATATATATATATATATATATATGTATATATATATATATATATATATATATATATATAATTAATATTTTTAATACTATTTTTAATACTATTTACCTTTTCAAATAATTTATCATTAAACTTGCTAACGAAGGATAAAGCTGTGAGTAACTCCTCTTCCAACGAATAATATATGGTTTCGTTATGTAAGTTGGCTAAGATTATTCATTACCTTTTTGTTTAGAAATGCTTTTAAATTTATGTTACAGTTGTCTTGTTTCAATAAATGCATGTTCTTTGTTCTGGTGAAGCTAATTATTACAGATAAGTATGTTTATTATTGTATTCTTGTGTATATTTATATATGTATAGGTCGAGTATACACGAAAAGTTTATTTTAAATGTATTCCTATTGAATATCTTTGTTTTTGTTATTCGGTGAAAAATATTTATGGATTAGTACCAGAATAGTTCTACAGATTTTCTCGTTCACGTGATCATTGTAATATATATATATATATATATATATATATATATATATATATATATATATATATATATATATATATATATATTGCTGTTTGAAGTCCGTAACAGTGATATTTTAAAAGTAAATAGATAAAAGAAAATAACGCAAATGTTAATCACTATTAATATATATTGCCAGTATTTCGAGAAAAATATAAAGTAGAAATTACAATCATATCAGCTTAAACGTTTGTTTCCTTTACATTTTTCTCTAATTGTTTCTCCAATTATGTAAGCATATTTAAAACAACATCTATACTCACTGTTGTTCTGGGTATTATTATTATGATTGTAATAAGTATTATAATAATAATAATTATTATTATTGTAGTTACTAATATCATTATAATAATCTCTATATTAATACGATAGCGTGTGTGTTCGTGTGTCACGCTTACATCAAAAGCTCTGCACATGCGTTCCGCACCTAGACTTGGAAAAGCATTCAAGTCACCTAATTTTCGTAATATCTTCAAGTATGTATCTTTGGCGCAACGGTTAGCAACGTAGGATTTTAACGTCGGTGTTTGTACGTCGGTCCGACTGGTTTATAGTTCGATCTCAACCAATCAACCTCTAAGAATTGTTTCCTACATCGAAGGGAGGTATGGAGGGACGACCTTTGAAGACACATATCAATACGATAGCGTGTGTATTATTTTGTGTGTCACGCTTACATCAAAAGCAACGAGCATTCTATGCTACTCATGAATTGGAGCCAAATTTTTTTAATCTAAAACATTTACAAAGTAAGGTTTAACTGTCGAAATATTACCTTCACTAGAAATATTGTATATAAAGAAGTTTTGTAAATTGTTTCATGTATTGTTCATTTTTTATATAAATATACAAGTCAAATCTTATCATATTTTATTCAAACATGTATAGGTTATGAAAAAGATAATTAGTATTGAAAACATGATGTTGTGTAATTTACACGGGGCCCGCTAGTCATTATAAGTATACAAATTATTTATTATTATTATCATTTTTATAATAATAATTATCATTTTATTGTTGTTTTTGTTGTTATTATTATTAGTATAATTATTCATTCGCTAGAAGTCTTTACATGAGCTATTTTCAGTGATTGTTAAGTGACACTACCTAAAGCTTAAGTGACAATAAGTCTCTCCATATTCTCAACTATCTCCGTTTTTTGATAAACGTTGCAAATAAATGTAGTTCTTAGTAACAGCAATTAAACAGTGATTTATCCCCTATCCCGACCGTTGGCTATCTCTGGAATTTGAGTTTCATTAAACCTCCCCAAGTTATCAGAACTCTGCGCACCTTTCAACTAGAGGTTTGGATAATATGTTTCGCTCCGTCCCTTCACCCTCTTTTACCCCCCCCCCCCATCTACGGACAGTATGTGTGGTACCAACCTATGCTCGTGCCAACACATGGGTTTTTATTATTGTGATAGATGTCAATTATAAAATATTTCTGAATTCCTATGTAGTCTAGAACTTTCTCTGTTGATCATACACATAATTTTTACATTATATTGTATGAGCAAGCACACACGAATTCTGGGTTAACGTCGTTATTTTTGGCATCGGTGCACGAAGCTTTGCACCTTGCCCCCATCATTTTTATGTATGTTATCTTTACCTTTCTAGGATTTACAGACGCCGGGAGGTGCACACAACAAAATCTATTGGCGGATTCACGTGATACGTTGGTGTGGGGGAGATAGATCATTGGGAAATAAACCTATTTTACTTATTTTTATTTCGTTTATTTTACGAAAAATACATTTTTCTAAGGCTTGCCTAATGTGTTCATTGTATACGATTGGTTGCAAAACAATTTGCTAGTTTACTCTGCTCGGAGAATTGGACAAATACTCTAATAAGCAATATATTTTCAGCCAATTACAGCCACAAGAATATTCACTCGGAATTCTAGTGCGTACTATGAAAACTCAAACACACAGCTTTTTTTCTCTTTTTTACTTTTCTTTCGGAGAGAACAGGACGTGCGCACGATATAATCCTGGCTAGCCTTTCTAGAGGGCTAAGAGCCTCGACGTACTATACGAGAGACAAACACGAACTTCTCTACGCCCAACGAAGCTAACACACAATGTTGTGTACGCCCACCGAAGCACGAACACGACGCTCAGCAAACGTATATACACTAGTCGTACATCTACACACGTAAATGCACAGGGCGTAAACAGAAATGAACAAGCATACGCACTCCTACTTACAAAACAGGCCGTTTTTATGTACACACTTGCATACCTACCCTATTAACACATACTTAAACGCACAGGCAACAGGCGGAATGATCACGTATACTCAGTTTCTTTTCTCATTAGTCTTCTCTAGGATTTGGGTGGAAATACGTCTCCCCCTAAGCCCCAGTACTCTCCGTACCCTTCAAGTAGCGGTCTGGGTAGTGCTCTCGCTTCTTGGCTTTTGCATCCGATATCACCCATCACTTCTATCTTGTGTGGTATCAGCTGACGCTGGTGCCATCACATTATTGTTGATGTTTTTTTTTAGTCGGGACAGTTACATTTTATTACATTCCTTGCAGCTTAATTTCCATTGGATTCATCTGGTAGTGTTTTTGTATGTTTGCTTTATTTTATTGCAACTTCCATTTTCCATATACTTTACCCTGTTCTGGGAGGTTCCGTGTATTTTCTGCGTGTTTCTGTATGTTTGATCCTCACCCTGTCATCTGGTTAGGAGGCAAAATCTAGGATTTGGCAGTTGTATTCTTCTTGATGACTATCATGAAATCGAGTCTCCTTACTTGGATGAGTGTATCTGTTTGTATCTCCATGTCCAAGAGAAGTTCGTGATTCTCGTTTTCCAGTACTGTCTTCGGTTAGTGTCTGTACTAATAATCTAATAACGTCTGTATTTTATCAAGTCCTCAGTGTAAAGCCTCCCTACAATGTCACGCTTTTTGTTGTAGTGTTTTTGGACTAGTTTGGTGTCTTCACTTATTATGTGATGTTCTATTTAGTCTCTTTGTTTACAGTCAGTCTGCATTTTCTGTTTTCCTGTGTTTTGTTTCTTTCAGCTTTGATATAAATTGTTTTAATTGAATTGTTCTGTGTAGCTGTCAGTTTAAATGTAATTCTCGGAGTCATGCCCAGATGTTTTCATAAGTATTTCTCTTGTGATTCTTATCAATTGTCCAGGTAGCTGTTTATCGTTCTACTTTTCTTTATTTTGTCTTTTCGTTTTTCCTTTCGTTGCTCCATATTGTATTCATGTTGACGGTGTCTCTGATAGTAGTGAATAGCCTTTACCTGTTCTGGATCATGTATCTTCTCAATTATTTTTTTGTTTAATTAGTTTCCTAGTCTACTAGTCAAAATTCCTAAGTTCTTTTTACACTCCATGAATAAACCAGCCTATCCTTTTTTGCGATATCCCAAGTGTTAATTACTTTTACTAGAGTTCTACTATATAATTAAGTTTCTAAAAGTGTTCTTGTTATTCTCAGTTATTATTTCCCAATGTAATCTTTAACATTGATTTGATTGTTTTTTCTTCCATAACTCCTAAATATTTATAGGTATCATGTTCATCAATTGCTCTCACCTCATGTTGGTTTGCCAATTCCATACCTTCCGATGCCTCCCGTGTTCTCATTTTCATTCCAAATTACATTTCAGTGTTCTATCTGAATATTCTGGTCGTTTTTATCAGCTTTTACAGAGTTGTTTATATGTGCAAATTGCTTCAGGTCTCGATATACATTAAGTGGTTTATTCTTTCTACTGTGTCAATAAACCTGTAACCAGCATAGCATTTTCTGGGTATGTTTTTGAGTTGAATAATTGGTATAATAAAACGATAGTTTATCTTTGGAAATGGCGCTCTGTATTCTTGTATTAGTCAGGTGTTGCCCCCAGCTGTTAGTTCTAGTCTACATGTTCCCATTGCTTTTTTAATAATGATGATGATCTGTCAAATACTTTGTACATCTTTACACATTCAAATATCCGTGCTTGAGGTGTTCTCTGGCAGACTTTTTTTTAACCGCTCCATGCCATGGCTATGTTTTTTTTTTTCTGTCTTTCAGTATATTTGATCTATGTATAACGAGCCAGGCGTTCTTCTTTTCCCTTTCCGGTTTCCATTCTGTTCCTCGGAGAAGAGTTCACGATTATTATGGGGTGGCAGATCCGTTCTCCAACTTGTGACGTTAGAATATTCCACATGGTTACTAAACAGGTAATTTATATGTAATTGCTAGGGATTTTTCTTTTATCGGAGTCTATTTGTATTTATATATTTCTTCCTTGACACATCTTATCTGGTATATCTGTTTTGTGAATACATCTTTTAAGCTTCTCCGTTATTTTTTCCTGAAAAGTTGTGATTTATTTAAACACTTATGCCTGTATTCCATCAGAGCCTGACGCTTTCCAATGTGCCATTTTCGTAATAATTCCTTGAGCGTTACTGCAGTAATTTTGTTCTTGTTTCTTTCTTCAATTTTCTGAGGCTCTTTTTTCATGTTTACCGCCATATCGTCGCAAGAAGAGTTTTTTTTAGTCTGATTATTCCGTTTCTGTTCTTCGCCCGTTTACATTTTGATAAAACTGTCTCTCATTATTTTCAAAAGCTCTATTTTGTTTGTACTGTTCCGATTTTTAGCAGTCATCGCCTCAATCATTCTACTTCTGCTGCTGTTTTAAGTTTCAGTTCTTCATGTATTTCATTTAGACTTTCTTCTTTGCAGGTCATAGAAAAGGGCTTCCATCGTTCACTGATCCCTGTTCATCCTATAAACGGCTTTAGCTTTTTCTTGGAGTTTGTCGATCTAAGTTTAAATCTGATTTTCTATCCAAGCTTTGTCGGCCATTTCTTTTGCAGAGGTCTAGTTTCTATTTTAAATTTCATACTTACAAAGTTGTTGAGGTTTTTATAGTGTCTGTAGAGATGTATGGGAAGGGAATTTTCCCTATTTTTGTTTCTAATCAAAATTTCTTCTATTTTTCGTTCCTCATAGATGGGGTTTTGTTTTATCCTCGTCAATAAATCGTTTGATGTTTTCAACTTCTAATGTGTCCTTCTTCAGTGAGTTCTGATTTCGTGGTTATCGATCTCGTCTGTTTCACTGTTTACATATTGCCCGTCTTTTACCTGTAGGTTTTCACTAATAGGTGTTTCTTGATTTGTTACATCATTTATCTTTCGTTGGATTTTCAGAAGTTACAGCTCTGAGAACCACTCTATTTTGAAGAGCTGTCTTGCTTGATCTGCAATCATTTGTTCTGTTTAATTGTTGTTAGTAGACATGTCTAATAGATGGTTCATTCGTTTTCAATAGCCCCTTTATTCTGGGTTGCTTTTGTAGTAGAACTCTATTACCAGTTTATTCTCTTTTGTAGTCCATTTCTCTTTATGTGTTTTGGTTTGATCTTTTGTACATTTCTGCTTTTCTGTGTTTGGTCTTTGTTATCGCCGTACCTTTAATTAGACGGTTTACTTACTTGTTTTTGATCCGTATTATTGGCCTTTCGGTAAACTAGAATCACCATTATTATTATTATTATTATTATTATTATTATTATTATTATTATTATTATTATTATTATTATTATTATTATTATTATTATTATTATTATTATTATTATTATTATTATTATTATTATTATTATTATCATTGTTATTATTATTATTATTATTATTATTATTATTATTATTATTAATAATATTATAAACATTATTAGCATTATTATTATTGCTGATGGCCTATAAAAAATAATAATTCTTACCGTTGACTTTTCATTATGGAGTGAATTACTTTTTCCGTATTCATTTCAAGCGGCGGGGTAAGTAAAGAGTGTTCGTCTGAATTGTGAATTGCTTTCAGGCTTCCACCAACCACTAGATATTATTCTGTTCAAGAGCTAAAAATAGACAGGTATGTTACTGCCAAACTTTTGTGTGGCGGGATGGAAGTATATATACATATATATATATATATATATATATATATATATATATATATATATATATATATATATATATATATACGTTGGTCTGTTATATAGGGTGGAGGGTTACAGTTGTCTATTACTGTTACGTTAATATAACATAATAACTAATTTCGCTCTCCGGTATATGTTAATCGGTATTAATTACACTGTGTTCCCGCAACATTCGGCGTTTGTTGTTTAATCCCTCTGTTTCTTCACAAATGTATTTGTTTTTTGTGGACGGATGCACGCTTGAGTTGCTGTGGCTGCTGGACACTTTTGCTGTACGTAGACTAAATATAGGCAAATACTCATATAGAGAGTGTAGCGATTATTCGTATGAATATATAGATTATTTTAACTGTGTGATGTTCTGCATTTACTGTGTCGAGCGCCCAGTTTCGCCAGCCTTGCGTCAAAAGTCTTTCATATCGATCTTAAGATAAGGATTAAACGTAACGAGGTGCATGATCAGAAAAGGATTCTAATAAAAAGTCACGTGGTACTTTTGGGCAACATGCGCAGAAAACGAGAAGACGAACATTAGAATCTTCGAAGGATCATACATACATATCCGAGATCATTTTCTGTTTTAAATTAAATCGGATAAAGACAAACGAAGATATGCTATGAGGTCTAATATAAAAGTGCTAGTTTATGGTCGTTCAGTTGGGTTGATTATTTGACCCTGAAGTGAGATGGGTTATTCAACGACTATATATATATTGCGCCCATATAAAAAATAAAATATTACTGAAGGGTTATGTTATGTGTTCACTTACCGATGAGTGTATGGACCAATATACACCAATCTAGAACCAGGTTCTATCCATCAGCTGATTACCCCACTCAGACGCCGGTGTTTATAAAAAGGTGTATTACAAAAAGACGAGCAGAGATACGTTACTTTCGTATGTGTGATGGAGAGAGAATAACAGAGAGATATATAGACGGATTAAAGACGGCACCACTCATGTATTTCCTGATTGATGTTTTGCCAGACGAAAGACAATAAATATCCGTCTGGAATCAGGTGGTCTCGTCTACTTCCTCTCTGGGGTCACCTCTGGCTCTTTTTAATGTGTAACTCAATCTTTTTTTTTTATTCGAGCACCGACACTCTTTATGTCACTTTCCTATTGTATCCCTTACAATCGTTTGGAATTTACAAAAAACATATTTTATTTTTAAATCATCATCTATTTTCTAAAAACGTATATTTAATAATTATAATGATATAAATATAAACATTTTCGAATATGAGAAATACAAGCAATTCGACTTGGTTAAAACTTCTATGTGCGAGCTGTATATGATACAAGGTTCGCTTTATATGAAAGACCATTAAACAGCGTCACTCGGCATGGAATAAAATAAAACACTGTCTGTCTCCTTACATTTTATATTTGAAATACATTCTTAAATCTAAGACGTAAATATTATGTAAGGATCTACTTATTTTACACAATGAAATACTAACATTATTTGATGTATTAATCATAAGTATAGTAGACTATGTATTACACTAGGCAAAAGTACTGAACATATAAAAAGCGTTAAAAAAAACTAGTGAGAAAAGAGCAGGTGAATGTTACCGACGGTGTTCGTACGTAAGACGTTCGTATCTGCTTACAAAAGAAGATCATCCATTCTTTGTTAACTGTCGTTGTTTATGTACAGTTGTACCATGCATGTATTCATCGATTAAATCTGTTCCAGACGATATCAGATGTGTTACTTGAAGACACTTTTTTTAGTAGATCGATCCGAACGACATATATAGAGTTCTACAAAAAGCACAACTGTAACACACAATGTGAGTACTCTAACTTTTTTTCTATAAATTATCCGTCTAACAATAATGCTAACATTATCACATCATTTTAATTAAAAAAAATGATGATACTATTTTCTATTTCTGGCCAAAACTTAATGAGCCACTGAGGTGTATATGCTGTCAATAAAACATCATAATAAAAGTGGATATTAAAATAAGTAAACATTGCTTGATTTTTATTAATTAGCATGATCCTGCATTACTGTTTCCCCAATAGTTGAAATCGTATGTTAGGCATTTGATGAGTAATATTCTTTCAAGAAGGCTTTAAATCTTGCAAAATCTTGCATTTTAAAATACTTAAAATCAACATAATAATACTGTTATGGCAAACAATTATGAATTTCCAGTGTAAATAATTGACTTAAGAAACGTAAATTAATATGAATCAATATTGTCCGACTCGATTCTGTCGTTGACATTGATTTCCTCAGTTCATTCTCGAATCAAGTTTCTTATGTGAACGTCCTTCTGTGTGCGTTCACTGCGTATGGAAATCATCGTTCACTTGTTGGCTTTGTCTGAAGTCGGTGCTAGATTTAGACAACAGTCGCAGTGTGAATTATGCAATCGCTGTCTCTGCTGCAACAAAAAAAGAATATCTTAAAACAAAACTACAACACCAGTTTAAAATAAGTAACAATGTTTTCTTTTGAGAGACGTTACAATGATACTTGTTTTCTGCCACTGAATTAAAGGCACAAATATATCTTCCAATCCATAAGCTTTTGGGCCAAGGGTAACCTATCTACGGAAACAACAGAAACCCACTATATATGTGTTTGTGTGCATACATATATATATATATATATATATATATATATATATATATATATATATATATATATATATATATTTACATATTAGTGTGGTTTATGGTAACCCAGCTACATACTCGAAAACCATGGGGCGGATTATCTATGGACATAAAAATCGACTACCACAGCGGTTTCATATCTGGAGGAACATTAGTTTTTCCAAGACTGAAGTGGGTCATAATCACAGCATGAATCTTTTTATTCAAGAAAAAATTAACATTACAAAGATAAGCATATTTCTTAAGTTGCCTTTCTTCTCTGGACTAAATATTTATCCCATTGCAGGCCTGCCACCCGCATACATTGCAACTATGCACCCACTAAGCACATGTGTACACTTACAGAAAGAACCAGATCAAGCTTGCCAACATCAATAGTAACATTAAAACTATTGACCGACAGTATTCGAATTTGGATCTATCAAGTTGTCAGTTCACATCGACATCCATTTCACTAATATCACCTCCCAATAATTCAAGTGTGAATGGGAAACAAATTCTTTAGAATGTTATGAAACAATTGAAACACTTCCTGACTGTAGGGAATCAGCATAATTATATGAAATTCAAGTTGAAATTACATATTTTAAATTAGAGGTTACATTTGAGATAAATCATTTGATCTTAATTGAAGCTTAATCTAAACATTTAATCGCATAATGTTTAATTCGAGTTTAAATGAAGGATATACACACAAATTTAATAGTATAATTTAAATCACAGGATAAAGAACAGTAATTGCAATTAGGAGTAAAACGGAGCACAGGTCACATAATTTTAATTAAAGCTCAAACAGAGGCATATTATTTAAATTAGAAGAAGTGAAGTACCTAGTTAATCTAATGATACACCTATGCTATTTTGTTTTACGTAAAATATTTTTAACTTTGGAAACCAAAAAAACTTTTACATCATATTCTTACTTCGAACACTATCCTAAATAAATATAAAAAAATTATGTTACTTTCTAAGAAATAAGTGTAAATTCTCTTTTTCAAAACTAAAAATAAAACAATAATAATAGTTTTACAAGATCGGTCACGATAATCAATACTGACAATGGAAAACACTCATTACGTATGACATTTCTGTTCTTAAGATTCTGAAGTTATCTTAAATTACAACAAAAATCAACCTATGTGTACAAGCCTACTTGACCATCTAACAAGCGAACATGTCAGCCGCTGTTAGAGTCAAAATATATTTTCTTAATTATCCAGTTCAAAGATGCTTCTTCATGAAAAATACTAACAAAATATACAATGCGACTACATTAAAAACATATGCTATTTTTTAAGTCAGGTAAATGTTTCACAGTGACTTACGTTTCGACATTACTTGCTAGCAAATTCTGAAACATGATGAAAGTAATTACATTATTTTTCAGTAAATAAATTAAGTTTTTTTCTTTCCTATAACATAATCCATGTAAAAATCAGTCGATCGGGAGTAATATCGTAACCCATTGCTCTGTGCATAATTTAAGTATTAACCAGCATAACATTAATGATTGTAATGATTGTACTAATTCTCTTACTCTCTCTCTCTCTCTCTCTCTCTCTCTCGCCCGACTTTGAGCCCGCGTTGCGATGAGCGTTGGGCCGCTTGCTATTTTTCACATCTTTTTAAATCAAGCTTCTCTCATTTAATCACACACGCGCGGACCTCATTGCTACCAGGTGTAATGAAATCCCCTCTCCTCGAAGTATCCCATCTATTTGATAAGCTCTTAGGACTTATTTTACCCCAGACCGGAAATGGAAGACTAACATAAAATCTTTTGCTAACGTCGCTTGGAAAAAAGTGAGATCATTTTACCAGTTTAGAAAGTAGCTTACTCTTGTATAAAAGCTCGATACGTACTAAAACGGGGAATAGGTCGACAGAGCTGAAATCCCTGGTCCCCTATAAAACATCTACAGCAAATAACTTGTCTAGCTACAACAACAGGAAATAATTTTCATTTCTCTCTATGTACCAAAAACAAAACGAAACTACCTCTAAAAAAGGTTTTTGCTTCCCAGAACATTCCATTTGTGGAATAAAACACCACGAGACTACTTCCTGACAGACTACAATATAGTCCTCCTCAAGTCTAATGTTCACAAATATTTGTTTAGACTAGTATTTTTCGGACTTTGATAAGCGCTAGTCTATTCGTAAAATAAACATCTGAAAATGTTTCTTTAAGTGTATATATATTTAGCCATGTAACATTGATGCTAGACTAGATACACACACACAAGCTGATTCATAACTAAATTTACCCGTAACTGATATTTTTTATATTTGTTTGAAAAAAATATCACGTGAAAAATATTTCATAAGGGTAATACAACGTAGTATAAATGATTTTTGGAAATAATCTATATTTACTTAACAAAAATGATGTTGTAAATGTATCAATTGCCTTTGTCCCTAATACCACAGCATAAACAAAACAGAATGCGTATTATACATGCATGAACAGAAAATATATATACATAAACAGAGAGATAGAGAGAGGTATACTTTTCTCGTTAATCGCGGGCGAAGAGATGAAGAGCTATTATTCTCGGATTGAGACTTGTTGATGCATTTACGAATATTCTTAAAAGGCAAAGTAAATAAACAGAAGTAACATCTAAAGCCACAGGGTATTTAAAAGTAGAAGCCATTAGAATCGACGGAAATATAAACTTTGTTTTAATTGAATTTTCAGAAAATTTGATTTACCCGCTTTTAATTAAAATAACGACTGCAAACAAAGCGATGGAAATTCACGCTAAGTTAGCAAATGCTTCCATCGTTTCTTGCCGATCAGAAAAAGAACATTTACGATGGTTACTAATAAATTATCTATATTCTTATAAAGCTAGTATTTATTTACTGTTTGTGCAGTTTAGCTATTTGCGAAGTCTGCGGTGGTTGTGTGTTGTACTTTATATTGTGTGCATTGATTTATCGTGTCATGTTTTCTTTTTAATGACGGCGGGTATCTAGATAGGTCGTGATAGGTCTATGAATATCAGAAATATTCGGTGTGTTCTTTTTCTGTTGGCTTCTTGAGATTACACCCCCAACCAAAATTATAAACACATTGACAATTCTAGCAAAATCTTGCAATAAGGGAAATATTGTATATCATACGCCAGCAAAACAGCCCTCAGCATACACACAATTATGAAATAGAATAAAAAATATACATTTCTGAAAGGCCCGGACCGAAGACGTCTCTCTGGACAATGAAAATATAGGCAGAAGTGCAGTGCGCCACGTTTTCTGGTACACTTATTTGCAGGTGTAATTTCCTAGGTTTTGTTATCCATGACTACTCATCCTACATAGGTTGACTAATAGCTGAAAGTGGGGAAATGGATTCATTCTGTTTCCAAGAATATTAATGGAAGATATGTAAGCATAAGCAAAGAAACAACTTTTAAGCAAAATTCGACTCTATTCCTTGAAGTCTCCTTCGCGGGTGATACGCTGGTTCGAAAGCTTCTCTAACAACCCTATGCCATTTTTGTAGAACAATGTTTCTTTGGTCTAACAATACGCTTCCCGGAATATAGCAATCAAGAACTCGCCCGCTGATGTGTGCGTCTCTGGACGGGTTGGATTCCTTTTGGCTGCTGCTGTCTGCCGATTCTACATTGAAATGAAGATAAATATGCATATTTAATTCATGATCGCATATTGACGAAAAAAACTAATTTTCCTTACGTTTCTGCTCCTTCTACCGCCAGTAAAATCGATAACCTAAAAACGGTTTATATATATATATATATATATATATATAACTTCTTTGCAATATAGCAGGGGAAATCCACACAGAGTGCTCTATTAATTGAGAATTAAAGTTAAAACTAAAAAATTAAGAGCGTAATATTTATTTATTTTGGTACAGAAAAATAAGTACAAAGAATTAGAAGCTGAAAAGAGAGCCATATGGCTAAGCCCTTCCGTGCTTAAAACCGACGGTACGAATGTTATATATATATATATATATATATATATATATATATATATATATATATATATATATATATATATATGCCCTGTATGTCATCTTCTCATGACCGGGATATAAATACAGCGGAGGACGCATGTAAATTTAATATTCCCTGGGCTTGATAACACACCAGATATTAACGTTTCGTCATTATATATATATATATATATATATATATATATATATATATATATATATATATATATATATATATATATATATAATTATTAAAGCTCTTTTCAAGTTGGGCACCTTGAGAGAAATATAAAAACGTTCTAATGCGAAACGTTTCGATATTCGAAGACCGAACACTTTCTTAAGCTTACTCTATTCGCAAATTAATTATAGAGTTTAGTTCTCACTATTTACTTATGAATGTTACGATAGCCAAATGGTAAAGTATTGTGTATTAGAGTTACTCGGGTCCAACGTTCAAATTGTTTGACCGACCGTAGTCATACATTAGCTATTTATATTTGAAATTCTGAAGTTAAAAAATACGGTAATACAAAACAGAAAGTTTATTCAACAAATTCATTAAGTGGAGTGTAAAATTACAGCAAATTTTCAAAATGTCCACCTTCGTTCTGCATGCATAGCTCCATTCTTTTTTGCAAGGAATTTACGACTCTTTGTAGCATATTTGATTGATTATGGTGCTGTGCGAAGGAAGCTTTCTGTTCACATCACGTTTCCATTGCATAACTTTTGTGGGGTACAAATCACCCCTATTGAAAAACTAATGGAAGCAACCATCTATAATAAATACCATGGTTGCAAAGACTCAATAGAGGACATCCCTATCATGTTTTACAGCATGGTAGGAATCCGGTCATCTCCTACCACATTTAGTGGCGTTACTGTATTGCTATGAATAAATACATTGTATATTTTAACCTGTTACAATTTGTGGTTGTTATCTTTGTGACCCCTAGCACGGGTCTACAACAATAACAAATAGCAGTAATTAGAGAGTAAAATAACAATTATCAAAAGTTCATAGTATGTTTGTGCTTCATATGGTAATCATTTTTAATAGCTAAGTGAAGTGACTCATGAATCATTCTGTATAATCTACATTGATGATTGTTAGTGAACGTGAAAAATATATATAAGGATACCGAATATGTATTTATACAAACTAATTGTATATATATATATATATATATATATATATATAATCCTACGTTCATTTACATGTGTTTCCCTATACCTTTTTTCTATGTATTTTAATAACGCAAAATGCACGCTAAAGTGCACCTTGAATGTATGATTGATTAATGTTTGATACAAAGATCAGTTTATCTGTTCATCTTAGCTGTACTTTATAATTAACTAAATAACTCACTCACCACTCTTTCTCTCTCTTAGCTATCTATCTATCTATCTATCTATCTATCTATCTATTTATCTCTCTCATTCTCACTCTATGTATATTTTTCTTCTGACTCATATTACCTCCCTAACCCATGCTCTTCTTATTGCCGTGACATCACAAATAACCTCGTCCTCCTTTTTCTCTCTATTGTAATAGATGACCGTATTCTTTTTTTTAGATCGTAACACATTCTTTTTAATGGACGACATCAGACTTTTACGATATCATATAGTGTGTAAGGCGGCTTTTGTGATGTTATTTTGTAAGAACGTTCGCAAAATAGATGACGGCATCACGTTGTGACGGCATCTTCTGTGAACGCAGGCAAAGAATATTACAATACAACGAACAAGATTTTGAATTCTATTCGTACGTAGATAAATAGATCGTATTCGAAGGTGATGTTTTATTAGTAAAATACGGTGTATATTTTCCTCGTTAATCGTAAATACACGATGTAAGCATTTACTAATTTAGCGGAAATTTTCATCGTTTACTGCGCAGCCATTATTTTAATTAAAAGTGGGAAAATAAGTTTCTTTCTGAAAATTCAATTAAACAAAGTTTATATTTCGGTCGATGGTAATGGCTTCTACTTGTACATACCCTCTGGCTGTAGATGGTACTTTCGTCAAATTATTTTGTCTACCCAGAACTAAATGCATCAACAAGTCTGAATCCGAGAACAATAATATCTTTGTCTGTGATTAATAGAAAGTGCCTACTCCTTTCATATATATATATATATACATATATATATATATATATATATATATATATATATATATATATATATATATATATATATATATATGTGTATATATATATATATGTATATATATATATATATATATATATATATATATATATATATATATATATGCGTGTGTGTTGGTGTTGGTTATGTAGTATTACTAAGGGTTTAGCTCAATTGGTATTAGATGTTGCAATGCTACTAATGCTTAATTTAAGTTATACGCTGAAACATTTTCCGAAAAAGAGAAAGTTTCTCATTAGGTAAATTTTGTATTTCTTCAAAAATAACATATGTTTCTTCACAGCCAATACAATCAGAATATATTTGCTATGATGTAACATGTATTCTTTCAATAAAGACTTTTTCTTATACGATACCTAGTTTTGGCCGTAACATGTCATCATTTCTCCCTCCCTCTCTTTCTCTCTCTCTCTCTCTCACACATATATATATATATATATATATATATATATATATATATATATATATATATATATATATATATATGTGTGCATATATTATGTGTACATATATATACTATTTTAATTCTTGAAGATTGCACAGAAAGTGGGTTGAAAGGTCAATAATAATCAAAATACTAGATCTCAAAATAGAATAAAGGAAATACATCCGAGTTTTTGAATCATACATTTTCTTGTTTACCATGAAACCCAAGAATGTTCGATTAATCTAATCAGTTTTAGTTAATAATTCGAAAATCGCAATTTTAATTTAAAAATCAATTGACTATTTTGCGGGACCGACCGTTGGGGTTGATCGGCCTCACAACTAAGAAAGGAGACAAAACCTCGCCCGCTGATGTGTGCGTCTCTGGACGCGTTGGATGACTTTTGGCTGCTGCTGTCTGCCGATTCTACATAGAAATGAAGATTGGTTTGCATGTTTAATTTATGATCGCATATTGACGAAAAAAACTCATTTTCCTTACGTTTCTGCTCCTTCTACCGCCAGTAAAATCGATAACCTAAAAACGGTTTATATATATATATATATATATATATATATATATATATATAACTTTTTTGTAATATAGCACGAGAAATCCACGCAGAGTGCTCCATTAATTAAGAATTAAAGTTAAAACTAAAAGATTAAGAGCGTAATATTTATTTATTTTGGTACAAGAAAGGAGACATAGGCAAATTACGGCAATGGCAAAAAATAGATGACTAACACTGGTGAACAGTTCAAGAAAAGGTGTGTTTATTTTACCATAAAAGATGGTAATAACAATGAGTGATGGGATTTGATTGATGACGTCACTAGAACAAGAGAGACTGGACAGACGGGAGAAGCGTCTCTGGTGACAGCAAACTGGAGAGAGAAAAGCTGGGTAGCTGTCGATGGATGTTGATGAGGTACCACTGCTGTTGCTGGCTGGCAAAGAAAAGAAAAGAAAAGAAAAGACTCCCGCAGCAGTTTGTCTGGGTAGCCCTGATAAGGGCTGTTTAAAAAAAGGAAAAAAAAATATCGCCGTAGTTGTGCGAGTAGCCCTGATAATGGCTGTTTGGAAAAAAAGCTGGAGCCGCTGCTGCAGGAGATTGCTGGTGCAGGAGCTCAGGACTTCAGGATGCAGGAGCTCAGGGCTGCAGGATGCAAGAACTCAGGACTGCAGGAGGCATGAGCTCAGGACTGCAGGATGAAGGAGTTCAGGACTGTACGGTGCTGGTGCCGGAGAGAGCTGGAGCCGGAACTGGAGATGCAAGTAGCAAAGATAGTTAATCGCATTAGTAGCCCTGAGAAGGGCTGTTTGTATCTTATCTGCTGCTGCTGCTGGGTCCGCGTTTCTGGCTGGGCAGGCGTTTTCTGGGAGGTCTTCTGACCCCCTGGTTGACTCATTCTATTTATCTTCCTCCCACAAGGTAAGATGTGACACAAGGTCGGGAAAGTGAGAAAGAACCAGCGCTCGAGAATTTGAACACTCTGGCTTTTTAAAAATAGCCTGGGCAGCCCCGTCGTAATTAATATTACTTCGAGTAATTAAGTTAATGGAGTTACATCCGTTCCTTATCACTTCCTTCATACCATCGCCTCTACAAAACATCCGAAGGTAAACCCATTTTTCTAAGTATTTCTATAGGATATATGGTCCACGGTGACAATATTACGCTTCACCCAGCCGAATAGAAACTCAAAACGAGAAAGTATTCGTTGCTTCTAATTAACACTTCACTTACGAGTAGGGCAGATCTCTGAGAACATCAAAAGTTTCAAAATTTCACCCCAGAACATATACATTAAAATAAAAAGACGATAAACACTCGAATAAATAAACGCTATTAAGAAAGTAGATGTAGTTTATAGTGCACCGATAAATGAGTATTTCCACATGGCCTAATTGATTTGCCACTGTATGTTAGTAAAGCGGCCAAGGGATTGAAATTACATCAATGTGTTAAGAACCAGCATCCAATCGCCAGTTACCCAGGAAATCCAACTACAAATATATCAGGTGCACCTACATGCTGAACAACACTATCTTTAATTGACGATATACTGCTCCAAGAAAACTTTCGGCAGTCAACCTTATTATTAGTATTCTTTTCTTCACCGTTTTAAACTTCTGACAACCTACACCCAACGGTTTATGCCACTTAAATAAATATATCATTTATTATTTATAGAAGGAGCTTGTTTTCCTTTCTTTGACGACACTTTTCTTAGAGATAACTATAGGAGTCTGTCTTGCAGTAACAAACGGATCTAAATAAAATATGTCGAATTTACAAATTATATTTACAAATACTCATTTAGAAAGATAAAAAGTTGATTCTTTTCGAAAAAGAAACAAAAAAAGCATAGTAATTAACGAAACATTAACAAATACTCGGCGAATGTCATTTTCAACGGCGGCATTATTCATGGTAAAAACGATTATGAATGAATACAAATTAACAACGAAATCTGAATACAAATTTACTCCATTTCGGATGTTACCTAGCGCCCTCTCAAATAATTTATGAATAAAATGAATCAGTTAATAAGAAAAATACTAAATTGTCATTTACAAGTAAATGGCAATGATTGGGGTAATTAAGCAATAGGAGTTGAGATAACTTGAGATGTAAATACGTGCAAAGAAGTGAGAAATTAACATTTGCATATGCAGATATTGACTGACATATAATGATTCCCGTGAAAGGATCAGCATTTACGTGTAAATCTTCAGAAAGTGTGAACGTTGATCACAGCGACTTACCTATAGTTTGCTGGCGCGAGGGTGTGACATTGGTACGAGCTAATTTGTTATGAGTGATTTTTCTGAGCTGGCAAAATCAGTAACTACTGTAACACAGACACTAAAAAGTGTATGCCGTTCTTAGCCCAATTGTATATTTTTCTAATAGAAATGGAGTCACAGTGTTAGTTAAGTATAATAAAATATTGCTTTTTCAAGAAACTATGCCTCAGTCATTTTTGTATGAACACATTTATTTCAGCTCGCTTGCATACAGCATTTCGAACATATAAAAAAATAAAGCTACTCCACTTTTGACTACCAACGATCAAATCCCAGCTTTGCCTCAGCTTAATTGAAGTGATGCCTCTTTGAGGAAGCTCCTTTCTTTGATGAGCTCTTAGGACTGCTTCTCACCTCAGAAACAGAAGACTTACCTCCAAGCTTTTGCTAAGGTTACTGGGAAAATGATTGGATCAAGATTTGAATAATGATCGATATTAAAATTAAAGAAAAGTGGAAAATAAATGAAAGTTAATACCCCAAAATTTAATAAACACTGAGGATAACGTACCATTTTATCTGATCAATTATTTTTCATGAATAAAATAATTCCGTTAAGCAGTGTTTATCAGAAAAAAAACATTTTAGCCCTAGACACGGACGCTCGGGTTTCAATGGTAACTGACCTATTTCTAGCTTGATTCGACACTGACCAATGACAATGTGTTTTGCTTTACCAAGTACAGTACTTGCTATAATGATGAATATGCAACCTTCTGTTGTGTTCAGTAAATAAAAACTTAAGCACAAATGCTTAAAAGTCGAGAGTGAAAATATAAGAAAGAACGTGAAAATATTTTTAGTCATGTAAAACGAAATTGTAACACATTTTCCCTAATCTCAATATTAAAATTAACGTTAAAGTATTTAAGAGTGCTCTAACAACTCCTACTGTTATAGTATTCCTTTTTGACTTCCCTCCCTACACGGACTAAGTAAGACATAATGTATTTTCTGAATGTGAGTAAAACTCCAGCTTCCCCAAAAACGACAGGCGAGATTTAGAAAAAAATGGTGAAATTGACATGTTATTGTTTCTAAAGATTTATTGTAAAGTTACTGTTACTGATACACATCTATTAGTAACAATTTAAATTTGGTATAATCCACGACTCCAAAGTGTGCAACAACATCACATGAGAATCTAGGTTTTGAGTATGATTAACTTGAGGCTGTAATTAATAATGTGTTATGAGAATGTTTGCAATGTAAGAACGCCACATGTGTCTGTGAATAGTAGTACCAGGGATAATAAACTGTTGAATAAAAAATAACACTTCCTCCATTACCCCCAACACATAACCAATATAATGACAATGCAAACATAACTAAACAAAGAGAGGCAATGTGCGTGCACAGTGAATATATTAACACTAAATATATAAATTAAGCGACAATTAAACGTCAATTTAACCATAAAATTGCAATGGTAGTTCCGTCGGGACTCCCTAAGATATGAAAACACATCAGACAATAAACCAATACCCGCTGAACAGAGGATGTAATGTCTGGTAGACAATGACATCTGTTGATCATTCTAAATAACAAGAAGTGAAGTGTTTATATGTTCTTTTATTTTTATTAGTTAAATTTAAGGAAAAGCTCTGAGTGGACACTTACAAAATAGTAAACACGCTATCTTCTTTCGTTATCAGAGCTATATATTTCTCGAAACCACTCACATGTGTGTGTCAGAATAATGGAGCTTTCTGAAATAGAAGGCATTTTACATTTCATTTGTTTATTAATACACGAAAATAATTATAATAAAAGCTACTACTGTTTAAAAAAGTGTTTTCAAATGCCGAAAACTTAGGAAAATAAAAACCTGCACATCTGTCAATCTGATTATATATTCTTCTTGTATATAACGAACATATAATCTATGATTTTGTAATGAATGACGCTAGTTAGTTTCACCTAAATAAGTGTAACAGCTTAAATATCGATACTTTAAGAGAAAAACAACCCTAAATAAGCAGCTTAACGTACCAGGCATGACCCGAAAACAATTTCTCTCACACAAATCATATTGTTCGAAAACTATAGTATAAAATATATTAAAAGTAGAAATAGACAAAAAATTATGTAAGCGACTAATTATGAACTATAGTTTTATGTATTCATAATTCCGTGTAAATATAATCTCCTAATCTGTTGTTCCGTCAATCGTTAATGTAAAATAAAGTTTTAAGAATTACTAAATAAAATTTAAGAAAAAATGTTTGTAGTTATATAGATAGAAAGCAAAGAGTTGCTAACAAAATAGCCATATAAAATACAACATAAACGCATGACCTATCAAGAAGCCTGCCCGGTAAGTGGTGGGTGGCAGTGATAATAGATCTATTTTGAGAGTAAATATTCCTCCGACTTATGCTACAGAAGGTAATCTTATTAAAAGTTGTCGAAGTTGATAAAATGTAAAAGCCAATGAAAGTGAACGACAAAACCGTTTATGTTCGAAAACCTCGTATCAATAATTGACCTAAATCGACGCCAACACGTTTCGATAAGTAACTTTAAGATAAGCTATACCGGCCATTATAATAGAGGAACTCTGCCTTAACATTATATTATTAATGATATGAAAATGATCTTCACACAATCGGAACATAATCAAATCGCAACAGAAGATGCTGAATATATGAGCCGCTCAATGTTCTTTCAATATATATATATATATATATATATATATATATATATATATATATATATATATATATATATATATGAGGAAAAAGAAACAATGTTTCAGACAAAATATAAAAATAAAAATGGAATAAAGGATTAGGAAATAACAAATAGCAAAAATAAACTCAAAAACACATATTGAACAGTTCTACCAAAATATTTCGATCGTTTATAATACGATCTTCTTCAGTAGGTAGCAGAACTTTAATTAAAACAGAAATGTTTACAAATTTATACAAAGAACGCGATAGGAAAAAATAGTCAAGTGTAATAAACAATAGAAATGTTCAAAAAGAAGAAGAAGAATATGAAGAAGAAGAAGCAAAAGAAGAAAGAGAGAAAACAAATCAGCAGTTAGCTTTTGAACGCTAGAAGTTGGTAGCGTAGATCAGTAGTAATTTGAAATTACTGACTAAGGAGTTAAACAACAAAGGGGGGGGGGTAGGAGGCGGAGGAGTAGGGGGAGGAGGGGGAGGAGGAAAAAGGATTAAAAATTATCCATGGTCATATTTATTTAAGTTCATTTCAATTAGAATCGATCAAGCAGAAGAGGTAGCAATGTTATAAAATATTTGTCTTTTGATGAGTGTGTTGTTATGACTTTATTTTTGTTTTTATGCTTTTGTTTTTATGTATTTGAGTTTATTTTTGCTAGTTGTTGATTTGCTTATCCTTTATTCCATTTTTATTTATATATATATATATATATATATATATATATATATATATATATACATGCATATATTGTAAGCGTAAAATAGACCACATTTATTTATTTACTATTGTTATAAAACAACAGTAAATAAATCAATGTGGTATTTTTACGGTTACCATATATATATATATATATATATATGTATATATATATATATAGTATTTACGTATATATATATATATATATATATATGTATATATATATATATATATATATATATATATATAAACGAATAAATGCGAAGGTTTTTTTCATTCATCGCTTCTATATTATAATCAAAACAGGTTACTGTTATTTAAATCAATAAAATAGTGACATTTTGTATATATAGTGATAATGAAAGATCAAGAGATATCTTTTTGACTACTTACTTATAATCGTATTTTTTAAACCATTCATAATTAATTAATGTTTAGTATAATAATTTTTGGAATTGCATTGGTTTATGTTGGCTATCTATATGCAATAGTTTCGTCTATATTAACAGTAATTAATTAATGTTATTTTATATACAAATCAGAACTATAACTAAAAACCGTAAGTTTTAACTGCATGCGTTCGATGACGACATTACTGAAGACCGTAGCTGCTACAAGCGAGGCAGAAGCGAGAAGAGAAAGGGGGTAGGGAGAGGTTGATTGTCTTCCTTTGCGACAAGCGAGGCAGAAGCAAGAAGAGAACGAGGGAGTGGGGATTGTCTTGATCACTCTTTCTCTTTCTCTGTCACCTTCATCTTGCCCTCTTTCTGTAGTTGTTTCCCTTTTTAACTTGATGGAGAGAAGAAAATAAACAATCATTTTATAATTTAAAGTGGGAAAATTTTCGGGTCAATTTTAGGGGAGTTACCTACATTCTTTTTTGTTAGCCATTTTCTACTTTTCGTGTGGTTTTATGACCCTGACACTCGGGCTTAGGGTTACTGGTAAAAAAAACGTTGTTAAGTTCCCTATAAAAATACAATGGCCCAGTGTTCCTTCACTCTGAATTCTAAAATATTTGTTTTTCTTTCTTTTCGTTTACCATTGTGTTAACACGTAATGCCCTAAAAAAGAAGAATGTTATTGTTTCGGCGTGATGGGGTATTAATGGAGGGTGTAAGTCTGCAAATTTACCTATATTTATTTTTTTAAAATATTGAATCACTTTTTTTGTTACTATAGGTCCCTGATTTATTTTCATTTGAAGCAATTGATTTTAGTTTGTTTACCTTTCTGGTGAAAATTAAATAAATAACTTCAAAATGATCTAACGAATGAAATATTTTATTTTATGGCATAAATAAAAATATGTAAAGCTTAGATATCATTGTAGATAAACACCCCCCCACACACACTCCACCCCACCCTCGATTAAATGAGATTGCACTTTGTCAGGCGATTACATTTGAATACCCTAAACTCCCTGGCCGAAAAAGAAACAACAACAAATGTTTTGAGTCGTTTTCGTTCTGGTTTCGAGAAGTTGAATGTTAATGTTATTACATATAGAAGGTGCGTCAGAAATAACCGCGCAACGAACTATTTATATATATATATATATATATATATATATATATATATATATATATATATATAAATATATATGTGTGTGTGTCTATAATGTTTTATTTTACTTAAGTCGAAGTTCTCACACTTGATCTCTATATGAGATACATAGATATTCGAGTATTCCGTGAATGTTCTCTTTCACTTGTCAAACATTGAGTTAGTAAAGAAGTTAAGTATGTAATTGTCTCCCTTAATTGACCTATTATCTATTATATAGTATATCTTTCTTGTGTTCTCTTAGTCTTGCCGGATTCCAAGACAAGAAACCATCTAGTCTAGTGAAATACTCAGCTAAGATCTGTTACTTGATGTATCATTACTTAGAAAACAGCGCAACATTCCTAGTATGAACAAATTTATAGCAGCGTCGAGAGGAGTTTATTTGGGCTTCGAATACTATGTTATTTTGAATATTTGGTCATGATTTACTTCTAGGGGAAGTATTCTCGTGGCAGGTTATCCTGACAAACCCTGGTTCCTAGTAGGTAATTCAAACTTCCCATTAGGTAATTCAAACTCCCTATTAGGTAATTCACACTTCCCAGTAAGTAAATCAAATTCCCGCAGTAGGTAATTTAAACACATCAGTAATGGTAATTCAAACTCCCTAGCAGGTAATTCAAACTGTATTTTTTTCCTTCTTATCTTTCTGTTTTTGCTGGAGATTGGGCATCCTACCGGATGCCAGACATTCACCGGCTATTTCAGACACTCCAGCCTGGAGATCGTTTTAAGATTCTAACTGTATTTTAAGTGCAATTGTTTGTATTTCTCTTGCACTCGGTTCACCGGGTATACTCGCCAGATAACTCTTCAAATTCTTCTTCATTAGTCCTGTTGCTCCTATAATTACTGGTATGATGGTGATTTTCCTAAGATTCCAGTTTCTGTTCATGTCGTACATAAGACCTTGGTATTTCGTAATATTTTCCCTTTCTGCTCTGTTCAATCCTGCATCATTAGGGACACTGTCTTATGCGTGTGTGTGTGGAAACTATTTTAATGTGAGTAGTTCGGTTTCTTTGTGCTTACTAGGTTACATCTTATTAACCGAATGTATTGGACTCTATGGCGTAGATGTGTGCGCATTTCGTAAAGCGTTTATGACCACAAAGTGTAAACATTTTAATTTTTTACAATATAAAAACACATCACCACTTCAATTCAACTTATATTCAGTAAAATTTCTTCGCCAAAGATCTTTTCGTTCTGCAGGCACTGAGTCAACATATGTTTAAGTGGCATCATTGTCTCGTCAACCACTCTTTGTAATAATTTCAAATGGAACCGCCATTGTACACGCGTCTAAGGGTGTTAATGCTAAATTGCTAAACAAATTAATTGATGGATTTTAGATGCGTATAATGATAGGGATGGCGGGATTTGTCCGTAAGTTTATCGGTCACGTTACAATTTCAAAAACCATTTTAATTTAATATTGCGGACATTGAACGGACGCATCTTATTTAACATGCGTCCAAACGTTAATATCACACAAGCTCCGTGAGTCAGTTAACGTGCAATTCTTAAGTTTGCAATAGAATGCTCGTTGGTCTGTTACGCTTAAGTTTTAAACAAGCATCTTCATCATCTCATTGAATACACGAATCTAATGCTAAAAGGGACCAACGCAGTTCCATAATGTGCTACGACATTAAAATTTGAGATGGCTTGTTCGTTGATCTGCTACACAAAAGTTGATACGCATTTTAATCGCTCACATTGAAATAATTCATCTGAAGCAATTTCACAAGATGATATATCCATCGATACCCCTTGTCACGCTAATAGTTCAATAGCATTTCTATTTATAGTTAGCGTTTGTTTCTAAATAATTTCGCCATTGCTCTGTCACGCTTAAGTTTTAAATATAATTTTCATTGCCTAAAGCGAAAATTGAATTGCCGCACACTAGTTTAGATGCGACAGAGCACTTATCTGAAGGACTAACAATCGGCCAGTTTGACACGTATATGTTTCTAATATCATGACCGTTCGTCTTTAACATAGAGCTTTTACAGAGCACGCGATTTGGCCTGTCACGCTTGAATTTGAAATAGCAATTTCGTTTGTTCGGCGCGTTTACATTACAAAATATACCTTCTGTCGATTATGAAGCTTAAATTTAAAATGACATTTCTGTTAATCGATCGCGTTGAAGTTTGCAATGCAATTTTCATCAGAAAACGCATCTATATATATATACTAGCTGTACCCGGCCACGCGTTGCTGTGGCTGTTAGTTGAAATGAAGAGGTGGCCTTTTGGAGTTCATTTTGATCCAGTTCCTTAAGTTGCCATTTAATATGAATGGTTTAATTTTCCAATACTTGTGGATACACAATATTCTTAGTGGTTCCCGTTTCAGTGTAGATGAAGAGATTGTCCGGGTTTTAATGGTTCTGGTGGATCTGCCAGTTGAGGTAGTTTAATTTTCCCTGCGGCACAACACAATATTTTAGTTTCTCCCTTAAATTTCAGAGCTTTGCAATAGGGACACACTTCAGTCATAGTGCCTATGTGAACATGGTGGCTTAAACTATAATCCTCATGAGGGTTGTAATGAAATGCTAGGCGATCCCAATCCAGGGCTTGTTGAGCATGGAGCCTTGTTTGACGCCGATCTGCTAATCTCAGCCTCTCGCGTTCGTTACGTTGTGAACGAAGCAGATCTGAAGATGCCTGACGGGATTGTTCTACCCGCAACCGTTCCTCTTCAAGTCTGGCTGCACGTCGCTGTGCTGATTCATTCGCACGTACTTGAATCATCCTTTGTCTAGCTTGTTGGTTTGCAGATGCCAGTTGTTCATGAGTTTGATTTGCAAGTAATCGACGCCTTGTTTCTGCACGGCGAGTATGACGACCTAAGTTTGATCTTCGGGGGGGGGGGGCATGTTTACCTGTATAAATGTAACAGTAGGAAAGAATAATTGTATAAAGGTAAATGGATTTTAAAAAACAATCAATTATAACCCGCTTCAGGGTTGTCGAAGAAATGCAAGTATGGTTTTTTTTTATAGATGAAGCATGTTAAAAGTAAGAAAATGAGGAAGAAGGCAGGTTTAAAAAACAACGAAGTAGATACGAAATGAAATTAAAGCACGTCTGTTAAGTATCAAATCGTACCTGAAGGATGGTTAAAGTCTAAAAAATGAGTAAATGCGAAATGAAATTAAAGCACGTGGGTTATGTATTAAATCCTACCTGTAAAAATGAAACAGTAGGAATGAATAATTTTATAAAGGTAACTGGTTTTAAAATAAACAATCAATTATAACGCGCGAGTAAGGGTTGTGTAAGAAATGCAAGTAGTGTTTTTTTTTTAGAGATGAAGCATGATTAAAGGGAAGAAAATGAGGAAGGAAGCAGGTTTTAAAAACATCGAAGTAGAGAGGAAATGAAATTAACGCACGTTTGTTAGGTAAGTATTAGTGTAAGCGTTTGTTTAGGGAAACAAACAACGAATAAGGAAAACACTTTTTTTACGTATGAAGTAGATACGTGACAGCGGGAGGAGGAAGGTCAATCCGGAAGTGAAGTTGGACATGCAGGTTCGCAGAAACGGATTGTAAACCGGAAGTGCAACTTAGTAGGAACGAATTGTAATAAAAAGTATTTTTTTATGTGTAAAGTAAAAATTATGTTAATAACATAAAAACATAGCTCGGATGTAAGGATTTGCTATAAAAAAATTTCAGTGGTAATGGTTTAGTGGAAGTATATTTCCATGGGAAACGAACAAACCAACTTTACATTTTTATATATATAGATATATATATATATATATATATATATATATATATATATATATATAATAGGCGCATCTCAAGAATAATTATTCTTGATTTATGAGTCTCTCAAGTACACCTCGAAAACAAGCTGTCCCTTTAAATTTTTGGATCTTGTCAAGAACCCTCCGCGGGGCGTTTACAAATTAAGAATTTAACGCTGATATATGCGATATAGTATGAAATAGTGAAGAGCTTATTGTCTGCTTTCGGCGTTTTCTTTCCTGGAGACTAAGTATTTCCTTCAATATATTTGTTAATTAATCATTATTGTTCCGTAATCATGTTCTAGTTTTAATGTAATCGATTACTAATATTATCACATGAGAAATTATAATCAAACTTATCTTTGTAAGTTAACTTCAGATTGCCAGTTGCTAATTGAGGCGACATACATGAATCATAGGAGTCAAGGGATTGGAAAATATAAAAAGATATAGACAGCGTTATATATATATATATATATATATATATATATATATATATATATATATATATATATATATATATAGTAAGTCATGAAAATAGATTTATGGCAACTTAGCTACACAGAGGCTCCCGTATTACATCCCCGGGGGGAATCTTCAGGCTAAAATGCATGGAGTTAGTTTTACCGGGTGTTTATTATATACACGGCTAGCTAGTTAACCAATCAAATTATTCGTTGTTCTCTTAGCCAATCGTTGGTTTTACTTCTTATTTCCGGTTCTATTGTTCTGTTTTCTGTAAAGTGACTTATATCATGTTTCTTTGTTGTGTCAATATAATAGGTGAACTTATTTTAACACGTGGTTCATTGTATTTCTATTTTAGGTTCGAGTATTTCACTTGTTAGGTTTTAGTTTAGTTTATTTTTTTTTACTTATTTTTTGTTTATTTATTAATTTATGTAGTTATGTATTGTTAGCCTAAGGCACATTTTCTTCTGTGCAGGTAGCTGTTTTCTATCTCATTTTCACAGTTTAATAGATTTGGGGGCTCTTAAAAGTTTTAGATTTAAAATTACTCATTCAGACATAATCTACACGGGTCGTCTAAATTTCTACATGTACTTGCCTGTCGTATATTTTCCATTCAATTATTGCTGAGCGTCCATTTTCTTTTAGCTCCCAATAGTTGTTTGCTAGTGATGTTTTAATTCGACGTTCTCTGTTTCTAAATGTGCTTTTGTAGTCATGATATATGGTTTTAAATTCTAGGGAGGTCATACCCACGTAGTACTTCTTGTTATTCGGTCTTTCCTTGGTAAATATTGTGGCTTGGTAAACAATACTTTTGGTTTGGCATTTATTTTGTAGTGGACAAAGTGTACGATTTTTCTTTTCGCTTCATTGCTAACTTTTTCACTTATATTCGGGTGATTACTATTAGGGTTTTGTTTATTTCTATTTTTATTTTTATATTGTTGTTCTTCTTAGTGTTATTTTTGCTATCTTTGTCACTCTTCGTATGTAATTTGTAATGTGTTCTTCCTCTCTCTTAGTATTTTGTTACTAAGTGCCTTAATTATCATTTCTAGGTTTTCGCAGCAGCTGTAGGACATTTTTAGATTATTTTTATGGAATATTTTATACAGGTGATTGGGTACGGTGAAGTACTTTTCGATTAGATTTAGGAATTTTTTGATTAACTCTGTGAATTGGGTTCGACCTCTGTTACGATCGGAAATTGTCACTGATGAGAGCTTAACTTTTAAACGTGAGCGTATGTAGGTATAAATAATTTCATATTTATTTGTAAATATTGTTTAAAGCCCTGTAAAAACTTGATCACTTTTCACAGATAAAAAAACAGACTGCCACTTAGCTATAATCTTCTAGACTCTCTGCTGTTTACTGCCAGCAGTATTTACCCATGAATAGAACTTAATTTATCATGTATCATGTGATAGTGCTCGATGGCGTTTCGGATAGATCAAACGCGTGCGGGGGTTTGAGATGACTTTGTGAACCGGGTTCGTGCTCTGTGTCCGTCTGAAATTGCAGTTCTTACACTGATGAGAGCGTAAATTATAAACGCCGGCGTTTTTAGGCATGAATAATTTCATGTTTATTTGTAAATACTGTTTAGAGCCGTTTTAAAAAAAATAAAGTTGAGCACTGTTTGGAGATATAAACAACAAACAGTTACTTAGCTTTAGGCAAGGTTCGATAAAGTTCGTCGAACACTCTAGATAGTCTGATGTCCACTGACCGCTTAATTTAGGCATACATAGAACCTGACATTTCCTGTATAACGTGATTTATTTCGATGGCCGTAGGAGGAGAGCAAACGCGTGCGGTGTCTTGGTTGACTGTGTGAATTGGTTTCGCGTTTGTGACTGTCTGAAATTGTCACTGTAGTCTTTATTCAATTTACTTCATCAACCAGAAAATCTTTGATCGACTGGTCGATCGACACATTTAATATCTCGATTGCTTTTCATTAATCTACATTTGCATTGTGATAAATTTGGTAAGCATCCATTGCATTATGTATCGTAATGATATTATTTTGCATACACTATCCCATTCAAATCATTAAATATTTACACTGAATAGGCGGACGTATTAGCTAGTGTTATACAAATCGACGATGGAATCGTTGTATATATTTTATCCGCCTTGCAAATGTTTGTAATAGAACTTTCGTAAGTTTATGACTGTTTAGGTTCTATATATTCTTAGTTAGTCGATCACACTGAAGTTTGAAAAAGAAGTTTCATGAAATTATGACTGTGTAGGTTCCATAGCATGGTCGTTAGTCTGTCACACGGAATTTAGAAATAAAACTTTAACAAGTGTATAACTGTTAAGGTTTTATAGAATGGTCGTTAGTCTGTCACACTGAATTTAGAAATAAAACTTTCATGAGTTTATAACTGTAAAGGTCCACTAGTATGGTAGTTAGACTGTCACACTTATGTTTAAAATATATCTTTCATTAGTTTATGACTGCTAAGGTCCGATATCATTTTCGTTAGACTGTCACACTTAAGTTTGCAATGGAACTTTGATACGTTTATGACCGTTAAGGTCACACTTAAGTTTGCAATAAAACCTTCATAAGTTTATGACTGTTAAAGTTCCATAGAATCTTCGTTACCATGGCACACCGACGTTGAAATAGAACTTAGATAAGTTTATGATTGTTAAAGTTCTATAGAATCTTCGTTAGTCTGTCACACTTAAGTTTCAAATAAAACTGTCATGAGTATATGACTGTTAAGTTTCTATATAAACTTAGTTAATCTGTGACCCCGAAGTTTGAAATAAACTTTCATGAGTTTAAGATTGTTAAGATTTCATAGAATCTTCGTTAGGCTATTACACTGGAATTTGAAATAGAACTTTCATCAGTACATGACTGTTAAGGTTACATAGTATGTTCATTAGTATGTCACACTAAAGTTTGAAATAGAACTTCCATGAGTATATGACTGTTATGGTCTGATAGAGTCTTCGTTAGTCTGTCATACTGAAGTTTGAAATCGAACTATCTTAAATAGATGATTGTGAAGATTCAATACAATCGTCGTTAGTCTGTCACACTAAAGTCTAAAATAGAACTTTCATAACTTCATGACTCTTAAGGTTCCATGAGATCTTCGTTAGACTGCCACACTAAAGTTTGAAATAGAACTTTCATAAGTTTATGACATTTAAGGTACCATAAAATCTTCATAACTCTTTCACGCTTAAGCTTTAAATAGCATGTTTGTACGTGTGTTAGGGATATGTGTTAAATATTTTTATATTGGACTGTAAGGCTTAAGTTTTTAGTAGTATTTTTATGGATGTTATTCGATTTACTTTTGCAAAATAAGTTTTATAAGGTTTTAAGTATATCTATAAATGGCACTGTCTATCTGTCTGTCCATCAGACGTTTGCTTCTATCATTTCTAAGTTTAAAATAACATTTCATAGCAAAACATCGATGTTGAATAGTCGCATCTAACGTATAAGCGCTCGTCCTTTTTTCTCTATAATTGTTTTTCTCAGTTTTCTATGATAATAAAAGTTAACTTCTGCCTCATTTCGTTTTCTCTGGTATCAGCGGTCGCCGGATGAAAGCAAAAACAATATATTTAAAATTGCTGACACACAGAATTCCCCAAGACATTTATTATGGTAACATAAACACGCGCGAAAAAAGCAGATGGATAACAAAAAAGGGAAATCAAAACAAAAAACTTCTGAAATATTTACGAAAAAAATGTCAATACTAAAACTTCAATCTCCAAGCAAATAACAGGTTTATTTTCTGTCCCAGGTTTCGGAGACAAGAGATTAAAATTAATAAAACTGTTATATATATATATATATATATATATATATATATATATATATATATATATATATATATATATATATGAATATACACACCACAGGCGGGCACCACGGCGTTGCCCGGTAATGAATGATGCTCGCGGTGTATTCCTGCTCAGTTTATATATTACCATTTTTATTGGCATTTTAAAATGTCTGTCTATTTCAAATATAGTCATTTCTGTTCATAATTGCTCGGCAAACCCCAATATATCATTGTAAGAAAGACAAAAAAGATTATAAATATAAATGAATATATATATATATATATATATATATATATATATGTATATATATATATATATATATATATATAAAAAAATTTAAAAAGAGAAAAAATCAAGAAAAGAAAAAAAAGAAATAAAATTGGTACCATCCTTGGCTGACACCACACAGAATATTGGCATTGGGTCACGGAGGATGAGAAGAACGAGGAGGTACAGCACAAACCAGACCTCTACTGGAAGTGCAGAGACTGCTGGGGCTTTGGGGGGCTTATTGCCACCCAAATCCCAGAGAAGACCAATGGGCCTTACCAGCGAGTAATCAATGGTAAACGGCTGTTGTGATACTGCAAGTTTATTTGCGTTTGCTATCGAAAAGAGGTTGAGAATACTGGAAATCAGGGGAGACTTGTTGTCACTCAGACTCCAGGGAATACCACCGGTGAGCAATCCTTGTGAGTAAATAATAATAATAATAATAATAATAATAATAATAATAATAATAATAATAATAATAATAAATATTACTAGTAATAATAGAAAAGTAAAATCAAATATATTAGTTTAGGTCAATCAAAAGAGAAAAATAGAAATATAGTTAATAAAAATAAATAATAAAATCAAAAGAGAAAGAGGGATTAGGGGGATTATTAGGGAAATGATATCGTAATTTAAAAATAGTAAAAAGTAACCAGAAAAGAAAATAGTGCAAACTTGAAAGACATACGATCGGACCAAATGTTAGTCGATCCACAAGTCAGGATTACTGTAAACCTATAATTAAGAGTTTCTGGTAATTTTGAATTTAAATTCATGTCTGCAACTGCTCATCAGTTAATCTCTTTTGTTTAACTGATTGCCGTCTTCGTATAACACAATCAGTATTTTTTTCTGCTTAGCAGAAATTGCATCTCGGAACATTAGCATTACACAAATTACACACACACACATATATATATAATAAATAATTAATATTTATTTATAAATGATATATATATATATATATATTATTTATAAATAATAATATAAATATATAAATATATAATTATTTATTACCTACAGACATCGATGTTTCAGTCTAACGAAATCTTAAGTGCAGGAAGTTAATCGATCGGCGGGCGCGAACTCCGATCACAAATCGCCACTGATTTGCAGTCAAGAGCGTTAACCCCTCGGCCATAGGGGATCAGCTAATAATTAAAGAGGAATTTAACTTTGTAAATAGCGAGTCGGCGACTAATTTTACACGAGCAGTTAAAGTCATCAACAAACTGTATTTGGATCTTGCATATATATATATATATATATATTTAACACTACATGATTGTAAACAAAGCGAATATAACTTAATGCCCGCCACGTCTCAAATCTCAATATTTATGCGTGTATGTGGGTGTGTGATGTGTGTGTTTGTCTTTCGTAAAGAAAGAAAGATTAGAGAATGTATATAAAATGTAAATATGTATTCTGATGTGACATTTACCGGGGAAGATAATGGAATTTTCCCAGAATCTGTAAATTCCCCCATAAACGAGCTATGAAGCATAACACCCTTAATACTTTTAATATATCCTATTTTAATGAAGTTTCTGTAAAAAAAAAACATCAGCGAAATTCAATGGAAGGGGTCACAAATCTCTACGTTACCCTCTATATACCGAATGCTTACGTTCCCCTACCTATAAGTTACCCATGGTAATATAGGGTGGGCCAAAATAAGGGTCCTATCTTTAAATTTGAATAACTTGAATTTGAATAACTTCCACAAAATAAAAGTTAAACTCACCAAACTTTATGTGTGTGTAGACTGACCCTTCCGAGATTTTTTGAAATAAACAAAACAAATTTTAGCCGAAAAACACTTCTTAAAACTTACAAAAACTAAAGTATTGTTTTTTACACTGTTTTGAGTTTTTTAAGCAAAAATAATGTTTTCTAAATGAGGGTACGTTCCTTAGGGCTAATACGGCTCATGCTTGCTTCGGAAAGGGTCCTTTACTTATTCTAAAAAAAATTAAAAAAATCAATAAATAAAAAAGTTATGAATTTTTAAAAATAGGACCCTTATTTTTGCCCACCCTGTATAACAACGTAACAACTTTAAATATGTATGTCCTATTTTTATGAAATGTAAAACATAAGCTACTAATTAAGAGATTTGTCAACATTTAAGCTACTACTGACTATATTAAGGGTGTTAGACAGAAGGAAAATCCAGGAATAACGAAGAACGTTATATGATACTATGAGCATAGTAGTAATGCTTATTCACTCCATAGCAACGCCGGCTCTTCCTGTTAGTTAGTAATTATTTAGATAGAAAAATAAATACAGCAATAAAACAAACAATAAATTGTCTTTCTTTATTCGTTGAGGTGCATGTTATAAACTAGTACAAAGACTACTTAGATCAAATGGATCACTCTGTAATTCATTACAAATATAATTGATAAAACGTATAACTATTTGTACTAAACCTAATTACACATTTTACAGAATTCGTCAGCCAGAAGTGAAGTTAATTTCGTGACGTAACGCTATGACAAACACTAAAAAAACACGTTGAACTGTTGATGTTGTAACTTAATGATGGCTAATTTCAGTTGGCCTTCAAATCCATACACACGAATAGAAAGGTTTTTTTTTAAGTTCTAATTTACTGTGAAACTGCAATAAAATTTGAAGATTAGTCCCTTTTAAATATGCAATATTGTTAAATAGATGTATTTGTTTTATTTCAACGAACGATATACATTAGATTGATGGTCCATTGATCACTACATCGAAAGTGTTATTTGGTGAGTCTGTGAAACCGAAGGTATCGATGGAAGATCAAACTAATGAATAATGTTCGTTGAAAGAACACATATACGCTCTCACACACGTTACTGAGTTCTCTCATTCTTACTCCTATGCCAAAACACCAGATTACACTATACATATGTTTGTGAGTGTATAGTAATATTGTACTTTAAACAGATATTTAAGATCTCACTATCCTAGATTTAGAAAAAATAGTTGTATCTTTTTAAATTTAGTTAGAAAATTAATTTAGTTAAAGAGTTTACATTTCTGCCGAATAACTCTCGCTAGCAACTGCCTTCATATAGGGTGTAAATTAAAGTTGAACACACATCTGGCATTTTATTTACCTCCCCAGGAGGTTAGGCACAAGGCCAGTTTTATCTTACTCCCACAAGGTAAGATGTGACCCAAGGTCGGGTCGGGAAAGTGGGACTTGAAAAGCCAGCGCCCGAGAAGTGAGCACTCTGGCCATTTAAAAATTGCCTGGGCAGCCCCATCGGCATTCCTCGGTAGGGGCGCCTCAGGCAGTAAGCAATAAACTTACTCCTCCCCAAGAGGGGAGGCAAAGCCTGGGAGGGTGAACCTCCTAGAACTGCACAGGACAGACCCATAGACCGGCGTAAATCAAGCCCCGAAGGCCAAGACGTTACCAGTTTATGGCGTGTATCAATGATATGGGGAAATGTTCACGAAATATCATATCGTACGGAACTGCCATCAGACTACACTGACGCGAGCAAGACTATAATATGATGAGAAAATACATATATATATATATATATATATATATATATATATATATATATATTGTATTAATAAACATGTGCAATCTGCAAATTCATTACAGCATTATGTGTCTTTTTTTGCTTCAGTTCGCGTCTATCTGTTACACCTCTGTATGTATTGCCTTTAATAAATTACCTTTATATAGATTTTGTTTTGTTCATAATAAACATAGATTGTAAATTGGATGTGAGTTTAATGGTTTCCTTTATTCACTCAATCTTACCCCGAAATGTACTTATGGTTTTCATGGTTTCCCGTTCTTTATTCTAAAATGTTTATTTTATATTACACTAGCGGGGCTACCCGGCGTTGCTCGGGGTCATAAAAACATAATTGAAGAAAAATTGCGTGTGTAACATCTTTATATTAAAACTTCTATTTCTCTCCTTCTCTCTCTATAGCTGTCTCTTTATCTTTCTACTTTTCTCTACCCTGGTCGCTACTTTTCAATTTTGCCTTTTGCGAAAGCTGTTTCTTCCCCACCATTTCATCCTACGTTTCACAGGGCAATAGTATGACTTATTTCTATAAAAAGTACCACCACTGTCTGCGCCTTCTATATAGGTACTTATAACCGCCCCGGTGTTCATACTATATATTTTGAATCCCCTCATGATATCCTTCATCATTTTAACTCCCCTCGTTGTATTCATCATTTTCGATCTCCTCATACTATTAATCATTTTCAATCCCCTCATAATATTCTTCATCATTTTCAATCTCCTCATACTATTAATCATTTTCATTCCCCTCATAATATTCTTCATCATTTTCAATCCTCTCGTAATATTCCTCATCATTTTCAATCCGCTCATGATATTCTTAATAATTTTCAATCCTCTCATGATATTCTTCATTTTTTCAATCCTCTCATGATATTCTTCATTATTTGCAATCCCCTAATGATATTCTACATCATTTTCAATCCCCTCATGATATTCTTCATCATTTTCAATCCTCTCATGGTATATTTCATCATTTTCGATCCCCTCATGATATTCTTCTCATTTTAAATCCCCTCATGATATTATTCATCATTTTCAATCCTCTCATGGTATTCTTCATCATTTCCAATCCTGTCAGTCTATTCTTCATAATTTTCAATCCTCTCATGACATTCTTCATCATTTTCAATCCTCTCATGACATTCTTCATCATTTTCAATCCCCTCATGATAGTCTTCATCATTTTCAATTCCCTCATGATAGTCTTCATCATTTTTAATCCTCTCATGATAGTCTTCATCATTTTCAATCCTCTCATGATAGTCTTCATCATTTTTAATCCTCTCATGATAGTCTTCATCATTTTTAATCTTCTCATGATAGTCTTCATCATTTTTAATCCTCTCATGATAGTCTTCATCATTTTCAAACCTCTCATGATAGTCTTCATCATTTTCAATCCTCTCATGATATTCTACATCATTTTCAATCCCCTCATGATATTATTCATCATTTTAAATCCCCTCATGGTATTGTTCATCATTTTGAATCCCCTCATGGTATTGTTCATCATTTCCAATCCTGTCAGTCTATTCTTCATCATTTTCAATCCTCTCATGACATTCTTCATCATTTTCAATCCTCTCATGACATTCTTCATCATTTTCAATCCCCTTATGATAGTCTTCATCATTTTCAATCTCCTCATGATAGTCTTCATCATTTTCAATCCCCTCATGATAGTGTACATCATTTTCAATCCCCTCATTATAGTCTTTATCATTTTCAATCCCCTCATGATAGTCTTCATCATTTTCAATCCTCTCATGATAGTCTTCATCATTTTCAATCCTCTCATGATAGTCTTCATCATTTTCAATCCTCTCATGATAGTCTTCATCATTTTAAATCCTCTCATGATAGTCTTTATCATAGCTCTATCTAGGATATTGAGCACTTTTCTCCCGGACAACGCCGAGTACTTTGAAAATCAAGGAGGCCTCATGAGCACTACTCAAATCACTTAGGTATCCTCTCTCCTTCTGATCTGCGAAATTATCCAAAGGGGAACAAAGATGGCGTTAAAATATTTTCCAAACCTATCATTACAGTAGCTCTATCTAGGACATTGAGCACTTTTCTCCCGGACAACGCCAGGTACTTTAATAATAAAGGAGGCCTCCTGAGGACTACTGAAATCACTTAGGTATCCTCTCTCCTACTGATCTGCGAAATAGTCCAAAACGGGAACGAATATGGCGTTAAAATATTATCCAAACCTATTACTACAGTAGCTCTATATAGGACATTGAGCACTTTTTTTCCCGGACAACGCCGAGTACTTTGATAATCAAGGAGGCCTCCTGGGGACTACTGAAATCACTTAGGTATCCTACCTTCTTTTTCATCTGCAAAATTGTCCAAACGGGAACGAAGATGGCGTTAAAATATTTTCTAAACCTATCACTACAGTAGCTCTATCTAGGATATTGAGCACTTTTCTCCCGGACAACGCCGAGTACTCTGAAAATCGAGGAGGCTTCATGAGCACTACTGAAATCACTTAGGTATCCTCTCTCCTACTGATTTGCGAAATAGTCCAATAGGGAACGAAGATGGCGTTAAAATATTTTCCAAACCTATCACTACAGTAGCTCTATCTAGGGCATTGAGCACTTTTCTCCCGGACAACGCCGAGTACGTTGATAATCAAGGAGGCCTCCTGGGGACTACTGAAATCACTTAGGTATCCTCTCTCCTTCTGATCTGCGAAATAGTCCAAAGGAGAACGAAGATAGCGTAAAAAAATATTTTCCAAACCTATCACTACAGTAGCTCTATCTAGGATATTGAGCACTTTTCTCCCGGACAACGCCGAGTATTTCAAAATCAAAGAGGCCCTCTGAGCACTACTGAAATAACTCTTATCGATTCCCCATCCTTTTCAGCGTAGATGCTGTTAAAACATTATCCAAACCTATCACTACAATAGCTCTATCTAGGACATTGAGCACTATTTTCCCGGACAACGCCGAGTACTTTGAAAATCAAAGAGGCCTCCTGGGGACTACTGAAATCACTTAGGTATCCTCCCTACTTTTCATCTGCAAAATTGTCCAAAGGGGAACGAAGATGGCGTTAAAATATGTTCTAAAACTATCACTACAGTAGCTCTATCAAGGATATTGAGCACTTTTCTCCCGGACAACGCCGAGTACTTTGAAAATCGAGGAGGCTTCATGAGCAATCCTGAAATCCCTTAGGTATCCTCTCTCCTTATGATCTGCGAAATAGTCCAAAGGGGAACGAAGATGGCGTTACAATATTTTCCAAACCTATCACTACAGTAGCTCTATCTAGGACATTGAGCACTTTTCTCCCGGACAACGCTGAGTATTTTGATAATCCAGGAGCCCTCCTGGGGACTATTGAAATCACTTAGGTATCCTCTCTCCTTCTGATCTGCGAAATAGTCCAAAGGGGAACGAAGATGGCGTTAAAATATTTTCCAAACTTATCACTACAGTAGCTCTATCTAGGATATTGAGCACTTTTCTCCCGGACAACGCCGAGTACTTTGAAAATCGAGGAGGCTTCATTAGCACTCCTGAAATCACTTAGGTATCCTCTCTCCTTGTGATCTGCGAAATAGTCCAAAGAGGAACGAAGATGGCGTTAAAATATTTTCCAAACCTATCACTACAGTAGCTCTATCTAGGATATTGAGCACTTTTCTCCCGGACAACGCCGAGTACTTTGAAAATCGAGGAGGCTTCATGAACCCACATTAAATCCCTTAGGTATCCTCTCTCCTTCTGATCTGCGAAATAGTCCAAAGGGGAACGAAAATGGCGTTTAAATATTTTCCAAAACCTATCATTACAGTAGCTCTATCTAGGACATTGAGCACTTTTTTCCCGGACAACGCCGAGTACTTTGAAAATCAACGAGGCCTCCTGGGGACTACTGAAATCACTTAGGTATCCTCCCTCGTTTTCATCTGCAAAATTGTCCAAAGGGGAACGAAGATGGCGTTAAAATATTTTCTTAACCTGTCACTACAGTAGCTCTATCTAGGATATTGAGCACTTTTGTCCCGGACAACGCCGAGTACTTTGAAAATCGAGGAGGCTTCATGAGCACTCCTGAAATCCCTTAGGTATACTCTCTCCTACTGATCTGTGAAATAGTCCAATGGGAACGAAGATGGCGTTAAAATATTTTCCAAACCTATCACTACAGTAGCGCTATCTAGGACATTGAGCACTTTTCTCCCGGACAACGCCGAGTACTTTGATAATCAAGGAGGCCTCCTGGAGACTACTGACATCACTTAGGTATACTCTCTCTTTCTTGTCTGCGAAATAGTCCAAAGGGGAACGAAGATGGCGTTAAAATATTTTCCAAACCTATCACTACAGTAGCTCTATCTAGGATATTGAGCACTTTTCTCCCGGACAACGCCGAGTATTTCAAAATCAAAGAGGCCTCCTGGGGACTACTGAAATAACTCTTATCCATTCCCCCATCCTTTTCAGCGTAGATGCTGTTAAAATATTATCCAAACCTATCACTACAGTAGCCTTATCTAGGAGATTGAGCACTATTTTCCCGGACAACGCCGAGTACTTTGAAAATCAAAGTGGTCTCATGGGGACTACTGAAATCGGTTAGGTATCTTCCCTCCTTTTCATCTGCAAAATTGTCGAAAGGGGAACGAAGATGGCGTTAAAATATTTTCTAAACCTATCACTACAGTAGCTCTATCTAGGATATTGAGCACTTTTCTCCCGGACAACGCCGAGTACTTTGAAAATCGAGGATGCTTCATGAGCACTCCTGAAATACCTTAGGTATCCTCTCTCTTTCTGATCTGCGAAATAGTCCAAAGGGGAACGAAGATGGCGTTAAAATATTTTCCAAACCTATCACTACAGTAGCTCTATCTAGGACATTGAGCACTTTTCTCCCGGACAACGATTAGTACTTTGATAATCAAGAAGGCCTCCTGGGGACTACTGAAATCATTTAGGTATCCTCTCTCTTTCTGATCTGCGAAATAGTCCAAAGGGGAACGAAGATGGCGTTAAAATATTTTCCAAACCTATTACTACAGTAGCTCTATCTAGGATATTGAGCACTTTTCTCCCGGACAACGCCGAGTATTTCAAAATCAAAGAGGCCTCCTGGGGACTACTGAAATAACTCTTATCCATTCCCCCATCCTTTTCAGCGTAGATGCTGTTAAAATATTATCCAAACCTATCACTACAGTAGCTCTATCTAGGACAATGAGCACTATTTTCCCGGACAACGCCGAGTACTTTGAAAATCAAAGAGGTCCAATGGGGACTACTGAAATCACTTAGGTATCCTCCCTCCTTTTCATCTGCAAAATTGTCCAAAGGGAAACGAAGATGGCGTTAAAATATTTTCCAAACCTATTACTACAGTAGCTCTATCTAGGATATTGAGCACTTTTCTCCCGGACAACGCCGAGTATTTCAAAATCAAAGAGGCCTCCTGGGGACTACTGAAATAACTCTTATCCATTCCCCCATCCTTTTCAGCGTAGATGCTGTTAAAATATTATCCAAACCTATCACTACAGTAGCTCTATCTAGGACAATGAGCACTATTTTCCCGGACAACGCCGAGTACTTTGAAAATCAAAGAGGTCCAATGGGGACTACTGAAATCACTTAGGTATCCTCCCTCCTTTTCATCTGCAAAATTGTCCAAAGGGAAACGAAGATGGCGTTAAAATATTTTCTAAACCTATCACTACAGTAGCTTTATCTAGGATATTGAGCACTTTTCTCCCGGACAACGCCGAGTACTTTGAAAATCGAGGATGCTTCATGAGCACTCCTGAAATCCCTTAGGTATCCTCTCTCCTTCGGATCTTCAACACTGCTCAAAAAAGGAGTAGATAATGGATGGGATGAGGGCATCATGACAACGGAACCGATACGACCCTACCTCAATACTTCTCAAAAAAGGAGGAGATAATGCATGGGATTATGGCATCATGACAACGGAACCGATACGACCCTACCTCAACACTTCTCAAAAAAGGAGGAGATAATGCATGGGAATAGTGCATCATGACAACGGAACCGATACGACCCTACCTCAACACTTCTCAAAAAAGGAGGAGATAATGCATGGGATGAGGGCATCATGACAACGGAACCGATACGACCCTACCTCAACACTTCTAAAAAAAGGAGGAGGTAATTCATGGGATGAGCACATCATGACAACGGAACCGATACTATTCTACATCTACCCTTCTCAAAAAAGGAGGAGGTAATGCATGGGATCAGTGCATCATGACAACGGAACCGATACTACCCTACCTCTACACTTCTCAAAAAGGAGGAGGTAATGCTCACACCGGCGAATACCGTAACCCCCCCCCCCAATTTGGCCTGAAAGGAGGAGGTAATTCCTATCATGATAACAGAACGGCCACAGGGAGGGAGGGGGGGGAATATTAGCGTCTATTAATAATTAAGAAAGAAAGTGTGAGAGGGAAAAATGACAGAAAGGAAAACTGCCACTCTCTGACGTCATGATGACCTGATATAACCGGACACAATTTAGGGCAAGACCGGGTACATCCGGCAAGGGATTATGGGACAGGTGCGGATGTGATTGAGCAACCCTTGTTTCACTACACACTCTTAACGTAGGATTCCTATGTTGTTATTGATGCATCCGGACAGAAGTTATTGGATGATCTGATAGAACCGGACACAATTTAGGGCAAGACCGGGTACATCCGGCAAGGGATTATGGGATGTTTACAATGACTCTGCATTTTTATCGGATTAGTACATAAATACATTAGATTATTTCAAATTTAGTACATAATAACGTTGAAAAAGTCGAATAAAATACGAAAAAACTGCTACCTTTTGTCGGAAAGTGGTCCGGTTGACTGTCAGCGAGTGAATCGTTATTTGCGATTTTGAGATATTATGATCCCAGGATATGTACGGTGCTGAAGATATACACTTTTTGACATGTCGCCGCTTAGTTTTTGAGGAGAAGCTTCACATACAGACATACATACATACAGACAACTGCCCTTTATATAAGAGATATTGATAAACATTGTTAAGTGTTTATTTTAGGATATTTATCAGAGTAGTTAAAACTAAATTATGTCATTACTTCAAAAAAACTACCGAATTATAAAGCTCTGTTTTACACAACCTTTAAATCGTTGAGCTTATTTTTTGATCTGTCGTATTTTATATATCTTGCGCCTTCACAATATCTTATTTGTTACAAACTAAATTGTGTATTAATTGATCGCTTCAACTGTTTTGGCTATTTAACTTGAACTTTTTAAATATATATATATATATATATATATATATATATATATATGAATATAATATATATGAAAATATATGTATATAGTTATAATTATATATATATAATGATGTTATATATGTGTGTATTTATATATACTAATAATTATATATATATATATATATATATATGTGTGTGTGTGTGTGTGTATATTAAATGTATAGATGGATCATTGCTTAGAATCAGCGTTGCCTTTAGAAGGAAAAACACTTAAATAATAAATGAATAATTGATGTCATAATTTTTTAGGTTTGAGCCACCAATACCCATATAAAATGTATGCGCTCTCCCGAGAGACGCATGCGTACTCGGTTAAGAATCATTGTTTCAGATTTGATACGTTCTGCAATTATAATGCCATCATCATTTTCGTTTTTAAATTAGTTTCAGTGAACAACTTCGAGTCGCTTTTTTTCTCCGTCTTCTTTGTTAACTTCACACCTAATACCAATACATCATGTCATTTTCATTCTCACGTTGTATTTTTCAAAATTAATTTTTGTTATTTGTTTTATCATGTTCACTTTCTGTAAAACGCGAGATAATTATTCTAAACTCTGTTCTTTCGTACGCTTGACACATTTTCCCTAGATTTTCAATGTAAAATAATGAAGGAAAATTCAACTTCATATATATATACTAGTTGGCTGTTCCAGTGTTGCACTAGCGCTTGTCGGGAGAGGTATTACCTGGTGTGTCCGCGCCGTAGAGATTACTTTAGAACGGCTGTTTACGTCATGGCAGTGTACACAATCTCTCTGAGAAACTAAAATACATCACCTTAAAAAGATGATCAAACCCGTCTGTAGCCTTGACGGGTCTTCTACGGCGTCATAAATGTTCTCAAAAGAATTAATTATCTGGGCTGCGACAGTTGACTTGCTTAAATTAACGTTTGCACAAAAGGAGCGAACAACTATACAGTATATATAGAAATTAGATAATTTATTTAAATTATGAAATAACATATGATATGAAACTCGAAAGGCAAGTTGTCGAGCGTCACACCTGTTTTTAAAAAACAGAAAACACCAACTTAAAAATCTCCCTCGCTGTGCTAAAAATGAGAGAGAGATATGTATATAAAATGTAAAGGAGAGAAAACAAATATACATAGTAAATAAAAAAAAGACAGACAAAAATACAGTCACCAATGTTTTAAATTTAAAAGTATGCTTTCATAAGTTCATTTGGTTCAGGTTTCCTGAACTTTCGGTTAAGCCTACGATTACATAAACATATGTTAAATTCAGCTAGGCTCAATTCTGATTGACGAGGCACTACTCACAGCGACTGTTGTACTGAGATTTTGTAGGCGACAACACACTTGTCGATTTTACTCGTCTTCTCGTGAGTACAAGAAAAATGAAGCACAGAGATTTAAAATATGGGGAACTCCAGCTCCCCCAAAATGGCGTTCATCGTTGTCTCAAGTTCACAACTTGAAATGATTGACACTTTAATGAAACATAATAACCATTTCATTTATAGCTCTGTTGTAAAGACAGAGTAAAATATTTCTCATTCATTCATATATATATATATATATATATATATATATATAAACAACATGAACAGTTTTGTAATTTTTAAACAATGAAGCAATATAGAAATAAATCGCACCTAATTGAACACCAAATCGGTTTATCTAAAGACAGGAACATTTAAAAAAAAGACTAATAATTTATGTAGGAAATCAAACAATAATGCGAAACAGAACTATTTGATGTATTAAAATGGAGATTATTGAATTGAAAACAAAAATAAATAATAATCAATTAATAACATTTCTTTTACAAAACAAACATGCAAATTAGTTAAAATGTTGACTGATATTGCATATACATAAGAAATGTATGAATAAAATACTGCGTCTATTGTGTAAACTTAAATTAACTGTAAATAGGGCATTTTTACGTTAGTGTTAGTGCGACAAATGGACCAAACTTATATATAACCGATATTCTTAAGATTTGCGCGTTAAATATGCCGGCTAAGCAATCAAAACAATATTTTAATATATTTAAAACTTAACCTTAACAATGACATATTGATAACAATGTTATTTAAAACTTTAGTGTAAAACACAAGCAGAACTGCCATTTTCAACTTAAGATTTAAAATAGAAATGCTATTTGAAACATATAAGTAACCTGCAAATAATAATATCTTCAGATATTTCGCAACAAACCCACGAAATGTTATTTATAAATAAAGTGTAAAATCAAGAAGCTAATTAAATTCTAACTGTGACAGACCAGCGACTATGTTATTTAACAAGTGAATGCGATTTTAGACTGAAACGTATAAGAGAAAGGAAAATGTTATTTTCAACGTTAGACTAAGACAAGTATGCTATTTAAACCGTGGCGTTACAGACAAACAAATATTTCAAACTTGAAAATGAGACAAGGGTGCTATTTTTAACTGAAATGTAACAAACGAAAGACACTTTTTTAAACTTAAGAATGAGATGATAATGCTGTTGTTAACTGAAGCATGACAGACAAACGAGAATATTATTTCAAACTAAGGAATAATAGAAGAATGTAATTTAAATAGTAGCGTGACAAACAAACGAATATACTATTTAAATTTGAGAATGAGACAATAATTATATTTTAATCTGAAGCGTGACAGGCAAAAGTGAATTTTACTTAAAACTAAAGAATGAGACAAGAATGGTATTTCAACTGAAGCGTGACAGACAAACGAATATATTACTTAAAAACGCAAGAATAAGACAAGACTGCTATTTTGAATTAAAAACGTAACAGATCAAGGAACATTTTATTTAAATTTAAGAATGAGACAAGAACGCTATTTAATTGAAGCGTGATAGACAATCTAATATATTATTTCAAAATTAAGAATGAGACGAGAATGCTATTTAAACTTAAACATGACAGAAAAACAAAAATGTTATGTTAAAGGTAAGAATGAGACGATACTGTTATTTAAAACTGAAACGTAACAGACAGAGGAACATTTCATTACAAACTTAAAAATGAGTCATTACCATGATTTTAAACTGAAGCGTGACCAGTTAACATAAATATTATATCAAACTTCAGAATGGTACGAGAATGCTATTTGAATCTGAAACGTAAAATACGGACGAAAACGCAATTTCAAACTTAAGCAGGGCAGCAAAAACGAACAATTATTTCAATTTTACTCGTGACAGAAAAATTCAAATGTTATTTAAAACTTAAGATTCGCGAACGCACATCTAAGTGTGATTTCACAATAAATTATAGCATGTTGACTGACGTACTTACTTAATAGAAAACGCAGATACATATAACAAGAAAAGCACAAAGTGTATATATATATATATATATATATAGATAGATAGATAGATAGATAGATAGATAGATAGATAGATAGATAGATATACACGCATCCATATAATGTATATATATATATATATATATATATATATATATATATATATATATATATATATATATATACATATATATGCTTCTTTCAGTTTGGAGAAACAATGGATACCTTCTGTAAAGTTGTATATGCCAGGAGTCTATAGTGACAAAAACGGTACTCGATCACGGAACGTCGAACCTACAGTAAATGCCTATAACAACTACATTTCACCACTGATAATAATGGCTTTCTACTTACGATCTTAATTTAGATGTCTGGGCCGCTAATGTTCTGACAGGCTGAGGGTACATGATTGACAGCTTGTCTAACAGCTTATTCCGACTGATAGTACATGAGCCCATACTCTAAGGTAGCGTTACGAGAAGCTGCTCTATCAACAGGGTGTTCCAAGTTCGAATCAATACCTGTGTATCTTACGAATATTTGTAACCTTCACGTAGTCCTTACCGTAAGTACTCGATGTATTTCTAGAACGAATTCTAACTAGAAAGATATCGGGAGAACTAATGCCAACACAAGAATCATCTGATTCATACAAAATGAATGAATGAATAGACTGCACTTTGGTTTTGTTATCCAACAAACACCCACAGTGTCCAAACCCCACGTAATCAAAGCAAATATGAAAGTACAAAATAAGATGAAAGGATAATATGAGGTGCCCTCTAAAAACAACCAAATCGGTTCTCCCTTTAAGCATCTTCTTCACAAATATCTGAAGACTAAAAACTTACCATAATTGTGTAGAAATGCCATGTTACAGGCAGAAACAAAGTATTTATATACAAGTGGAAGGAGATAAGAGCCGAAATGGTGGAGGTGAAGACGAGGTCATTGTGCGCAAGTAGTAGACGTAAGCTATATATCTAGATACCGAAATTGGAAGGTTGATGGAAGAATAGGCAGGTAGTTGGATAGAAGAGTCAAATTGAGGAGAAGAAGGCAGTTGTGTTCGAGGCTAGGTAGTAAGCATATTGGCAGAAAACGTAAAAATAGAAAGTTGGTTAATGATTTTTGCATAATAGTTTAGATGTAGTGTGATTGATATGAAATGGGCAACATGAGCTAAATGGGAAGCAAGTAAATTGTAGGTTGCTATTCGAGGTTTGGATTTTGGCTAAAAGGTCTGTCTACGAAGCTAGATAGATTGAAATAAGTCATAATTAAATGGCTTATAATCCATTGTACATATATAGTAGTTTCCTTTAGTATGGTGTGGTGAGTTTGAAAGAAACAAGGTGTTGTTTGATAATATTGTTTGAATGTGAACTCTGACACCCATATCATAAACTGTAGTTAAATACTAAAATATGCGAAACAAGTAAATGTTTGTTATTACTTGAGATGTATTGCTTGATTAGGCTTGTAAATATGTTGTTAAGCTCATGTTAAATTTCACCAATGTAATTGTTATCATGCAACAAATGCAGTAACCATTATATTAGTGAAACTCAACTTTCCCTTAACAAAAATATTTAGAATTAAAATAGAGCAATTAATCTAGGTGATATCAAAAACGTACTTCTTCAACATATTGTTGTAGCTATTCAAAGGTTTTTTGTATTCGCTAAGTTCGCGATAATCTTATACGCACATATCATGCAATATAAACGCATAATGGAAGTGGTTCAGATTGCAGACTCAAATACAAACATCAAGCAACGACATTGTGGTGAACTTGACAACAACAACAACAACCAAGTTTTAAATATGCAAATACTATTGGTGAAATGTTGTAAATTATTTTAGTAGGGACCACATTTTTGGAATCGATCAAGGGAAGGAATATGCCCAGATTCCAGTTGTTTTCGTCTAATTAAACAAGGGTTATATGAATTATATAGAACGTTAAAGTATACTATTTATTTAAACTGAGATGTTTCAAAAAATATCGCATTCATTGTAGTGATCCCTAACTGAATAAACGCACTTCTATTTCATGTGTATGCAACTCGAATATTTCTTAACTGTCAGACATCAATTCGACTTTCGTTGTCTTTTGTACATTATGATTTACGAAATAGTGACAGATTATAATTTGATATCTTAATGGTTTACTGTCACCAAGATTCACAATATCGGCCATATTTGATGATATAGAATGTTTGGTCTTTGTTTTTTTTATTTTGTGTGTTGTTCTTTTCTCCGAGAAGGGACGGGTAGGGGTAAAATAAAGATTAAAAATATAGGATATGAGTGGTTCTCTCGAAAATAAAACAAATAAATTATCTTCTACTTTTATTTTCTAATATTTATGCTGTCATTCTGTTCATATCTTTTAATAAAAAATGAAGAATTCCACATGAAAGTTTGCGTGAAACAGAAAACTCAGAATAATACCTTAATGCACTTATATATATATATATATATATATATATATATATATATATATATATATATATATATATATATGTATCTTCCCAACTAATAGTAAAATTGTCAGGTGAAAGAAGAAAATGTTTCCGCTTGGCGTAAAACAATACTTTTCAATACAAGGAATATATTTCCACAGGTTACGTAAATAAAATTTATAACTAATTTTTTATTAATTAAAATTTACCCTAACATATCCCTTTGAAGTAAAAGTAGTATTACTACTTCTCACGGTGCGAATCCACATTAATTTACATTAAATGCGACCGTGACTATAATTCATGAAAATTACCCCCTGTAATATACACTGTATATCACCTTAATATAATCAACTCATGATTATTTGGGAAAAAGAAAAAGTGTCCGTTTAAAACATGGCCGAGACTACTGAGGTCAAAACTTGCGAACCGGTGTTTGTCCAAAAAAATAACATATTTGATTATTCCGCAAAGGTTTTAGCCGAATTTTTCTTTTCATCATTTATCAGTTTGAATTTATTATTTGTTAATAATTGCCTGTGACTTTCTCATATAATTATTTTTGTTGAATAATTTAACTATTAAACATATAAAAAGAAATTGTAAAAGGTTCGATCTCAATATTTGTTAAAAATATTTTCAAAATATAAATTTTCCAAAATATGAAAAACATGAATTGTTATTATTTGATAATAGTTAAATAAATTGTTTAAAACTAATAATTTGTCCCCAAAGTTTATAATTGCGCATTTTTGGGGGGCTGACCACTGGTTGGTAATTTTCGAATTCGGCTTCAGCGGCCATGATCAAATGGATATTTTCTATTTCACCGATTCTTGAGAGGAACTGAAATAAAAAGACTCATTAAAAATCCAAACGAAACACCATAAACCCTTACTATTTTTACCTATCTATCTTAATATAATCAATAGAAAGATTATGTATATTTGCTTAACAACTAAGTATAATATAACGCTAATTACCAGTTTATAGTTTATTCGGATAATGAATTGACATGAAATAATAGTAAAAACATTTTGATAAAAATAGAGTTCATAAAAAAACATGACTTAGAAAGAATTAGCTCCCTCACGAACTATGCTATCATTTTAAATGCATCCTCAATTAAATGTATTCTAAAACATATGAAACAAAAATGCATAAAAGTTACTTTATTAAAATGTAATAAGCTATTTTTACTTAAATAGTTTGATAAATATTTTGAATATTATATACAATTCCAAATATAAAAGTTCAAATCCTGATAATTCGTGGATTATTCACCTTAGATTGCAATAATAACAAACAAAATTAAACTAATATTTTGTTAATTATCTTCAACTACGAATTAACAAGGCAGCCATTTTATACGCGGATTGAAAATAACGATTTCGCTGGATCTATTTTGAATTTCTGTTTGATATTGGACATTCTATTGACTGAATTATCAAAACAAACATTTAATATGCATGTCCTTTGCTTGACTAAATGGGTTCTATGAAGCGCTATCGCTTTATATTATCTTAATGTATGTAATAATCTAATAATGAGCATACGTGCTGGGAAAAGCCTAACGTTCTTCAAAGAGCCATGGTACACACGATTCTGAATAAATTATTCGGAAACGCACGAAAGCATGAATTATACAGATCCTTCTTCATAAAAGTTCATCTAAATACTTTTTAAATATATATATATATATATATATATATATATATATATATATATATATATATATTCCATGATAAATACCAGTATACTGAAATCATATGCCCTTAATAGGGTTAAGATGGAAATTCCTATACACTAAATGTACAAAAGCAAGAAAATTCCCAAATGTTTACACTTTTATTGTCATTAACAGTATGCGAGCACAACAGGGCTATGTATTTTACTTGTAGGAATTTTTCTTCAGCGCACCTCACACACTTCATCCACTCATGCATAGATTTTTATACTGTAGTGATGTGATAATGAAATGGTTTGGTTGATATGTAGTCATACCCTTAATGACAATAAAAGTGTTAAAATTTGGGAATTTCCTTGCTTTTGTACATTTAGTGTATATGAATTTTCGTCTTAACCCTATCAAGGGCATATGATTTCAGTATACTGGCATTTATCATGGAATGTCACTACTTTTGTAAAGGCTATGCCTCAAGACAATGGTCATTTTTAAGGTTTTCTTTAATTGTCTGGAAAACTAAGGTATATGGTAAACCGAAATTAAAATGCCATAAACTAGACCCTAGAACCTCTATCTCTGCCCAAAATCAGCTGAATCCATCAAATAGTTGATGAGATACAGGGTGGCACACACGTACATACGTACACACGGATAACACAAAATCACTCCTGACCTTCATTGATCTCTGGGTTGCCTTGACTAATGATGCTAAAATTCTACACACTTATAGAACCTATCCAATGAAAATTTTGTGCAAAGTTTTAACTAATTTGGTTTATTGGTTTTCGAGTTATGACAGATCAAAGAAATGAGATTTCTAGCATAGGTCGTTTTTGAAGTCTATTAAGGGATAGAGCGCTATCGCGCCTCCTTTGATATATATATATATATATATATATATATATATATATATATATATATATATATATATATTTCGGCAAACATTACTAAATCACACGGAGTGTCTTTGATTGATAAGACTTTTAAGTCATTTTAAAGTAGAACATTACTAGTTGTGTAACCTAAACAGAACACTAAACAATTTTTAGCCGTTATGTAATTATGCGTTTGAATTGTATGCACTTTCTTTAACGTCATCAATTTCTTAACGGTTTAAACAGTCAAACTTTTAAATCTCTCATATGTGTAGAACGCTATCACGCTCTCATGTACATTTCAACTTTACAGACGCTTTTTCAAGTTATAAACTACTTGCCGTTATAATTCAAAACTGAGCACAACAGTAAAGTCATAATTTGTAAAGACACTAAAACTAATACCGCCTGAAGATGATTTGACGATTCCAATCGAAAGTACTTGCAAAAAAGAAAAAAAGAATGGAACAAGAAACCCATGGATCATATTTACATCAATTTGACCTAAATATTAGATGGACAATTCGGAAAATTGAAAAAATAAAAAAAGTCGCATCAAACAAAACCACTCCGTGTTATTTAATAACGTTTGCCTAAATATATATTATCCATACACATATATGTCTTTGTTTATTTTACGCTCGTTTTTATCGAATTACGTAACCGTATCTCCGGTCGAACTATTCGAAGACTTTATCCACGTATTATGAACACTGGTTTCGTAACACTTAGACCCTTTACGCTTTAAAATGTAGAGAAATACGCTATGTATCTATTTTCATGTAAACACAAGTAACATGACTCTAAAGAGAGGTCTATCTCTCAAAGGAGCAACTATGCAACATGGCTAATTTATGAATCATCAATTTATTGTATCTCGACAGGACCAAACTCAATAGGATATTAATGTATATATATATATATATATATATATATATATATATATATATATATTAATTTTATTCGTACATGTACACGCACTTCTGGCTCATTTCTGTTACCAGCATGGCAAACTTAGAATATATATATATATATATATATATATATATATATATATATATATATATATATATTTGCTTGTTAGCAGCATAGCGGCTCATTGGCAAAGTCTTCAGTAGGGCAAACACATGTGTCATCTGAATACGAAGTGCTTTGCCAATGAGCCGCTATGCTGCTAACAAGAAAATCTAATAGAGGTCATAGAACATCTTACTACTGTTGAATTCTAACGGAGCGAAATTCCGCAAATTTATTTGACTTTTTTGGTGACTGTGAGCGTCAACGTTATTCTAGGTTGTGTGAATAATTGTAAATACAGTTTACATTCTAGTCTGTGTACATATATATATATATACATATATATATATATATATATATATATATATATATATATATATATATATGTATATATATGTATATATATATATATATATATATTCATATATTTAGACAAATATATGTGTACGTATGCAAGAAGAGCATGAGAGGATGCGGTAATGAAAAATGGTGACTGGAATTGTCTGCCTAAAAAAGTTTAGCAAATTTAAATAGATTGAACAATCTGTTCAGCTGTCAAATAAACCGAGTACATTCTACAGAGATTTCACACATACCTGAAAATTACTGCGCCAGGAAATAAGGATTTTTTTTACTGTTTTATACATGAGATCTTTTCCTTCCGTTTATAGAATGCTATTTCATACTTGACTGACGTGATTCAAACTTTTAGTAGCACGTCAGTTAATATATAGTGATATATTATTTATCTAAGGTTTTACTACGTCAGTCCGATGTTAAATGACATTCTCGAAAAGCAAAGAAAATCTATCTATAAAATACATTATACATGTATTTACATGGAATTTACAACTAGAGAAATCGAATTAATTTCGTGTTAAAATGAAATTTACTTGGCGTTCGTTTTTAGTTCATGTAAATTTATCCAAGTACATATACTGTGTATATTGTTTAGACATTAATATATATATATATATATATATATATATATATATATATATATATATATATAAAGAGACAGAGAGAGAGAGAGAGATGAAGAGAAAATGAAAGAGAAAATAGATACCAAACGTTCTCTTTGTGTTTTACAACTAATTTTTAAAATTGATCGAAATAAGAATCATGATAATCAACAACAATATAAATAATATTCCTATAAATCTTAGTCTTAAAGCTGAACTCTATACATAACATACATAAATATATACACAGCTTACACCCTACACTTTTACATTGCAAGCTCTTGTAACCGGACTATGTTGGTCTTTAATGGTTTAGATTTCTCCAAAATTCAATGGATTTTACAGTTTTTAGACGCATACTTTCCTGAAGTTACCGCTTTTGAATCTGCTGCTACAATTCTCATGACACATTTTTATATATTTGTAATTTCTTCTCTTTGCATTGGACATGTTTTACACTTTTTATACTTGTAATTACATCTTTTATAATTATGACTTTTTGCTAATTCCCTTACTAACTAATCTCTTTGCATTCTTATGATGGTAAGATTCCATTCTTTGAAAAGCCATGTCTCAAAGAAGGAACAATAAAGATATTTTATTTGAAAACAACTTGTTTTTAACAACTGAGTACGTGATAGATTTTGTATTTTTACAATATTTATTCTCATATTTTAATTTTCTTCACAATACTTATATATATATATATATACATATATATATATATATATATATATATATATATATATATATAAATAAATGTATGTATATATATATGTATATATATATATATATAATAAATGGCAGCAAAATTGAGCTTGGACTATAATTGAATTTTGCACCAAGTCTATGACATTACATGACACACACACACACACACAACAACAACAATGTATAATTTCTGTGTATGAACCTTCGCATCTAAGAAGAGAGTATTATTTCTAAGACGCCGGTTATTTTTTGGGGGCTGGTTCTTCCTTTAAACTGATTATTTCCCCATTACAAGCCTCTAAATTAGGATTTATGTTTTGTCAGAAAACACACTCAACATTGTAGGTATCTGTATAGAGAAAAAATCATATGGATTAATGAAACGTTTTCAATTGGTATTGTGTTTCGACATGAAATAAACTACAAAAATGGTTGACATGCCGTCAAAGTGACAAACAAATTTGATGAATGAATTGATTACGATAGGTAATTGATAGTATTTTTATATAATGGTAAGAAATCTAGTAGTCAGTTACAGTTTTGTTTAATGCAGTTTAATCTTTTATAGTTCGTCAGTGAACCAGCTCAAAATAGTTGGTATGCCGTATAGAGACGAATAAAATTAAGTAATGACACTTGTACAATCGGTTTTGTGTGAAACAGTCTACTTGATGACAGCTTCCAGTTTTAAATTCCAGAATTGACAAGCGGTGTTTATCAGAAAACAGTCCCTTATCATTTTCTTCTTTTTAGAGATTGACAGAATTCTAGTTATAAAAAAGAAAAGGTGTAATATTTTGGAATTATTAAGATGAGGGTTTAAAATTTTTTATAATTTAGATTATTTGGACTGCTATTCTCTTCGACCGATCTAATCTCCGATCTTCTTCCGGTGCGTTTTGTCGGGCATAGGGACTTAATAGTTAAACTTATGAATATTTTATGTTGAACTAGAGAACATGTCCAAAATGTCCAACACACATCAGTCGAAGTAGATTGTTCTCGTTTCGTCAGCCATTACTGCACGGTAGTGCCATTTTTTGTTAGTCTTAGTTGTTATCGCCTGTGGCAAGGATAGAACCTTCAACGGCCAGAAGATTGTCACTTCAAATTAATACTTAATAAATACACTACCTATTATAGAACTTGTCTAGGTTCAAATATATACATCTGAAGAAGGTCAGAGGTTACATCAGCCGAAACGTTATAGAATAGTTCCACTAAGATGTAAATAGTATTACAAATAATCGGTATGATATAGACTATCAATGCTGATCTAAGAAATGCTTAAACCTGAAAATGCTTGATGCCCCATAAAAGATACAGACAAAACACATTATTATAATACATATAGATGATTAATATTTAGAAATATTCTTTAATATTTTCTAGTTTTTGTTTTATCGCATCGTTTTTAATTTTCAAATTTAGAGCGTTGGGAAACGTCAGAATCTTCCAAGCGACAACATCTTCGTATTTTTTAATTAACGTATTCTCAAGGGATCAAGGGTGATTCCGCTTCAAGGTTACACTCCAATGCCGTCTTACAAAATTTTCATCAGAAAAATAAAAGAAACATACATACAGTTATATATATACATATATATATATATGTGTGTGGATATATATGTATATATATATATATATACATATATATATATATATGTGTGTAATGTAATATTTGTCTTAAGTGAGCCAAAGTAATTGACTTGAATTTTATTCCATAGAAAAATAGAATTTGCATTATTTAAAAGATATATGGCATTTAATATGCACCCATGTTCATCCTTCTAACTATTTTTCTTCATATTTGTTTGTTTAGTTATTTTGTTTCTTTCAGGCGACAACCATATTTTTGTTCTTTGCTTCGTTTTATACATTTTGTCTTTTTTGTTGTCTTTCTCCTTTTTCCTCTTTCTTTATTCATTTCTTCTCTATATTCTTCTTTGATTTGTTCTTTTACTTTTGTCCTTTTTTTCTTTTTCTTACTCTTCGTCTTTTTATTTTCCTTATTCTGTTTACCATCCTTCCTCTTTTTTTCTGATTTCTGTATTTCTCGTTTGCCCTGTTTATTCTTTTCTTCTTTTTCGTCGTCGTTTTCTTACACGTTTTCTTTTTCCTCTCTCGTCTTCATCGTCTCCACCGATCCGTCTTGTTTATTTCTTCTTTTTTTAACACTTTAATCTTTCTGTTCATCCTCCCTACTCTATGTTTTCTTTTTTCTTTTCCTTTTCTTAGTTGTGGCAGATTTGTTGTTAATTCCTTTTGTTATTCTCTTTCTTCTTCAGCTTCTGCTTTTAGTTTAATCGTCATTCTTCTATCATTAATTTTCTTCTTTGATTTCTTTTCTTTATCTTCTGTTGCTCCTTCTTACAAAAAATGTTCTGTTTTTTTTTACTTCGACATTTTTTCTGATTCTTATTCTTGTTTTGTTTGTTGTTATTCTCATTATTCCGATTCCCCCACTTCGTGTTATTCATTCATTTTTTTGTAGTTTTTCTTCTCTTTTGTATTTTTCTCAGTCGTTTTATTTTCCCTAGTTTTCTACTCATTCTTTTATGTTCTTTTTTCATTTCGTCTTTATAGTTTGCTATTTCTCCATTTCTTTTTTTCTTTTTTCTACTTCTTTTTTATCTTTTTCTTCGTCTATTTTTTTTCATCCTCCCCTTATTCTTCTTATTTTCTTTTTCTTCTTAGTTTTCTTCGTCTTTTTGTAACTTCTTTTTCTACTCTTACTTTTTCTGCTTTTTTTTCTTTGTTTTATCTGCATCCTGCTCCACTTATTTTTCTTTATCGTTGTATCTTTCTTCTTTACCCCTAACAAGGCAGGACGCCACTGAAATTAAGGGTGTAGGTTTTGGGAGTCATCCAAAGTTGTGAGCTGTGCAGCGTGATGTATGTTTACATTAGTCTTAAATTTCTGCATGTCAGTAAAGTCGGAGAAAACATGGAGCAGGGAGAGGGTTTCCGAGGTCGGCAGTGCGAGGAAAGATGCTATTGGAGTAGGAAGTTCTCCCGCATCTAAGGATCTCCACAGTGAATGGATAAGACTTAGCGTATTGTCGGGTTGTCGAGTGTATTAACGTCAGCAAGTTCATTGGAGCACAGTCTATTGGAGTACTTGTAAAACAGACACACTGATGTAAGATCGTGACGATGGGACAAGGGTTGGAGCTAAGTTGATAGTGAGAGACCTATTAAGTTGGCAACACTTTTGGACCTTGTCTAAGAGAGGGAGAGAGACTAGTGTATGATGCACCAGTCCAGATATGGCAACAAAACTATATGCATGGGCGCATGGTAGCTTTGTAGAGATATAAGATAATGTAAGGTGTGAGAAGTTTACTAGCACAGAAGAAGGGCCTCACTTTCTGCCCAGCAGCGTTGGCAATGCCTTCAATATATTTGTTCCAATTCATCTTACATTTGAATATAAGGCCGAGGAGTTTGAACGTTTAACCTTCAGGTAGGGTGATGTTTGCCATGGCAATCGGTGGTTGAGAGGTGTCCTGTAGTTATTGAAGTGAGGAAGTGTTGGCTTAGCGGCATTAAATGTTACCATCCATTCATGACACCATTCCACTACATACTGGAAGTCGCTTTGTAAGGATTCAGCCATTGCTTCGGATATGTTTGCTCACATGACGAGAGTAGAGCGTGTTGTCACCAGCAAATATACCCATCTCAGAGTAAATGTCATGAGGGAGGTCGTTTATGAAAATTAGGAATAGTAGAGGTCCAAGGATGGATCCATGGGACATGCCAGCATTTATGTCGTGTTGGTTGGATGGACGGTCATCGAAGGCAACCTGGATCTTGCTTTGGTTAAGAAGGATCTAATTATATTAAATATTTGTCCAGCAATACTATATGAATTAAGTTCTTAAGAGTGACCCTTTTATACCATTGTGTCAAAGGCTTTGGATATATAAAGCGCTATCGCCATTACTTCACAAACGTTGTCAAGTATATATTATATGCGTTCAGAGATAATCGTTAGGATATCCGCAGTAGATCGTGCTTGTCTGAATCGATACTGAGGGTCAGAAAGAAGTTAAGCATTTACGAGGTGTCGGACTATCGCTAGATTTATTAAAGATTCAAAGATTTTAGCAAATATCGAGAGTAGACTGAGTGGGCAATAATTCTGAGGATCAGTTCTATCTCCAGAACTCTTAAAACTGGTACCGCAAAGGCACTTTTCTAGCTATCAGGGAAGCAAGATTCAGAAAGGCATTTGATGTAGAGTTTGGAGTGCACATTACTGGTATAAGATCAGGCCTACACGCTTTGAAGGTGTCAAGATTTTTTATGATGTCTCTTACATGAGATGCGGTGATGACCAGATTTTCAAGTGTGGCTTCGGTCCGCAATGGGAAATCAGGGAGGGGGGGCGGTTTGCTGAGTCGAAAGTAGAGTTTGAGGCGAAACACTGGGAAAGTAGTTCAGCCTTATCAGTTGTAATGAAAACAACATCATTGTGGTTTAATAGCGGGGGAATTGTTGATTGGCTATTCTTAACCACACTATTGTAGACCTTCCTTAATCGCGAGTACCTGGTTTCTGTGACTGAATGCATTTTCTGATTATCTATGTATACCTTCTCTTTGTTTAAATGTTGAATTTTTATATGTCTTGTTTTTTTCCTTAAAATATTTGTTTTTAACCGTTTACATATTTGCTTAAATAAAATCACTACTTTACAATTATTTCTTGACTCTATAAATATCTGTCTATTCGCAGTTGACTCATGGCGGCCGATTAAAGGAATGCTTGTTGCCTATTAGCTATAGCAGCTGTAAAGTTCGAGGTGAACCAGGAATTTTAGCATGGGGACATATGTTTCAATGCCAGCTTTGACCCATACTGTTAACTTATTTGCGAACTGATCAGCAGGGAGTGATTTCTAATGGATTCTACATTAGTTTGCTTATTCTATCTCGTCGTTTTGAGCAACGGCACATCAGCTTTGAGACGAGTTTTTAGAGTGATACCAGTCATTAAAACAAAGTGATCAGCGTTCCTGAGTGGGCTATGGGTATTCGTCACACAACCTCGGGCAGTGAGGTCAAACACGGTTCGTGAAATTGAGGCTTACTAGTCAACACGATCAGAGATGCGGGTCAGGAATTTAACAGTATGTGAGAGGGAGTGAGCTAAAGAGAAATTATATGTAGAGTTACCAGTTGCGTCAGTAAAACTGGAGAACCCCAGCCAGTCACGATGGTGTGCATTAAAATCCCCAAATACATGAATGTGGGCATTCGAGTCCAGTGACAGTGTCGTATCTATGCTTTCAGAGACACAGTAAAGGAGGGTACAGTCCTGGGTCGAAGGTAAACTGTATAATAATATAGGTAATTAACACTGTGCTGTGGAAATCTGGGAGTAGATCTCTAGGTGTAAATATTCTATCGGAAGATGTACCATTGAAGGTTAACAATAGTAAATACTTCATCAGCAAAGTAGAGTGGGGGAATTTGGTAACATACAAATAGATAATTGAATAATAAATATTAAATCATAATTATTCATGGAAATAGATATAGCATACGGAAGGCATTGGGAATTTCATTTGGGGTTAATTAATTCTAGAGAATCGGAGGGATGGGCAGTGAAGTCCAAAACCTACTTCTACATAACCCTTAAACATGATCATCCACCCATTCCGAAAATCGCTCAATAGATAAAAAACTAAATACAGCTCCACAGAAGGGTAAGGGAGGTATAGGCTAGGGTAGGGCGACAAATGGAAAGCCAGTAAATGTATATAAAAACTTCAGAGGTGGCGAGGCTGGAGAAAGTTGAACCAGCATGGATCGCACTAGGGGGGGAAGTGGTATTAATAGGTAACTCCACCCCACCTACTTGTGTGGGGAGGGTATGATGTTATTCTCCATCTTCGTCGTTCTGCAGTATGCTGGAATCATTCATAGTTCAATGAATTAATATTTCCCTAGTATGTTGTAAACCGCCCCAACAACTAAGGACAACATCTTTAAACTATTAACTAGACTTGTGAAAACAATATTTGTATTAATATTTATGTTTTTATTATATATAGAAATTTTTAATTTTACTTAAATACAGTTAAGATCATTTGCCCATTTCTATGACTATCCCGGATGTAAAGATACCAGCATAAACACAATAGCATGATCTTTCCATCATTGGGGGAGGGGATGTAATGGGGTCTTCCTGGGAGGTTAAGGCCAATCCCATAAATTTGAATGTTCTTTCAGGATTGTAATGGAATTTGGAGGCAATATGCGGCATTAATATATTTTATTTAAGGAATATATAGGATCATCCAAGGTGTTTTCCGCGAAAACGGGATCACTCGACCATAATTATGGGTACTGCTGACAGGAATTAGGTCAACTCTAGGAATAAATAAAAAAAATTAAAAAAATTAAAAATAATAACATAGAAGACATCATCATTTTATTAAATTAGGATAAATTAAATTCGATTTTTTAAAAATAAAATACGAAACATTTTGTAGTAATAGTTTAGATATAGTATATGAATTTTTTTTCTAAACGATGGTTACGGCATTTAGATTGTCCTCTTCGATTAATATCAACAAGGTTTCCCTCGACACTGAAATAAATAAAAGATATTTTCTCGGAATGAAAAATGACGTCCCAGACGGTAGATAATTAGTTTTTATTAAAAATATTTTAAAAAATAGAAACTTGATTCTTGTAAGAAACATTTTGTAGTAAAATTTTTCTTTTAATATATAGGAATGATGTTTGCAGAATAATAAGTGCGAGTCTATCCTCTTCGATAAATAGCAAAGTAGCTACCGGCAGAAAATTAAATTAAATAAAAGATATTCCCAGACGTTGGATAATTAGATTTAATAAAGAATACATTTTAAAATAGATGATAGATTTTTGTGAGACACATTTAGTAGTAATATTTTTATATATAGTATATGAATGTTTTTTTTTTCAAAATGATTACTGCGGGATGAAGATTGTCCTCTACGATAAATATAAACAAGGTAATGATCAGCAGTAAATTAAGTTAAGAGAATTTCCCGGATTGATAAAAGATGTAACTGACGTTGGATAATTAGTTTTTATAGAGAATATTTTTTTAAATAGAAACTAGAATTTTAGGATATGTATTATGGATAAATATTTCATGTCTACTATTTTGTGAATGTTTTCTACGGAGGGGAGTCTCTGTGAAATCGTCATTAATTCGCCACGTTGCGAGTCCATTTTGAAAAGGAATGAATTGGACCTGGAAATAGGGACAACAGGACTGCATGCATTGAGAAGGAGAGCTGTATCGTGTTTTCCTTCAGATGGAATAGATATGCTATGCCAATAAGATCAGTGGCTTGAAATAGTAATTTAGGAATGGAGTTTTGACTGGTGTTTGGTCTTTATATTTCTTGAGGGGATGATATTTGTCATCACTGGAGTGCATTTAAGGCAAATTATATGTTTTGTTTTTTATTATATTTTTTATATATATTTTTCATATATATTTTTATATATATCTTAATATATATTTTTTAATATATATTTTTGTATATATATTTTTTATATATAGTTTTTTAATTCTCCTTCTTACTTTATATTTTATATTTTGTATTCTCTATCTTACTTTATTTTTTCCTTTCCTTATTAAGTTACCCCAAGAAAATGAACACCACATTGTGTATTGCCGGGTGTTGTTAATCTTATTCAAGGTGCTAAATTTTTCCCCTGATAATCTGCCAAGAAAGTACCTGCTTTGTAGTGAAACACGTGTAGGTAATAAACACTTTAATTTGAAAAATGATAAATACATGATTTCTGAATCAAAATATATTTTGTGGTGTTGTTTATGCTCCGGAACCGAATGCTTTGGTAAGCTTTCAACAAAGAACATATATATATATATATATATATATATATATATATATATATATATATATATATATATATATATATATATATATATATATATATATATATACATGGTTGTTCATAAGTCACTTAGCTATTTATTTTTCAAATTCTAAAGTTAAAAAATACGGTAATACAAAATAGTTTATTCAACAAATTAATTCATGGGTGTTTAAAATTACCGCAAGTTTTCAAAATTTCCACCTTCGTTCTGCATGCATAGCTCCATTCTTTTTTGCAAGGAATTTACGACTCTTTGTAGCATATTTGATTGATTATCAAATAAATATATATTAAAACAAATATATAAACGAACACATTTAAATGTATATATATATATATATATATATATATATATATATATATATATATATATATATATAGGGTAGGACAGAGAGGGCAGACGTTTTTCAAATAATCATAGCATCGGTAATCGTCCACCGTCTCTGCACCAACCTGTATGTATATATATATATATATATATATATATATATATATATTTCTCTATGCACGAATAACCCATTATTGCTATGTGTTTCTTTCTCAGCTTTGTGTTTCTCTTAGCGTTACTTGTTTACAATTATTTTCTATTTTTGCTATCTCTCTTTCTCTCTTTCTGTTTTCTTCTATCGATCTTTTTGTCTCAATTTGCATCTACTATTTCCCCATCGCCCATCTTTCACTCTCTCACACACGCGCGCGCACAATCACACACACATACACTTCTAAAAAGCTAAGGGTAATAACAAAAGAACGTCACGCAATTGTTACTGGTAAATAAAGCTTAATGTGCTTATATGGAACTCCCCTCCCTCATGAATGAAGACCATTGTCCCATCTCGACAATTATCAGATTCATCTATTGTATGTATGGTCCAAGCGACAAAGACGCAGTTGGTCATGTGTCGCTGTTAGTTAAATGGCCAATTCGTTTTCCTTCCCCAATTTCCTGGCCTTTTTCTTTAGTTTCATTTTTTTTTTTCATTTAATATTTTCGTTCTCACCCTTTCTGTTCAATTCTTTTTCTCTTCGCGATCCAACCTTGTTTTTCACTCGGGAATGCCGTTTGTACCTTCGTTTACTTCTATGGCCGAAGAAAAACGTGTTTTCTTCGGCCACGAACACTTCGTCCATTGTCTCTTAATTCCTTGCTTATCGATGCGTCTAATTTGATTGGACCAAGCGTTCACTTCTTTCTTTCTTTCCACTTCATTGTTGTTGCGCTAAAACCTCGTTCTCATTCTCTGTTCACTCTCATTGTTTGCTCTATATTCTTTCTCTCTTTCTTTCGGTCTTTATATATTTACTAGTCGACACACTCCTTCAACAATTGCAGAAATAAATTCTGCTTCCCCAGTGTTCGCACTAATATCTATATGAAATTACAGAATTACACCAGCAATTTATGTTTTCATATATAAATTACGAACTAGTAATGCCCCCTCGGTATCGCTACGCAAAGTTTGATAGTTAGCATAATTGAAACCAAAATGTTGAATGATAAACATTTCACTCATAACTTTGTTTTAAACACGAAACAAAAACTTGCGTATTTATTTGTATACATTAACCATTTTTGTGAAATTTCGATGCAATTTTAAAATTTTTATTTGAGCCTAAAGAAAAAAGTAAAATGAAGACTAATTACCCTGGGTCATTATGCGTGTGTGGTGAGGAGGCGTGGCTTAACTTACTATTGAGAAATAGAACGTAACTTGTTAAAAAGGTTGTTAGTGTTTCAGAAGAAAAGACTGGAAAAGAACATTTCAACACAATTGCTGAATAGTTGTCCACGAAATAAAACAATATATCCAAACATAAATATTTTTATATAAACATCAAAATAAACATCAAATTAAAAACTAATAATAAAACAGTAAATATACAATATGCAAATTAGTAAATCTTACAACTGATATCGCATATACATAAGCCGTATATAAAAAAGATATGGTGTGGTCATTGCGTAGAGTTTAATTAATTTAACATAGTGTTTAGACTTAACGGTTTATGCGAGAAATGTAAACAACTTTCAAATTAACTCATTTTAATTGTTATGCTTTATAGTAATTAAAAACAACAAAAAAAAAACGACCACAGATCACTATTTATTGAAAGTCGCCGATTCATTTTCAGTGTTTATTCTGTTTAAGTTAACTAATTTGAATACTGTTTTTTTTTAAAAAAGTACATGTTATTATATTAAAACACAATAACATAGAATAGTTAATTAATAACATGCCCTTTTTATAAACACCCAAAAAATATATTGCAGTACAAAATTATTTGTTATATTAAAAGCAAAACGTTATTATTATTAAAACACAATAACACAGAATAGTTAATTAATAACGTTTTGATTTTAATATTACAAATAGTTTTGTTTCACAACATTTTTTTTAATTTTCTAGACAAATATTTAAAATGTGTATTCAACTGTTGTTTTCTTTAGATTAGGAGGACCGAATTGATTTTCAACAAGTTGCGATCCATTTCTATATTGCAATTGAAAAGGCACATGGATTGATCATTTCCTTTCCTTTCTTTACCATCACGTTTAATAGATAAATACATTTCTATCGAAATTAATAACATGTTTATGTTTATCTATCTGTATGTATAAACGTTTCGTGTTTCAACAAAGTTATGAATGAAATGTTTATGAATTTAAATTTATGTTTCCAGTATTTCAAGTAGTAAACTTTGAGAAGCGATAGCGAGGGAATAAATTCAGCTCGTATACTATATACAGTTGTAACATTACCAAATGAACACAGTTTAGAAAATAATTTCTAGTAGAAAGTGTCGATTAAACAATCATACAAAAAGCGTTTTAAAACCTAAATTTTACTTTTCATAAGAACGTTCATGTCATGATCCACTGGATGTCACGAAATGTAAACGTTAGAAAAAATTAGCGTACACAAATAAGCAATAACAATCCTATGACTCGTCTTGTTTTGAGTCATCCATCAATGAAAGATGAAACAAATTATGTTTTATCTCAAGGCTAATTGTATAGTAATCACGTCAAACATGCATATAGTCCATGATACTCTAATAATTGTAGCAGTCACGCTTTCCCATTGTAAAATATATAAGACCGTCTGGGGATTCATGCTGTTTTCAGAACGAGATCATCCGTTTATGAATGCAACTTAAACGACTGCTACCCGTTAAATAGCAAATCTGTGGATAAAATTTACTAATCTCGATCGGCCATTTTCTGTTTATGACCATGCATATTAACAGGGAAACATTGACTATGATGTGGCTCTTGACTACACAAGGAGGGGCATTCATGGGAAGGCTATATTTTGCGTGTCGAATAGTACAGTGATACTTGAAGACCAGTATAGGACAGCCCTGCAAGATAACTTGAAAAGGAACTACACCTTTGCACACCCTTTTACCTCTTCAAGAATGTTATTTAAATATGGCGAAAACAGCACCTGATATGAATAAATAATACACTTATGTGAATAAATCCTACACCCGTTCTCGTTAGATCACTGAAGTAGAGCAAGTTAAATCTGGTAAGTTCCAGAATGGTAACTATTTCGTAAGACCAACAGCTCTATGTCAAAATCTTTTTGATTATAATTAATCGACAAATCAATCCTAAACAGAATATTACAGTTTCAGTATAAAATTACCCAACGATGGTAGATATGCCGTAACATCCAACAACAAAACAACGCTCCCCAAAGTCCAACCCTTTTCCACCATGATAAGGGAAATAGCAATGTGGTAATATCTGATCTATGCCGTCTGGTACTCCGATTAGTGGCAGCGCCACCCATAGGGAACATATTTGGTACCCAGCGTTATTAGGGCGGCGACCAAGCAATCCTTTTTTTTTCACTGATGGATCAAGGTGCGGGACCACTCGAAGATCAGCGTTAAATAAATTGAGTGTTGGACGTTTGTCGCCGTCGCGGGAGGGTTGGAAGCAGTAGGTTTACATGGGCAAAAGATCACTTAAGTGTTTTTTTCCAAGAGGACAGGTATTTGTTTACATTAGACTTGAGCAGACTCGTAGTATCTTGTTCCACCGATTTGGATGTTCTAAGAAATACACTTGGTTCATGGAAATTTTGCTTGGTTTTTGATAAAGATATATATATATGTGTATATATATATATATATATATATATATATATATACATATATATATATATATATATATAGAGAGAGAGAGAGAGAGAGAGAGAGAGAGAGAGAGAGAGAGAGAGAGAAAGAGAGAGAAATGAAAGTTATTTGCTGTGGTTGTAGCCAGACAAATTCTTGCTGTGAATGTTTTACAGTCGAGCACCTACCATGAACATCACGATACAGTTGAGAGAGGCAACCCACACATATTCTGTGTGAAATATGTTGAAAGGAAAAGAAGAGTCATCTCCCACCAGATTGCAAAGTCGATTCTATACTCTGTCAAGACAAGTAAGAGATCTCAGGGTGGCTCCTCCCCAGATATGACAGCAGTACTCCATCTCTATCTTATACAGGGAGAGTATTGCATCAGGAGGAGACAGGCACTTTCTGGAGCGGTAGAATGATCTTACTATTTTTCCAGTAACCTGAACAACTTAGTTCGTGTAAGCTTAATATGATCGAATAGTGTTCATTAAAAAAAGAATTACAATAGAATTACAATAAAACACAAAGTTTATTTTCATTTATCGTATTAATTAATTAATTACCATCTGGTCATCCAACAAAAGTAAACATAAATATTTAAAATCCTCAAAAATCGAACAGGACAAAAATAATATTATAATAGCATTATTTTTAATGTTATGATATCGATCAATTACACCCGGCTTTACAGTGTTACACTATCTTTGGTCGGGTAGTGCAACTTGGTGTGGCTGCATTTTGCGGGCGTCTCTGGAAGAGCTCTTATCGTCCTAAAACAGCACCACACCAGCTCGATCGTTACATTATATGGTTTGAATAGTGCGGTCAAAGATCCTTAAAAACAATAGCCGTGTGCCATCCGAATGGGTTCTTTCACCGTTGTACGGGTTGGTTAGTTCGTCATGTTGGACGACATTAATTCTCTTCAGAGAAGTAATTGCCTAGGCTGGGATCAGCGACTGTAAATTGAACCCTGTAAAAAGTAAAAATATTACACTTTTTATTTAATTATTTCAGCATCCAAAACACTAAAATATATCTCGAGAAGTTGGCCGAATTGATTCACACGTTAGTCCTGTACGACAAAGAAACACTATATGTTAATTCTGCCCCTCTCACTCTCTCTCTCTCTCTCTCTCTCTCTCTCTCTCGTTCTCTATCTCTCTCTCAGTCTACACTGGAGAGAGAGAGAGTGGTGGGGGGAGGGGTAAAAACCTTCAGCAAAATCAAAGAGAGAAAACAAGAATGCATATTAAAGATAAAGAGACGGAGTGAAAGAAACAGAGAACAAAGTTTACCCGTTCTATTTTATTCAGATCACAGGCTTCGACGTTATCCGTGTCATTGGTTTGCTTGTTATGACCTTGCGAAGTACTCGTTTTATAAGCAACCTGTGCATTCAGGCTGGATGAGATTTGTATTTACGACACACTTGTTTAATAGCTGCTATTACAGTTCAGTGCGACAACACCATTGTCTCGATTTAATTGTTTTCCCATGAGGCAAAAAAGTGTCATGCGCAAAACTTTACATGTAAGGAATTCCAGCTCCAAAAAAGGGTTATCATCCTGTACCATAAGAGTTTACCTGTGATAAGGCAAATAATTCCACTCTTTGTTTTCATCGATATACTGGCGTACACATCTGATTAGTCGTTTCTCACATCTGTCTACTGCAAACCAATATTTACTGCTTCATACTGCCACTGGAACTCTATTTCTCCCAAACAAAAAAAATACATCGGATCAATGTTTGATTCGTCGTGCTGTGATTATTTTCTCCCAATATCTGATAGTTTCAGAGATTCAGTTTATAAAAAGAGGTTCTTATCGATAATGTTTACCCTCTAGATATTGTGAGTTCAAATATCGCCGCCAAGATCGCCAATTTTCATGAGCCGAAACCTTTAAGTCCTTAATAATTTCGGGCGTACCACAGGTTTCCTGTGTTAGCTAATGTAAGCATGGCATTTGATAACCACATTTCTGGAGATGTACGTCTATGTTGTCAGGCTTCGTACACTAGAATTATGTATTCGGCTCGACCTTTATTATACTCCGTGGCCAAGGGTGTTCTGCAACTCCATCATTTTTGTAATATGGTGTATAAATTTAAACGATGGTACGATTTCGAATATGTGGTTTGGACTGCGCAAAAGTGTGAATCTAGAATTAAACAACACATCCCCGCTGCAATACGCCAGGCCCGACTGAACAATTTATATCGTTTAGTTAATACATTCGGGTCAGCTATATCCCAATGTCTCATAAGTAACACCAAATGTCCGTCAGCTTACACCAGTTGCAGTTTCGTTGTCATTAGATCACATTTGTTGTTCGATCTTAATGTTATAGAAACGATGTATATTAAGTTATTAAAACTCTCTTTATGTAAGCAAAATAAGTCGCTTGTGACTCAACCATTTTTCCAAAACTTGTCACTGATCTTCATTTTACTACGCTATTTTATTTTGAATCGCAGTACATTAACCTATCTTTCAGTATATTTACTATGATGAGTGAGTGAAAGCCGGCTCAGTAGATTACAGAAATTCTAACATTTCTTCTCGTGTTTACCATTTTTTTAAATTTCCCAGAAAAGAGAAAATCTAACAATTTTCCTTATTCCTTGCTGTAATAACATTTTGTACCACGATAATTTTAGTTAAATATCATCATAGTATGATATTTGCGCTTACACAGGTCGAATTATGAGGCAAACCTACTTGTAAATATTTGCCAATCATTAAAGTATTGAACTATTTAATCTAACCGTTCTAGTTGAGCCGCTGTTTCGGATGTGAGTGGAAAGATGTCTACACACCGGAATTGATATATTATATTGATTTCAGGATAACTGAGGAAGAAAGGCAAGTTCTTTGCGTTGTGATAGCTATACAGGTACTTGTTCTGGCCTAAAATAAATCTGCATATCAACGTTGATGAGTGTAATAGTTCGAATAGAATCAATACAGATAAGTACCAAACGTGTCAGTACAAAAATACAAAAAACGTCTCGTGAAGGCATCGCTCCCGGGTAACACCATGTTTCTCATCTATTACATTGTAAATAAAAAAAATTAAAAAGTGGTGAAAATACAAGAAACAGTGTATAACGTACTCTATAGATAAAATATGGCATTGTAAAAAAAAAATTGATTCAAAAGATAAAAATAATACTCACATCGAATACATGAATTTTTAATGAACGGAATGCAGGCGTGGCTAACAAATTTTCCAGGGAATTGCGTTTTCCTCGCCACTAAAAGAATCTGTGGATGTTCTCGGAGATAACGATATGACAAGTCTTTTTTTATTTATGTGTTCACGAGTATAAAGTCAGACGCCTATCGCACGGTAGGCTTAATTCCGGGTTAACTTTCGTGAACCACTGAAGTTAAATCAAAGAATTCCTTGGCATGACAGGAGCAGAGTTGGGAAGACAAACGGTTGTGACGGGAGTGTTGGTTATGTTTAACAGCATATCTACCTGATTTTAGATTATTAAAACGGGAAGACAATACATAGTTCTTTTATACTAATATCTCATCGCTTATCAAAACCCGAAAGCCACTCAAGAATAAGGGGTAATGAGATTATCTGTTAGCGATGAACAACAACTTGGGAAGATTGGAAACGATCGTGAAAATAATCAACATTTGATTATTTGAGTAGGCGCGGGGGGAAGGGCTCGAAAAGAATTTGTTACCATTAGACTTAATACAGGCAAGGTAGTATTCAGCTGAATAGATGAGTTCTTGTTGTGAGTGTTTTATTGGGGGTATATATATATATATAGAGAGAGAGAGAGAGAAAGAGAGAGAGAGAGAGATTAGCAACGCCTTTTCTCGGAGAGAATGAATAGACAATACTATACTAGATTTCGAATTGATTCTATACTCTGTGTATACAATAGAGATTACTCCGAGCGGCATATCCGGCTGTTGAAACAGTACTCTATCTTACGACGTATTGGCCTTATTACCACTTAAACGATTTATAAAATACTGTTGTGTGTGTCTTTAACAGTGTACTCCATAATGCGTAAACGCATACACTTTTATCAGCGAATAATTACGCATATATATATATATATATATATATATATATATATATATATATATATATATATATATATATATATATATATATACCTACGAATGTCATTACCTATGATAAACAGCTTAACATTTATAAATTGATCTCCGGCATAAATAACTAAAATAATTAGTCAATTTTTACAAGACAGATTTAGAATACTGAAATGAACATTTTTTACTTATTAAAACGATAAATATATACATATATTTAAAAAGTGGCGTATTACTTTTAACTCCGCTAAGACCAAGTTATCTCTTTTTATCATCAACGCTCATATCCTCGTTTTATCTCAGTAGAAATGAATGTGTCTCTAATTAAAAGTCTCTTAGGACTGACTTTTACTCCTGACCTTAGATGTTAATCTTACATCAAATATGTATAAAAGATCGTTAAAAAAAATGTTACCTGACTCCTGACTCAATCTTATATACACGAGTCAGAAACATCCTGAGGTGGAGTTTTGGTGTCACATCTGGGGTCGTGTCGTTCAGATTAATCTTTCTTGTTTTTACAGAGTGCAAAACGTACTTCGAAACCTAGTTGGGGTGTTATATCACAGAAGAGACGTGCATAGTCTTACTCTACTATATTACTATTTTCATGGCACGTGCTCGACTGAGATACATCTACGGTTCGCTTCCTTTTAAAACTTACAGTTAAGTACCCGTCTAGCTACTACCACCGCAAATGAGTTTCCTTTTCTTCAGTTGTGCACGTAGAATGACACGGAACTTCCATTTATTCAAAAACCTTCCCATCCGTGGAACACAATATCACAGGAGCGTCTCCATGTTGATTAAAACATAGTCGTATTCAACTGCAATGTAAGTGCATCCATGCCCTTTTAGTTTTTTTGTCCAATCCATTCATAATATAGTTCTAGACCAAATTCATGATCTCATTATCATTGAGTGTCCTTTAGATATTATTAAGTGAAGACCCATTAGTATAAATATATTGAGAACACTGTAGGGGGAATAAAGATCATACACCCGATCTTATAAAAATTAGATATCATTTATAATAATGTAACGTTAAGTGACAATAATAAACCGTTTGTAACATTAGATAATAGATCCTATCGCCTCCCAATTCTCCTCTTATGTTTAGTTTATTTGTGATTAACAACTTTTCAACCATTATAAGGTCATCTCAGGTCATTTTATTTATATTTGTTTTCCGATTAAGACAGTTCTTACAATGTTTTTTTTGTGAAGTTGTTTTTGCGTGTGGAATGTCACTATTCATAATATGTTAGCGTTTGGTTTGATTTTTAGATGTTGGTATTTTTTTTGTTTGTTTGAGATATCATTTTGGGTTATTCGTTTGATGACAGTTTTTCAAATTGTTTACCTGGTGTCAAGATAATTAATATTTTTTATGAAAGTTAATTCGCGTTCTATTCTTGTCAAATGTTATTTAGTTAATACTGGATTTTTAAAATATGTTTGTGCAACTTAGTTTCTTTAGAAAAAAGAAACCTATTGTTTGAGGAAAAGCTATATTTTCGAAAAATGTTTTTATATTTGATACTTTGCAATATTTGCTGCCTATATGTGCGCATTCTTAGTATTTTTATAATACATATAATGTATATGGTGTATTGCTAGTGTTGAGAGAAAACAGCTTAGTAACTCGTTGACGCGTTCTAAGTAGTTGCTTCAATATGTACTAACATCTTGTTTAAAAGGTAGTCGTGGTGGCGATGACTCACCAGAATGTATGTGTGTTACTTTCTTTGGTTCTGTAATAGGAAATAAAAAACTCCAATAACATACTTTCTCAATAGCATTTATGATTTGTTTATTTGACAGCACTGTAAAATTGCACAATATGTATGATTATATTTGTCCGGTTCCTGGGTGAGCGGAAAAACGATAACCAAGCTTTTAAAAGAACGAACGAACACAATTCTCTCCTCTGCCAAAACAAGATGTTTCTCCCTTGTATCTCATGTCTTTCTTCGAAATCTTTGGCGTCCAATGTTATATATGGGCTGGTGAATCTCTGTCCCATTTAAGGTTTCCTGGTGAAGTTCAGAAGCCTCTTTGTAATTTGGTTGGCACACGACTTTCTTCCTCTTTGTACTCTCTTTCTCACTGATGTGATTTTGCAAATCTCAGACTTTCCTATGAGTAGTAGTATTTTGTACCAGCTTGTTTGATTCATTGGTATAGTAGTCTTCATCAAATTGCTGTTCAGGTTACTCTTTTTAATACATTTTCCTATTTAAGTATCTTCTTAACAAGAACTGCAGGAGTATAGTATATTTCGAGTAAACATACACACATATGTATATATATATATATATATATATATATATATATATATATATATATATTTAATTCTTTTCTTTTCCATCTCTCTGTATATATTGTTTATATTCCATCTCTACATAGATTTAAATGTATTATATACTACGTAGTGTATATATTACTACAAATTACAGATGTTCTCATTGAAAAAAAACACGCACAAGTTTAACGAAACGTTTAGGTCGTCCGATCTTCCATTTTAACTTATATATATGTGTGCGTGTGTGTGAAATATAAATTCCCATCAACCTTAGGTTGTGGGAATATTATTTCTTCCTACACAAAGACGATCGTCGCATATTTATAACTACGGTTTATAAAATGTTTAGGTGATGTTTAGACCGTTCTCTGCACAGTACAGATCACGCCTCGTAACTGTCATCTTTTCCACAGGACTCGTTTTGCAATAAATATTCCCCTATGGTAGAGCCACTGCTCTGTGAATTACAGGATTTATGAAATTAGCAATATTGCTAGGAACGTGTTGATTGATCCTTATATCTAATCGCTGAGTAGTCCAAGTGTTGGTGTGAAACCAACTATGTCGGGCGTGCCTCTGTACCTATTATAATTTAATTCAGTCTATTTCGTATTCCGGCTTTACTTCTCTTTCCAAGTAAATTTGAGTCCAGTCAAAAACTAATCGATAACCGATCACATGTCTTATATTCTCTGCACTAAATGCAACTCCCCAGCCATTTAATTCTGTCGTGCAATAACTATAACCGAATGATTAATTATTTGAAATATTGATCGGATCAGATGATTGCTTTCAACGCCGTCCCCGGTGGGAAGTCATTTATAAAAATACGAACAATACGTTGACATCCTGGGAGCAAAAAAAGAATATAAATCATTTTAAACATCTTTTGTCGTTCATTCGTCTCTGTTTCAATTGAAGATATCTTTGTGTATTGTGGTGGCGAGATGTGGTCTTCCTTTCATTGTTCACAGATGATAAAACATTTCTTTAGATAAATAAATAAAGGTTTGTCTCAGAACTCGACACAAGCATTGAGCGCGAAGAAATTCTGATTACTTCGACCGATGCTAACGTATCATCGTGAAGTAAAAGCACAGATAAGGAAAGTATTTTGGGAATAAAACACAAATATTTAGCTAGAAATAATACATTATTTATCTAAGTTTCATAAAAAATATAATTTAATATCTTAAACAATATTTTTAAAACGATGAAATGTGAGTTATAATTGTTACACATGTATATTTCGTGTTTTGAGAACACATGATAGCTCAATTATTTAATAATACCCTAATTATAAACAACTAAAGTATCATAAAATAAATAGTTTGTTTAACCCAGGTAACGCGGGTCGCTGTGGTCTTGAAAACATTACTATATATATTTTTTTAATTGCAGTCGTGGTATCCTATTAAATAATTTCTCATTAAAATATTTTAATAGGATGTTTAAGATTAGACAATACTTTTAAAAACTTTTACTATATATTTATACGTAAATTATGATCGTTAAACAAGTGTATTTCGTTTGTCGATAACACATGAGTGTTCAGTCCTTAATAATACCCTATTTATAAATAAGTGGATTTTAGAAAATAGAGAAAAACGGCTGACTCAACGAGGTGACGACTGAGCATGTTCTTCCAAATGGTAGTTATTACAAGAAATGTATACCAGTAATGGAAGAGCGTTTAATTGTTATAAAAAAGCATTCCTCACTACATGTTAGCTTCATGTCGTGCGAAGGTATTCAAAAAATATTATTTTTTTGCATCTCGCTTTTCGGCTAGCTCCACTCTGGGTTACCGTCTGATTTTTGGACAAAATTATTATAAAATAAATAGTGCGTTTTATCTTGGTGACGTGCATCGCTACGGTCTTTAAATCATTACTATGGTTTTTTTTAACTTCATTATAATGTGTCTTATTAAAATATATTAATTTCTGATAATAGTTTTAAGATTTAATTTTAGCGACACGGTTTCAATCTAACGTAAACAAACAACTTTTAATTGTACGCCGGTTTGTTCAGTTTAAATTATGAAAGAGAGCAACCAGTATGTGTGTGTACTATGTAGTTTTCCTTTAGAAATCTTTTAAAATTATCAATGATTCTAGTAAAATAGTTTTATTTATTTATTTATTATATTTGTATAACATTTCTTGTAGGTTTCAGCAACGTTTTAGTACTAGTCGTTTTAGGTATATACAGATTTCTCTTTTGAGTTAAAACTGTGACTATTTTTAACTCCTCAGACGGAGAACTATCATTGTCAATCACAATACCATTACATCGGCTAATGAACCGGTAGCATTTGGTATATTTAACCCTGCGAGTTCAGTTTCAAGGGTTTCCGTTAAACCGAAAGTGCCGATGCATGATGAAAATTATGATAGTGTCCATTAAATAAGAATATATATCGTAGAATTTGGTAAATTCGGACTACTGTTCTCATATTAATAGGGGTTGGATGTAATAGGTGAAATTTTCAGATTCATGCGAGTAGAATTTTTCTGTGTTCATTTCTAGATAAATAACACTAAACAATCAAACATTTTGAAAATTTTGCAAAATTCAGAAGGTGCAGGCCACTAGATTTTTGCTATTTTACATTCATAAAAAACCTTTCACAGCCTGAAAATGGTCTTAAATTAAAGTACTATATCAGATTTAACCATCTATATCCATTCATAGCTTTTGAGGATGTTTTAGGATCTGCAATGTCGCATGAAACCACTTTTTCACCGAAAAATGATGGATTTTGAGTCCCGTGGAGCCCTGACGGCTATTTTTGCCCTTCACCTTCTGAATTTTGCAAAATTCTCAAAATGTTTGATTGTTTAGTGTTATTTATGTATAAATGAACCCCCAAAAATACTACTCGCATGAATCTGAAATTTTCACCCATTACATCCCACCCCTAATATTAGGTGTTTTTTATCACAACGTTTCGGGCGATGTAACCTCCGACCTTCTTCAGGTGTACTTTGTTAAACTCGGGAATCTGGACAGAATTCCCGAGTTCAGCAAAGTATACCTGAAGAAGGTTAGAGTTTACATCGGTCGAAACGTTGTGATAAAAACACACAATATGAGAACAGTAGTCCGAATATACAAAATCCTACGAATTATGAACCCTCATCTAAAAAAATCCGAAGCATAAGAATATATATGTCCTTGCACAAGTAATTGTGCACTCTTATTATTTATCCTACAATACAAATAATACTACACAGCGAAACAATCTGTTTGTGGATGACTATGTAAGTAACCTCCTTTCTCTGGTTGAGCACTAACGTTAAATCATATTGATTCCTACTACTAAGCGTAATGCAAAGCTCTTTGTAAATAAGAAAAATAGCCATGTAATGTTGCAGTAAATGATTATTGTAGACATTGTAGATATTATTTGCAAGCGTCTATTCCGTAAAAGAAATTGACTATCAACTAGATGGCTAAAAGATCGATCCCTGGTTTGAGATGTGTGCTAGTCTAGCCGTTATATAGAGCTGGGATAGGCGAATCAGGCTGTATGTAGATGACTACACACATATATATATATATATATATATATATATATATATATATATATATATATATATATATATATAAATATGTATATATATACTTCATACTTGCAATATATTTTATCTATACACTTAATCTCGTAATACAACTTTATTGAACTTGCAATTAGAAACACGCCAATAATTATAAATAGGTATTTCACTAAATATTTAACTTTATATAAAAACTTACAAATATATATATATATATATATATATATATATATACATATATATAAACTGTGTTTCTCGCTTTATTGCAGATCATCATATTGTTAATAAATTCAATAATATAAATCGCAAAAGTTTGAAATGTTGCACACTGAAAGAGTGCTCCTAAGTAGGTAAGATACCAATATATTTTGCAATCCTATACTATATCTCTAAAGTTATAGACATTTATGTATTTGTTAGCCATTTATACTGTTTCTCGCTTTATTGCAGGCTTGTTAAAATACAGTACATAGGTGATAAAAAAATTGAATCATAAGTAACAATATGAATGAAATGTAAGGAAGAAATAGCCAGATGTGCACCACAAAATTGAATCATTTATCAACAAATCTCCGATTTCTTGAAATTACCCTCTGCAGTCTCTCATCAACAGATGAAGTCAATCTGTTAATTTGGGAAGGTGTTATGCTACTAGCAACACCAACAATTTTATTCCAGAGGGCATCTTTTAATGTAAATTGTTGTCCTCCTTCATAAACCTTCCTCTTTAAAATTGACAAGAGCTGCTCAATCGGGTTAAAGTCAGGAGAACAAGGCGGCCAAGTCATGAGATTCTCTCCCTTGATGCCTAGAGATGCGAGGAAGGTAGTCGTAGCCTTTGCTTCATGAGATGGAGTATTGTCGTGCATAAAAATCAGTCGACGTAGACGAAGTAAAGGCAGGTCGTCCAGCCAAGGTGACAAATGCTCATCTAAGAACGATATGTATGCTTGGCTTGTGAGTTTCACACCCTCTGGCACTCGGAAAGGTCCAATTAATTCATCACCTATGATACCCGCCCAAAACATAACTCCCCCGCCACCTTTTTGGCGACGAACGCGATGTGAGATAGTAGCTCCGGTAAGACTCCAAACTTTAGCCCATCCATCCGGACCATCAAGTGTGGTTCTAGCTTCATCTCTGAATAGAACCTGTTAGAAATCCGTTTTCATGTATTTTTCTGCCCACGCAATGCGTTTTCCCTTATGGGTTTTGTTCAAGGGAGGCCTGGAAATGGGCTTACCGTAACTGGTCATCTCATTCAAGACACTGCATCTGGCCTTCTTGGACATCGGAACAACGCCAGCTTTGCCAAAAATGGAGGCGCTAGTGTCATTTGGTTCCCTAATGACCTGTCTACGTATTTTTCGCATATCGCGAGGGGAAATGCTTCTTCTTGTACCCTTTATCTTTCCTTGGTGCAGTGTTGGGCTTCTCCACAAAAGACACCGAGGTTCTCTTATCCCTTCCCAGTTCCTTGGCGAAATCCAGAAGTGTCAGTCCTTCTGCAAGGCTAGCTACAACCCTTTGCCTTTCAGTTACAGTCAAACGTCGATTTTGGGGCATTTTTAAAAACCTGCAATAAAGCGAGAACCAGTGAAAGCCGCTAACAAATGCATAAATGTCTATAACTTTAGAAATATAGTATAGGTTTGCAAAATATTTTGGTATCTTACCTACTTAGGAGCACTCTTTCAGTGTACAAAATTTCAAACTTGTGCGATTTATATTATTGAAGTTATTAACACTATTATGATCTGCAATAAAGCGAGAAACACAGTTTATATATATATATATATATATATATATATATATCTATATATATATAGCCATCTTAAGATAGACTTATACGATATATATATATATATATATATATATATATATATATATATATATATATATATATATTTAGCCATCTACAGATAGACTTATACGATATATATATATATATATATATATATATATATATATATATATATATATATATATATATACCATATCAATATTTGTTGAAAAGAAACAACTAAAGTGCTCGACCGTAAATTCTGCAAGAGCTTATATAAGTATTTTATTAATCTCTCTCTTTTCTCTCTCTCTCTGTCTCTGTCTCTGTCTCTTTGTCTCTCTGTCTCTGTCTCTCTGTCTCTCTCTCTCTCTCTCTTTATATATATATATATATATATATATATATATATATAAATATATATGTATAAATATACATATAAATATTGCTAACTAATGGGTATCAGTTTTTAAGCCTGCTAAAACATTCTGATTTATACTTATATACACTGCGCGGTTCCTTAATTATTTAAGAAAGTACGTGTTAGTTAAAATAAAGTATGACCGCTTGTTTAACACAGTGGACGATTCATCACATGACTCTAACACGTCGTACGGTAAACTGCTCTGAAACGTGTTAGACGCAACTGGCGAATCATTTTGAACCCCGTTTCTTTCATGCTTTTGTTTTATTTCTTATTTCTTGTAGATTTCTTTCTCCCTTTTTATTTTCCTCTTTAACTCGTCTTTCTGTATTTTCTTTACTCTGTTCCCCTGTTCCTTTATTGATTGCTCTATTTGTTGTTTTCGAATTTGCCATTTATTTTTATTACATTCTTTAAACTCTGTCTATCTCTCTATTTTTCTCTTTCTTATTCTTGTTTATACGTCATACCCTTTTAAACTCGCTTTCTATTTTCACATACTGTTTTGTATGTGTCTGTCATTCTTGTTCTTTATCTCCTTTCTATAATTATTACATTATTTTGTTTACTGACTTTTTCTTGTTTCTCTTTTCTACCTTTTTTTTTTTAATTTCTTACTACTTTCCCCTATTTAGGTGTTTCTTTTCTTTTTCCATATTTTCTTTCTTTCTTTCGTGTTTATATTCTTTCCGTGTTCCTTATTCTCTCTTATTAATTTGTTTATTTGATTTTATTCTTTCTTTCCTTTTTTCTCTTTGCAGTCTACATTTCTCTACTTCTTCCCTCTGTTAGCTTCTTCTTCCTCTTCTGATCAACTGCCCTTGCAATCTTCGAGTAAGCATAACTTATGAAAAAGAACCCCCCCCCTGCCCCTATTCCACAAAAGTTAATTTTTCCAGCCAAATATTCGGTCCAGCTATCCCTTTCCCCCAAAATTTTCCGAGACATTCCGAACCATTGCTGTCATTTCTCTCGTGCAATGACGCAAAAGAATAAATTTAGCCATGAATTTTGACACAAATAGGCCGGGGCGGAAGCGGATAACCCACAGTCATAACGACCGAGTGGGGTGACAGAGTACACGATGCATAGGTTAAGGGTGGGACTTCATATAACAAATTGTCATCTCCAATGACAGAACGAGGTGTTTAAGGACGCTATATATTCAGAATGAGGCGATGGGAAATGTTCGGGCCGGTATAGATTATCACTGTATAAATGAGGGAGTTTTAGATGTTATAAGAGAAAATTGGGCTAAAGCAGATTAAAAAAAGGGTCCAGCTTTGACCTCTGTAACTTGTCATCATCAGTATTCATACCTTTGAAATCTTTTTTAGATTGAGATGAATACAAAAAAGGATACAGAGAATTGCAAAAAGTATTGAATAATAAAAAGAGATTGGAATGTATTCATACAGTGAGTGGGGTGGGAAATGTGGGTTTTTATTAATATTCGTAAGTAATTTCTTGTCTATTTGATAAGTTAAATATCGGCGCTTAACTTTCATGAGTGTTTTCCCATTCCATAAAAGATATATATATATATATATATATATATATATATATATATATATATATATATCACTAGGTATATTTATATGTTCATATATGCTTATTAACCAATCATTACTAAATTTTAAATAGAGCTGCTAGGCGCAATGGTCCAAAATGTTGGCTATATTTATTGTAGTTTAACTTTATGCAAGGGAGTATAACTGAGATAGACACACCTCTCTGGTAAATTCTGATATATTCAATTTGGTGAAATTTAAACAATAACATTTTAGATATAAATTAATAAATATTTCACAAATTTCAATTCCTTTTGGATTTTAAAAAAATGCTACTAAAGGTTATATTACAGGATTTTATCCCTGGAAAATTCTATAAATTTTCGCTTCAGCTTAATGAGTCCCAAGAAATTGAAATTCAAGGCGTCTGCTTAATTGTTGTTTATAATAATGGATATCATTTAATGTTAATCTGAACTATATAAGTTTTACATAAAAGGTTGTGCTCACGCTAAAACCCTGAAATTTGTAGACAATTTATTAAGCAATGTCTAATACGTTTTGTTAAATTTGTACAGACACTTTCTGTGCCCCTTTTGTATGAAACGAAATTAAAATAAGTCTTCCTCGCATTCCCCACCGTTACGCCAAGGAGCATTGTTCCAAAATTCATGACAATTGGTTAATTGTTTAAGTAAGAAATTTGGTACATGCACATTAATATCTTTCAGATGAATAAACAATGTATCATAGAGAAATAAAAAATATCAGTTTTGCCATTCTTAAATGTCTAATAATAATTCAAATGCAAAACGATATTTAAAAAAGTGTCATTATATTACTTCATTAACCTTATAACGTTAGCCACATGTTACACTTGAAAATAGTTTTAGCCCATCCGGATCAACATCTCAACAGACTACGATAGATTTTTATGTCCCCGATGAATAAAGAAAGAATGTTTAAAATAAAAACAAAGTCGCTTGACAAGGACGTACTAGACTGAAAGTTTGCTTGTTCATATATTTAAAGTAAATAAACAATTTAATTTAAAGAAAAAAAGATATATCGTTGTTTTTTCTTTCTTAAAATCTAATAATAATTCAAATATATAAACATATGCACACATAAATTTATATATATAAGGATTTTCATGTAGAGGATTAATTCCTAAACTTATTTATAGATCATTATAAATTACTGAATAAATATTCTAGGAAACACGATGAATAACGAGGATACATTATATGTTTGAAAGCTTTACATTTAGGGAGTTTGCCTTCTAGATATGAACACTCGCATTTTTTTTCAATAAGCAAAATGCAAATAATTTTATGGAGAAAAATTACTCTACATAAAACATTGAGTTATATAATATAATGAATATTTAACCAAATCAGTGTGCACACGCGGGAACCTCAATAATATGTATTTCCTTAGTAAACTCCTAAAATAATGAACTTATAGTTGCGAATTAATACAATATGTATCAGAGGCAACAGGGTGAGTAATGTGAGTACATTATGTATTCATTTTGCAAACTTTATAAATTAGCAGGCCACCCTTCTCCCCGATCCCCTCCCCCCACCCCACCCCAAAAAACTGTTTTTTTCTTTTAACTAATCCTATACGTATTGCCTATACACGTTCTGGGACTGATATTCTGCTAGTATATATATATATATATATATATATATATATATATATATATATATATATATATATATATATATATATAATTTTTGTAATTAACGGATACATGTTATTAGATACAGACGAACAAGACATGTAAGGAAGACATTTTCTTAATAACTAGTATAAGTTAGCAAGCTATTTATCTGGAACAAAACTTAGATCTAATATACGGAACGTTTGTGTTCTTGTCTTGTAAGAGAAGTGGGGTCTGATCAACTCTGCTGGGAAGCCATGCTTTTTAATGATATTTAAAATTTTATTTAAAATTGTTCGATTTATATATGTATATATATATATATATATATATATATATATATATATATATATATATATATATAAATTAATCTAACAAAATTATTTAAAGAAGATTTTACTCCGATTTGTGATGTTGTCTCCACACATATCGAAACATCAAGCATACATTGACCCTCGATGTCAGCCATTGAGACACAAACCGAGACATTAGCTATTTGTTTTCTCCTTTACCCCTTTTTCTTTTTCTTCCTCCTCTCTCAGTCCCTTCTTCCTTCCTTTCTATTCTTTTCTCTGTCCTTAACGAGTTGAGTTCTATTTTATTTTATCTTATAATTCATGTTATATTTGATTTGCAACGGTCTTTAATCTATCCACGTCACATTTAAAGTTTGTAATTTCTTTTTCTGTTCCTTGTTTTTTTTTCTCTCTGATCTTATTCTTTCCGAACATAGTCTGAGTTAAGGATCGGATTATGATTCTCTCTGATGAGATCTCTGTTTATAACAGATGTTGATCGATAATATCGGCATGCCAGTGTCGCAAATTTTTACATGTCTGTATGAACAAAATAAGTATATATATATATATATATATATATATATATATATATATATATATATTAGTACAATCTCTATTTGATATTGACCACTTTTTATAGGGCCGGTTTTAATTCTTTGGATTCCTATCCTGTGGATGTTTACTTTATCTGGATTGCTACGTATATATATATATATATATATATATATATATATATATATATATATATGTGTGTGTGTGTGTGTGTGTGTGTGTATACATATAATATATATGGAGAGAGAGATAGAGAGAGACAGAGAGAAAGAGAGAGAACAAAGAAATCTATTAACATTCCAAATACAATGTCAAATAAATGCTAAATATAGGTAAAAGTTTAAAAAACAATTAATCTACTCTAATATAAATAGAGACACAACTAATGTAGGGAGGCAATGTGGGTACTGATGCCGTGATGTTTCCCTGACAACACGAGTTATGTATATGATGTAATAACAATTACGTTTAGGTATACATTTTCTTAAAAGTAATTTTGAATCCTTCTAATATTTAATTATGAGGTAATAAGCACTATTTAATAGAAAACAACAAACCTATGATGGTTCCTTTGGGAGGTTCGAACAAGTCGATGTAGCTCCGGATGGCTTACGTTTGAAAGGGAGTAACTTTTGCTATTAGTTTTGCATTCAAATAGAAATTTACTACTTAAGTGAACTAATCTGAACAATTAATCTTATCTTAGTATTATGATGCTTTTTATTGTCGTTTTTGGGTTTAAATTTACGTATCGGATTAATTGTTCGATATAGTGCTGAAAATGATGATGCAATAATATTTCTTGGAATTTAAAGTGTTTGTTTATTTTTGTGTATTCAATTGGTATTTTCGTGTGTTCTGGTTGTTAATGGACGTAAACACCGTATATTAAAAAAACGGTGTTCCGTTGATATGACCCGTTTATAACTAGTAGTGTTTAAAACAAAGATTGGTTATGAACGTAATTAAGTATAATTAAAATGATGGATGCGATGTGTTATTACCACTTGAGGGGTATAAGTTTAGTCTCTGGGTGGGGGTTGTTAACTTCTATTTTATTGATGGTGTATTAATAATATTAATATTTAGTGCATTTCGGCAAAATTTATTAAATTCTTAATCCTTTTTTTTTATTATATTCCACTCATACGTCCACATACATGGCTGCGTACTTCCCTCCATGCACACCGGCATATACATACTTATATACGCATACGAGCATGGACGCACATATATATTCACATACACATCCGCACGCATATACGTATGCACGCACGCACACAAATCTACACTCATATGTACAGGGGGTTATTCATTTTTTATTATTTATTTTTTGTGTTTTTGTTTCATTATTACTTTAATATTTCATTTATTTTATTAATATTATTTTATATTTTATATTTATTAATAATATGCACCTATACATACACACGCGCATCCGCGCACATGTACGTGTACATACATACGGACATATATAAACACGCATGTACACGCATCTTCATATATACAGGGGTGAGCGGGTGGTATGAGAATCTATTATATTGTCTTTGAGGGAATAACATGAAGGCTTTTCAAACACGAACTAACATCGAACACACTTACATTTAAATTAATCACTATCCCACACTGTTTTTTGGGCGGTGGGGACCTCAGAAATACACCGTCTTCTGTCATTGTTGACGCCATTCTCCATCGGAACGTGACTACAATCGTTTCAGCATGCCGACGATTCTACTGGGCACAGAGATTTACTAAATATATCTAAATCTACTCTTTTCGATGAAACCGCGGTACATTTCTGAAATATGTAACATACAGTATTTAAATAAATTATATATATATATATATATATATATATATATATATATATATATATATATATATATGTATATATATAGTAAACGTATTGTATTAGTTTATGTAGATGTAAATCCGTTGAAACTCCAGTGTTTATAGAAAGTGCCCAATAACAGGTGAATCTGTTTTTTAGTATAAATTTTTATTCATACAAACATTATTGGTTACATATGTGCATACATGTTTCGGTTGTACTCTTCACAGAGAGTGAACCTCTTAGATCAAAGAAGTGCACTTACTTGTTTTATTAAGAGGATTACACTCTGTGAAGAGTAAAACCGACACATGTATGTACATATGTAAGCAATAACGGTTGTATAAATAAACATTTATACTATATATATATATATATATATATATATATATATATATATATTTATGAATAAATATTTATTATTTTTAATTACAGACATCGATGTTACATGCTTACGCAATCCTCAGTGCAGGAAGTTAATTTCCGACGGTCGGCGGACGTGAACCTCGATCACAAATCGCCACTGATTCGCAGTCAAGAGCGTTTACGGTTGGCTACCACAAATTAGCTTAGAATGTAACTTCGTAATCTCACAATGAAGCTAGTAGTATTGCTTGTTATTAAACTCACTCAGGGTGTCCGGCCTTAGTAAAGGGGCGTTTAATAATATTCATAAATAAATAATAATTATTTATTACCTACATACATCGATGTTTAATGCTTACGCAATAAAGAGAGGTTGTATGAATTGATATATCCACAGGACGTCATCTCAACAACTTGCATAATGGCGGCTTTTTTCTAGTTCATGCGGATGGCTGTATACATTTTAGTTTTTAGAATGTGTCCAATAGTATAACTATTCAGAATTACTACTTCGTTCTTCATCTTTTTTCGTCTTCATTGTCTCATAATTATAATATGTAGTAGTACTACTACTAGTAGTAGTAGTAGTAGTAGTAGTAGTAGCAGTGTATCTATCTGTGACACATCTTTTATGTGAAGAGTGGTTTGTGCAACATTTTCGAAAGTGTTTTCAAAAGGTTTCAATTCCTAAGTCTGCATTCTTATTAGTAGTATTATCAATTCTTCTTTAATTAATAAATGCAAGTTCCAAAATGTTATTTAAGAATATAATTTGGGAAAGAATCGACCCGCATGCAATTACGTGTAGCTTTCTATTTACTGAATCAAAGAATGAAACAAATAATGCAGAATTGTTATATGCTTTAAATTAAAACATTTCGGAAATTGTCTGGTCGATTATATCGCAAAATCTACTGTTGTATGTCCGCATTTACTCAAATGCAAATAAAAACAATCCATTTCATGATTCAGAATTGATGTCTTACTGTCTTAATGGCTTCAGAAATACTAACTAAAACAACACCGAATTTGAGATGTCAGGTGTGCGTCAGGAAAAAGGGGGCACATTTTTACACTATAATTCCCACTTCTAATAGAAATACTTCTCATATGAAAAATAATAAGCACCTACAGGTTTTAAAAGTATTGGGTAAAATTGTACGAATATGCGCATGAAGAACACTTTTCATGCCAAGTGTGTCATTGGGAAGTCAATAAGTGCAATACTATCGCGGGAATACTACTAGTATCTGTACAACTAATACTGATGAACACTGTTTAAACTATTGATAAAGATCCTACCAATTATTTCATGAAACGATTTATATGTGGCAGGTGTGTCATTGTAATAGTACTATCGTTGCTGAACGTTGACATCAGCAGGTGTTCACTTGATAGCGAATATTGTTGACGTAGTCGTCATCCTGCGAATGTTGACCCTTACTATTTCTGGTAGCAAAATGCAATAGACCGACTACAGACCACTCAGAGAAAGTAATAAGCTACAAAAGAAAATAAATCTGCAATTGAGTTATATAACAAAAGTAATCCCACGCGAAAAGGCTACATTGATCGCGTGAAATGCATGGGCGACAGATCTGCTTTTTCTTTGCATTTTCTTCTATTATTATTATTATTATTATTATTATTATTATTATTATTATTATTATTATTATTATTATTATTATTGTTATTATCATTATTATTATTAGTATTGTCATAGTAGTCTCAACTTTTGGATGTTTTTAGTTGGAGGTTTCTTTTTCGAACATCAAGTCAATTCCCTTGACTTTAGACAGTTAAGCTATACCTTAACACTTTCGGCGTTCTTATCAGGCAAGCCTTTTGTTGAATTGGAAACAAAATTGTCTCGTCAATCTGTTTAGGCCGTTTATAGTTTGCTTTTCGTTATTGTTCGAAGCGTTCGAATTACAACGGGAATTACATTTACTTCTTTTCATTTTCATAGTCTAACTAATTCTCATTTTAAATCTTGATATGTATTTTTTTGTTCGTGTTCGTATATCAATGATTCAGAAAGTTATCTTGTTTTTTTAGAAAGATTATGTCGTGTTTTGAATGTTCAAGAACCTTATCAGTTTGTATGCGCATGTCCCAAAGAAGTTTGTTATTGTCGTTCCCTTGTACTGCTTCTGGCTTATGCTCATACCGCTTTCATCGTGGTCCAATTTATAAAGTTTGCATGTATTCCAGTGTAGTACCTGAGCGGCTTTGTCGTGTCTCTATTTTTCATACTGGTGTTGTGCTAACATTAGGCATTTTGGAATTTTCTCCTTTTCATTACACAATCGGCATATCGGTGATTTTGCAGTCTTGTCGATGTAATGTTTGATGGACCTCGTGGGGGTGGCTTGTTCTTGGGCTGCCATTAAGGTGCTCTCGGTAGATTTTCTGAGATCACCCCTACCCAACCAATTCCAGCTGTCATCATCTCTAAATGCAGTATTCTTAAATAATTCACTGTGTAGTTTCTTTTGAAAATAATTTTCACCCTCTCTCTTGTACCTTTGATTCTTTTTCACCCTAGTTCTTAGTATTTCCTCTCTTTTCACTTCACGAAGAAGAATCTCATTACTTTCAGAAATATATTTAAATAGACAACATTCTTCATTCACAACATCTTTCTAGGTAGATACAATTGATCTGCATCTCCTTCCTTTGCAAAAGCTCCATACATTTTAAGCATTTTCCGTGTTTTTCTATCCAAGCAATTTAATTTATTAACATTCCAGTCAAGTAAACCGGCAGTATATCGAACGATAGCTACTGATCTTGCATTGATAGCATAGATTGTATTTCGACTGTGGAGGTGCGAATTAAGAATACTCCTTACTCTTCTGTTGTACTCAGAATTATATTGTATTATTATTAGCAGTGGAATTATATTGTATTATTATTATTATTATTATTATTATTATTATTATTATTATTATTATCATTATTATTATTGTTATTATTATTCTGAAAACAGATGTATCGGATGGATACGAACAAAATACGAATAAGTAGATGAAATATTCAGTTCTCTTGCTAAAGTTAACAGATAACTGAATACATTTCATTTTAATTTGATTTACCCAAAACAAGGTGTATTGCCACTTAGGCGTAATGGGCAACTGCAATTAGGGGGCAGATTGATGGTAACATCCTACTTGTAGAGTTTTGCAGCAACATGATTGTTTATATTACATTGAAATGTCTGCATCTTGGTACAGTTCTGAGAAAAAGATTTAAGGGAGGGAATTCCAAAGGAAAGCAACAGTTCATTATGTGTACTGCTGTTTTGGTTGTTCTTTTTCAGAGAAAGGCCTCTCTCGTGTTGATACGACGCTTTCTCGACGATTACCATCAAAGAGGAAAACACGCGGAAACATTGGTAGCAATACAACACTCTTTCTTATATATAATAATTAATTTGTCTACTGACGGGCTAAGAGAGAAAGAACGAGGGAGATGGAGATATACTGTCCTCCATAGCGAACAATTTGTAACAAGATTACCCGTGGGTTACTGGAACTAGCAGTATAATGATTATGAATGATAGATTGTGTAGCTCAATGGTGTTGGTAGACCTTGCTTTCGGAATGCGACTGCAATTTGTTTGATTATTGCAAGGTGTGGGTTGAAGTTTACATTGTGAATATTTGTTTTCAATTTTATTGATGCTGATTCAGGAATGTGTCAAAAACAATCGCAGATGCGTCATCGATGGACAAAGATCGAGTAAAACAGGAGAACAGATTTGACAATCAAAGCAGGTAGGTGCTCAACTTTTTCTCCTCTAATTTGTAGTTGGAGAGGTGACTGTTAACATAAAGGGTGTATTCTAAGAGGAATAGTTATATTCTACATGCTATAAATTGTTAGCTATAGGAATAACCTTTCCTGTTTTCGATTTCTTCATTTTTTCTGTAACACCTTTCGATTTTGGGGCAAGTAAAAAAAAATTCACTATGTTACAACTTGAACGTCAAGCGAATCCAAGGGAACTGAAACTGCTTAAAATTATAGATTTTTCACATATACCGCAAAACGAAGGTTGCGGTACAAGCCTCGATAGGAACCACTTAAAATAGTCGTACAAAATCAAGGAGAATGGAAATAATGACGACGAAGAACACTATCCAGACCTATACTAGAAGGGCATCGAAAGTTCTGAGATCTTCTGGAAGCTGCATGTTACTAACTAATCAAATGCTGACTTCCTATCCATGATGGCGGCTGACTGTATCGGGAAAATTGTATCAAAAATATTAGCCTACACATGCTTCAATCTATGAAAACGCTTACATTTCTCAGTTGTAAGACTTCTGACGTAAATATTCGGCGATCGCCATTTCCTTAATAAATGGCTAATCAGTAAACTTGTTTAACTCTTGCTTAAGACACACTCATAAGGTCAGTGAAATAAAACAAGTAAAAATAACGACAATAAACTCTAATTATCACTTTAAAAAATATGCGTCATGGTGGAAAGTTTAGTTAACAATTTATTTTTCATACATCGTAATAAATGTTTACTTCAAAAGAACTTCTCTTTTTGAATGCGTTATAAATGGAATATTTTCAAAGTTACAATAAGAAAAGAATAGAGCACTTGATGTTCATGAGGTGACGTTATTCTAAGTCTTAAGTACGTAGTAAGGTTGTAGTATCAAGTAAGTGGAATATAAGATGGGGCAGACCAACCGACCAACCGACCAACAGATACGGTTAAAAAGATGTGCATCCGAATCTAGGAAATGTATTTAAATAAATCCAAGAGTTAGAGGGAGAATAGCAGAAGAAGAAGAAGAAGAAGAAGAAGAAGAAGAAGAAAGAAGAAGAAGAAGAAGAAGAAGAACAACAACAACAACAACATAACATAACATATATTTAGGAAAAAAGGCTTGTGCATGTAACTCCCGTTCCTTTTCCTCTTGTCCACTATACCAGTTCGTGCACAGGTCTGACTGAATATTGTCTGTGAAGCAAATGTTTGTCCAACTTGCACTTAAAGTCGTTTATATTTGTTGCGTCGATGACCCAGTCTGGCAGAGAATTCCAATTGTTCACAACCTGTATCCCAAAGGAATACTTTCTGGCGTATAGCCTACTATGCTTCTTTTCCAGATTCAGGTTGTGACCTCTTGTTCCGGTTATTTTGATGAAGGGTAACGATCTCTCCTGGTACATGTTGTCTTTGCCTGTGAGGATCTTGAACGTCTGGATCATATCTCCACGTTCCCTTCTATAGTACATTGACGGAAGCTTCATGTGTCTCAGTCTATCAAGAAGAAAAATAACCAAGACTAGACAAGAGTGAGTGAAACATTGAAATAAAAAAAGAGAATAAAATCCGATAAGAAAGAAGAAATTCCAGTTGATAAGAAATTGTTATAACAGAGTAATCTTTTATTGTTCAGTGATTGGATGAAATACTACCAATAACTGTCCGCTATTTAACACATCTGCCGCACCCCACGTGGCCTTTTCCTTGCTTCAAAGCTCCTTTGAGGTGCCTCTTGGAATATGTTACAGCGGGTCGTGAGCGAACATGGCCGACCTTGAATTCTCCGAATCCATCTAGGTCATTTATCAAAATCACATGGAAGATTGAGAACTGTTATTTGGACGAAATTAAAAACCTGTAAACAAAATACCAACGAAATTTCTTCTTCTTACTCTACATTTCTTATCTTTTTTAAAGTTGTATAACATTTTGTTATAGCTAAATCGTTGTTTTCTTCTGTCACTCTTGTGACGGCAATTGTTCTGTAACACTATTTTCTTAAAACAGAAGATCTGAATTTTTATACATATTTACAAGGGTAAAAATTAAAGAAATGGAAGAAAGTAAAGAAAGAAGTAAAATAAGGGAAAGGTTAAAAACACAAGTGCATATATGAGAAAAGATAGAAAAAGTAGACGAAAAAAAAACAGAATAAAGGTTGCTTAAGAAGGTGTGTTAAGAAAAAAACAAACAAAGGGAAGAAGTATATACGGTGGTAGTAGAGAAAGTAAGAAATAGAATTAATAAGCGTTAGAAAAAAAAACAGAGAAGAAAAAGACTTCAAAATTATGACTTGGAAAAAATAGGTGAATAACAAAAAAAATTTTAAAGTACAAAAAAGAGATGCCGAGGACGGTTCACCGTCCTCGGCATCTCTTTTTTGTACTTTAATTTTTTTTTTTTATTCACCTATTTTTTTACAGAGAAGAAGAAGAAGAAGAAGAAGAAGAAGAAGAATCATAAGATGATGATGATGGAAAAAGGAGAGAAGAAATAAGAAACAAAAAACGAGGAAGAGTAGCAGAAAAAGCAGAACAACTACAAAAGATATAGAAAAAAGAATAGAAAGAAAGATAAAAAAGAAGAAAGAAAAAACAAAAGAAGAAAAGTACAAATAATATGAGAGAAACATAAAATTACAAAAAAATGAAAAGAAGCTAAACGCAAAATGACTGAAATCAAAAACAAAATATCGGCGGCGGAACGAAATCACCAACAAAAATCTACATAAAATAAAAGGGAACACAAAGAAATAGAAGCTAAATTTCGCTTCATACGCAATGCAACAAACGAAATGCGAAAAACAATAAGGGATTCCGATGCTTTAAAATGCTTTCAAAGCAAAAACGGGGTGAAAATCCTTTTGATTGAGAAAAACGAAAAAAAAAGCACGACGATATAAAAACAAATTCGAGTATTCTGAAGGTGCGTCTATCGCAGCTGTGTTTTTAGGAATGGAAAAATCATTTCAAAATTTAGTAGAACAGAGGCATATAGAAATACCATTTCAAACTTAAGCTTGACAGACAAAAGAAAATGCAATTTAAGAGTTTAGTTTTTATCAAAATAATGCTATTTAAAACTGAAGTTTTACAGACAAAAGACCATAAATGTTCAAACTTTTGTATTAATATAAATAATGCTATTTCAAATTTAACTTGATAAAAAAGGGAATGTTGAATTAAAAGTGTGGCAGACCAAAGAAATGCGATTTCAAATTTCAGCCACAACAGACCGACATACCTATTGACAAAGATCAGTAGACGCATCTACAATTACAATTTTCAAAAGAAAGCTTGACAGATACAATAAAATTTCATTTCTAATTTAATATTGACTTGGCAAAAATAAATGCTAATTTAAACCTTAGTATTACTGACTAAGGAAATTGCTATCTCAAACGTACTTATCTTAATTTTAAACTTAAATTCCAACAGACAGACATACGGATGGACATAAATCCGTAGACGCGTCGATAATTGCCAAGGAAATCCAACTTTAAAGTTATGGTTAACAAAATAAAGAAAATGTTATTGTATCGCAAACTTACGCTGGTCATAGCAAGAAAATACGATTTTAAACTGAAGTCATGACAGCCAGACGCGTTAAAATCCAATTTAAGCCCGACAGACAAAGAAAAGTCTATTGCAATCATAACTTTGATAGACAAACAAATTTTTGTAAATGCTATTTAAAACTGTAGAATGATTGAGCAAAGAAAATGCTTTTTCAAACTTAAGCTTGACAGACCGAATAGAATTGGATTTCGAACTTAAGCCATAGAAAACCGACAGAGATCCATAAACGCATCTAAACATCCTATTTTCACATTAAGCTTGACAGACCAAAGTAAAATGCTATTGCAAACTTAAGATTGACAGACCAAAATAAATGCTATTTACTACTTTAATATGACTTACCCAAGATACTGCTTTTGCAAAATTATGCGTGAGAGACCAAAAGATTTCGAACAAAAGTCTGACAAACCAGAGAAAATGCGATGTCAAACATAAGCGATGACAGACCGACACACGGACGGAAAGAAGTACGTAGATGCATCTAAGAATGCTATTTGAAACTTACGCGTAACGGACTAACGATAAGGCTATTTGATATACTAATGATTCACCACTTTGACTCTCGAGAATAAGGGATTATGGGATTGCCAGTTGAATGTTGAACAACACTGATAGGATTGGAAACAATGTGTGGTACGGTCAGAATTGAATTATATAAGAGGTCAGTTGGACGAGTATTTGCTGACATTTGACTTGAAGACATATATGTTGTAGTAAGTAGGGCAGCAGTTGCGTGTTATTGTGTTCCACAGACGGGAGGTTCTTAGAAAGAAACTTTTTCATGGAAGTTCCGTGTGTTTTTACGTATACAGAAGAAGAAAGTAGAGTTATTTGCAGTGTTGGTAGAGGAAGGAATTCTAGATGTAAATATTTTACAGAAGACAGCCACAGATTTTAGCTCAGTCGAGCACCTACTATGGAAATAGCGATAGAGCAGAGAAAGACTAGCAACACCTCTTCTGTGAGAAATTAACTGTGTGAAAGATAAGGATATTCTTGAACACAGGTAAAAATATATGCGTTACCCGTTGACCGATGCAAATTCTATTGTATAATCATAGTGTTATGGACAACGCGACAGACGGACAAATCCTCCCTTGTTGAGTCGCTGGCGCATCTAAAAAAGCGAACAAGATAAAAAAACAAAAAGAAAACACAATAGCTTCCAAAATCAAAACAAAACAAAACCAATAATGCTCGGCCATTTCCATCCATCGAAGCCTCAAGCTAACAAACAGCGTAACCCGGTCCCCTCAAAGATTACCACATTCCATCAAACCAAATCGTTCCTTTCTCAACCCACCACAGATTTACTTTCCCTGTTTGGTTTTTCTCTTGTTTGGTTTATTATTCATTCATTTCGACCGTTCTACAATGTTTAGAGGTAATAAACAAATGAGAGTTTTGCGTAAACATTAGGTTCCTTATCCCCCTTTCTATCTATCTTTCTCTCCATCTCTATTTCTCTCTATATATATATATGTTTTTCTCTCTTGCTCTCTCACTTCGGAGAGAGTTTTGCTGTACAAAGAGCTGTTCCGCCCAAATTCACTCGGAGCCAGATAATCAATCCTCTCCGTCTCAAATCGTTTATCGTTTTTTTTACTGACCATTAGTCTCTATCCAATCTAAGATGGTTCTTTTTGCCAGTTCGAGCTGGTTATTTTCGGTTATCTCCCCTTGGAAACATTCTCGGTTGTCCGCCATAATTATCCACAATGATGCACCCGTTTACTTCGCTAAACTGAAACTCAAAAACATTTGGCAACTCTAAACTTCGATTAACATTACTACTACTAGTACGACAACTACTACCACTAATAATAATAAGAAGAAGAAGAAGAAGAAGAAGAAGAAGATAAAGAAGAAGAAAAAGAATTATAATAATTATAATGATAATAATTATAATAATAATAATGATAATTATAATAATAATAATACAAACATATTTTTGCTACACGTGTTTACCATAAAAGTATTAAAATTGAACTTCAAACTAAAAGAAGCTGACATTTCATAAAACTTCAACTTTAAATTAACCTTTTGATGCGTACTGTTGTTAAACAACGACAACTAAACAAGTTGTCATCAAGTATCGTAGATTTTAATTTGACCAGTTATATTGTTTCTGTGAGAGTCAGGAGAATCGGGGAATAGGTTTTGCCTCCATTATTATTCGTTACAGGCTTTTTCAGAAATCAAAACTGTTAATTGTATATAGTCTCCATTTAATTAACTATTTTCTGTTGAAGTTTACAAAGGTATTGTTCTCTCTTTTCTGCAGTAGATTGGCTGTCTCATTTATGTGACGATTGTGTGCTGGTTGTAGACGCAACTATTATTGAATTATGCACCCTGTCTCTAGTAGTAGTAGTAGTAGGAGGAGGAGGAGTAGTATTATTGAAAACAGCACTATCCCTTTGGACAATTTTTCTTTACAATATTCAGTATTACAAAATAAGTACCTCTAAAGCATTACACTGTATTAGCCTTTTTCTATCAAGACCTCATTCTATAACAAACTCAAAGAGAGCATCTTGTTTTTTTTCCATCAGTCATACTTCATCCATACATTGTTACTGTATCTCTTTGTGTTTACCTGGCTTAGCACAAACTCGTTCGACCTTATTTCTTCTTTATTGATCGGAGTTCAGTTTCCCCATTTCCTTTAATCTATGGCTATGCTCTTCTTGTTCGCTACATCGTCTTTGCTACGTCAGCGTGTTTTCCTAACCTTTGACATGGAAATGTTATTGTTATATAACCCACCTATCTCTGTTTCAGTCTCATAACAATTCTATTCTAAAATGTTCTTTAAATTTATGAAGATGAATGTACATTATATATTCTGTAGAAAACGATTCACTTGATAAATAGAATCGATCATATTTAATTTGCTTATTACGATAATTTGTACAGTGAGTATACTAATATAGGTACAATTCTGCATGTTTCTGATTCTCGAAAAAGACAGATAGTTGGGCTGCTCTGGGATAAGAGTTAGTGGTCATGTAGCGTTCGAACCTTGTATTACATACGCTGCAACCTATAATGATTTCAAAGCATTTAAGTTCACAAATTCTATACCTACGTGCGTCGCTTCATTTGTTCTTCTATGTTCGTCTCTGTGACCCTTCCTTCCGAGGGAACGTTGCCAGCAAATAAGGGCTTTCATACCTCGAAAAGGAATAGCTTAAGCCAATAATTGAGGGAATATAGCGAATATTTATTTAACTTGGTCTTTGGTCTAAATAATTGATGAGTTTAGCCTTCATCATTTTACATGTCTACACGCTGTGTGCTCCCAAACGGACTCTCCTCGTCTCTTTAATACACTCGCTATTCCTCTCTCTCAATGAGAAATATGATCTTGTATCCGTTTTTATTAATTTCTACATCATAATAATCTTCACCTTGGGTTCATCAAGTTGACTTGAATTTCCATTTTATTTCCTGTTATTCTCAACTATCTATTTTATATACTAATTAGACTACTCGTCCAACATCTAACACTCATATATGGCATCGCTCTTAATAAAATTGGCGAAGGAATTAGACAAATTGTCGTAGATTGTCTCAGTGTAACGTTCGCAATTCCTTTATTCGGCTCAACGTTTGTAAGTATTGTTTATATTGTGGTTGATGTTACCCCTTGGTTAATTATTGGTAGTAAGTGCAACGCACAATAAATCAGAAAACACGGAGCGTAGTAAAGATGGGGTTCTTCAAGCTTATTTACCGATTTTAAACACTAAATAATTTACCATTAACACTTAGTCTATATATCGTTACAGTGTATGTTTGTGTTTACCTGGCTTAGCGTAAACGCGTGCGACCTATTTATTTGTTGTTCTGTGTTCTGTTTACCTCTTTCCATTCATCTCTATATGCACGTCTATTTAACTCTAACAATTATGTCATGGATTTACGTGTATACATTTTGCTATCAATTCCGATTCAAACATGTTATTGAATATCATTTGTTCATAACATTTTTAATCACGTATCTGCCGTACTTATAAGGCATAATCTGCTTTAATATACATTGTCCGTATACTTACGTCATAACCTCAAATCTATCACCCAATTGCGTCTTAATTTACGTCATTTATTTATTAATACCATCTTTTTTATCCTACTCTTACACTTTTGTTGCTGCTCTTACTACTCACACTATTTCCCTAATTCCACCATTTTCCCTCCTCGTCTATCCTAATTCCTGTATTCTCGTTTTATTTGTCCGCTGTGCATCTTCTAAAATAATCAATCTTCAAACAAACCAACAAGCCTGCAAAACTATCGGAATGTTATCATCATGTAGATTTCTAATTATGTAAATCGTTTATTTAAAAGCTGAATTAATTGCTGAAAGGTTTCTATAACAACTCTTTCTTTACTGTACTTTACTTAATGCCCTGTATACAATTTATGTATACAATATACAATACATTTTTCGCACTCTTACATGAGTTTAGCTAATAATGTTGACATACTCTTACATCTAATTCGCCAATTGTAAGAATTATATGCACTTAAAATGCGACCTCGTATCTTTATGAGATGCTTCGTCTGCAGGAGATGGTTAATCAATCATGATTTCACCGTCGGTTACCTTAGAGCTCATTGTAGCCCTCCCTGATGTGTTTAGCCCACATCCTCAGCTACAAACCGATACACTTGCGCCACTCAGATAGAGTGGTAGAAAGGATAACGGTTGGAATTAATGTGCCATCTGGGCAACGAGTTGTATGCTAGAATCATCGAATACATCGCTGAAACCAGACGGACGAAGTTCCCATTGAACCGTTGGCAGCCGGGACACGATCGCAAAGCAAGATTCGAAGGAGGCGGGCATTGTTAAAGACTTTTAACTTCGGCTTTGCATTCTTGCTTTTTAAATAACATATATCTTGTTCTGCCACGGTCATGCTTGAAATAACATTTTCTATAAGTAATCGCACGTAAGTTAAAAATGTAATTTTTTTTTGTCCCTCACGTGTATATCTGTATTGATATTTCACGCACAGACTGCATGACTGAATTGTAAGAATATTGTTATGGGTGTTTATTGATTAGAAGCTAGCCGAAGTAAACCGCGGTCCATATATACGTAAAAACGTGTGTGTCGTATAGATCAAAGAAACGTTCTGTAGTCGTTCATACCGGAAAAAGAAACGAAAAATAAACGTTTGAAACATATTGGTAGCAAGAAAAATCAATCCTATAAAACCGACGAAATCTCTACAACTTCACCAACACAGATATTATCAATAAAGCAATGCTTTTCCTGATAATTCAATATTTGTCATATCATCTTGCAGAATATTCATCCATGGCTAATATCGATTCTATATCAAACACAACGATTCCAATATACACAAATCTAAATCTCTATATGCATAAAAAATAGAAAGTCTTTGCCTAAATGTCGGTATATCTTCTGTTTTCGATTTCACCATCTAATGCAGCTCTTATATAAACGTTAATCTTTTGCATGTTATTAAATATAACTTCATCAGTTTTAAATAAAAAAAACTTAAATGTTAAGCAATGCGTAAGAAAAAGCAAAAATAAAGGCGCTTGTAAAAATAGAAACGTATGGGAAAATCACGATATTTCTGTCGCCAGAAGAAGACTGAGCCTTTTTTCTGCAAACATTAGCTCAAAATAAACAACTAAGTTGAGGTCTTCTTCAGTCTCTACAATATGTTGCATATACTCTCGCATCTATTATTTGTTTTTTGTTTAAAACAAAGTCGTATTTTGACTTCTGCACAGAAGGTTAGAATTGGAAATTCCCACGTGAGATTAAAATTGAGTAGAGTGTGTCCAGGCTGATCATCCGGGTGACAGCTGCTCGCGTAGACATTTTTGGTTGTGTCGATTTTCTGACACGTCGCAGTAATTCATTTCCTTTTCTCTTCTTTTTCGGTTATTGTAATCTTATTTTTAAGAGCATCACTGGCAAATGTTATTAATGAATAACTGGAAAATATTATTTTTAGGAAAAGTAGCCAACTGAACGAGAACAAGCATCATCCGTTAAGGCATTTTTCTTTACAGTAGACGTACAGTAGACACACATAATACCACCAACCAATCCCCATGAAGGGAAAGAGCAGCTATCCAAAATTCGACTCCTCTCCCTTTTTCTTGTGCGCGATCGCGCAATTCAGTCAAAAGAGAAGGATCTGATCTGCTCATTCGTCACGTGTCACTAGCGACTTTCTGTCTGTGTCGTAATTGCCTGGACACACTGTATTCAATTTTTATCTTACGTAGTAATATATTATTCTAACCGTATTTTTACACGCATGCATCTACGTCTAGCTACACGACTATTTAATTTATTCAGTCTGGGTAAATACAAACGTATAAACAAATCACAGGATTTCCATGGCAAAAATAAAACAATCCACTTTGTGCAAACACAGGTTTCAATGTAGCATAAGGTTGACACCGTTTTCTATCCCCGCGAATTATCCCGATTGCAGCTGTTAACTTATGTCTTGTTGATTTTGTGACATTAAACTTTTTTGTGGTAAACGCACTTAGCTGCATCGTCCAAGCGCCGTACAGACAGTTCTTAAGTTTGTCTTTTTAAATGATTTAAAGCAGAAGACGTATAGGTGAATTGCCATCGGGTAGGAAAAATTGAGTCTAACATTATGATGATGTACGACAGTTCACGGAGAGAAATGATATGATAATGCTACAATGTGTAATATAAGTCTTTGGCATATATTTAGATCAGATGACCCCAGAGGAATTGTAAATCTGGACAGTGTAAGAGAAAAATGTGCAGAACAGAAGACTTTGATGGTATGCTCATGTTAAAAAAATGGGTGAGCCTTGTTTGCTTAGTAGCTATAGAAGATTTGAACTAGCAGGTTCAATTCAGACGAGGGGGCAGGGAAAACATGGGAGTAGATGATAAGGACGTATTGGAGACAAAGAAGGTAAGATAAAGACCTGACCAGATATAGGTTAGTTTGGAAGTCAATTTCTAAAAGCCGTCTTACGCAAACCACCGTGTAAAACGAATGTATAACTTAATATGATGATGGTTCTTGCCAACCAGGAAACATGTTAGAAATGCAGTGTAGAAAGTCTGAAAGACTCCGTTTAGACTGTTGTCATCATAAAAATAAACACTCAAAGAAGACAGATCACTTATTAGTTGGCCATCTTACTCTATTTAGTAAATTTGTATTTCATGTATACCAACTATCACAAACGCTAGTACAGCAAAATTATGACAGACATTACAGAAAAGGGAAAGTTACAAAGACGAATACAGCGAGAAATAACCACTTTAAAGTGAGCAGTTTTTTTTTCGCGCGCAAGAGACAGGATATATGTCTATATATGTAATAATATAAACCAATTATTTCATATAGTTCACATCGATTCTCATGGGAATCATAACTTAAGCTTAATATTCAAACCTTTCAAAGGTTATTTCAAACTTTGCAATAGACGGGGTAAATAAATAAATAAATTATTCAAATTAATGGTATACTCATATTTATAGCAAAGTTAGAATCAATAGAGAACACTTACATGTGTTCCCTTTCATTTGAAACTAACATTAAGTCACAGGCATTGTGTTGATCTGTCAATTATATATATATATATATATATATATATATATATATATATATATATATATATATATATATATACAACAACTTCTATCGCTTGTACTACTGCACCTACTTCTACTACTCCTACTACTACTACCCCTTCTTCTACTAGTACTAGTACTAGTACTACTACTACTACTACTACTAGTACACTACATAGTTTTTGGTTTTAAAAATTTAATAAAGATAGTAATTAGGAGTTGACCATAAAACTAACAAATTACACGCCTTCTTAAAAATGTTCATAGATTTCATTTTCAGCTTCCAATGAATATGTTGGGTGATGTTAATCTTCCTGTTCTATCGTGTCTTCAAAGAAAACCTGTCAGAAATCATGTTCATGTGATGTGGGGAAAGCGATTCCTTCCGCCAGATAATACTCAGCCAT